>CM055817.1:37278006-37350161 GCA_029582265.1 Zoroaster sp. YZ-2022 | reverse complement strand
GGTTTCAATTGATTGTGGGGGAGGGAAATGTGGAACCACAAAAGTCAAGTCATGAAACCCAACAGACAGTTAAAATAAATATGTATTTCATTGTTTTATTAGCAATTTACAAGCACCCATACAACTCTTTGATTATTTCAATGTCTAACAATGTATGTACAAAATGGCATCTAATCTTTAGGTTAACCGTTGTAATTCTGTAGTATGGATGCAGCTACAGACATTTTGCCAATCATGTGTACAACCTTGAAAATGTAAAAATCAACGTAGAATTTGTTTTCAAATTTTATAAATTATGTTTTAATTATTTGCAGATTAGGTTAAAACAAAGACAATTTATACGTATGTCACAACATAAAGGAGATGCTTGATTACAGTGTCACTATCATTGTCAATTTATCATTGTATTTTTTGTTATAAACTTAACCTGAAAGTGAAGTATATTATAAATTAAGATCACTCTCAGTATATAAACATGCAGTCCATCAATTAAATAAATTTTTGTACAAGACTTAATACCAGGACATAAATACCAATGTTGGCTTCATTTAAATCTAGAATTGAAAGGTTTTTCCATAAACAAAATGAAAAGGGCAAGCAATTATCAGATTTGATCCAGTGGATATAGTTACATTTAATTTTGTTTGAATTGGGAATTATTTACTTTTTGACAACTCTTCTGCGGGGGGCAGGGGAAGATGAAAAGCACGGATGCAAGCTTTCTTCCAACTTTATCATGTAGTAGTTATAAGCTTGTTTTCTAATGAAAGGCTAATTAGCTGAAGGAAAGGAAAGGGGAAATATTTATATGCTCTTCCATGCTTCAGTGTCTTCAGTAACCCCCAGCTCCCCCAAACAATTTAACCCACACTTCCTGCTCTTTGAATTTGCAGCCAAGTTTAATCCAGTTACTATACATGTAGTCCCCTTCTACCTTAAATCAATTTTGTGACTTTATGCCCATAATAACACTGAATAGGTTGATCTGGCTGCCTACAACCCTGGCAAACTATTTTCATATGAGTGATTTTTAATGTTGATTTATCATCTAGCATGCTTTTTGAAAAGCATGTGTTGGGCTAGTGTCAATATTTAAAATAAAAAACATAGTGTTCCAAGTCACACTTAATTTCTAATTTATTGCTTAAATCTCACAACTTTTCCAAGTTCAACAGCTAATATCTCAAGAACTAAATGACCTATTAGAAAACAAACAAACACAATTGAATTCCTTACATTAATAGCTTGTAATTCTTTACATTAATAGCTTGTAATTCTTGTGAAATGAGTTACCATAAATGCTTTGACAATGGTCCATATATGACCTTCAAACCACCTAATCTGGCCTTTACTTCCTGTCCAAACAGGAAGTTCAAATTCAACACATTCTAAGGCAAAATTGATATCTCTTTTGAATATGAAATTGATATTGTTATTATAAAAGATGATAAACCCTTGCACAATATAATATTTACATCATCGTTGATAATTTGATTGAACCGGATGTTGACTCGAACACCGTGTGTTTGTTCTAACAAACACTTAAGCTCTAGTTAGTTTTGAAGTTACAACTCGATGTCTCGATCATGTCAGTATGTGAAATTCTGTGTGAAATTCTCAACTGAGTAGTAATTAGTTCTGAAGTTACAACTCGATGTCTCGATCATGTCAGTATGTTCTGATCGTCTTCAGGAACATTCTTGAAATGTTAGTTCAATCCACTTGTTTTTGACGCACGTACGCGCAGCGCATACATGAACCAATGAGTGATCTTCTTTTGCCTCTGAACGAGGGCGCCCTGCAGTTTGTGACGTCATATGCATAATGGTGTATTGTCGGCGTTGTTATATTAACCTTTTCGTGTTATCATCAAAATAATGCAAAGTTGTCCGTATCGTTGTTTATTTATGTTTATTGTTATGTGTTCTTGTTTTTCGAAGTTTTTCGATAATCGAATTTCATATTCATTGTTATGTTTTCATTTTTTTCAAAATGCTTTTAAGCAATCGTTGTGTTGAGTGTTTTGTCTAACCATATCCCACCAATCAATGTAATGCCTCATCATCTTTCAAGTGCGCCCTCTATTGACACAGTATGTTATATCCTTGACATGGTCTGGATATACTGATTAAAATCTTGTTGCCGTCGTAACAAAATATTGTCATGTGTCTACTTCTAACGAATCTTATATGACCGCCGATACGTTTAAATTGAAATATCCAGTCTCCGTTATGCCCCAGTCACATTGGAGCTGCGATTGCCTACGACCATGTCAGTCGTGCGACCTAGGGCGGTCTTGGCCCGGTCGTAGGTTTTTTCTGCGATGTCGGCCTAGCAGTCACACAATAAGACCTGTTCCCGACTGGTCTGCGACTTGTAGCCAACTGATAGCACGACTGGTCGCAAGACCTTGAGGGACTTGTCGTACGATCACCCAAGACTACCTACGATTGTCAAGGATCAGTCGCACGACTAGTCACGACTGGTCGTGCGACTGGTCGTGACTATTCGCACGACTTGTCGTGCATTCGCAAGACTAGTCACGCATAGTCGTGTGACTGTCAGCATTCGCACGACAAGTCGTGCGAATAGTCGCATAGTCGTGCGACTGTTGACGACTGGATAGTCCCACGATGAACCACGACTACGTAAGACCACCCAAGACTTGTAGCACGACCATCGCACGACTATTGAAGACTCATTTACGACCAGCTACGACCAGTTTGGTCGCAGCCAGGTTTTTGAACATGATCGAAAACCTCCCCAAGACCGAATTCGGTCTTGCGACTACCCAAGACCACCCGCAACCACCCGGGACTTGTCGCAGGACTTTTCTACGATTCCTTGTAATTTCCAGTCGCAGACGATCGTAACCTGTTGTAAGTTGTCGTATCCTCCAGTGTGACTGGGGCATTAAAGGCATGTTTCCATTATTGTTGGAACCTTCAGTGAGTTGTATAGAAACCGTTTCGTTTAAATTGGACCTCATGGTTAGAAACGTCAAATGACATGTTTCCATTATTGTTGGGACCTTCAGTGAGTTGTATAGAAACCGTTTCGTTTAAATGCAAGGCATGTTTCCATTATTGTTGGGACCTTCAGTGAGTTGTATAGAAACCGTTTCGTTTAAATGCAAGGCATGTTTCCATTATTGTTGGGACCTTCAGTGAGTTGTATAGAAACCGTTTCGTTTAAATGCAAGGCATGTTTCCATTATTGTTACAAATGTAAATTTTGGGACCTTCAGTTAGTTGCATAACAAACTGAATGTTGATACCGTCATACTCATTTGTACTCATGTATTTTTGGTAATAGATTTATGTTCCAGGCAGGTATTACATCATTAGGCGTAAGACCGTTTGCTACAAAGGAAAACACAATCAAATACGTGTAAGTAAAATCAACTTATTTAAAGAGTTTCCGTTATTTAACCGGAAATTATTGGAACTTTGATAATTTCAAATAAAAAATGGAAAACAAATACTATGAAACCAGACGCCGCGTGGTGTGAGCCACCATAAATTAATGTTGGATATATTTACACAAAACCTTGCCTCGCATGATTATTTCGAGAAATATGTGATTTAATTTGTTTTTATTTGTTATACTTTTCTCAATTAAATTAACAATGCTCTAATGAAAAAGAAATTGTCAGAAATGGCCGTCAAAATATCTTTAAGAAATTTTATTTTCAGTGTATGAAATATTTTTCGCCTTAAAGATAAGGTTTACGATTGGTAACTCAAAAATAAACAAATGGTCAAAAATTATAATGTGAAACTTACTTGGTGTAAATATGACGGTGATATTAATCTGAAGACAATCAGAAATTGAAGAAAATAATATGAGGTAACGTTTATTCTGTAACATTTGATTTAATGTAGCTTTTTAATTTTGTCAAGCGCCTGCGAAAATAATTTGAATGGTGTGCTGCAAATACAATTAATATTATTATTTCGCGTTAGCACAACATGGAAGACCTTGTTTTCCTTTGTACCGATTACACCTCAAGTTAAGCTACGTCCCATAGCCTTAGATCGCGAGTGTCTTTCGCAGAATCCTTGCTGTCCCTATAAGTGCCGCCTTCTGTAGTATTTGGAGATTTGTACCTAGTGCTCCCGCTACCACGGGAACAACCCTAATCCCTTGACTTGCCACAGCTTGCGGAGTTCTCTCGCTAAATCCTGTACATTTCTCCTTCTCATTCGATGCTACTCTACTATCACCCGGCACAGCTATATCGATATGATCACACACCTTCTCATGCTTATCCGAGACAACAACATACGGCCGTCTATGTTCTATAACATTATGTCTGGATGTTGAAGTCCCACAGAATCTTGACATGGTCCGTTTCTTCTACCTTTTCCTACACATGGTCGTACCACTTGGATCACCTTGTAGCTCCTAAGAGTGTCACCTTGTGTAGTAACTCAACTCTAACAGATGTTCCTATCTATCTCAGATGCCTTCGAATTGACCATTGCTCACCCTACTACAGGAACAACCTTCACCTTGTCTTGCCTTTATATTTAAAAAACTAAAAATTGATTCCCAAGGAAAAAGGTATTTCCTTCATTTAGACCAATGATGTTATATTGTCCTTAATCGTTTTTTTTGTTCAAAAAGGAAAACCAAAAGGTAATGTTTGTGCAAGGACCAACCTGAATAATTTTTAAAGGAGTTCCAAATTGGAAACCCCAAATGAAACCCAAATAAAAAAAAGCACACTTACCCCAACCAAACCAAATGGGTATGTTGGGATATTTTACAAAAATTGCCCCGGGTTGGTAGTGAAATTTTGTATTGTTTCCAAACCCAATTTAATGAGTTGGGGATGGCTTCAAAAAATCTTAAAAATAGAGATCAGATAAGTGGTTTTTTTCCGGAAAACCCAAAAAATATTTGAGGGGGAAATTGTTGAACTTTCAAAATTTGAGATTTTTATTTGCTTTTTGATAAGACATTTTTGCTCTGTTTTGGAATTTACATTGTTTTTTTTTAAATTTAGAAACCAATAAAGGGATGGGACCGTTCCCTGTTTCCCCAATTTTTTTGCAGGTTTTTTCTTCTGTTGCCAGCCCAAAGTGACAAAGCGTAAGAAACAATCCGTGCGCGGTTCTTCTAAATCCGCACATTTTTTTTTCCCCGGACGTTATATTACCAATTTGTATAAAACACATTTTTAAAGTTTTTTGGTTTTTCACCCGAATTTTATGTTCTTCTATTTAAATGTCCCACTAACCTTTTGCTAAATAATTGGGGTATTTAATTTAAAAGGGTTTATCTATCAAGTTTTGCTTTTGGAATGCCCCAAATGGAAATTAAAAGAATTTCCTTTGTCTGCAAAAGAACTGCAGTTTTTTTTATCTTGCAATTCCCACCCGGGTTTTAAAGGCTTTGGGGAGTTTGATGCTTCCCAAAAAACATTTTTAAGGGTTTTTGGTGTCCAATTTCCCCGATAATGGGGGAAAATCAACCGTATGGCAAGGAATTTCCCGAAAAATAATGAATGGCACAAAAAAATTGACGTCCCGTTTGTGTAAACAAAAAGGTTTTAAGGGGCATAATAAAATAATTTTTTTAAAATTTTGATTTAGAAGCCCTTTATGTTTAAATGATAATTTTACCAAAATAAAAATGTTTTCCCCATTCTATTTTGTTTCAAAAAATATACAGGATTTTTTTATTAAAAAATTGCTGCCAGAATAAAATCCCATTTAAAATAAATTCCTTTAGTTATAAAAACTAATAAAAAATTTGTATAAATTTTGTTAATAAAAATAATTTTTTTTTAATTTTACAATTTAGTTAGCCTAGAAAATTGGCCCCGGGTTATGGTTTTAATTTAAAGATTTAAATTTTAAAAAAAGGTCGGAACCGAATAGAAAGGCAAAAACTTCTTTTAAAAAATAAAATCTTAAATGTGAAAACCAACCCATGTTAAAAAATTAGTTTAATTTAAATACGAGAGACCCAAATTGTAAAAATGTGAAAAAAATATAGGGGGAAAATTTAAAGGGATTCATTATACTAATTTTTTGGGTACCCAGATACATAACTTTGATTTTCCCAAAACTTTAAATTTATCCAAAATGTATTATTTATTGTTTTAGATGGATTTTTTTTAACAAACATAAACAGTATTTTTGATTAAACTTTTAATACCACCCCTTTCCTGCACAGAACCATTAACGTTCAACCCCAATTTTTAAACAGCTTTCTACAACAGTGCTTTATCAGAAAATCAAAAAAAAAATATGGGGGCATAAAAAATTTTTTTAAATGAAATGGAAAAAATAGGCAAACAAAGTGACCGTTTAAAAATTTTACGGGCCCAAAAAACAAATTTCGTAATAAAATATCGAAACCCCCATCAGGAACCCCCCAGTTCTTTTAGAACAAATTTACTCCAAGGTTTTCCACATGGGTCCCGGGAAATTAGTCTTACTTAGAAAAGAAATTTTGAATTTTAAAAATCAGTTCGGTTTAAACTGTATTATAATTAAAGCAACAACAAAAAAAAAAAAAATAAATTAAAGGTTTATTGAACAATTGTTATCAACAAAGCTTTAAGTTTTCAACCTTTAAAAGAACAAAACTTTTAACCCGGGGTTACAAGGGAATTTTTAAAATATCTACAATTTCCTTTTAATAAGGGAAACCTTTAAAAAGCTGAATTCAAGGAAATCCCCCAAAATTTTTTTTAAATTATGTAAAATTTTTAGTTATGGGGTTTGTAATTTTATACGCTGTTTTTTTCTTAAAAATTTTCTAACTTTAAAACGTTCAAAATGGTTCCACTTTTACCTGGGAAAAGTTACAACCCCCTTTTTCAAAAAACTTAATATCAGAATCTCTTTCCAAAGTATTTGTTAAAATACTGATTCTTTGAAAACAAAATAAAAAAAGGGGAAATTGAACATCCGTCATTAAAGGAAAAGATTTAAAGGTGGTTGGCCTTTTTAAATTTGTTGTTTCAAAAATAAAATAATATTTTTTTCAATTACAGGGGCAGGGTTTTTTAAACCTTTTTTGGTAAAAGGGGTTTTGAAACACTTTTTTAAATCCTTTTCCCGGGAAACAGTTACGGCGGGGTTTTTAAAAACAATGCCACCCATTTTAAATCGAAAATAATTCCCCCCAAAATTTTTTGGGTTTAATTTTTTTGTTATTTTTTATTTTTTTAAAAAAAACCCCCCAAAAAGGGCCAAGGCCCCAAGTGGGCACCTATTTTTAAAGGGTCCCAAAAGAAACCCCCCTCACCCAAAAAAGGTTTTTAAAAACCTTAGGGGCAAAGCCCGGGATAACTTAAACAAGGAGTTGTTAAAACCTTTTGCCCATAAGAAATTAGGGTTTTAAGGTTTTGCCGGGACAAATGTCAGGCCGGGACCGGAAATTTTGTGCAAAAGGGAATTATTTTAATAACCCCCGGGAACGCACCAATTGGGCCCTTCCTTTTGGTTTTTTTTTAAAAAAGGGGATCTAAAAGAAAGTTTGAAACCCACCCCATTTTGGCATTTAACCAAAATTTTTTTAATTCAAAACGAAAAACCCCAAGGGAAAAACCAAAAAAAATTTACCAACGTTAACAACTCTGTTGAAGCAAGCCTTTTTAAAATTTTTTTGCCATTTTTATAAAAAATAAAGTTGGGTATTTTCCTTTTTAAAAAAAAGAGTTAATAAGTTTTTTTCTTTAAAAAATTTGTTTTAAAATTTCTTTTAATTTTTGCGGGTTTTGGTTTGCTGAAGGACCATGCTGGTAAACGTTAATTTGTTTTTTGGGCCCTTTAACTTTAGGAAAGACCAAAAGGCCCCCTTTTTGCTGTAAAGATTTAATTTTCAGGTAAATTAAAAAATTGCAGAAATAAAGAAACTTTTGCTTAAATCCATCTAGACTACTTGGATTACTTTTGTCATTTAACCTTTTGGTGGTTTAATTTTTGCTTTCTTTTTAAAATTTAAATTTTGTTTTAAAAACTTTTTAATTTTATGTTTTTAAATATGATTTTTTTTTAAAGGTGATTTCTAAAAAATTCTTTGAAAAAAAGAAATCCTTATTGATGTAAATCATAGAGGGTACGGGTTATTATTTTTTCTTTTTAACATTCCTGATGGCCCGTTTCGTAAAAGTCATTCGATAGGGTCCTGACAAAAATATTTTTTAACAAACTGAAACGTTTGGCGAATCTCCCTTTTATGCTCCAGAGTAGATCAGAAACAACCTGTATTCTTAACTCCTTTGGAGAAAAAATTGGTTTTCACATTTAGAAAAAAACCAATTTTTTAAAAATTTTTTGTCCATTTATATAAAAATTCAAGGGGGGAAAATCGATTAGGGAGAACAGTTTTTTAAAGCTTAATAAAGCTGTTGCCCGGCGAATAAATTTTCGTCCCAAAACCCGTGTTCCCCAAGGGTCATCAGAAAAAAACACAAGATGGGGTCCCCAGAAATTTTTTTTCCCAGGGTAAAGGCCTTTCACCTTCCCAGGGCCGGGTTGTACCATTTTACGGCTGTAAACAATTGAAAATTTTTTATTTAAACTTTCTTCAAATTTTTTTGAAAATTCTTTTCAAATCCACAAAAAAAAAGTCCCCTGGTTTCCCCTTATGTAATCAAATTTTGTCTGATTGAAGAAGTCAAAATTATAAATAAACAACCCCAGAATATGAACTTTGTTTAAAAACAACCCCTACTTTCTGTTTTTTTAAAATGGTTGTTTTGATTTTTTTATTTGATATAACTAAAAAAAGGGAAAAAAAAATATGGCAAAGAAAATTATTTTATTAAAACCAACAAATAAAAAAAACTTAAAAATAGTTTAAAAAAATACAAAAATTATAAAATACAATTAACATAATTGGGTAATTTTTCATTTAATTTTTGAAGAATAGTAGGGTTTGTATTTAAAAAATATAATTTATATGTTGGTTCCAGAATCAAATCTTCTTGAAATTTGTTTTTTAAAAATTAAAAAATGGCAAATTTAGAAAGCCTTTTTGAAATTTCCTTTAAAAAGCTTAAACATCAGCATAGGTCTTGTTAAATTCTTAATGAATTTTTTTTAGATATTTTAAATCTTCAAAAAAATAAAAATTAATTAAACAAATAATTTGGGGCAGTTTGGAAACAAAACATAAAAAACCAAAAAAGGAAATCAGTCTCCAAAAAGCTTTGATTTTATAATAATGTTTATGTTTCCCCGGAGTTTATTCCACTAAAACCCAATAAATTTTCCCACCCCGTCTTCTGTTTTGAAAATAGGGTAAAAAACCAAAACATCTCCTATTAAAAAAATAAAAGAAAAAAAATTTTTGAAAATAAGACCCTACAAAATTCGGGGGTCAAGGTTTCTAAAAATCATCAATAAAAAAGTGAAAGTTTTTATTAAAAAGGAATATTTTCTTCCTTCATTTGTAATTTTCTTTGTTTAAAAGTAATTAAAACAACTTTTGCATATAAATTTTTTCATAAAAATACTTTTTAATAACCCTTTTTTTTGAAATTTTTTTTTGGAAGATAAAATTTAAAAAAAATTTTTTTTAAAAATTAAAGGGGAGGCCCTTCTTTAGGTTTGCTTTTGTTTTTAAAAAAGCAATTCTTTGAAAATAAAAAAAAAAGGGAAAAAGTCAAATTTTTTTCTGGAGACTTTCCAATTTTTTAAAAAATTTCCATGATATGAATATTACCCAAAATTTAATTCCCGAAAAAGTTTTTAGTTTTAAACCATCAGGGAGTTTTAAGACCCCCCGTTATTTTTTTTAAGTTTTTCCCCGGCAGAAAAACCCACAAAATTTTTTGCATTTAAACAAAATTTTCAAGCATCCATGATTAAATTCATCATGGGCACCCCGGGGAAAAAATAAAATTGGCCCCTTTTACCCGGGAAAAAAAATTTGGTCCGCCAGGCAACGGGGGAAAAGCACCAACTGGTTTAAACCCAGGAGGAGCCTAAAACACTGCAGTAATTTTGAATGGGTTGTATCAAAAATTTGGGGATACAGGAGGGTTTAAACACCACTTATAAACCCCAGTAAAGTATATTCCGAAAATGGGGGAGCTACTGAACAAGTGTTTTTAAAAGGGGTATGATCCCATATATGAAAACAGTTACCATTGGGGAATACTTTCCTCAGATGGCTTCACCTTTGGGATCCGTGCAAATTTAAATTTGCCTTTGGGTTAAATGGGAGGGTCAAATGCAATTGTAAAGGCCTGCACAACCCGCGCCCATGGGACGAAGAAGGGAAAAAACCGGAACCTGGGGAGTAGCGAGCAAAGAAACCGAATCAAGAAGGCACCTTCAGTGGGAGGACATGGGCCAAAATTTACAAGATAGGGACCAAATCAAAGGGATATCAAACCTCGGATGGATTTTTAGAAACAGGGGTTTCCCAAAGGCCAGACTGGTCGAGATTACACCTGATTCCCCCGGTGAAGGGGTTTACTGGTTGTTGTGGGGGAACAAATAGGGGATGTTTTATTGGCGGGAAGGGGCCCCGGGATTTGGTTCTCGAAAAAAAATGTAAAATGCAAAAGGGAATCTGGAAAGACAAGAAAAACTGGGGCAGATGCTGAAAGGTTTATTTTTGGCATTAGAAGGGAAAATTACCCCCCCCAGGAGGCAACAAGTATTTTTTTAGTAGTCGGTAAGGGTCAAGGCCCGGGAGAAGGCAGAGAGGTAGCCGGTTGGTTAATTTTTCTGCAACGATTGTTTTGTGTAAAAATTTTCCTTCACAAAAAGTAACATTAAATATCTCAAATTGGGGGCGGCTTTATACACCGATTCCACTTTTATGCGCAGGGTTACGTACACAGCTTGAAACACCGAAAATTATTAAACGGCAATAGGAACCCAGTTTCAGAGATTTTCATGTGAATTTGATGAAGTCAAATAAAATTGACTACAAGGTGTGACCCAGTTAAAACCCTTCCGCTCGGAAAAGGGTTGAAATACATTGAATATTTAGCTTCTTAATGACATTTGCCCAATTAAAATTTTTAAATACCTGGTTTAAAAAAAAAGATATGGGGGAAAAAATTAATAAAAATTTGACACCCTATATTTAAAAAGTTTTGGGGTTTTGGGGTTTCTTTGGGTTTTTTTTGGTTTTTTCTTTAGGTTGGTTTCTTTGGTTGGTTTTTTGGGTTTTTTTTTTTGGTTTTTTGGGTTTTTAGGGTTTTTGGGGTTTTTTGGGGGTTTTGGTTTTTCCCTTTGGGGTTTGGGTTCTTTTAAAGGGTTGGGTTTCTAGGTTGTTTTTTGGGGGTTTTCCCTTTGGGTTTTGGTTTTTTGGGTTGGTTTTTCTTTTTGGGTTTTTTTTCTTTTTTGGGGTTTTTTTTGGTTTTTTAGGGGTTTTTTATCCTTTGGGGGTTTTCTTTTGGGGGTTTTCCCTTTGGGGGTTTCTTTTGGTTGGTTTCTTGTGGCCTTTTTGGTCAATTTGGGTCTGGTTTTGTTTCTTTTGGGTTTTTGGGTTTTGGCCCCCTTATTGTTTCTTTTTTGGCCAAGGGGCTATTTTTTTCGTCCAAAATGTTTAAAAACCCCCTTTTTTTCCCCCTAGCAAGTTTTTTTTAAAAAATTTGGGTTTTTTAAATTGAATTCCCTTTTGGGGTTTGGGATTTTGATAAAGAAAATTTTAAAACAAAATTAAACCGGAAAATTTTTGTTTTTTAAAATTTTGGGAAAATTTTTAAAAAAGAAAAAAAAAAAGGTTCCCCCACGGTTAAACCCCCGGAAAGTTACCAGTTTACAATTTTTCGGGATCCAAATTTTTGGTTTGCGAATTTTGAAAAATTTTTTGGGAAAAGTTGCCCCCAAAAGAAATCGGAAGATAGGCCACCTGATACAAGACACCAAATTTTAATTGGCTTTTACTCCTCCAAATTTTTCCCCAAAAAAAACAAATTTTTAATTTTTAAAAAAAAATTAAAATTTAGGTGATTTTCGGTTTTGATAAAAATTTATATAAATTTTTAGTCTTTTCTTAAAAGTTTCTTTTCAATTTGGGTCTTAAATTTGTGGACACTTTTTTTCCCCTGCACATCTTTAATTTTTTAATTTTCAAATATTTTAGTCATTTTCTGTTTTTGTTTTGGGGGGAAAATTTTTAGGGTTTTTAAATGCGGTAACCCCCAACAACCCCAAAAGCAAAAATTTTTTAGGGTTTTTTTATGGTTAACTTTTTTTATGAAGTGTTTTTGGAAAAAAGGTTTTAAAAATTTTGGATTTTTATTTTATTTAGATTTTAAAAAAAGCTGGTGATTTTTCGTTAACCTGGGGGGGAACCCCCCAAATTTTTATTCAACGCAAAAGTTGGTATGCATTTATAAAAACCTTTTTTTTGGCCCTTAGGGGTATCCCAAAGTGGTTTTTCTCATTTTTTTAAAAAATGATTTTAATAATTTTTATTTTTTGCCTTTCCCATAAATTCCATTTTTTTTTCCAATGTGCCTTTTAAAAATTGAGGGGATAACTTTTTTGGTTTTGCCCTGATTTTAAAATTTTTTTGTTTTTTAAACCAAAAAAAATTGCTTTTATATATGAATTAGAAAAAATTTTAAAAACCTTTTTGGGGCTTTTGTTTTTTTTTAAACGTAATGTCGGGTAGGGGTTCAGTGGGAAGGGTTTGTTTTCCAGTTGGTTTAAAATTTGCAAACCCCCTCTTTTTAAAATTTAAAGGTATTTTAAAAAAGTAGAAATTTTGGGGTTGTTTAAAGGTCAAGTGCCTTTTCTTGTTTTGTGGGGGGGGAATATTAAAAAAGAAAAAAATTTTCAGGCCCCAAAGGGTTCTGGGTTTTTTTAATTTGGGGGTTCTTACAAAAATTTTTAAAAAATGTTTTAAAAAAATTTAAAAAATTTATAAAGGAAATAAGAAAAAGGGGGCAAACTTTGAAAAACAGGCCATTGAAAGGTTTCCTCTTTTTTTCAAAACCCAAAATAAAATTGAGAAAAGCAGTTTTTTTAAAAGAATACATCCTTATGATTAAAAAAGAAAATACGTATACCCCCTAAAACAATCTTTTAATCATGTAATACAATTTTGTTTTAAATTTTTTCAATCACCTTCTTCTAAATGTAATTTTTTTACATTTTTTTAAACTTTAAAAAATTTTTTTAAAAAAAAAACTTTTTAATTATGCATTCCAGGAAAAGGCGCCCCCAAGAGACAATATAAAGAAACAAAAGAACGTTTTTTTAAAAGGGACTCTTTGGATTGGGGATCAAAAAAAAAATTGAAGTTTCAATTGAAAGAATTGTTTATAAAGTTGATTGTCCAATTTCTTGCAATTGTTGCAATGTCCCCCCTCAGGCCCAAAAAGTTAGGTCCAAGAATGGGGTTTGAATTGGTCGTATTTGGAATCCGCAGTTGAAAGGTCTTTTTTCCCACGGGTACTCCCCGTGGGGTTTTTCAGGGTGTTAGGGGACGGTTGTGTTTTGGTGAGCAACCAACCCGTACCCCGCTTGTTTCGAACGGCTAGCCCCACTTTACAACGACTGTTTCAGAAATTTTAAAGTCCAAAAATAGTCGTCGTTTTCCCAAAGTGGGAAATTCCCAAGATTTTTGAATAAATGGGACTTTTTAAACCCTTTTCCCCGTGACCAGATGATGATTGTTATTTCATGTTATTGACACAAAGTGTTAACACTCCCCGTGGCCCAAACTGTTTGTCAGCCCCCTTGCTTTACCCCTTTTAAACGAATATACGGTAACATGAAGAACTAAAATTTTTTAAAAAAAAAAAAATTTAGTTTTCCCAAAACTGCTTATTCCCAAATGAAATGTAGAAAATTCAATAACAATTTTTTTTAAAAAAAAACCTAATTTTCAAAAAAACGGAGCTTTCCCCATTCGTTCATCGTTCAAATAAAAGAATCCCCTTTTCATTGGGGTAGTCGATGAAGGGTGGTAAAAAGATAATTGTTTGATTTCGGTTCGCGACCCCATCGAATCCCCCGGTTTTTTTTTCTTTAATTCGTGCCTAATTAAAACCTTTTTTAAAGTAGGTTTAATTTAACCTGTTACATTTGGGTCCAGATGGCCAGCACGTTCGACCACGGGAAAGGTAAACGGGGGGCCGAGCGGGGACGCACCGGTTCGGCCCCAGAACAGACCTAACAGGGAATGGCAGCTCCCACAGCAACGGTTTGGGGGGCCATGCCCCCTATTCGATATTGGTTACGGGGGGGAAAGTAAAGGGGGAGGGGGGTCCCCGATTGAAGGGTGCAATGGATACGCGGGGTCGCCAGAAGATTAACCCCCCAATCCCGGGGTCTTTACCTCTACTAATTTTAAAAAAATATTTAAAAATATATATATAATAATTTATTATTTTTTTTTTAAATTAATAATTTATTATATTAAATATTATAAAATTAAAAAATTAAAATTAATAAAAAAAAAAAATAAAAAAAAAACATTTTTATTATTTTTTATTTTGTTTTTAAAATTGACCAATCACAAACCATGCACTTTACGTTTGTATGTTAACAGCTGTTTTTCATTTGTAAAAAAACCAAAAAAATGAAAGCTTTTGTGAAAGTTACGGGTGAGTGGTGGTTGGCTTATTATTTGTTGATTGTTGATTATTTTTACAAGACTCCTGCTTTTAGGAAAAAAACCTATTTTTAACAAAAACAAGGAAGGCTTACCCATGTGAATTTTAATAATTTTTTTAAACCCAAAAGGCTCCCCTTTTGATTTTGGAGAAACAAAAAGGATACCCCTTGGTGTCGAAGAGAGGAAGAATAAACAAAAGGTTTTTCCCTTTTTTTTGGGAAAAGGAGTTAGTTGTTTTTGGTTTTTTTTTAAAATTTCTTTTTTTATTTTTTTAATTAAAATTTTTTGTAAAAATAAAAAAAAATTTAAGGTTTTTTTTTTAAAAATAAAGATTTTTAAAAAAATTTTTAAAAACCTTTTTGTGATTTTTATTAAAAAAAATAAATCAATAAAGATGTACAATGATTTAAAAAAGATTTTAGGGGATGATTTTGTATGCCCCTTCCCCTATTCATATTTTTATTTGGGGGAAAGGGAAAAGGGGGCCCACCGGGGTTTTCCCCAAAAAGGAAGAAATTGAATTTTCCAGCTTTTTTACTGACTAAAAAAAAAAAGGGCCAAAACCCCCCCACACACACCACCCCGCGCTTTAAATTTCTGAAATTCAAAACTTAAATTTTCGGTTCATTTATTTTTTGTGTCGGTAAATTTACCAAAAAATATTTTACCCACTTGAAAAATTTTTGTACCCCATTGACTCCCGCCTTATGAGAAAACAAATATTTTAAAAAATATTAATAATCCAATTTTTAAAAACTACAAGGTTTACCCTTGTGATTTTAAGACAAACATAAAAAAAAAAAAACATTAAAGTTTTCCCCATGTTTTGATAAAAAAAATTTCGGCAAATAAGCAGCCCTTTTCCAACCCGTCATTCTTTTCACGAAAATGAATGTTTCCCCAAAATCATCATCTTTTTTATGGTAAGCATACCTTGGTCATGGGGAAAAAAATAACCCCCAATTTAACAACCACTAACAGTTCGGGGTTTTTTCCGGGTTTCAATTCATTAGGGGGCGGTCCGTTTTTTTGGAACCCAATTTTAACTGGAAATTTCACAGTCACCCAATTGTTTTATTTTTTCCCCAAATGAAAGTTGTATCTACCTTGTATTTTTAAAAATATAATGGGTTTTTGAAATTTAAAAAAATTTAAAAAGGGTAGATTTTTTTTAAAAATCACAAGGGGTTACCCTTGCAGTTTTTCGCCATGATCATAAATGGGTAAGCCTTGTATTCCCCCTTCCCCCCCAAAAAAAATAAAAAAAATAATCCTCCCGGGTAAAAGATTGTGTTTTGTCCCCAAGGGGAAGGGGAGGGGTTTGGGGGAAAACCCCGGCCCAGTGGTTTAAATTTAAAAAATTTTTTTAAAAATTTTTTGTTTCCCCCCAAAAACCCATTTTTCCCCTTAAAAATATATAATATTTTTTTTCCCAAAAATAATCCCAAATTTTTAAAAGGAGGGCTTTTGTTTCCGCCATTAATCGGTAGGGTTTTTGAAAAAGGTAAAAACCAAAAGTTTTAAAAACACGCTTAAGCGGAAATTTTAAGTAAAAAACTTTTATTTCTGAAATTTATTTAAAAAATGTTAAAAAACCCAAACAAAGAGGGTTTTATAACCCAAAAACCCCCAAAAAGGGACTTCAAGAAACCTGTTACCTTTTTCAGAAAAATTCACTTAATTAAAAAAGCACCCGTTAAAATCCTTTATCTGAAAAATGTCCCTTGGGGCCTGGCAAAAGGGGAAAAATTGGTTTTTAAAGAGTGAAAAGAACCAAAAGTTTCAAAAATTTCAGGGAAAATCAAAATTTTTTCTGGATTTAACCTTTTTTTGAAGGAGAAAACATCAAATTAAATTTATTTTTTGGGTTTTTTTTTTTTTTTAAAAAAAAGGTTTTTTTTAAAATCCCTTTTTGCCCGGGAAAAATTTCAATTTTTTTCCCCCCCCTTTTTTTAAATACCCTCCTTTTTTTTTTTGAATTTTTTTTTTTTAAAAAACCCAAAATAAAAAAGGGGGGTTTTTGGAAAAGCCCTTGTGTTTTTTTTTTAAAAAACCCCCAATAATTTTCTTTTTTTTTTTTTTTAAAAAAAACAAAAAGGGGGAAAAAAATTTTTGGAAAAATTAATTTTAATTTTGTGGGGGTTTTTAAATTTAAAATCCCCTTTTTTTTAAATTTTTAAAAAAATCAAAAATTTTTTTTCCAAACCAGATTTAGTCTTTTTTTTTAAAAAAATTTTTTTTTTTGATAAAAAAAATCCTTTTTTTTAAAATTTTTTTATTCTATTTTATTATCAAAATCACAAAGGGTCTGACTAATTTAAAAAATAAATAAATAAATAAAAAAGAAACTTCATCAAAACCACAACGGGTAACTCTTTTATCCCCCTCAAAAAGGAATACATTTTCGCACAAAACAATCGTTGCAGAAACGTAAACCAACTTCTGAGCTACCGTCTCTGCCTTCTCATCGGGTACTGGGAAAGCCTTGACCACTTACTGAAGTAGTCCCCGACTACTAAAACCAAGTTACTAAAACTTACTTGTTGCCTCGCTCTGGGAGGGGTCAAAGTATATCCATTGCTACATGCCGTATAGATAAACCTACAGCATACTGCTGCAGCGGAGCTTTTGGCTTCCCAGTAACTTCTTTGAGGCGCATGTGTCATTGTCTGACGAAGGACCTAACATCAGCACTCATTCCAGCCCAATAAAACATCTGGCGCACTTTTGCCAATGTTTTCTTCTGACCCAGGTGTCATCCTGTCTGTCCACCATTAAGTTCGCTCACGGCCTCCTCCCGATGCGCGGTTTCGGCACTATAACCTGATGCCTTACTAGCCGGCCCTCATCGGATTCCCACCTCTTGCACAGGAGTCCATCTTGAATCTCTATACGTTCCCACAACAACCAGTACACCGTAGGAGAATCAGGTGTAATCTCTGACCAGTCTGGCCTCTCACATTGGAACCTTGTTTCTCCTTAACGATCCATCCGAGAGTTTGATGATCCTCTTGTGATTTGGTCCATATCTCTCGTGTAACTGTTGGTCATATTGTCACAATCCTCACTGAAGGTGCCTTCTTGATGTCTGGTTGCTCTGGTTGCTCTACGCTACTCACCTGCACAGGTTCCCGGTGTTATTTCTTCCTTCTCTCGTCCACACTGGGCGCATGGTCGATGCAAAAGGCCATCCGCATTGCCATGTGACCTGCCTCCCCAATGAACTATAGTACAATTGTACTCACTCACCACTTGTGGATCCCAAAAGGTGAGAAGCCATCTGAGAGCACCGTGGTCGGTCCTAATGGTAATCTGTTTTCATAGACTGTGTAGGATCTATACCGCTTTAAGAACACTATGTTCAGTAGCTCCCTCTACGTCTACGCAATATATTTTTTCTGGCTTACTGAGGTCTCTGCTACCGTGGGCGTTAATCCTCTCCTGCCCATCAACCATCTGTGATAGTAAAACGCCTATTCCAAAGTTACTAGCATCCGTGTCTAGTAAGTACTCCTCCGTAGGGTTAGGATAAACCAGTATAGGTGCTTCCTCATGTCGTTTCATTAGCCCTGACAGGACCCCATCTACAGTGTCGTTTATTCTTTGATGACCTTGGGGGTCAGAACATCGATTGCGCGGCAGAAAATCGATTGCGCAAGGTCGACAGGACTTTACTTACAGTGCGGGCGATTTAAAGAAACGTGTTCTGCCGAGTAATCGATGCTCTGACCCCAAGATTATCGCTCATATGCATTATTCAGTATAAATGGCATGAAAAAATTGTACACAGATTGGCTGTTGTTCTGAGAAATGTCGGGGAAATCCAAGTCATTTCTCCAAGAGGAAGTTAAGAAGTCATAGTGTCTGCATTTCTTCGACCATATCTAATGGAGACAGGTAACAAGGGAGATAATTCGCTGCAAACGTTATACAGTTACGATCGAAAAATACTCTTGGTCAGGACCCTATCAGAAGTGTACTTTGCACCGTAGATAGAGTCCTATCAGGGAATAAACACTTTCCAAAAAAAGAAAAGTTATTTTAAAACAAACTATAAAAAGCAAACAAATCTCTAAACACTTTGCAAGAGGTTAAATGCCAAACAAATGATAATGCAAGTCACCATGGTTATTATGATGGTATTTACAGTTCAATAAGGATTTCTTTATTTCTAAGCAATTTGTTAAAAATCTCACCTCGCAAATTAAATCATATTATACTATGCATACAACTTAAAGAAAAGGTATTTTAAAACAAATTTTATTATAAAAAGCAAAGCAAATCTCTAAACACTTTGCAAGAGGTTAAATGACAAAAAATGATAATGCAAGTCACCGTGGCTATATGATGGTATTTACAGTTCAATAAGGATTTCTTTATTTCTAAGCAATTTGTTAAAAATCGCACCTCGCAAATTAAATCATATTATACTATGCATAAAACTTAAAAGAAAAGGTATTTTAAAACAAATTTAATAATAAAAAGCAAAGCAAACCTTATAAACTCTTTGTTTAATAAGGGAAAGCTGAAGCCCAACTCTTATTATTTTGTATCAGATGATATGACAATAATATTGATGATAAAAAAGCATTGCATTCAATGACGAGTATGTGTTAACGTTGGTACTCCACATTAATGGCCCGTTTCAAACATTACGTTCCTGTCGTGTCGAATTCAAAATAATTGAGTTCGACAATAGCACGGAAATGGCGCGGCGGTGGTTTCAAACGTCGTTCTTAATTCAAGAAAAGTAGTGCCAGGTTGGAATTCATTTCGATTAGGCATGGCAGTGGCACGTCGTTTGAAACCAAGCCGCGCTACTGCTGAACTGTTTCCGCATAACACGGCAGAGCCTGTTGAGCAAAGTGCCATTGTCGAGCCAGATGCCATTTTCTAGCCGTAAGTAGTTTCAAAGTCACGCTCCTGCCATGTCGAATCGAACAAAATATCAAATTATTTGATTTCGACACGACAGGAGCGCGCTGTTTGAAACGGGCCAAACTACCATTTAAATCTTTCCTTAATGATAGAGATGTTCACATTCCTATTCTGCAAGAGAATGTAAATATTATTAACAAATCCCTAGCAAGGCCCAGGTTCTGATGAGTTCTTTTGTTATTAAAAAGGTTATTTACATCTTTTCCCTGATGGGTTAAAAATGTGTAAGGTTCAGCTATATGGAAGAGGAAATTGTAGATTTTTCTTAACCAAATTCCTTTTAGCAAGGCCCCAAGGGAGAGAAGCCTGTTGTTGATATCAATTATGTTCAATAACTCTTTAGCTTTTGTTTTTTATTTATTTATTTGTTGTTGACTTATCCAAGGTTTTCGATACAGTGAACCATGATATCCTGATTAGTTAATTGCAATATTACGGTTTCCGATATTTATCTCATATCTCATAGAAATTTGTTTCATATAGCTCTGTAAATTCGTTACAGCGGTCTATCTTCTGTGGAGTGCCACAAGGCTCTATTTTAGGTCCTCTGCGATTTCACAATACATATTCACAATACATTTAAGATTATAGACCTATCATTTTTTGGTATTTTCTGATGACACCAGTCACTGTAATGTAGATAGGCCTACAGCTGTTTAGATCCTTAATGTTGAACTTGTAATAATAGGTATCTGGCTGTCAGACAACAAGCTGTGTATTAATATGCTTTAATCAAATACTGTCCCAATAGTTTGTAATATATCAATCTAAAACAAGTAACTAGTACTAAATTTCTAGGTACTAAAACTGATGAAAAGTTTTCTTGGCAAGAACCTCATACCGTAAATGATGTATCAAGTAAAATGTAGGTATAATGAATCGTTTAAACGTTTTCATACCAAGTGATATTTTGTTCACATTTTTTACAATTATGATGCTCTCCCGTATTTAAATTACTAAATTATTATATTGTGATAGACTTCTTATTTCACAAAAAGCAAGCTATTTATGCCATTTCTAATGCTGGTTTACCGACTTCTCTGTTACTTACAAATCTTAAACCTTTACAATTGAATAACCTTTATAACCTGGGGCTAATTTCATAGAGCGGCTAAGCAGATAAAATTGCTTACCAGAAAAATTTGCTAAGCAAATTACTTTGGGGGTTACCAGCCAAAATTTCATACAACATATTTGCATTTTAGCTAGTAGTCTGTTTTATATTACTTATCAAAAATATTTGCTGTTCGCCGACCTTTATAACCTGAACTTGCTTAAATTTATATACAAATACATGATTAATGCATTGCTGCTTTAACTCGTTCTTGAATCTAATCTTAATTGAACCAATCCTAGTGTAGAAGTTTGTACTCCCTTAACTTGGAATTTCATCTGTTCTTAAATGTGGATATGGCAGTTTAGTTCTGGCACTTTTTCAATACAAATGACTGTATATTTAAATGTTGAGAACAACATTGATGAATGGAAATTACATTTTTTTTTTTACTTTACCGTTGGATAAAGACCTCAGTATCATGGTCATGGGCGATAAAGGACCTCGTCTTAAAGTCGACCATTAAAATAATTATTGAGTGCCATTACTGCCCATGCGCCACCTTGGTGTTCTGCACAACACGAGACACATTACTCTCCCTCTGTGTCATTTCCATTCATTATCAGCAGTGAACCGTCTCCATTGCCTGCATGACGGTTGATATTTCCCTCATTCATCGGGTACCGTTGTCGACACCAGGTAACCATCTGGGCAATATGTTTCATAATGCTACGACAGCATCCAAGACTCCACAAAGCCTTCACACCACTCCAGATGGAACTTGCTGAAAGATGAAAAAAAAATTAACTGCAGTTACATTTTACAGTACACAAACTAATGGGATCGGACAATCCATCTCATAATGTGATATACTCATGTTGTGATTCCAAAAGCAAGTCTTGATATGATCAACTACATTATAAAATAAATCATAATTATTAGCCACTTAAATTATATAATACTGCAAAAGGTTTACGTGGAAAACATTTACAATAGTATGAACATAGAACATTCGGTGAATAACCTTACACAAACTTAACATGTCAGTTATAATAACACACTCGGTAATATAACGTACCTGCAACAAAAACAATGATGCTGAGATTCAGAAGAACCAGGATGACAGCAAGGATTGCTTTTCTTATTTCGCTTGTGTCACTTGTGTCACTTGGCAACAGAAGAAAAGACGCTGCCAACAGATTCAGAAAGATGGTACCCAGCGAACACAGCTGTAGACGGTGCTCTGCAGCATCCTTCATTGGTTTCCAGTAAGATTGAAGGAGCAAAAAAACAACTGATAGGACGATTGACGCAAACAGAGCAAAGTGGTCTTCAGGTCCAAACAGCAATATAAAGAGAGTCTGCAGAATTTTGCGAGAGAGTTCAACAATTTCCCAGTACCAGAACTCATCCTTGTAGTTTTCACACAGGAAACTAAACCAGCTTATCTGATCTCGGTCATTTGTAACGACATCATCTTCGTGTGAAGCCATCACCCATGAACCATCATTCCAAGTTGAGTCTTGTGAAACAATGGACAAAGACTGTTCACTACCGGAACCAGTCTGGCTCACATCTGCAGATGCATCATCCAGATCAGTACCTATTTGGTTTTGGTTTGGGGGTAAAGTGTGACTTATTTGTTGTATGTTGTGTGTTTCAGTGGTAGTGGCGTTATCTATATCCGTTGTGGTAGACTCGCCAAAGTTATCATCAAGGGGCTGGTCCCATTCTGCGACAAATGTCAAATGACACGTAGAGCTACCACATCTTCTTGATGATTTTCTTCTTTTACTAGACCACAAAAGCAGCAACAACACGATTGGGAAGCCGACAATATAGACGATGGCAGTCTCGGCTGCGTAAATGAAAGGAAGATGACCTTTATCTTTGCAATCAATGGAGTAATCATATCGTAGTTTTTCCACAATCGGCTCTGACTGGTTTTCTCCAAGGTAAAACTCTTTACAGCCTGTTGGCAACAGTGTTATAATAACACCGCACATGCTTGGATACGACAAAAAGAGCAACATTACAACAAACAAGAAGCACCTTTGTTTAGTTTTAGTCAGGACATCTTGGCCTCCTTCGGGACTTTTCGCAACCAACCATTTTCTGAAGCAATAGTAACACCATGGCAAAAACACAACAGCTACTACAAAACTGAGACCCGTCAGGAACTCAATGTATATATTAGGGTAGTCGAACTTTGGGAAGAAGCACCGAGGACTGATGAGCAATTGTAGAATGTTGATCTTAAGCAATTGAAAAAATGAACCGAACTCTTCCAGAATCGGTGGCCAAGGAATTTCATAGAGTGCGGAAAATATCTCGCATATAACCTGAATGTAGCCAATTAAGATTTTAACTCGTGCAAGGAAAACACTGACTAAACTACGTTCACCGCTTCTATTGCTACGAAGTGAGTATAAGGTAATGGCGATGATTATCAATGCGATTACTATAAGTACGGCAACGACTTCTAGCAAAAACAACCACTTCTTTTTAGGGCATTGTTGACATTGTCCAAACCAAGAATAGAAATCCTCACTACACTGAACACATAACCAACCTGTATAACCAACCTTGCAAGTGCTGGCAATACCATCTCCGTCATTCACACAAGACTCTTTATGTGGACATGGGTATACATTGGGTAACTTTCCTCCAAACCTTTGGGTGTTTTGGTCATAAGAGGCATCTTCAGTGCGCACATTTTGGACAAACTGTAAATAGGCTTGGTAGTTAGAGATGGCGTCATCTGATCCCCATTCCCAAGTCCACCAGAAGCCAGGCAACAGGTGTTGATACTCTCCTGAGCAGTTAATTCCATCATGTGGACACAGATGACACTCACTGAACCGATCCGTACGGTAGTAATTGTCTATACACGGACAAGCGCGGAAACTTGCGTGAAGATTTTTATTAGTCCCCTTAGGACACACCGTGCAATCAGCGAGACTTCTACCAGGGTGAGCTGCTGGAGTGACGTAGGTACCGTTATTACATTTTTGGCAGTTCATACCTGTACCGTCAGCAACTTGCCCGGTCTTCTGTTGATAAAATCCGCCTGTGAAATAAAAAAATGAAGATTGAATAGAAACTTTAAACAAAGTGCAACCTTTTAAAATTAAAAGGAATATAAGGTTGCCATTCTCGGTAGTATTAAGCGAAACATATGTATGTGTATTGTTCCTTATATACATTGTTATGGCTGTGCAAATCCAACCTTTATCACTGCATACACTGTTGTTATGAATGCACATAGCATCATCTGACAATTCATAGAATATTAATAATAATATTCAATTTGCTGCAAATGTATCTAATTAATCTTAAATTAGCTCATGCTTTCATGATAAAACTGAGAACTGAGGGCATAAATTTTGTTTCAAATTACCAATAGTGTATAGGAGTTTTAGCTATACCTGAAGCTTACTGGCTCCTAATCATTAGTCTATATAGACCTTTATCATGCTGCTGCCATCCTTGTCTGACTCCCTGACCGCAATAAAGCTTATAATTCCGACAATTATACAACGGGCCCGACTATTTGTTTCCTTCCAGCCTCGGTTTGGGCCACATGGAATACAAGATGGCGACACCTTGATAAAGGTGTATGTGGGAATATCTCGACAACAAAGCCCAAAGATATGACAGTACAAACTTGGCACCTGACGACAAAAATACGTCAGGAGAAGCAGTGGCCAATCGATTCAAAGCTGGCGAGATATGTTCAAGCCTTGATAGTCACTGATCTCTCATTAATTTATTACAAAGCCACCCAACCAAACCGAGGCTGTAAGGGAAAATAGTCTGGTTCCTATTCATGCATTGAGAGTCAGTCCTGTAATGTTACTTGCGTATACAGGGAACCTGACAAAGATGGCCGCGGCATGCTAAAGGTTTTATAATATCTCTTTTAACATAAGTAAAGACTGTTTGTGGTGATACTATTCTCTTGTTAATATGCTGCTCAGCATGTGTGCATGTTATGCAGAGAGTGGTGGTACTAAATTGGGTAGCTGCAATGACTGTATCTCAAAGGTCTTGTCATTGGGTCGAATCATACCTTAGAGCTAGCTGCAGATTTTTACATAGGACATTTAGGAGACCCATTCAAAATAGACTGGTTACACAGATTGATTGATATGATAAGATATAGTCTGTTATTGGTTCCAGACTATTGGTGAGGTTGAGTTGTTCTGTCAAAGAAAAAAACATGTTGGCATTTAAAATCGGTTTTGGTCGTTGTTGATCAATTCATAGACAAATGATAGAGGAATTATCTAGGTGCATTCTGTGGAGAGGAAATGCATGTAATATTAGTATATAAGGAGATATTCAAAAGGAACCAAATTTCCCCGAGTGTCTCCCAAATTTCCTATGTGAAAGTCTGTAGTTCTAAGGTATGATTCGACCCCATTAGACATTACAGATACAGTTACTACTGCGGGGAACAACGGAGGGGTGATTCCAGTTAGGCCCCTATGAACGAGTACAATTTTGAATTTGTAAATAGGAGCCGTCCATATTTTTCTAATTTTATTTTTGAACATGTTAATACGGTTCAGAACAGTAAGACTAATAGCGGTGACACCAAGTTTTACCTACGGTTCAGATCATTAAGTTGTTTTTTCTCACCTTTTGTACTAACTGTTTTTATTAATTTAAAAAAAATAATTTGGTTGATCTCCTGAATGTACACTTTCTTTTCACTGTCTTGCACATTATATACTTCTAGAATGAATGATTCCAGATGATTTACGAAAAATAATGTTTTTAAAACTCGGATGATACCTTGGGGGCACAATTTGCACCTTCCAATTTGAGTTCCATAGGTGCCTTGTGGACAGGGCGTGCACTGACTGAGGTGAGAACTATACATAATAATTTCCGTGCAATTGAATCCTGACGATTGAAGTACCGTGGCCACCTGGTATGTTACATTTGTAGGCTGAACAAAATCATCACCAACCAGTTCACTGAAGAAAAAATAAATAAATAAATTTAAATTGTATACATTACGCTCTGACGTCATAAACTGAAAGGGCGCTCTCTTTCAGAGGCAAAGTAGTTTATGTATGCGCGTTGTGCGTATACGACTCAAAGGTGCAGCACATGTTAGCCCAAAGATCTGACGTCACACTTCTAGGCTTGTGATTTACGCCACATACCGGCCTCCAAGTTTCATGGAGGTTCAACTTTGACATTGGTTTGTAGGCACACGTTTGCACCTCTAAACGAGGGCGCCCTCTTTGTGACTTCATATGCAATAAGGTCTATTGAAAATGACGCAACAAAATATATGGCTCACATCAAATACCTTCCAGCATATATTTTGTCAACGTGGGTTGGTACGGGGTTACCCACAAAAGCCTTTCAGGGATTATGGCTGATCCTGCACCAAATAATAATTAACATTATCTTCCTAATACTTACACAACAATATCTGTCCGATTTATGTATGGCGCGAACCTCAAACTTTTATCAATAGATCTTTGGAAAACAGAAAAAATACATTTCCGTATGACAAAAATCAATATGATTTTTATTAATAGCATTTTTAGTAATAATAACTTATTTTAGTTGAGCACCAGTTTGACAGTTTTACAGTTTTACGACAAGACACTTTTTTTCTTATTTTTTTTGTTCTTTTTTTATTTGGATTTGATTTTAAATAGAGCAACCGCAAATAGAAGTAGAATTGGGGTAGAGACAACATATACTTATTATATTCTTGTCCGTTTAATATGTTTAAAATGTTATAAAAATTACATTTAAAAAAAATAATTATTGTCTTGCAGTTGTCCCTCTTTGTGACGGACTGTTTTGTACTTACACATAACAGTTGCTGGCCAAGTCTTGCCATACCGTTTTTTCGATTTTCTCAATATGATTCCCATGTAACAATCTGAAAACACCAAAAGTCATTTGGGTTATAAACGTAATGTAGTTGTGCCCATGAGCAGTTGTTACTCCGAATGTTATCAGCACTCTAAAAACTAAAGTATTGAATCATCTTAAAGAGGTCGGTCAGTGACAACTCTTTATAAAGTTGGATTTAACTTGACTCCGCGTTAATCCAACGCTCCTTTTCAGTTGAATTTAACTTTATAAAGTGTTGTCACTCACCGAACTCTTAAAAGGTTGACTCAACACTTTAGTTTTAAGAGTGAATAAGCATGAGGAAATGTGTCATTTTATCCATTTTACAGATTTGCCAGGTGATAGTAGAGTAGCATCGAACCAGTGATGCAGACATATCGGAACTTGGCGAGAGAACTTCGCAAGCGGTGTCAAGTCAAGGTGAAGGTTGTTCCCGTGGCATTGGGAGCACTAGGTACAATCCCGAAAGCGTTGAAGAAACATCTTAACCCAATCAGGTCTGTGGGGCACGATGTGCCCCCATGACCTTTAAAAAAATATATATATCCAGAACGCTTTGTCTGATCACGCTGATTTTCTTTGTAACGTGACCACTTCCAATGCATTCTGGTTTTGCATTTTGTATTTATTTATTTATTTATTTATTTTTGTTTTTGCTCAGTGTATAAATTTATGTCATCAGTAGTACCATGGAAGATATTATATCTGCCTTTATTGTACTTTTGGTTAAACAATTTGGGTCAAAATATTTAAAAATCATGTTTTTGGAACAAAATATTGCTTATAGCACCCTCTAGTGGTATTTAAAAATCATGTTTTTGGAACAAAATATTGCTTATAGTACCCTCTAGTGGTATTTTAAATCTTGTCACATTGTTGCCTGTACTAAAGACAACATTTGTGCCACATTTCATGGTTAACGGACATAGTTTTGACCAAAAATGAGGAAAATGACCGAAAATTGGTATAGCGCCAGCTATAGATCGCGTCAAACCGAACATGCCCACGAAGTTTCATGAACATCAATGTGCCCCCCCCCCCCCCGGTCTGAGAACGAAAAAAAAGCCCCGGCTTGATAGAGATAAGATTGGAATTACTCTTACGCACAGCAAGGATTCTGTGAAAGACACTAGAGAACTAAGATCTTCCATATTCATGTTGTACTAACGCGAAATAATAATAATAATTGTATTTCTACCCACACAATTCAAAAAATGTTCGCAGGCGCATGACAAAATTTAAAAAAAATACACTACATCAAGAGTTACCTCATATATTACCTCATTTTCATTTTCTCCAAGTTCTGATTTAAAAAAAAACAAATTTCTAGGGAAGATTAATATCACCATCATATTTGTACCAAATAAGTTTCACGTTAAAATGTTGTTATTTTTAATTACCAATCTTAAACCTTAACTTTAAGACAACTTAAACAATTTCATCCGTGTTTTCTCTATTTTGACAGCAATTTCCGTTAATTTTCTCTTTCATCGGAACATTGTTATTTTAATTGAGGAAAGGATAACAAATAAAAACACATATTAAATCACATATATCTCAAATTATCATGCGAGGCATGGTATCGATAATGATAAACATTAATTTATGGTGGGTCCCATTATAAATTAATTTGAACACGTGTTGACCTGTTTTACATTTTGTTTAAATTATCAATATTCCATTGACTTCTGGTAAAATAACGGAAAACTCCTATAAGTTGATTTTACTTACACGTATTTGATTGTGTTTTCCTTTGTAGCAAACGGTCTTACGCCTAATGATGTAATACTTGCCTGGAACATCAATCTATTACCAAAAATACATGAGTACAAATGAGTCTGACGGTATCAACATTCAGTTTGTTATGCAACTAACTGAAGGTCCCAACATTTACATTTGTAACAATAATGGAAACATGCCTTGCATTTAAACGAAACGGTTTCTATACAACTCACTGAAGGTCCCAACAATAATGGAAACATGTCTTGTATTTAAACGTAACGGCGGCCATATTGGAATCATTTTAGAAGTAGCCATGTGACATTGAATGTATAGCCACATGACATTATTTTGTGTTTGGTAGCTGTTAAAAAACAAACAAACAAACAAACAAAAAACGAAAAAAAAGCCACAAAAAAACGTGGAAAATCAATTGGACGGTTGACCCAATAGGGTTAAGATGTATTTAATAACCAAATTGATATCGACCGACACAAGCATTGATATGTTGAGGTTTAAGAGCAACAGGACAAACTTATTATAAATGAAAACACGTGTTCAATGAAAACAAAAATGAAAACATAACAATGAATATAAATAAATAACGATATGGAAATTACTGTAATGATAACAGGAGAAGGTGAATATAATGTAATGTTCTTTTGTACTCACATATTTTCCAGTTTTGTGTCATAAAACTGCCAGTCTGCCACTTTAACTATTGGATTTTGAAATATCATCCTGTAAAATAATTCACGAGGAAACGTAAAGGGGCAGTCACGATCAACACGATCAACACGATCAACATGTATCCTCACGATCCACAAGACATGAAATCGGAGTAATAGTTTTCGATTAATTCTGTGACTGAAAATAATTTCCCAGATGATAAGGTCATTATTACCGTTGGTGGTGCATAAATAAATCAGTAATTTCCAGTCACTGTGTTATCTTAAGCTAGGACACCAATTCCATGCACTGTTGAAAGTCTACTCTGATCATGACGATACAGTCCCTTTAAATAATGCCAAGACGTTTTGCCTTCAGCATCGTATAGATGTCAACTATGTCCCCCTCCCATTTAGCAAGTATGGCACCCTAATCCATAGATCGTGAAGTGAATTTGCTATTACTTACTTAGTTTTCAGGCTTTAGAAAAAATAAAACAGATGGTTAACAGCCAGAATAAAAACAGTATATTAGAGCCGCCCAAAAGGGAACCTAATTGCTGTCAGAATTTATTTTTTCTCCAAAAACCGTAAAAATACAGGGAAACAATAACGTGCATTGTACAGTTAAACACATTAATAAACTTACAGAATTGTCAGAGATTGAAGTCCTTGAAACATAGTCCTGTCAAGAACTCTGATTTTGTTTTGTTGCAGGTGTAGACGTGTGAGCTGGGTTTGTGACCGCAATAATTTTGCAGGAAAATGCGTCAATTCGTTCGACGATAAGTCCCTTTATGATTAAAAAAAATTAGGTTATAAGTCATGCAGCCGCACCTAAAATGACATAATTATTATTATTTTGTTTTCTTCCATCTCCAAAATAATTTTGATAAATATCAAGCAGTCATAATTGTTGGCCACTGATGACAGATAATGTTCGTTCTCGGCTCTGTTTTGACAACATGACAAATACCCAATTGTGAGCCCATCAATCCAACTGTGGCAGGATTTCAATGGCAATATAATCGATAATACCAAAAGTCTATAACCTACATGTTGCTAATAGACTTCTGATAATACTTTTGCAGGTTCTTGACGTTTATACACATAATACGTATGATCTGCCTATAAAAGACCCAATTGATGATTCAGCCTTTTGTACAAAGCAATATCCATAAAAGTGATAGATTAAAGCCAGTAGTTCACTTCTGGTAAAATGTCTATAAATGCATCCATACTTTATAAGAACGAAGATATAATGTATACTCTCCAACAAAAGAAACTGTGCATCACTAAAATGTTTGTAAGTTTGCATCTATGATTTAAACATTGACCAAATTAAGTTTTTATGGAAGTCCAAGATTGAATTCACATGATGGGATATAAAGAAGTGACTGAATATGCACGACAGTGTCCTGCGGGTGGGGCCGAAATCACGGATTCAAATTTGAGAGTCACAATGTCAGTATCGAGTGTGCCCCCCCCCCCTTCAGCATTAATGACGGCTGTGCATCTCCTCCTCATTGAAGTAACGACATTGGTGTGAAAGTTTTGTGGGATATCATTCCATATGATGACAAGGTCTCTAGCCAATTCCTGCAGGTTTGATGGTTGCTGAGGCAGTCGACGTAGGCGCCGTTCCATCTCTTTCCAAACATGCTCGATGGGATTCAAATCCGGTGAGTTTGCAGGCCAAGGCAGTAACTCGATGTCATTTTCGTTCATAAACTGTCGAACAACACGTGCAGTATGTGGACGAGCGTTATCCTGCTGAAACGTAAGGCCTGGGCCGTGTTGACGCAGGAACGGTACCACAACTGGCTCCATGATCTCATCACGATACCTCTCCCCCATAAGATTGCCTTCCACATTGATCACATTGGTGGGATGTTGTGCCGTAATGCCACCCCAAATCATGACAGATCCACCGCCATAACGATCACGCTCATGCGTCGATAAACGCGTATACAGCCGTCACTGCGTGATAACTGGAACCACCCCAGACGTGCACCACCCCAGACGTGCTTGGCGGTGACGTACCGGTACCGTCAAAATGGTACGTATAGCAGGACTACATGGGCGTAGCCCTATTTCACGTAATCGCCTACGAACCGTTATGGGGTGAATTCGCCTGTTGTTAGGGATCCTCTGTGCAGTATCAGCAGCAGTTTGACAGCGGTTCCTCAGGTGCGTCACTTGAATCCAGCGGTCTTGACGTTGTGTTGTGACGCGCGGGCGACCAGTCCGTGGTCGGTCAGCAGCATCATTTCTTTCTCGATATCGTGTCACTCGAGCCGAAATGGTTTTACGATGGCAGTTGAAGCGTTCTGCAACGTCATGCTGGCTCACGCCAGCTTCCAACATTCCAAGGGCCTGATGACGCTCATGAAGTGACAAACGCGGCATGGCGTTGTGCTTTCTGTGCTCTATGAAGGCAAGTTTTCGTTTGACTTTTTGGTAGGCCTTACACACAACATTAAAGAAAACTTAAACAAAACCGAATTCCGATTACGTAATAGCCTGTAGCATGCCATTTGTGAAATGTACACATGCCTACTTCCCACCCCTGCACTACGCAATATTCACGTTATGGGTGAGGTGTCTTATTCCTAACATGTCAGAGGCTCATTCCTGTGAATTTGATGTGTTTGTGATTCCTAGTCACAAAATGATGGCATTTTTTAGCACAGTTTCTTTTGTTGGAGAGTATATATAAACCAACACGTGAAAGTTTTTACTTATTTCATTGTGTTGTTAAAGAGATTTGTATTTAGAATTTTTGTATTCATTCCAAAGTGGAATTTCTGTTTTAATGTTCACAGAAATTAGTTTTCTGAAAATAATTATTTCACTAGTTTGTCTAATACGATAGCACAAGACCAACATCATAAAGGGTTGTGTGATATTATGAATAACTTTACACCAAATAAGGCAAAAAGTCTCCGGTTTCCGGTCAGTTTAAAAATCGGTGTGGTGACATTTTAGCATTAGCATTAGCATTAGCATTAGGTAGGCATTAGGTAGGCACAGGCACAGGCACAGGCACAGGCACAGGCACAGGCACAGGCACAGGCACAGGCACAGGCACAGGCACAGGCACAGACACAGACACAGACACAGACACAGACACAGACACAGGCACAGGCACAGGCACAGGCACAGGCACAGGCACAGGCACAGGCACAGGCACAGGCACAGGCACAGGCACAGGCACAGGCACAGGCACAGGCACAGGCACAGGCACAGGCACAGGCACAGGCACAGGCACAGGCACAGGCACAGACACAGGCACAGGCACAGACACAGACACAGACATTAGCATTAGCATCATGCCCCAGCATTTTTGGCTGTAATTGGACATCGTTTCATAGCAAAACAACAACAACAACAACGGGCGCGAAGACCAGAAACTGGAGACATTTTGGGACTTTCGATAATAATGGCCCTAAGCTCATTAACAATACTTACAACAATGCTGTTATTGACGTGTTTGCCAACAGATCCTGTGGTAGGGAGGTAAGATTGTTCTGAGCCATTGATCTGGATAAAAACAGATTAGTAAGTACACTGATAACAGTAAATCAAATGTAAACTTAAAAATACATGTTCACACTGCATGCCAGGCAACTCAAACCCTGGCAAACTCGCCCCATACAATCTCGCTCCTTCCAAATTCACCCTCTGACAAGCTCAATGAACGTTTTAATTAACAAAAATAATTATTTCATGAAATAATTCAACAGTTACAACTAAAATATAATATACAGAAAACTAGCTAAACAAAACAGTTACAGTTTATTTTACTATGTGTACTATGTATTATGTACATACTATTAATATTTACAAAGTTGTATTTTGTTTATTTAATCCAATCCAATCCAATCCAATCTGAATTTATATAGCGCACATCAATCTAGTTGCCTATTCCGAGGCGCTAAACCAGAAACACTTTTTACGATAAGTATCCTGGGTTCTTTTTTACGTGCATTACACAACACACGGGACCTACGGGACCTATGTATTTAATTACATTTTAATTATCTGAAATTTGCATTTGGTATGGAATTACTTATTTTTTATTTTACTTCTTATTTTACTCAGTATTTTGTTTAGCTAGTTTCCTATTTATTCTATTTAATTTGTAAATGTAAATTATTTATTTCTTGTAATATTTGTTTTTGTTAAAGAAAACGTTAATTGAAATGATTTTGATGTTTGATATATTCTGTTATATTAAATTAATATTAAATCAGTCTCAATAGCGCAAAGTAATTTACCACAAAAGTATAATAATAATTGGATTCATTGAAATAGTTATGTCCCCGTACATCCTGCATTTATTATGATTTTTTTTTATTTACTTTCTTCTGTTAAAACAGTCTCAATGTGAAATGTGTCAAGAAATTACAGGGCGAGTTTGTAGGGGCGAATTTGTAAGGGGCGAGATTGTAACGGGCGAGTTTGCCAGGGGCGAGCTGACTGGCATCCTTCTCACTTTGGGTATACCCATTTCCAACATGGCGTCCTTGACACTTGAGGGCGCAAATACGATAATGCTGCTCCGACTTGTTGGGTGTCTGTTGGTAAATTCAATCTTGTTGGTATTCCTGCACTTCTGTACGTCGGGAAATCAATCTGTATTTTGACATAATTTGTTGGCTCATTTCCGTTTTGTGTCGGTAAATTTATAATTACCCCAAATTGTATTCCCCTCCCCTCCCCCCCCCCCCTTTTTGTGAAAATTCTGTCTACGCCATTGGCCACCAGCAGTGTGTGAAGATAATCTACTGGTACTCTTGTGTTATTACCCATATCTTCCCTCTCTTTCCATGTTATAACCTGAGACTCCAGGTCCATCCTGTACATATATATACCGCAGTACGTGTTTACCAGTGGTTGTATCTGTATTATCTCGGCAACAACCATACAAATATTATTGAAAATCTGAATTTATCAAAACAAAGATAAATAATACCGTGCTTTTCGCTATTTTACCGGCAACTTCCACCGTAAAATTGCGATTTTACCTGAGGAAGGGGCCACACATTCAAAGATCGAAGTTAATGTTTCTCAAAATGTTTATTGTTGGTACAGTCATGAATTCACATTGGTCACATAATCATTGTTTAAACCAGTTTCCGACAACTGATTTGTGAAAAAAGCAACTACAAAGTATTTGTATAGATTAAGAAAAACCACGGGCGATACGACCTTAAATAAATATACAAAAAACTAGGTCTGTATGCTATAGGCTCTACTAAACATAGTTTGGGATTAATCTTTAAAACAATCTGTGATTTCACTTGAACAAGTTCTAAGATTTTTTTAAATGCAAACTTACAAATCATGGATACTTATGACACCCTTGAACGCACCGGAAGAAACGTATCTGATATGGTTCATACTTAACAGCCTTGAAACAAATTATAGAAATAATAAATTGTCATTAAACGTAAAAGTTAATCAAAACAATCATTAACGATAGCAGAAGTCATGTACTAGCCTTCTGACGATGTCTGTGTTTTTCGGTACTTCTTTGGGAACATTTACATGGATCTTGTAGAAAGGCTGTACGTAACTTCGAATTAAACAATTAAAAAAGTAAATTGTTTAACGCTGAGTGATGGGGCATGCTGCAGGAGGACCAGATTGCCGCACTTGCCAGAGATCGCAGTGCATGGAGGAAGATTGTGGTCGCCAACTCCGCCGAAGGATAATGATGATGATGTTTCCAATAGATAGAGTCATTATGATAGTGGACAAATAACACAAAGTCTCTTACCTCACATTAAAACGGTGTAAAAAAAAAAATATTTATTCGATACTATTTCAGTGCGAAATTTGAAACATGACGTCATTGGATGTCAACAATAAATGGGTCTGTACATTCGATACAAGAATTTCTTGTTTGTCACAGAGTTAACGCTGTTTTCATTGAATACCATGGAGATTCCGGAATAATCTAAAGATTCCCCGTATAAAAATGTACAGACCCATATATTTGAAATGTGACGTCATTGGATGTTTTTGGATGTTTTCGCACTGGAAGGTTAACAAATACAATGGCATTTTACACCGTTTTAATGTGAGGTAAGAGAATTGTGATATTTTTGTCATAAAGACTCTATCTATCGGAAAATGGGTGCATCACAAAACTGAATTTGACCTTCGAGCCCGTTCAGTTGTTATGGGTCTTGTTGTGAATTTATTCTGTATAACTGTCCGTCAGTTAGGGCGGATCCAGGGTCTCGTAAAAAGGAGGTACAAAAAAGTGAATATTGCCAAAAAGGGGAACAAGAATAAATAATGTTAAATTTACAAGCAAGGTGATAAAAGGGGGGCCTCCTTTGCTCCCCATTGATTCGTCAATGCTGACAGTAACATTGGGGAATTCGTGGAATGTATTCAATATAATTATTTTCTGAAGCAAATGCCAGTACAACAACGATGATGAAAAACAATTGTGATGTCTTTCAATATCACATTTATTTACATACTCTCATGAAGAAAAGTTAGGGAGGACATCTTTCCCAAACCTCCAAATATCTCCAATTTTTGGCTGGTTCCCTCTGGGTATTATAATGAGCTCATTATCCGCAGATCCTAGTAGCCAAAGAAAGAGACCACTTAACTCTGGAGTTAATCTCCCCCAAATAACCCAAGATGGCCTGGTAGAGAAACAGCAACCGCAACTTAATTCATCCTATAACCCCTTAACAATAGGTAAAACTGGACTGCAGCAACATTCCATTGTAGTGTTCAGAGAAAGTAAACCTTGGCGACAACTGGCCAAAAACGGAAGATAAATGGATTTTGTAAAATAAAAATTCCTCCCTTACACGAAATGTGGTGCATAAGGCACGTAACATAGAAAGATAAATTATTAAACAACTGAGACAACACAGTGGCGTAGCCAAAAGGGGGCGCCCCTCCCCCACACTTGGCAAAGTAGTGTCTGTCGGTAAATTTACAAACTTGTCGGTATTTTTGATTGACATAATTTGTCAGTTATCTATTTATGTGGTGAATATATTGACACTCAACTAAAACCATAAATTCACTGCACATCGATTATTATATGTGTTTTTTCTTCCTATTAAGTACACCATATTAGCCTATTAGGCCCAAATTGTCTGTAGACCTAGTCAGGCGAATGGCTGCTGTCTGACTATAGGTCCAACAATAGACCATGTGACTTGTTTACACTTTGTATCACCTTTTGAATATCAGGGTTTTTTCCCGCCGGGAAAAAGTGTGTGTATTTGTATGCAAATCGAGTGTGTACACGTTGTACTTGTCCACATAATATTAATAATTTGTTTTAAATTTTCAGATGAATAAGATTTAAGATATAATGTTTGTGCCTTATTAAAAAGTAAATAAAATGATTTTTTTATTTATTATTTCTATCACATTTTATGTTTTTTTGTCATAGTACTGTGTACATTTGTTTTCCTGGCACAGTTTGACCTTTGGGGCTCTTTTATAAAAATGTGACGTCATGTGTTGTAATTGTCATTGTATGCCTACAATCTTTAGTTCTGAAGAGTCTAACCAATAAAACGGTTAAGTCTTAATTGACTACACAAAGTGGTATACTCACACATATTTCAGTTCCTTATCGTGACGTTTTGATATGGGATCTTGAAATAATCCACGTGGAATCTCTTCCAGCATGTTGTCAATTAGGTCTCTGTAAGAAAGTGTGCCAGTCTGATGTAATCCAGATTCGTGTATTAAGTGTGAAGTAATTCCAACATAAACCACGCCCACTTCGCACGTGCTGGCTCCAACAATCATCAGAAGCCCATTGGAAATACATTGACCACCCTTTTCTTTAAGGATTTATACAAGAAATTAGAAAGCTTGGGACTTGTACTTGATGAGTTGTAAAAACTCAAAATCTTATTAACAAAGTAAATAATTATGAGTATGCTTACTTTCTTTGAATCACGATATACATTAAAGGGAAGGTACAACATTGGTAATGTTGGCAAAACTGCTTCTATGAGTATGCTTACTCTCTTTGAATCAAGATATACATTGAAGGGATGGTACAACATTGGTAATGTTGGCCAAACTACTTCTATGAGTATGCTTACTCTCTTTGAATCAAGATATACATTGAAGGGATGGTACAGCATTGGTAATGTTGGCAAAACTGCTTCTATGAGTATGCTTACTCTCTTTGAATCAAGATATACATTGAAGGGAAGGTACAACATTGGTAATGTTGGCAAAACTGCTTCTATGAGTATGCTTACGAATCAAGATATACATTAAAGGGAAGGTACAACATTGGTAATGTTGGCAAAACTGCTTCTATGAGTACGCTTACTCTCTTTGAATCAAGATATACATTGAAGGGAAGGTACAACATTGGTAATGTTGGCCAAACTGCTTCTATGAGTATGCTTACTCTCTTTGAATCAAGATATACATTGAAGGGAAGGTACAACATTGGTAATGTTGGCCAAACTGCTTCTATGAGTATGCTTACTCTCTTTGAATCAAGATATACATTGAAGGGAGGTACAACATTGGTAATGTTGGCAAAACTGCTTCTATGAGTATGCTTACTCTCTTTGAATCAAGATATACATTGAAGGGAAGGTACAACATTGGTAATGTTGGCAAAACTGCTTCTATGAGTATGCTTACTCTCTTTGAATCAAGATATACATTGAAGGGAAGGTACAACATTGGTAATGTTGGCAAAACTGCTTCTATGAGTATGCTTACTCTCTTTGAATCAAGATATACATTGAAGGGAAGGTACAGCATTGGTAATGTTGGCCAAACTGCCTCAATGGGTATGTTTACTCTTTTTGAATCAAGATATACATTGAAAGGATTTCACTCATTAAGTTTCATGTGAATCTGGTATAATTTTTTTTTTAGATTAGTGAAAAGAAACCCGATGATCATTATAATCGTCATTAGCATTGCATTTTATATATATTTATTCTCTCTCATTAATTTATTAACTTGATACACAATACTTACATTTCACTGCGTCCTGGTTTAATTTTGGCAAAGGTGTGTGGCTTCAATCGTTTCAGACCGTTACGTTGCGCCCATCTATTGCCAAAATAGGATAATACCACCCAGTGAGTTTAAATGTGTACACGCTAACTCTCTTATGAATAACCTACTTTGTGTGACTTCGCATTATAAACAATCTGACTTTGAAGAGACAGTATCGTCACGATCTGAGCTGACTTTCGACAGGGCATGGAATCGGTGTCCTGGTTTAAGATGAACACAGTAACTGAAAATTACTGGCTAATTTATGCATCAGCAACGGTAATGTAGTGATATACTGTACATGCAATGTGAGCGCATGCGCACCAGCGGTTGCCGCCAGTTTCCCTCGTGTATGTTGTAATAAATGTTAATATCCATCGCTTCCTTTATCGATTATTTACCTAATGCCATGCTACTACAGGTAATAATGATGTTATCATGTGGGGTATTATTTTCAGTCACTGAGTTAAAAATAATAAGTAAACATAATTTGTTTTCTGTGGTTTCGTTTTGTTTTGCTTTGTTTTATTTTTGAAATGAACCAATGATAATTATACACATCACTGAGCAACGTATTGGAAGAATATTTTAGTACTGTGCTTCAATAATCTTTATAATACATTGTATAATTACAGGTCAATAATAGATACAATATCCTCAACTTACAACTTTTCGAAAATTAGCTCATCCATGTTACTTGGAGCAAGTTCGTCAAGCGTATTGTTGGACATTTCTCTGTAATAGAGAAAATTAAAAGAAGTGAGTCGGGCTAATTGGTATAATTATGGTCCAGTCTTGATAAAATATACAATAGTGAAAGTTGGGTGTTTAAAATTGGTGTGGGCGGATTTCAGGGGGGGGGGAGGGACATGTTCCCTCTTTGATATCGCTGTGTACGTAAATTTACCATACGATGTTTAATATACCTTTTTGGCACTGTGTGACCGCATTTTGCCGTGTTTCCATTTTTGGAGATCCTGGATTCGCCCTGCATTTACAGACACTGTACAATTCCTTGAAACGAATATTTTAAGATTTTGAAAATTTGAATTCGAATAAGTTTAGTTTTAAGGGGAAGATATTTTCAAAACCATAAATGATCACAGTTTTCAATAGATCTAAATCCCAATTGAGAATAAAAAAGTTCGTGTTGGCCAATCAAAACATTTTAATGCATTTTCAACGTTGTTTCGACAACGAGATTTGCTGAGACCTGATCGGCTGTGCTTTGTGCTTTACTGGCAATTTACAGCAATTTTATTTTCCAACAAAGCATTGCTATTTGACTTTAAGAAAGTACAACATATGCGTACAAAATTTCATTTTTGGCTTTTAATTACGCCTAAACCAAGCTTGTAACAAATATATTTCGAATTAACTCAAAAACGTTTTTTATGCATTTCAAAAAGGAAAGCGTTATTGTGTTAGGTTGTTAGAAGCAGTATATACAGATGTATACAAACACCGAGAGAGCACTGTGACATGTTATTTTGTTTTAGAATTTGTTATTTTTTTTGGTTTACATTAACAGAAAATCCAATTATACTGGAGTTTCCTGACATCATTGTAAAGGGTAACTAAGTGAATATGGTTTACTCAGGTATCACTTACATCGCTTGGTACATTTTGCCGTATCCAGTTATCATGTATACAACCTCTTTTGTCTGAATGACCCCAGGATGACCTTTATACTCCAGGGATTACTTTCAGACCAAAAAGGAAGGTAAAACGTACCAAGGGATCCGTTTTACCCGAAGGGATCCGCATTCCCTCGATTTACACTATACTTGCTTGTATACGCCTTTCCAGAATACATCTCATACTGTTTAACACTAGGTCCCGATCCCTACACCTACGAGAAATATAAATAAGCCAGAAAGACGCATTGAATGTAGTATACTAAGATTACAATTAATGATAACTTACAAAAGAAACAGTGCATTTGGTCCGGTCAGTCCTCCGGGCTCTATGTGTGATATCATGTTATCCGACAATTTCCTATGGACAAACATCACACGATTATTTAATAATGTGACACAAAAATGCAATAGGTATACAAATATTACATTTTATAATTTAATGATTTCTTTGTTCGTGTGATTACTTTCCTGTAAAAGGAAGTAGACGTAAAGTTGAATACAAAATAATTCTCCAAACACTTACAGACGTAACAATTCGGTGCAGGCTCGGAAGGTGTCAGCTTTAATAACACTCAAATTGTTCTTTGTGAATTCTCTGAAGAAACAAATTGTAAATATTGTAACAGTTAGAAGGTTCTTTTAAAAAGTACACAACATATTAATATTGTAATGGGCACTGTGGAAACCGCCGGTTGCAACCGCCGGTGTGAGAACTATTTGCTCCGGAGATTGGACCGGAAACGACCAGGGACTATATATAGACTGTTTGTTGTTCACTTCGCGCCAGCGGGAAAATGCTGGCTGCGACCCAAGCGATTTCTTTGTTGTTTTGAACAGTTGTGTTGAAAGTTTCAGACAGTAAGGACCGAAGTTATAAATAAAGCAGGTTTCCTTCTGTAAATCCAGTCTCATGTTTCCTTTTGTTGACGGTTGCAACGAATAGGAGAGAAGTACCCATAGGCCGTTCGCTACAATATAAATACATATGAAAGTCTTACAGATACACTAAACCAAGACACTCACTGTATGTGGAGCGGCAGGAAATGAACATAACAGAGCAGTGGGGTTTCATGTCAACAAGGGAGAAAATTGAATGTTATAATTGGCTGAATAAATTAAAGAAAATAATTATACTGTAGGAGTGGGAAATTGCATCAATAATCTTCCGGGTTTACAAGTACAATATATACAGATCGCAGCAAATAATACAAACTTGGATGTTTCGGTAGAGATAAACATTATACTTACACTATCTGTAAATTGATTCCATTTTTCAACATCGGCTTTATGTCTTGTAATTTATTCTCATTTGCAACTCTTTCATTAAAACAAATAAATAAATAAATTGTCTGTCATTCTGGCAATCTGTCGTATTAATAAAATAACACTCACGGTAAATAACCAGCGGTAAAGATCGCGCGACAAATGTTATTCCCTTAATATTATACTACATCAAAATCATTAGACTTGGTTCAAGATTACTCCATATTTGCGGTTTATTCTAGGAACAGATTATTACAAACAATTTCGTCAACATTATTAACAGATACATTAAGTAACATGAATGGAAAGCAACATCAAAGGAAATTTTACCATAATGTATAAATGTTCACGGAATGTTGATCCGTTATTTTTTATTGAAACTTTTCCTTGTTTCTTAATTAATAAATGATTGATATATATTCATGATGTAATGTTAAAATATTACAAATGTACATAATATAATACAAATTATATATTAAATTACTTCGTTTTTTGATAACCTTAATACTTACAGAATAACAAGAGATGGCGGTAATTCAAACGGCTTCGTTATGGAATTTCTTGTCAATGTCCTGGGTTAGAAGAAAGACTAAATTCGTACAAGTGAACTGTTTAAGGATACCGGTAATTAGGGAAATACACGATACATGTATACGCTGGGACCAATACACACAGCCACCTCGCTATGGTAGCCAAGAGACACGTCACAAATCGGGCAAACGTTCATACCCCTATGTAATTCCAATTTTAGCTGCAATTGGATATCGTTTCATAGCAAAAAAAAATCAAATTAAATAAAAATGCCGACGCGTTTGTCTGAGAAGACGCGCGCGGAGACCAAGAGCCGGAGACTGATGATGGTATGAAATAAACCTTAAAATATTAGGTGTCTCCTCAGGTGCTATCGGTTTATAGTAAAATTAGTGAAATAATGTCCAAAATTAATTTCTGACATCCAAACACAGAAATTCCACAATATGAAAGCAAAGTCACTATTTTAATCTGTCAAGAAACAATACAAAAAGCTGAAACATTCATAATATTGTCACGATCAGTACCAGACGAGCGCACTAGATAAGAGGGCGCGATTACCTTGACTGCTGCACATAATGATTATTATGCAGCCACTGGCTCATTATTATGCATTAGCTTCAGTAGCATGGGGCGTGTTTTGGCTCATTATTTATGCATTAGCTTCAGTAGTATGGGGCGTGTTTTGGCTCATTATTTATGCATTAGCTTCAGTAGTATGAGGCGCGTTTTGGCTCATTATTTATGCATTAGCTTATGTGCATATTCGCTATGTTATATTAAATCCCAATACCATGCATGTAGTTTGTTGCATACAGAGTTTGTTAAATCCATGTAGCCTTCATGCATATACCTGCATGTAACCTGTGACCGCCATTGTGTGTGTTGTACAACTAGTCATTGTTGTTATGTTCATGTATCATGTATTCTTACCGGGTGTATGTTTATTTATTTTGTTACAGACAAAGTGATTTCCATCGCACCTAGGGATTATTTTATGCGGATTATACAATGCAGATTATTTCCATAGTGGATTATGTCTTGGGATTATCTCATGGATCATTTTGAGCTGATTATTCGTGAACTGTTTATGGACTGTCGTGTGGATTTCGTGCTAATTATCTCTGTGGACTGTTTTTCGTTGATTATACGTGTCCTGATTACTTCCATGCTGATTATATCTGTGCTGGATTATTTTAGATCGTGAGATTATTTTGATTAAACTGATTTAATAAATTCTTCAATAAATTCCCCAATGACGATTTGATGAGATTCAAATCAGATCTTCATTTTTCTTCTTCTTTGTGAATTTGTGTGACTGTATGAAGTAGCACAATCGTCCCAAATAATTTTGTGACTAACCCCCTCTTCAGCTGTGATACCACATTAACAAAACTGTTTTACTTTTTACAATCCACCATCTTGAAACCAAACGTAACTTATCACAAACGTTGGTTCACGTTTGGTCAGAACAATGACGTCATCGCAGCACAACCGAACTCCCAAAAACGATTAACCAATGACCGAAGCCCAAACATGTTTCATGGTCAGGGTCGCGAAAACGCGCCCATTATCTTATCTTGCCCTATTATATATGCCAGCGTATGCTGATGGGGTATTTTGTTCAGTCTGAGTGTTTGCATAAAACCAGAGTGTACTTTATGCTCAGCTGAAAAGTGAAACACATTATGAGCATTGCATCATGATGGAGGGAGTGCTGCGTCAGACTATTATATACAGTTGTAAAGAGTCCATGGTATTTGATTGTCATATGAATAAACACAATACACGTTTACATATTGACTTTTTTGAATAAGTTTTTTGGCTGTTTGTGTCAGTATGACGATCTTTGAAAATGCACGGTTTATTGTGAGAATCAGGCTCAATACTTACAGCTTGGTGAGGAACTTGAAGTCCAACAAACGACCATTTGGTATCTCTTCCAAAAAATTCCCTGTAAGGTCTCTGTCAAAAACAATCATTAGGAACTTTGGGTTATAACATCAAATCATGAAAACATCGTGTAAAAAATGAATGACAAACGTAATTTTTGGTTGTAACAGAAGAATTGTTGCTAAGCCCAAAATTTGTAATCAAAATAATTAATTTGTTCATGCTCTGATATTTTTCAATGCGTTTTAGTTTTGTCCCAATGTGATACACGCTTTACGCATTAGAGTAGTAAGTGGCCTCACGCTTTTTGCGCATGCGTGAGACATTGCATTAATGACCCTTGCGGCTGCTTGAAAACTGGTCGGACACTCTCGAACATTATTGCTCCTTGTGGCTACTTGAACATTGGTCGGACACTCTCGAACATTAATGCCCCATGCGGCTACTTGAACATTGGTCGGAAACTCTCAAACATTAATGCCCCTTGCGGCTACTTGAACATTGATAGGACACTCTCGAACGTTCATGCCCCTTGCGGCTACTTGAACATTGGTCGGAAACTCTCGAACATTAATGCCCCTTGCCGTTACTTGAACATTGGTCGGACACTCTCGAACATTATGCCCCTTGCGGCTACTTGAACATTGATAGGACACTCTCGAACATTATGCCCCTTGCGGCTACTTGAACATTGGTCGGACTCTCTCGAACATTATTGCCCCTTGCGGCTACTTCAGAACTGGTCGGACACTCTCGAACATTATTGCCCCTTGTGGCAACTTGAACATTGGTCGGACACTCTCAAACATTAATTCCCCTTGCGGCTACTTGAACATTGGTCGGACACTCTGGAACATTAATGTCCCTTGCGGCTACTTGGACGTTGGTCGGACACTCTCGAACATTATTGCCCCTTGTGGCTACTTGAACATTGGCCGGACACTCTCGAACATTAATGCCCCTTGCGGCTACTTGAACACTGGTCAGACACTCTCAAACATTATGCCCCTTCCGGCTACATGAACATTGGTCGGACACTCTCGAACGTGAATGCCCCTTGCGGCTACTTGAACATTGGTCGGAAACTCTCGAACATTATTGCCCCTTGCAGTTACTTGAACATTGGTCGGACACTCTCGAACATTATGCCCCTTGCGGCTACTTGAACATTGGTCGGACACTCTCGGACATTATTGCCCCTTGCGGCTACTTGAGAACTGGTCGGACACTCTCGAACATTATTGCCCCTTGTGGCTACTTGAACATTGGTCGGACACTCTCGAACATTAATTCCCCTTGCGGCTACTTGAACATTGGTCGGACACTCTCAAACATTATTGCCCTGTGTGGCTACTTGAACATTGATCGGACACTCTCGAACATTAATGCCCCATGTGGCTACTTGAACATTGGTCGGAAACTCTCGAACATTAATGCCCCTTGCGGCTACTTGAACATTGATAGGACACTCTCGAACATTATTGCCCCTTGCGGCTACTTGAACATTGGTCGGACACTCTCGAACATTATTGCCCCTTGCGGCTACTTGAACATTGGCCGGACACTCTCGAACATTAATGCCCCATGCGGCTACTTGAACACTGGTCAGACACTGTCAAACATTATGCCCCTTCCGGCTACATGAACATTGGTCGGACACTCTCGAACGTGAATGCCCCTTGCGGCTACTTGAACATTGGTCGGAAACTCTCGAACATTATTGCCCCTTGCAGTTACTTGAACATTGGTCGGACACTCTCGAACATTATGCCCCTTGCGGCTACTTGAACATTGGTCGGACACTCTCGGACATTATTGCCCCTTGCGGCTACTTGAGAACTGGTCGGACACTCTCGAACATTATTGCCCCTTGTGGCTACTTGAACATTGGTCGGACACTCTCGAACATTAATTCCCCTTGCGGCTACTTGAACATTGGTCGGACACTCTCAAACATTATTGCCCTGTGTGGCTACTTGAACATTGATCGGACACTCTCGAACATTAATGCCCCATGTGGCTACTTGAACATTGGTCGGAAACTCTCGAACATTAATGCCCCTTGCGGCTACTTGAACATTGATAGGACACTCTCGAACATTATTGCCCCTTGCGGCTACTTGAACATTGGTCGGACACTCTCGAACATTATTGCCCCTTGCGGCTACTTGAACATTGGACAGACACTCTCGAACATTATTGCCCCTTGCGGCTACTTGAACATTGGTCGGACACTCTCGGATATTTATGACCCTTGCGGCTACTTGAACATTGGTCGAAAACTCTCGAACATTATTGCCCCTTGCGGCTACTTGAACAATGGTCAGACACTCTCAAACATTATTGCCCCTTCCGGCTGCTTGAACATTGGTCGGACACTCTCGAACATTATTGCCCCTTGCGGCTACTTGAACACTGGTTGGACTTTATATATGTATTTTCTACCATTGATTTTACCCTACCCACCCCTTCGCAAAGGCAATTTTTGACACCATCCCTGAGCCCCCTTTGATTGCTTTCCGTCGCGATATTTTGGTTCGGGCTAGGCTCCCTAGCACCAACAGTTACCTTAACGTTACTGATCATGAATCACCACAGGGGTGCTTTAATGGGTTAAAACAAATACCTGAATGGAGAACAGGTTTAATACAGTCTGGGTAATCTGGGGCTATAAATATTGACTAGGGGAACTCTGTTGGGAAGAGTTTCTTGTTACCCGAGGTAGCTAAGAGGGCGCTACGGGGGTGCAGAGGGCCCTGTTGATTGCTAGTTGGACCCCGTTTGCTATGACCACGAGATACAAGGTGTCTAAGATTTATTTAACGTTAGATCTGGTTTAAATCTTAACTGTGTGGAGAGGCTGAAACTCGGTACCAAAATTCCATGACCAAATATAACACCAGGCGCTAAGGTTTGAATTTAAAAGTATCATTTTTACTAAGACATTTTATTGAAAGAAAATCCAAATCTAACGTTAGTCCATTTAGCGTACGCGTGTGTTAGCGACAAAACGGTGGCGGCTTGTGTACGGTTTGCGGAAACAAATTCCACGCAATGTATTTGGTCATCTGATTCTACTGCCAAGTTTCAGCAGCTTCACACAAGTGAAAATTACGCAATTTATGAAAAACATTTTTTTCTGTATTGGCAAATGTTTTTTAAATCAAAACACGAAGGTGAAGTCCATCGTAGTATGAGAGCGAAATGGGATGCGTGCTCCTTTTTCCCTCTCCCTTGGATCAGTTACTGGGTATCTAGATCAAAATAATGTCTGGATTATTATGTGATACTTACAGTACTTCCGTGTCATTTGGTAAGCCTGCTGGTAGCTCAAACAGACCTCTGTTACTGCAGTCGACAATAGGAATTAACTTAATACACTCACACACGTCACACGCTTCATTTGTCGCAGTTACACTAGTCGCAGTAATGGTCATCAAATATAAAATCCAACCCATTCCTACAACCCTATAGCATTGCTCTCCGTTGGCCATCCTTTAAGCTCAATTCTAGTATACTAATACAGAGCTCCTTTTCTTGGTCTACTATGGACCCTGAGAACAGTCTGTCGTATGTATGTTTTATTCGCCACTATTTATCGTAGATTTCACCATTACTGTTTGTTGTAAAAATAATATAAGGGCCTATTTCCTTTAATTTAATTGTGCTTGCGAAGCCATCTGGAACATGATTACACGCTGTCTGCTGATTTTGGGCTTCAATGGGAGTTCCCCTGTTAAAGTAGTGTTCTCCTTATATATTATGTGTGAAGTAGTACTAATACTGTAAAGAAATGCTGCAAATGCATCCTACGTTTTAAGATAGATTAAGATGATTGTCTTGGCCATTCGTAAAAAAGTACAGGTATCATGTTTTTTGGTTCTGTTATTTATCATTACCACTTGTGGGCGTTGTCTTTTGTCAGACGGGGTTTACTGGTTACCGGTTGCGTGCGCCCGCTGACAAAAGGCTAGTATCAAAAGTCTATTACCTAGCTAATAGATTTCTGCTAGTAGATCATACAACGTGTTGTATCTTCTTAGATAATGTACTGCACTGGTAATGTTGGCAAAACTGCTTCTACAAGTATGCTTACTCTTTTTTTTAAATACAATTCAATTCAAATGTTGAATTCAAAATAATTATGAAAGTATTACTAAATATAAACAATTGAAAATTTAAACACAATATATCATAAAAGATATAGATTAAACAACCATCCAGTCAACGTTTCAGCTTTTAATGTTGTGTTGAGATAATAGTGAAAATGCATTAAGATTTTGTTTTAAGTTTAATATGGAATTTAGGAACTGAAGGTCACTACTCTAAATTCAAACTGGAAATCATTTAACTTTTCTTAAAACTACCTGCACTATAGACAAAAATATGTCTCAGGAAGATTGATACCATCATCAGCTTTACACAAAGTAAATTTTGTAATAAAATTTTACTATTTTGTTATTTTAATTAAAGTATATACTCTTAGAACCAATTACCAATGCTGTTACATCCAAAGAGTAACTTTCCATAAGAATAGTCTGTAACACAAGCGGGCCAATATTTGATTTTCCATTTCTTAAAGACATTCTCATGATTTAATGTTAAGTTCCGGATTATTCTTTTGCCAGAGACATATACAGGGAAATCCTTTGGAAGAGATACAAACTGGTCGTTTGTTGGACTTCAAGTTCCTCAGCAAGCTGTAAGTATTAGGCCTGATTGGCCACAGTAAAGAGTATTTTTCCAAAAACAAAACGTCGTACAGACCAGTCGCATAAGAAGTCACTATGTAGACGTGTACTGGGAAATCTCTGGATTAAAGGGACAATATCGTCATGATCAACAGGGCATGGAATCGGAATGCTAGTTTTAGATTAACCCACACTGTAAAAAATTGCATGTAAAAATTTTCGCGTATATTATTTGTTACTGTAAAATTTACAGTAAGTTACTGGCAACCAGCTGCCAGTAACTTACTATAATTTTTACAGTAATTTATTTACAGTTATTAATGTAAAATTGTACAGTAAGTTACTGGCAGCTGGTTGCCAGTAACTTACTGTAATTTTTACAGGCAATTTTTTTACAGTGCAGTGACTGCATAAATGAGCCTGCTCGTGACGATATTGTTCGCTTATATGCACATTTGCACAATAACTTGGGGGAACCCCAATGAGAGCAATACGTTTATAAATAGGATGTAACAATCAATATCTCTGAATGGGCTCAGAAATCATTATATTTAATACAATTGTATAAGCCTGAGGCTGAGTCGTCTACCGCGTTGGTTTTGTGTTTCTGTCTATTGTAAATGTCACTATAGCGCTCACTCCATCATGATGCGATGCTCATAATGTGTTACACTTTTTTTGCTAAGCGTAAAGTACCCTCAGCCTGAAGACCTTACGTCACACTTTGAACCTTGTGAATTACCCCAGATACTGGTCTCAAAGTTTTGGGGAGATTAAACTTTGACCTTGGTTGGTAGCTAGCACGCGAGCCTCGAAGCGTGACGTCAGATCTTCAGTATAAAATCCCAATTTTCTTTGAGGAGTTAAACAGGGTACCGGTGTAAGTGTACCCTGTGCTTTGAAGCTTGGTGCTAAGCAGCTAATCAAATGCATAAACACATGCATGTACACCCTCCGAAGTACCAGTTTTACTCCTGCAGTTTTGGTCCAGACAGTTGGAATACATTGTCACAGACACATTTTCTCAATGATAACATTTCATGAGAAACTCCACTGGTCCCCAATATTGAGCATTTTGAATGTTGCTGAGATAAAAGCCGTTTCAGTGTGGCGATCCGTTTTTTAAAGATTGTAGGCAGGGGCAGCGATTTGGGGAGGGGGACGCGTCGGTGGGGATCTAACCTGACCACTGACCTCCACCCCTATGACTTACAACCCCCCTCCCCCGTCATACCAAATTGTTTGTTTTACGTACTTGTTTGTTTACGCACAAATATATTCTGGAATTTTTCAGTTTGTATATAAACCTCATTTGGAAACACATTATATTACTGGGTAATCATCATTTCGATAAAATCACTCATCCAAACATTTGATGTGTTAAACAAATGGATAGACGCATAATTGTATACAGAAGATAATACATGCATATTTTGTATTTTGTTTCCTACCAGCACTGTAAAACATTTCTTTGTAAATTTACAGAAAAAGTGCTGGCAACAGAGTGGCCAGCACTTTCTGTTATTTCATTTAACCCTTCGTTTTGTAAAATATAATTACAGACTTGTTGTTATTATAAAAAATTTAAAAAGTTGTAATCATTATTAACAGACCACATGGTTTTGGCAAAATACAGGCAAACCTTTAAATGCAAATAACTGAACTTCTGTTGTTTGTGTTCACAACCTGCAACAATTATTCAAATTTACAGAAATGTTAGTTATTTAATTTGGTACTTTGTTTTTTGCTTTTACACACTGTGAAAAAAAATCTCGTTTTTTTACGGCCTGCGAAATGACGGTTACCGTAGTTTTTACTGAAACTTTCCGTTATTTTACGTAGAGTAGGCCTATTTATATATTTTTACGGGTACCGTATAATGACGCAGCTGTTAACATCCATAAGGGAACGCTGCATCTACTATGGGAGGAATCTGTAGATATTGGAATTAATCAATGCAATTGTTTATTGTACACAATGTCTTTCACTTACCTATACATACGGTTAGTCTGGTTCCTTTTTCAATCACTCCTCTCAAGTTACTAATGAACGGAACATGTATTCTTTATATATACTGTCTTTTCGAAACCCTTTTTAGTCATGGTGGCATGCAATTATAATCTATATTTCAATATTTTAAATTTTGAATGTACTTTTTTACATCAACATAGAAGAGAACATTAAAAAATTACCTTTTTAATCATAAAATTAACAGTAAATTATTTGAAAATGGGCTAAAATCATCCATTTTCACATATTTAAACCTTGAAAATGATTAGAGCGCAAAGCTAGGTCAACTTAAGGTCAGTCATTTACATATTGGATATATCCCAGGGTGCAATGGGAGCGGCCATAATACGGGTTTCGGCCGTAAAACACTGAGAAATGGATGATTACGGTAATTCACCGTAGAATTTACAAACTTTTCGCCGTAAAATTGCGGTAAGTTTTTACAGTGCAGATTTCTGCAAATATAAAAGGATCCGAATCTGTAAAATTACTTTTTGGGGATATTTTTACACATTTGTTTCTTTTTAAACGTTTTAATGAATTTCACTTGAATTGAAATAAGTTGAATCCGTAAAATTAAATTATTTATTTTGTATTAACACACGTTGTTTTGATACGTCGTGATTGTAATTTATTTACTTTTACTACTACTACTACTACTACTACTACTACTACTACTACTACTACTACTACTACTACTACTACTACTACTACTACTACTACTACTACTACTACTACTACTACTACTACTACTACTACTACTACTACTACTACTACTACTACTACTACTACTACTACTACTACTGTGGACTTATATAGCGCACGTATCCATCAAACTGGTGCTCAAGGCGCATTATATTATTACCCCCTGCTCATCAGGCTCATAAATCATTCCTGAAACCATCTCAGCTCCCTGGGGAGTATACAGCTCAATTGCTGCCATTACAGCGCATATAGGGCTAATCAAACACAACAACCAACTCTGCCCTCACAGGCACCCATTTACCCCTGGGTGGAGAGAAGCAATTATGGTAAAGTGTCTTGCTCAAGGACACAAGTACCCCGCTCGCGGTCGGGATTCGAACCCACATTCTGACGACTCAGCCATCAGAACACAAATCCGATGCACTAAACCGCAGGACCATGGCACTCCACACTGCAAGAATCTGTCCTAGTTCAAATGGTCAAATATCAACAAATGCAATAACACTCTAAATTACAATTTGGTTTTCCATTTTGCAAACAAAAGTTATTTATTCGGGAATCTAACACAACAAATCAAACATGTCCATATTGAACAACACTCTCAACAAGGTACTAACTTATGTTATCAACATAGCCTAATAATGAAGGTGACATGCCCTCCCCTAATAGTGTTCATGCGTTTTGCACGTACGTACGTACGACTGTCATTAAGGTCTTGGCCAATGAAAAGCTCTGCTTTGCTGACTCCGCCCCAAGCTCCAACCCCCTCCGACCGTCGACGTCTATAGAATTTCACAATGAGTCCCGTCTGCCATTGTTCGATTTCTTTCACTCCGTTCATTTGCAACGAAGGTCGTCAAGAAGACAATGCCAACTTCATTGAGTTGTCTGCGGCTCAGAGGTTAGGACTCTTTCTGGTGATGGTGGCGTCCGTGATATTTGTTTTGCTTGCCACACACGTTTTCCTGTCTTGTTGTTGTTTTTTCTTTTTCTTGGGAGAGTTGGATTGGATTGGATTAATTGAATTGATTTGATTCTTTCTCGGGCAGAGGGTGGTGAGGTGGTGGGGTGGTGGGGTGGTGGGGTGGTGGGGTGGTGGGGTGGTGGGAATGACCGCATTGGGGGCTGCGGGCTCGGTCCGTTGCCAGCGGCCAGCCCCCAAGCCGGTCATTATCAGGCAGTGAAGACCGGGTCCTCACAATGTTATTCCCTTATTATTATTACCTATAATTATTATTACTGTGCCATCCCAGAAAGGATCAACAATTTTGTTTGTAATTATTGGTATATTCCTGTTTATGTGTATCTATCTGTGTGGAACCTTGATTTTTGTTCCTGAAAATAAAAATGAATTATAATTAAACAGCTGTAATAAAAAAGTCAGATAGAAGTCACAAACATTTGCGTGGTAGCCTATACCTGCCAATATCCCGATTAATCATTTCCCGTACTCTTCTCCATAACTGGACCTCGTTTCTTCTAAGGTAATGCTGCACAATGTCTTCTTCTGGGTTGGAGTTTTGGATAACGTAATTCACAACCAGGCCCCATTGGTTTCCATGGGCTCTGTATCCCTCTAATATCAGACGTCGCTCTTCATTATTTACAGGTAATCGGACTTGTCTGTGGGCCATGGCGAAATGTGTTGGTCTCACAGACGTAGACGTAGACAGGTGTGACACCGTCCACTAACCTAGATGAGAGCAATTTGCATTGACTCATCTACATAATGATTATGTAAACTGAAAGACCGTACCTAAACCTTGTGAGTCCTTTACTTTACATTTGTATAGACGACGTACCATTTGAAAAGACTCCCGATCCTTTAGGTACGTCTTTTATATTACCTTTGTATAGACGACTTACCATTTGAAAAGACTCCCGATCCTTTAGGTACGTCTTTTATATTACCTTTGTATAGACGACGTACCATTTGAAAAGACTCCCGATCCTTTAGGTACGTCTTTTATATTACCTTTGTATAGACGACTTACCATTTGAAAAGACTCCCGATCCTTTAGGTACGTCTTTTATATTACATTTGTATAGACGACGTATCATTTGAAAATACTCCCGATCCTAGATTAGCGGAAGTGTCACACCTGTCTACGTCTACGTCTGTGAGACCAACACATTTCATCATGGCCCACAAACAAGTCCGATTACCTGTGAATAATGATCAGAGCGACGTCAGGGATACAGAGCCCATGGAAACCAATGGGGTCTGGCTGTGGATTACTTTATTCAAAACTCCAACCCAGAAGAAGACATCGTTCAGCATTATCTCAGAAGAAACGCGATCAAGTTAAGGAGAAGAGTACGAGAAATAATTAATCGGGATATTGGCAGGTATAGGCTACCACGAAAATGCTTTTGATTGTTATCTGACTTTTTTATTACAGGCTGTTTAAATATAATTTATTTTTATTTTCAGATAAAAATTCAAGGTTCCACATACATAGATACACGTAAACGGGAATTTACAAATAATTACAAACAAAATAATTGATCCTTTCTGGGATGGCATCGTAATAATAATTACACTGATAGCAATTAGACAAAACTGCGTCTAATAATAGAAGATAAAAATATACATCATACCAAATTCATTATGACTATGAGGACTGGCCGACTGGAAGAAGAGAATAGAATAAGAATAAGACGTAGGCCTACGGAATAGACAACAAGTAATCGTGCTATTATATATTTAAATAAACTTAGGCCTACCCGCAGGGGTACCGGGCATGCGTACGCACCCCCAAATTCCCACAATAGTCGAAGTTCAGATTCATTTTTTCAAAACGAAAATCGAAAAAGAAATATTGAAAAAGCCGCCACTTAAAATCCCACCAGTTTCAATATAGGCTACATTTCAAACTTTTCTACCCCCTTCTGTACGGGTATGCATGAATATTATTAACAAAATGTTTAAATTGTAAGTGCCAAGATGTACATTTTATCTTATCTTTCATGGTTCTTAGTAATGTGGGAGGCTTGGAAGGGACGGAAACCACAAGATTTGTACCTTATGGGAACTGTTTCAAAAACGCCCCTCGGATCCGTCACTGATACATAATAGTTCTTAGTGTCAGATCAGACAACCATTGAAGTACTTAGGCAGTGTGTTGTTAATCTCCATTGTTGCAAATCCACGAGTGAAACGAAATTGAACAATCGGCTACCGGACTCATTGTGAAATTCTATAGACATCGACGGTCGGAGGGGGTTGGAGCTTGGGGCGGAGTCAGCAAAGCAGAGCTTTTCATTGGCCAAGACCTTAATGACAGTCGTACGTACGTGCAAAACGCATGAACACTACTAAAACAAATATTAACATAAACAAGTAAACCATGTAAAGTCTTTAACACACAATTGGTAATAAACATAACTAAAATAATATTTAATAAACTATTTTGCACAAACTCGACTGCCTGACAATAGTAATGAGTTGCCCCCCTAGAAAAACATAAACAAAGCAATACCACATAGCAAGCATTCAGTGCACACACTCAGTGCTCAAACAAATAATGTTGGTGAACCCCCTCCCCCCCCAAAAAAAAAAAATACATAAAAAGTAAAAGCAAATAACAAACAAGTGTAAAAAAACAGAAATTTTACACAATTCGACTGTAATTTTACAAATTCTATGTTCAATAACAAAATTATGGGTGAAAATCAACAAAATATGTAAAAATACATAAATATTTACAGAAAGAGGTTTATTTACATCAACAACAAAAAACAAACATGTATAAACAAATAACTAACAAAAAATCTCTGTAAAAAACTAACATTTTCCACAATTCGATTGTATTTTTACAAATTTTATGTTCAATAACAAAAGTATGGGTAAAAATCAACAAAATATGTAAAAATACAAACTTATTACATCAAAAACAAAAACGAAAAATGTAAAAGCAAATAACAAACACAAAATCTCTGTAAAAAAACAGAAACTTTCCACAATTCGATTGTTATTTTACAAATTCTATGTTTAATAACAAAATTATGGGTGAAAATCAACAAATTATGTAAAAATACATAAATATTTACAGAAAGAGGTTTATTTACATCAAAAACAAAACAAAAAACATGTAAAATCAAATAACAAACAAAAAATATGTGTAAAAAAACAGATTTTTTTTACAGTGAGGGTCTAGCCGTGAGAATGATGTTGACCCTGGGATTTCGGTCAATTTGGAATACGACACTAAAAGGATTTCCTCTACTGAGTTTATCAAATTAAACACAAAGAATCCCATAAGAAAGGATTAATTTACTTCTTGTGAAATGTAAACATTTATTTCACAACCCTTTATGTTTATAATATTTTAGCAAAACCATCTTCCAGACAGTTTGTGGCAGTATTCGCACTGTGCACACCATAGCCCTCTAGCGGTGAAATTGCACCCATCTTGTTCTTAGCCACATTAGCGTCAAACGAGCGTTGTACGTACACTTGATACGCGTATGTTATGGTCCTACACGCGCGTGTAAGTCTGCCAGCCAATGATCGCTCTAGATATTTCCCGCATACGCACATCAACTGCAAATTATGCCAAACGCAACGCACTATCGCTGCCATATCGCCAACAGTGGTCTAACAACATGTGCCCTCAACAGCTCATGCACGATGCGAATAGTGTCCATGTCCGTAAGACAAAATAAAAAAAAGTCTCCAGTTTCTGGTCATAGGTCGGCTTTAAAATCAGGTCGATTACGCGCTTTTGGGGTGGTAAATTTTCCTTTTTGCCAACCAGTGAAATACGTGATACATGTATACGCGGTTATTGGAACTAAACATGCCGACGCGCGGGTCTGAGGCGACGCGCGCGGAGACCAGAAACCAGAGACTTGTTTATTTGCCAAATGGATTCACAAAATCTACAGCAAATGTTCAGCCTGTTTCGGTGGAAAACCTGTAGAACAATGTCTGACAATGTCCTAACGGCGTCTCTGTAGCCATACCAGAGCAAGCACAGCCACCATGCCTAGAGCGTTCATAGTACCCATCAGGATGAAAGCCAATGTGTAGCTGCCGAGTGTGTCATATATCAAACCTGATATGGGAAAATGAAATGAGAATATTAATCGAAAAGTATGAAATGCGACTCATGTCGCTGTATTTACTGCTCTCAATAGGTTTTAAGTAATCGTTTGAGTACTGGACATTGGCAGTGATTGTATTAGTTGAGGGATGGGGCAACACAAAACTACTGCCAATAAAACAATTATAATAAAACTGGAGGAAATGAAACAATAAAATAAAGTGCAGTCATATTTCGTCTGTTCAGAGCAGTAAGGACTTACACACACTTGATGACAATTTTATAACAAAAGGTCTTATAAGATTAATTAAGTGTAGTTACCTAATAAGGTACAAGATAATGGGTCTTGAGTGCTAAATATAAATTGTGAGTATTACCATTGTTAAATAAAACATAAATCCAAATAATTAAGTTTTCTTAACATAATGGAATTGCACGTAATTTATAGGTCTTATAAGTCCTTTGTGCTCACACATTGCATGTATATATCTTATAAGTCCTTTCTGCTCTGACCAGGCGATTTATGTTTTATTTGAAGTTGTTATTAGAGTCTTGCCTGCACTGTAAAAAATTTCTGTATTTTTACAGAGAAAATTTCACAGAAACAGGATGTTTTTTATTTTCACAACACTTTAAATGTAAAAAATAAATTTTTCTTGGATTTCAAATAACAAATTGCATGTATTTTTAACATATGGATGTAAAATTATTTTACAGATTTTTGTAAACTATAAAAGCAAATTGGGGTGTTATCTTTTTAAAAAAAACATCTGTATTTTTACATCAAAGTGTCTGGCGATGCTGCTGCCATCACTTTTGATGTAAATTTACAGAATTTTTTTTACAGTGTGCACCATACAGAAATGGTCGATAGCTTCGAAATACATGCAGTTAAAATTAAACGACGTATTATAACGTTCTGGGTACCTTTGTCACAATCCCAAGTAATTAGATTATAGCGCTAATTATCAGTGCATACAAGGTACCAGACTATTTCCTCTTCCAGTCTCAGTTTGGGCATGTGGATGTTATATAAGAAAAACAATATGGCTGCGACTTAATGAGGATCTCTTGTATTTCACACATCCATTATAAAACATTCAAGATGCAAGGTGTTCATAATAACAGTTCACATAAAAATAACGTCCAGACACCAGACTCTTCTGCATAATATCTGCCCAGTTAAGTGTAGCACTGCTACACTGCAAAATCTGTGGTGTTAAAAACTACAGCTGTGACCTCTCTGATAGTATAAAGTTGACACCATTGGTGTTATTTTAACACTTTAGTTTTCGTAAACTTTTTATCGTGAAAAACATGAATTTCTTGGCAGAACTTAAACCACAAACGTCACGCACGGCAGAATACTGCCAAGACGATAGCAAAATCATGCAATTTTCGGTTTTCTTTAAATCATATCTTTTTAACTTAATTGCTTGTGCTATAATTTTCGTGTTTGCTTATATTGTAAATAATTTATCCTTCTTTATGGTGCAACATTCATTTAAAAAACATTATATACAGACCTATCGATGTTCAATAAAACATTGTCACTTAGGCCGGTTTTACTGTGTAATTTCATTTTTACGGAACATTTTGAAAACACGATCCCTGAATAAAAACAAGTCTGCATTTCCTGGACTGATTATTTTCGTTTGTACGGTAAAATTAAGACATGAGCCTATCCCTGAATTGATGTAAAATTCATGCTGATTGGTCATTGTTAACAGCTGTCGATTGGAGGTGAAACATTTTGAACCAATCAGATCTAGTGTTAGAAAATGCGTTCAAACATATGACAAAACCAGCGTAAGATATTACAATGCCTTGCTAAATGGGAACTCAATGGGCAATGTACAGCAGTTGTTTTGGTTTATTAGGTTCCGAAAAAGGGCCCAAGAAACTCATATGCTACTTGCTCGAATGAAATACAGCCCACTGTAAAAACAATGCCACAGCTATGAAATAATATTTTCAAAAATTACATACCTGGAAAAAATAGAAATAAGAGACGGCATATTCCTCCTTTCAGTCCAATCGATCCTATCGCGATGCCAAACTGATCAACAGCAATGGTTTCTTTAATAATGACGTCAGTGAGAATATATAAGAAGGAATTGAAGCATCCAAATATGAAGACATTTACTATAATCGGCCAATAAGATATCAACCACGGATCAACAAGACAGTTGACGGATGTTACTAGTAGTGATACACCCATCCACACATTACTTCCAAGACAGCTTTTTTCAACGATTGGACCGACAATTACAGTCCCCAATATCCTTCCAGTTCCAAAACCGACAACCAAGTTTGCAGCGTCGGCAAGCGAGTATCCCTTGGATACGTTAACGTACGGTACAAAGTATATCACCCATGAAGTGTACGTCATCGCTATCATCGTGGAAATAAAGGTTATTAGCCAATAGGGCACTGAAGTGAATAAGTCGAGGTGGAAATTATGACTGATTGAAGCACATAGTGAAATAAGATTTGAGCATCGGATTTTTTCTTGTTCGTCATCGACGACACCTTGGTCCTTGTTCACGGTAACTTCCGTATAGTCTTCAGTTCTGTCTGCAATTGTATTATCTATTTTGTCATTGATGACACCTTGGTCCTCATCCGTTGTAGCTGTTTTGTTGTCTTCATTTCTATGATTACCTTGTGGTTTGAGAAGAGCGCCACATACGGCAAGATGATATAATATTGCACCAATTAGCAGCATTGTTGCTCTCCAACCATAGAGCTCCAGAAATAACTGCGTTAGAGGTGTAAACATGACAAACGCTAGAGAACCGCCCATTCCGCCTATGCCAAATGCCGTAGTATGCGATTTCTTGAAGCAGTTACCAACCAGTTCCCTAGTTGTAATATTGGCGATCCCCAGAGCAGGGCCTGGTAATAAAAAGAGGAACGTTACAATTAAAATGTTTATTCTTGGCCATGTGAGGCATCACAATGGTCATGTATGTTTGTACATGTATACATATGGAGACGGAACGTAACCGTACGCATATACAAATGTGACGTCACATTTATTGTGTTCATTGTAGAAACAATACGTATGACGTCACATTCGTATATGCACACCTATACGTTCCATCTTCTAATGGTCCCTAATCACCGCTGTTTTCTCTATGACAAATTCTTTTGCGCATCCTCGGATTTGTAGAAATAATACGTATGACGTCACATTCGTATATGCACACCTATACGTTCCATCTTCTAATGATCCCTAATCACCGCTGTTTTCTCTATGACAAATTCTTTTTGCGCATCCTCGGATTTGTAGAAATAATACGTATGACGTCACATTCGTATATGCACACCTATACGTTCCATCTTCTAATGATCCCTAATCACCGCTGTTTTCTCTATGACAAATTCTTTTGCGCATCCTCGGATTTGGAAACTTGTAAGTCTTTTGTCAAAATAGTGCTAAATATTCTTAAGACATTGAAAATTTCGCAAAGGCGTCGTTCAATCAAAATCTTTTGCTGCCCCCCCCCCAAAAAAAAACACAAACAAACAACTACTCAACATCTCTATAGATAACGTACACTCACCAGCAAAGAGAGCCAGGATGACAGTAATCACAGCCAAACTAGATACAAAGGACGAAATTATGAACGAAGTTCCAATAATCATACCGCATACCATGATAACCGTTCTGGTTCCGAATTTCTCGCTGAGAATTGGTGCGACTGGACCTTTTAAATATAAAAAACGAATGTTTGAATTGTGAAATCGTTTTTATACCAAAGAAACATTAATTAATTAATTAGATAGTGCAAGTACAGGATTAAGTGACGTATTGGCAGTTAGGATTTATGCACACATCTTGAAGAAATGTTGGTAGAGGACACATTACAGCGGTGCCTCGAATGTGTGGAGGAAAAGTGTCCCACAACCTCGACGTAATTTTCTTACTACAAAATCGCTTAAAAACGAGAAGTACAACGTTGTTAAACAAGTCTATTATAATGGTGTTTTTCAGATATATTTTTTATAAAAAGAATACATTTACAAGAGTTGGCAAGAGTAGGCAGAAGTTGATGAATCACGCTGTCACATGATACATCAGCATCGCTTAAAAGCGATGATGGCCTGGAAGACTTGACCGACAGGTGGCGCTTTACAACATGGCTGCCCCCATATGAGCGCTATTAAACGACACTGATGTATCATGTAATAACGTGATATATCACCGACCCACTTATACCGTGACCAAAAGGTGTATCCTTTCCCTTTGAATGGGGTGGACCGAAGAAGATTTACATGTTTTGTTTGTTAGTCTATTTACGTCTGTTTTGTTACTTTCCTTGTCTGACTCTTAGCTTTTCACAGTGACCATCAAACTTGCTTGGTAAATGGTGAAAATAATGGAGGATTTTAACTGAAACTTGCCCACTCTTTGTGTTTATGTATATGTGTGCGTGTTTGTATATTTTGCCTTTGAGAAAAAAAACCTGCTAGGTTCCAATACGTAATGGCAATAACTACTATTTTGAAAGAATACAGTTCAAGGAATTAGTCCCTTCAGGTCGTACTGAAAAATTAGCTGGCTCATGGACTAAGTTGCTTGTTCACTTTGTTGCATGTTTATATACGTTTATGTACTGGCTATTGCACTGCCCCTTGAGCTAAAGTTGTCTTGTACTGTACCGTACCTACTAGATCAACTACGCCGTCTATAATCGCTATCATCCAGCCCAGAAGCCAAGTAGAGGTGTCGAATTGTTCTTGTAAGCCAGGTAGCATTACGGCAAGGCTCTTTATCATTCCAGTCCAGGTCATCCATGATGCGAACGTACCCAGAACTCCCATCCATCCAAGGTAGCCGCCATCTTGATACAACTCAAGGGTGTAATCCAGTAGCCTCTTACACAAACCGCATACCATTTTCTATGAAAAAATACTGACTACATGTACACATATTCTATGCCCAAAATGCACGTCATGCGACCGTGCAAACTTCATGAGCAATTGAATTTGTGTATATTTGTGTATAATGTTTCACTAGTGCAATTAGACGACACCACTAACGACAGCAATTTCAAGTCCTTTAAAGCCGTCACAATTAGTTATGTTTGCGAAACTGCTTCTAAAAGTATCCTTATTTTTAGTTTGAATCAATTTATAATTAAACAACCAATTGTTACTTAAATGATATATTCATCAACTTTACACCAAGTAAGTTTCATGTCAAACACTCGACAGTTATAGTTGCGTGATAACCTTGCTGAAAACGTACTTTCTGTTACATTGTACGCACCACTATCACCACACAGTCTGAGCGGATTGTGATCGCGAACGTGATTGGGATTTGTTGCGCCGTTTAGTCTAAAGAGGCAGGGAGAATGTGTTACAGTTTGAGGTTTCTATGATGAGGTTTCAACTGCTGAAGTGATCGTATGCAATGAGTGATTTAAAGAAATTCATGCATGCAACTGCTCCCTCCTTTCAACCAAAATATTGAGGTTGCAGGCATCTATAGCATGTTCATGTATTGTCTGCTAATCATGATCTTACAGGCTTCTTTTCTCCAGCTTCTCGCTATCTCCAGCACTTAGCCCGGGGTATAATATATCCTGTAAACTTGTATATATAGTATTGATTTTGTTCCTTGCTCATTACAACATTTTGCCGAGCGTCGACTTATACGGCAAAGGTTAGTAGTGTATATGCCAGCAAGATCAGATGACCCAATCGGCATAGCTTATCCCATCGAAGGACAATTCACACATATCGTCGGCGTTTTCACGAACTGGCGAATCCGCCCACGCAGCAGAAACACAGCATTTTGAGAAAAGCGCTTTTGAAGTTGGTCACATTTTGAAAATGTATTTTCGTCGGTCTTTTAACCGAAAGTGTAAAATATTTTCTAGTGATACGGTGTTGTATAAGTTAAATAACATGAGTAGATACTTATTTCCTTATTTGAATGTTTTGTTACACATCTGTTAAGTTCGAAACGGATTCGCCACTTCGTGAAAACGCAAAATGCTGAGCACAACGGATTCGCCACACACAGTGCGCGGATTCGCCACTTCGTGAAAACGCAAAATGCTGAGCACAATGGATTAATAATAATAATAAATAATTTATTAACTTATATTGCGCAAATTCCATAATGAGATGTTCAAATGCGCATTACAAATTTACAATTTCAAATGTACAATACAATAAAAATATATTAAAAAATATCAATAAAAGCACATCACAACAATATCAATAAAATGCCATACAGAAAAAATGTGTTTTAAGTAATTGTTTAAAAACAGTCAAACTAGTCGATTTCCGAATATTTAATGGTAAAGCATTCCATAATTTGGGAGCAGCAAACTCAAATGCCCTATCACCCAGCGTGATTTTAGTCCGACACACCGGGTAACTAAGGAGCATGTCGTCCCTGGCACTTCTAAGATTATATTGAGATGAAGATTTTTTTTTGATAAGTTGGCATAAATATAAGGGAGCAAGACCATTTAAAATCTTATAAGTTATTAACAAAATTTTAAAATCAATCCTGAACCTCACCGGAAGCCAGTGTAAGTCAATGAACAAGGGTGTAATATGACAGTATTTTAAAGCATTACAAACCAATCTAGCGCAAGAATTTTGAACACGTTGCAGCTGGTTAATTTGAATATCAGGCAATCCATAAAGGAGACTGTTACAATAATCCAATCGGCTGGAAATGAAAGAATGAATTAATGTTTTGGTACATTGCCTAGATAAGTACTTCCTGATACGTCTAATATTATGTAAGTAATAAAAAGCAGTAGCACAAGTTTTTGTAATATGAGTAGCCATTGTCATGTTTGCATCAAACCAGGCACCAAGATTCCTTACAATGGGGGTAGGGGAAACCCTGGACGAACCAACTTTAATACCATCCATGTTAACCTTAGCCAATTGTTGACGAGTGCCTAAGATAATAAATTCAGTTTTACCATCGTTTAGCATTAACCCATTACCAAGCATCCATTTGCGCACAACATGTATACAGCCCTCCATTGCAGAAAGTGCCGACGCCTGACTTGATACAGCATTTGGACAAAACGAAAGATAAAGTTGCGTGTCATCAGCATAGCAATGAACATTTGGGAGTTGAGTTTCGATTACTTCAAACAAACTACTAGTATACAAAATAAACAACAAGGGACCTAAACACGAACCTTGGGGTACACCCCCATCGAGGTCAAATTTCTGAGACAATTTGCCATGAATGGAGACCTGCTGAGATCTGTTAAACAAATAAGATTTAAACCAAAGGATAGCAGTCCCATCAATACCAAACTTAGAATGGAGTGTGTTCAGTAAAATTTGATGATTTAAGGTATCAAAAGCTGAACTTAAATCAAGTAAAACTAATAACGTAACCCATTGCTTATTCATAGCCATTAAAAGATCGTTTTTAACCTTTAATAAAGCAGTCTCGGTACTATGATACTTACGATAAGCCGATTGTGCAATCGGATATAAACCTTTCAGGGATAAATGTGACTGAAGTTGAAGTGCCACAGCCTTTTCCACCAGTTTAGAAATGAATTGCAGATTACTGACAGGCCTAAAATTTTCAATCTGTAAATCAAGACCAGGCTTTTTTAACAAAGGTAAAACCACTGCCATTTTGTGATAACGTTAAACAAAATATTTAAGATCAGAGCAAATTCACCAAACACCTAACGGATCGCTGCCAATTGGAACTTTAAATTTGATTTATGGACGATTTAGGCCTAGGTTTATTCACGAGGGTATCGTGCGTCATGTGATGGTATAGTTTCATTTGTTTTCATCTTTTTAGGGGCGGTGGGATTGTGCTAAATTTACAATGACTGTAGGCTCACTACAAAGTGTAATAGCGACACCAAAACAGAAGCAAAAATAAAGTCACTTGTCATTCTACTTCTTGATTATTTTTTTATATTTTATTCTTTGGAAATCAGTTTACAATAAATTAATAACAACAAATTTAAAATAACACTTTTTCATTGTTAAAAATTCATTCGGAAATCTTGTGAAATGAAAAACCCTGCAAGTTTATTGGAATTTCTATGAATGCCAATAATCACATTAACACAAAATATCTAAGTTTTAAAACTTGTGCATATGTTACTTGTAGCTATGCAGATTAAGGGTCATCTGATCTTGCTGGCTTATATAACCTCCCTCCCTCCCTCCCTCACTCCCTCCCAACAGTTGTTTATTCCCCAATGATGTAAGACAGTTTTCTTCCATTCCTTTTTCATCGGTATTTTGCCGCCTTCTCCTGTATGTGTTTGTTTGTCTGTCTCTTATTTGTACGTTTAGGTTTGTCCAGTGCCTGTCCAATTCAATCTTCTGCCTGTTCAAGCATTTTGTTGCCCAATTAATTGTTTATTCATTTGTTTTCTGTATTCTACAAGCCAAATCTAAAATTGTACTTTGCTTGCATGTGTGTAAAGTTCTTATTCTTACCTTGATGTTATAAATGTATGGGAATAAATAAGAAACAGGAAAAAACATGTTTTTATGATGAAATGATGTTTTATTTATTTTGTTTTAATGGGATGATCCTCCAGCAGTCTACGTAAGCAGCAGCATTTTCCAGAGTCCAGCATTCTCCTGAGGACGATCAGAGCATACTGATCGAAACGTCGAGTTGTACCTCCAGTTCTTTTCAGAACTACTTACTACTCAATTGAGATTCCACATGGTGTCACCGCAATTAGTCTTACTTATAAGTATTCGTGTAGCGCGATCAGTTTAAAAAATTACGAAAACTTGAAATATTAGGCCTGGATTGAGAGTATAATTTCAACCGATCCGTACACCCGAAAACATGGCTTGTTTCGGTAATCGTCGGAACTGTGTTCATCGCCTCAGCACTTTCGCTCGATTTCAACAAGAGCTCCGCGGCAAGTGTTAAAAATTGAACCATTTTCAAGCAGTACTAGTCACACTTTCCCCGTTTAATTTGTTTTATTTTTTTCGTAAGGAAACTTGGTTTGTATTAAGAAGACGTCTTCCTCTCTTCAAATCTAAAATCATAATTGAAAACAAATGTATTCTTGTATTTAAAAACGATTTTGAAAAAAACATGTTTTTTCACTCGTACTAGTTTCTGTGTGTGTGTACGTACCACTGTGGTATTTCATGATTTATTATCATCTATTGTATGGCATAATTATATGTTCTAATATCTAACAATAATATAATGAACTTGGAGAGTAATAAATAACTCCAATATATAAATTTAGATACATATTTAGGTCTAGTTCTTGTAACCACAAACATTTATATTCACAGTTATGATTGGGTAATGCTTGAGTTGACAAGTGATCCTTGGCAAATACAGCAACACCACCTCCCCTTCTGACATGACGAGATTTGCTGAAGGTAGTGAAATCAGTCATGTTGGCAACCTGTGTTGAAGTCTCTGTGAACCATGTCTCTGTGACAATAGCTTTGTCTGCTTTGTTAGAGTTCAGCACTAGTTCAAGTTCCTCGAGGTTATTGGTCAGTGATCTTGCATTTGTGAGAAGAATACGGGGTAGTAATGGTGGCCTGTGAGGATTGTCTCAATTACCGAGTTAAATTTTCTTGTTCAATGTTACAATGTGCACAAATCTTTGTAGATTGTGCGACTTCCTATGCTGTATCTGATTCCTTATTGAAGATACAATAACATGAATTTGTCGATTGACGTGTCTGCCACTACGACAACCACGCCTGGGCTTAACAGCCCCTGATCATGGAGACATTTAAAAATACATCTTGGTAGTCTGTTCCGAGTTACCGAGGATGGATTTCGTCGAAGTAAGGAGGCTTTATTATACTGAAGTCTACCACTACATTCACCCGTGTACAATCATATGATTGTTATAGTCAAATTCAAACCGAGTGTCGGAAATACATCATATTTGTTTGACCTCATCCATGTCAAGGGTCAATGGTGTGATTGAGTGTGTCTGCGTCGCAAGAATGGTTGCAATATGCCTTTCAATCCACATTTTCGTGGGTTATATTTCAAAGCTGTCATTGGGATTTGGGGTTATAATACGTTATTCATAACAAACATCTATGGAAAATATTCACCGTCATTCATCGGTGATTTCAGTGAATTCATATTTTTTGTTTCAATAGGCCTATTGAAGCATAAACAGGGACTCCTTGGAAATGAAGGGTTTGGGAATAATAGGCATTTTCCATCCATATTTAACACTGGTTTCAGATTGCTTATAGTCCCTCAAACAAAACTAAATTGACTCTGTTTTTGAAAGGTACCCCTCATTGTGAGCCCCATCGACTTCCCCTCCAGGTGTTGCACAGTAGATGGCTTTGAATACCGATTCCAGAGGTATTCTGGCTAGTGGTACAATTAAACAACTTAAAGAGACATTATCGTCACAATTAACAGGGCCTAGAATCGAAGTACTACTTTAAGAATAACTAGGTTACTGAAAATAATACCCCACATGACAAGGTCATAATACTGTTCCTGCTGTATCAACTTTCAGTAACTGTGTTCATCTTAAACTAGGACACCGATTCCGTGCCCTGTTTAAAGTCTGCTCTGATCGTGACGATACTGTCCCTTTAATAAGCATATACAAAAGGGAAAATACTTTTGTTATAAGTAAAAAACAAAATGCCACCGCTCTGATATTGATCATTTTACATAATATCACACAGTCAGCATTCAAATTGCAAGCACCACGAACAAAATCTAAATAATGTTTTAAAATCAGCCATGAACACGGAATATCTCGCTTTACTCATTTAGCATTGATTCTCAGTTTTTTCCCCAACTGAAAATCCTGGCTACAATTACCATATTGGCAAATGATACAAATATGAAGATGTGTACATTGACTTATATAATTTATAGTCTTGAGATATGTAGTATTCAGATAATAATACATAGAATAAGGAATAAAACAGAACACAATTTACGTGGCAAGTTTCCAGTCGAAACTTTTCCGATTCACGGAAACGGGCATAAGGCACATTCCATGCCCTTCAAAATGTTTAAATATAACCTTTTATAAATGAAATAAAATCGATATCAGAGCCTCCGAGATAAAAATTTAAGAAAACTGAACAAAAAGGACATGAGAAATATATTTTAGGATGATGACATCCTACACTCAGGATATCCATATCCTGAGATAAATTATCTCGGGATGACGACATCTTACTTTAAAGATAAATTATCTCGGGAAAACAACATCTTACTTTCAGGATGTTGACATCCTGAGATAATTAAATTATCTCAGGAAGACCACATCCTCAGGAAGACCACATCCTACTTTTAGGATGTCGACATCCTGAATTAAATTATGTCGGGTGTCGGGATGTCGTCATCTTACGTTGATGATGTCGTCATACTGAGATAAATTATCTCAGGATCTTAACAAGTCAGATGGCACTTCCAGAGCTCCGTAGGTATTACTCCATAAACTCGGATTTATTATTCACAGTAATACGTATGGCTAAAGACTTCTACAGCAGTCAAAACAAACGATGATCGGGAATTTTTGTCCAGCATTGAACTGTGCTGAAGTTGAATTTGAATATGATGACACATTTGAATTCCTTTTATTTCTATTAGGGCTTAATGTACATGCACATGTACAGGGATGCAGGTCAATTCTATATTAAAGTGACATTATGAAAGTAGTTCCAGTAATTCTAACTTGACCAGAGCTTACTGTTTCTGCTACTGAAAATGTGCTCAAATATCACTGAATATTTCGATGCCTATTAGTGACATTTGACCAATTATAATTCTGTAATACCTCTGTTTTTACAATAATGTGCACTTATCAGGGGAGATTCGATGGAAATCTGAGGGCATATTCAGTATTTGAAGACGTCACTGCATTCGATAGACAGGAGACAGCTGCAACATTCCTTCGATGGGATAAGCTATGCCAATTGGGTCATCTGATCTTGCTGTCATATACACTACTAACCTTTGCCGTATAAGTCGACGCTCGGCAAAATGTTGTAATGAGCAAGGAACAAAATCAATACTATATATACAAGTTTACAGGATATATTATACCCCGGGCTAAGTGCTGGGGAAAGCGAGAAGCTGGAGAAAAGAAGCCTGTAAGATCATGATTAGCAGACAATACATGAACATGCTATAGATGCCTGCAACCTCAATATTTTGGCTGAAAGGAGGGAGCAGTTACACTGCATGAATTTCTTTAAATCACTCATTGCATACGATCACTTCAGCAGTTGAAACCTCATGATAGAAACCTCAAACTGTAACACATTCTCCCTGCCTATTTAGACTAAACGGCGCAACAAATCCCAATCACGTTCGCGATCACAATCCGCTCAGACTGTGTGGTGATAGTGGTGCGTACAATGTAACAGAAAGTACGTATTCAGCAAGGTTATCACGCAACGATAACTGTCTAGTGTTTGACATGAAACTTACTTGGTGTAAAGTTGATGAATTATATCATTTAAGTAACAATTGGTTGTTTAATTATAAATTGATTCAAACTAAAAAATAAGGATACTTTTAGAAGCAGTTTCGCAAACATAACTAATTGTGACGGCTTTAAAGGACTTGAAATTGCTGTCGTTAGAGGTGTCGTCTAATTGCACTAGTTAAACATTATACACAAATATACACAAATTCAATTGCTCATGAAGTTTGCACGGTCGCATGACGTGCATTTTGGGCATAGAATATGTGTACATGTAGTCAGTATTTTTTCATAGAAAATGGTATGCGGTTTGTGTAAAAGGCTACTGGATTACACCCTTGAGTTGTATCAAGATGGCGGCTACCTTGGATGGATGGGAGTTCTGGGTACGTTCGCATCATGGATGACCTGGACTGGAATGATAAAGAGCCTTGCCGTAATGCTACCTGGCTTACAAGAACAATTCGACACCTCTACTTGGCTACTGGGCTGGATGATAGCGATTATAGACGGCGTAGTTGATCTAGTAGGTACGGTACAGTACAAGACAACTTTAGCTCAAGGGGCAGGATACACCTTTTGGTCACGGTATAAGTGGGCCGGTGATATATCACGTTATTACATGATACATCAGTGTCGTTTAATAGCGCTCATATGGGGGCAGCCATGTTGTAAAGCGCCACCTGCCGGTCAAGTCTTCCAGGCCATCATCGCTTTTAAGCGATGCTGATGTATCATGTGATAGCGTGATTCATCAACTTCTGCCTACTCTTGCCAACTCTTGTAAATGTATTCTTTTTATAAAAATATATGTGAAAAACACAATTATAATAGACTTGTTTAACAACGTTGTACTTCTCGTTTTTAAGCGATTTTGTAGTAGGAAAATTACGTCGAGGTTGTGGGACACTTTTCCTCCACACATTCGAGGCGCCGCTGTAATGTCTCCTCTACCAACATTTCTTCAAGATGTGTGCATAAATCCTAACTGGCAATACGTCACTTAATCCTGTACTTGCAATATCTAATTAATTAATTAATGTTTCTTTGGTATAAAAACGATTTCACAATTCAAACATTCGTTTTTTATATTTAAAAGGTCCAGTCGCACCAATTCTCAGCGAGAAATTCGGAACCAGAGCGGTTGTCATGGTATGCGGTATGATTATTGGAACTTCGTTCATAATTTCGTCCTTTGTATCTAGTTTGGCTGTGATTACTGTCATCCTTGCTCTCTTTGCTGGTGAGTGTACGTTATCTATAGAGATGTTCAGTAGGTTTTTTTGGGGGACAGCAGAAGATTTTGATTGAACGACGCCTTTGCGAAATTTTCAATGTCTTAAGAATATTTAGCACTATTTTGACAAAAGACTTACATGTGTCCAAATCCGAGGATGCGCAAAAGAATTTGTCATAGAGAAAACAGCGGTGATTAGGGACCATTAGAAGATGGAACGTATAGGTGTGCATATACGAATGTGACGTCATACGTATTGTTTCTACAATGAACACAATAAATGTGACGTCACATTTGTATATGCGTACGGTTACGTTCCGTCTCCATATGTATACATGTACAAACATACATGACCATTGTGATGTCTCACATGGGCAAGAACAAACATTTTAATTGTAACGTTCCTCTTTTTATCACCAGGCCCTGCTCTGGGGGTCGCCAATATTACAACTAGGGAACTGGTTGGTAACTGTTTCAAGAAATCGCTTACGACGGCATTTGGCATAGGCGGAATGGGCGGTTCTGTAGCGTTTGTCATTTTTGCGCCTCTGACACAGTTCTTTCTGGAGCTCTATGGTTGGAGACCAACAATGCTGCTAATTGGTGCAATATTATATCATCTTGCCGTATGTGGCGTTCTTCTCAAACCACAAGGTAATCACACCCCTGCAGATAGAAATGAAGACTACAAAGCAGTTACAACGGATGAGGACGAAGGTGTCATCAATGTCAAAATAGATAATACTATTGCAGACAGAACTGTAGACTATACGGAAGTTACCGTGAACAAGGATCAAGGTGTCGTTGATGACGAACAAGACAAAATCCGATGCTCAAATCTTATTTCACTATGTGCTTCAATCAGTCATAATTTCCACCTCGACTTATTCACTTCAGTGCCCTATTGGCTAATAACCTTTATTTCCACGATGATAGCGATGACGCACACTTCATGGGTAATATACTTTGTACCGTACGTTAACGTATCCAAGGGATACTCGCTTGTCGACGCTGCAAACTTGGTTGTCGGTTTTGGAACTGGAAGGATATTGGGGACTGAAATTGTCGGTCCAATCGTTGAAAAAAGCGGTCTTGGAAGTAACGTGTGGATGGGTGTATCACTACTAGTAACATCCGTCAACTGTCTTGTTGATCCGTGGTTGATATCTTATTGGCCGATTACAGTAAATGTCTTAATATTTGGATGCTTCGATTCCTTCTTATATATTCTCACTGACGTCATTATTAAAGAAACCGTTGGTGTTGATCAGTTTGGCACCGCGATAGGATGGATTGGACTGAAAGCTGGAATATGCCGTCTCTTATTTCTATTTTTTCCAGGTATGTAATTTTTGAAAATATTGTTTCATAGCTGTGGCATTGTTTTTACAGTGGGCTGTATTTCATTCGAGCAAGTAGCATATGAGTTTCTTGGGCCCTTTTTCGGAACCTAATAAACCAAAACAACTGCTGTACATTGCCCATTGAGTTCCCATTTAGCAAGGCATTGTAATATCTTACGCTGGTTTTGTCATATGTTTTGACGCATTTTCTAACACTAGATCTGATTGGTTCAAAATGTTTCACCTCCAATCGACAGCTGTTAACAATGACCAATCAGCATGAATTTTACATCAATTCAGGGATAGGCTTCTCTCTTTATTTTACCGTTCAAACGAAAATAATCAGTCCAGGGAATGCAGACTTGTGTTTATTCAGGGATCGTGTTTTCAAAATGTTCCGTAAAAATGAAATTATACAGTAAAACCGGCTTAAGTGACAATGTTTTATTGAACATCGACAGGTCTGTATATAATGTTTTTTAAATGAATGTTGCACCATAAAGAAGGATAAATTATTTACAATATAAGCAAACACGAAAATTATAGCACAAGCAATTAAAAAGATATGATTTAAAGAAAACCGAAAATTGCATGATTTTGCTGTCGTCTTGCCAGTATTCTGCCGTGCGTGACGTTTGTGGTTTAAGTAAAACTTGTAGCTTTGCATGGTGAGGATGATAAGTAAGACTAATTGCGGTGACACCATGTGGAATCTCAATTGAGTAGTAATTAGTTCTGAAAAGAACTGGAGGTACAACTCGACGTTTCGATCAGTATGCTCTGGTTTAAGTTCTGCCAAGAAATTCATGTTTTTCATGATAAAAGGTTTGCGAAAACTATGGTGTCAACTTTATACTATCAGAGAGGTCACAGATGTAGTTTTTAACACCACAGTTTTTGCAGTGTAGCAGTGCTACACTTAACTGGGCAGATATTATGCAGAGGAGTCTGGTGTCTGGACGTTATTTTTATGTAAACTGTTATTATGAACACCTTGCATCTTGAATGTTTTATAATGGATGTGTGAAATACAAGAGATCCTCATTAAGTCGCAGCCATATTGTTTTTCTTATATAACATCCACGTGACCAAACTGAGACTGGAAGAGGAAATAGTCTGGTACCTTGTATGCACTGATATTTAGCGCTATAATCTAATTACTTGGGATTGTGACAAAGGTACCCAGAACGTTATAATACATCGTTTAATTTTAACTGCATGTATTTCGAAGCTATCGACCATTTCTGACTGGTGCACACTGTAAAAAAAAATTCTGTAAATTTACAACAAAAGTGATGGCAGCAGCATCGCCAGACACTTTGATGTAAAAATACAGATGTTTTGTTTTTTAAGATAACACCCCAATTTGCTTTATTTATAGTTTACAAAATCTGTAAAATAATTTTACATCCATATGTTAAAAATACAGGCAATTTGTTATTTGAAATCCAAGAAAAATGTATTTTTTACATTTAAAGTGTTGTGAAAATAAAAAACATC
>CM055817.1:37159108-37277506 GCA_029582265.1 Zoroaster sp. YZ-2022 | reverse complement strand
ATAACCTTTGTCACGGTATAGCGGGTCATGATATATCACGTTATTACATGATACATCAGTGTCGTTTAACCCCAAACGCTCATAAAGCGCCACCACCTGCCGGTCAAGTCTTCCAGGGCCATCATCGCTTTTAAGCGATGCTGATGTCGGTATCATGTGATAGCGTGATTCATCATCAACTTCTGCCTACTCTCTGCCAACTCTTGTAAATGTATTCTTTTATAAAAATATATCTGAAAACACAATTATAATAGACTTGTTTAACAACGTTGTAAGAAAATTACGTCGAGGTTGTGGGACACTTTTTCCTACACACACTGAGGGCGCCGCTGTGTAATGTGTCCTCTACCAACATTTCTTCAAGATGTGTTACATAAATCCTAACTGGCAATACGTCACTTAATCCTGTATTTGCAATATCTAATTAATTAATTAATGTTTCTTTGGTATAAAAGCAGATTTCACAATTCAAACATTCGGTTTTTTATATTTAAAGGGATCTAGTCTTTCACCACTTCAGCGAGAAATTCAGGAACCAGAGCAGTTATCGCATGGTGTGCGGTATGATTATTGGAACTTCGTTCATAATTTCGTCCTTTGTATCTAGTTTGGCTACTGTGATTACTGTCATCCTTGCTGCTCTTTGCTGTGAGTGTACGTTATCTATAGAGATGTTCAGTAGGTTTTTGGGGTAGCAGAAGATTTTGATTGAACGACGCCTTTGCGATATTTTTCAATGTCTTAAGAATATTTAGCACTAATATTTGACAAAGACTTATGTGTCCAAATGCGAGGATGCGCAAAAGAATTTGGTCATAGAGAAAAACAGCGGTGATTAGGGACCATTAGAAGATGGAACGTATAGGTGTGTGCATATATGAGATGACGTGATAATGTATTTTTCTACAACGAACACAATAAATGTGACGTCACATTTGTATATGCGTACGGTTGACGTTCCGTCTCCATATGTATACATGTACAAACATACACATTCATTGTAGATGTCTCACATGGGCAAGAATGGAAAACATTTTAAATTGTAACGTTCCTCATTTTATCACCGGAGGGCCCTGCTTTGCAGGGAAATCGCCAATATTACAACTATAGGGAACTGGTTGGTAACTGCTTCAAGAAATCGCATTACTACGGCATTTGGCTTAGGCGTGAATGGTGGCGGTTCTTAGCGTTTGTCATATTTAGCACTCTAACGCAGTTCTTCTGGAGCTCTATGCAAGCTGAGAGCAACAATGCTGCTAATCGGTGCAATATTATATCATCTTGTCGTATGTGGCGCTCTTCTCTCAAACCACAAGGTAATCCTTATGCCTGCAGATAGAAATGAAGACTACAAAGCAGTTACAACCAGATGAGGACCAAGGTGTCATCAATGACCAAAATAGATTAAATACCTACTGCAGACAGAACTGAAGACTACATACGGAGATTACCAATGTGAAATGACCAAAGGTGTCGTTGATGACGAACAAGAAAGAATCCGATGCTCAAATCTATTTCTCACTAAAAATAACGCTTTCAGTGGGTCATAGTTTCCACCTCGATTTATTCACTCTCAGTGCATACGGGTTACTAATACCTTCATTTCACGATGATAACGTGATGGAGCACACTTTATGGGTGATATACTTTGCGCGTACCGTGGGTTATCAACATGTCCAGGGATACTCGCTTGTCGACGCGCAAATTTGGTTGTCAGTTTTTTGGAACTGGAAGGATATTGAGGGACTGTAATCGGTCCAAGTTGTCGTTGGAAAAAAAGCGGTCTTGAAGTGTAACGTGTTGATGGGTGTATCACTCACTAGTAAACATCCGTCAACTGTCTTGTTGATCCGTGGTTGATATCTTTTTTATTATTGCGATATCTTATTGTTTTACAGTGGGCTGTATTTCATTCGATTAAGCAGCATATGAGTTTCTTGGGTCTTCTTTTCAGAACCTAATAAACCAAAACAACTGTACATTGCCATTGAGTCTCCCATTTAGCAAGGCATTTGTAATATCTTACGCTGGTTTTGTCATAGGTTTAAACGTTCATTTTTCTAATGTAGAGATGCCACGGTTTTGTTTATTAATATGCAAGCAAGGAGAGACAGAGACGGCAGTAGGAGCGCATAGCGCCACCATGCGGCAGTGAGACGTTACCATTTATGCTCACTCCGTGTGCTGGTCTGGCCTCGCCGTAAATCCCACCAAAACAGAACATAATTTTGTAAACCAATTAGGAAGACCTCCCACAGGCAGAAATGATTGTTCATTGACAACATTATTATACCTCGCCCTACCATCAAAGCCCCACCCCACAGATGGTGTCAGAAATTGGGATTGTGGTTTATAACGACTCAATTCAGAATTAGTTTTGGTGCGTGCGTCGACCGGTAGCACAGAGCATAGCACTCCTGGTGTACCATCATCGTCCGACTGTTCTTGCAGAAAACACCACAGAGCTAGTGACTGTACACTACGTAAAAGATGGCGTCAAACATCCCGGGTCAAACACAACACAGAGAAAACCTTGCGGTTTTCCTGGTAGAGTCGAAATTACCTGCACAGACACTTCGGGACTACACGTTGTGAGTGCGACTGGGTTGTCGGTTGATGGAGAAGAAGTTATTCTGCCACACTTAGATGACATGATCCTTACCACCAGCCTGAAAGGATGGCGGGACCGAGGTTTACGCACCAATCCTGCGTGGAAAACCAGAGAAAAAGGTGGAGCAGGCGCCACAGTAGTGATGGCCCCAGAGCGGAAGGTTAACAATTTTTGGGGTTCAGAGGACTATGGAGTGAAAGCCACGCCTGTTGATGAGTTTGTTCACTTCCATTCGACACGCCTTTTGAACGACATAGTATCCCCAAGTCGCAGAGGGGACAATTCCTCATAGAGTCTCCTGTGTGATGAGGGACCCAAAGTCGAGGCCAGGTCACTTTCTAGCTACAGGAGCTGAGGCAAGAAGATATTTTAACATATCTGAAGGAGTCATATGCTGAAACTCTCTCAGTTAAAGCGAACTGCAGGAGACAACTGCTTGGTGAGGTCAGTAAGGGACTCTATTCCGTAACCTTACAGCGTCTCTTCAACAGACTACAGAAAAAAAGGACCCCAGAGCTCTACAAAGAACCGGACACACTACTTGAAGGAACAATTCGTTGATGGACTTAATCATGAGGGGTTACGATGCTCCTGTCGTGACCTCCTGGATAGGACTCCGTCGATGACGTTCATGGAACTCAAAAACTGGGTGATCCAAGAGAGAGGAGAGAGAGAATGCCCGCACTAGGGTCCAAGCAAAACTCACACCACATTGCGGCAGTGGGCGTGAAGGAGTGACCGACCACGCCAACTTAGAGAAACAGGTCCAGTCACGGCCTGAGTCGGTGCAGACTTTATTGACGTCACTGCATGGCCAAACCGAGGGAACAGACCCTACACATCACAAACGTATCATATGAGGCTGGTCGGTCAAATCGCCTGCCAACTTTCAACCAGTATTCATCGCGCAAGGGGCAACCACTGTGACGACTCAACCCAAACCAGATGTCAGCACCCATAAACTTTGTGCCTCAGGGGTACCGCAAGCCCACCAGTGTACCGAGATGTCTTGTGTTACAACTGCCACCAGCCAGGGCATTTCGCTCGTCAGTGCCCGATGCCCCGATATGGCCATCCCAGTAACAACTACTCTACATGATCAGGTCAAAGGGACCAGCGTAGAAACCAAGCCTACTGGACGCGTGTGGCAACGTTCAAATGTAGACCATTCGGGAAACCAACAACCCCAGCTGCATGGGAGCCAAGCAGTCAGGGGGGAAACAGGATGGCAATCCCCTCCCTCAGACGACTTATTCATTGGCAAAGCTTAGTAGCTGATTGCTTCGGAGTGGATATAGTGTTGAGTGGGGAGACGAGTTTCAGTGCTTATTGAACACTGGATCCATGGGTGACAACTGTTAACAGAGGGGTACTACAACAACGCTATTTGAAAGGGAGAGAAAAACTGTTTACAGGACGTCCAGAAATCATTTCAGGTTGCTGTCAGCCGATGGTTCGAATATCAAGTATGTGGGTTGCTTTGAGACAGATGTCGTTGCCATGGGTGTCACCATTCCTCCAGAATAATCCTTGTCATTAAGGAAAGCACTAGGTGAACGGACAAATCGTCCATGCACTTGTATCCTGGGGATGATTGTTTTGAGTGAATGTTGGGAACAGTTGACCGCAACCAAGGGGACAGAGTATCTCCAAAGACTTTCCACCTCCGGACCAGGCTCAGTATGGGAGAAAACGATGAAGATTTGTAAAGAAACGACTACAGTTTGCACTGATAGATGGGCCCATAAGCCATGCATATACCCTGGGAGTTCACCAATCATCATTCCTGCTCGACAGATTGTTGTCTTACAAGCATCAGCCCGGCCTGCTCCAGACAATATGGACTACCATGCTGTAATGGAGACTGAGGAATCATCTAATCTACCTAATTCAGTCCAGATCGGAGATGTCTCGTCAAAGTATCCGGGGTAGATTTACACTTGCACCTAACAAATGAAACTGACAGTGACATCCTCATCCCGGGTCACTCCTGTGTTGGTACCCTCTACCACGGAGAACAGGCTGATGTTAGCAACACTGGCGAGGTGTGGCGCCACCACTACAGAGCCGACTAAACATGTAACTGCTAACTGTTCTTCGATGGCATCCACCAAAGAGACAGACCCATCAGAAGTGCCAGCCGTAGAGATGGGAGGGACTCGCTGTAGAAGACCAAGGAAAATTCTTGAAACTATTGAGGACTTATGATAGCATATTCTCGAAGGGTGATAGGAACATGGGGTACACAGATGTCATCAACACCAGATCGACACAGTGATTCTCCGATTAGACAGTGTATAGGTCTATTCCCCTTCTCAGTATCAGGAGGTTAGACGACACATACAGGAACTTTTGGATGCTGGTGTTATTCGTGAGAGCAAGCCCTTGGGCTTCCCTATCGTAGTTGTACGCAAGAGGGACCAATCCATCAGGCTCTGCGTTGACTATCGGAAGTTGAATGCTGTAACACACCAAATTCATTCCCATTGCCGCGTATCGATGAATCACTACAGGCACTGGGAAAAGCCAAGTATTTCAGTGTGCCGGATCTTACTCTGGGACTACCAGGTCGCTATGGCAGAAGACGATATGCAGAAGACGGCCTTCATCGCAAGTTTGGTCTATGGGAATACACACGAATGCCTTTTGGCCTGTGTAATAGTCCTGCAACATTTCAGAGGCTGATGCTGCAGTGTTTTGGAGATCAGGCTCTGGAGAGTCTTCTAATATATTTAGACGATATCATCATATACTCGGACACCGTCGATGAACACCTGAAGAGGGTTGAGCTTGTATTCTCCAGGCTGCAGAAATATGGTTTGAAGGTAAAACCAACCAAGTGTTCTTTCTTCAAGACCGAGGTGAAATACTTGGGGCATCTGGTTGTTGCTGGAGGGGGAGGAACCTGACCGACAAGGTCAAAGTAGTGAAAGATTGGCCACTAACACTAAATCTGATTGGTTAAAAATGTTTCACCTCCAATCAACAGCTGTTAACAATGACCAATCAGCATGAATTTTACATCAATTCAGAGATAGGTTTCTGTATTTTACCGTTCAAAAGAAAATAATCAGTCTAGGGAATGCAGACTTGTGTTTATTCAGGGATCGTGTAGTATTCAAAATGTTCCGTAAAAATTATTTTACAGTAAAACGGCCTAAGTTACAATGTTTAATTGAAAATCGATAGGTCTGTATATGTTTTAAATGAATGTTACAATTACAAAGAAGGATAAATTGTTTACAATATAAGCAAACACGAAAATTATAGCACAAGCAATTAAAAAGATATGATTTAAAGAAAACCGAAAATTGCATGATTTTGCTGTCGTCTTGGCAATATTCTGCCGTAAGTGACGTTTGTGGTTTAAGTTCTGCCAAGAAATTCATGTTTTCACGATAAAAAGTTTACGAAACTAAAAGTTAAAATAACAAATGGTGTCAACTTTATACTATCAGAGAGGTCACAGATGTAGTTTTTAACACCACAGTTTTGCAGTGTAGCAGATATTATGCAGAAGAGTCTGGTATCTGGACGTTATTTTTATGTGAACTGTTATATGAACACTTGCATCTTGAATGTTTTATAATGGAAGTGTGAAATACAAGAGATCCTCATTAAGTCGCAGCCATATTGTTTTTCTTATATAACATCCACGTGACCAAACTGAAACTGGAAGAGGAAATAGTCTGGTACCTTGTATGCACTGGATATTTAGCACTATAATCTAATTACTTGGGATTGTGACAAAGGTACCAGAACGTTATAATACGTCGTTTAATTTTAACTGCATGTATTTGAAGCTATCGACTATTTCTGTCAGGCAAGACTCTAAAACATAAATCGTCGGGTCAGAGCAGAAAGGACTTATAATATATATATACATGTACATGCAATGTGTGAGCACAAAGGACTTATAAGACCTATAAATTACGTGCAATTCCATTATGTTAAGAAAAACTTAATTATTTGGATTTATGTTTTTTTTAACAATGGTAATACTCACAATTTATATTTAGCACTCAAGACCCATTATCTTGTACCTTATTAGGTAACTACACTTAATTAATCTTATAAGACCTTTTGTTATAAAATTGTCATCAAGTGTGTGTAAGTCCTTACTGCTCTGAACAGACGAAATATGACTGCACTTTATGTTATTGTTTCATTTCCAGTTTTATTATAATTGTTTTATTGGTGTAGTTTTGTCAGGAATGTGTTGCCCATACCTCAACTAATACAATCACTGCCAATGTCCAGTACTCAAACGATTACTTAAAACCTATTGAGAGTTAGTAAATACAGCGACATGAGTCGCATTTCATACTGTCGATTAATATTCTCATTTCATTTTTCCATATCAGGTTTGATATATGACACACTCGGCAGCTACACCTTGGCTTTCATCCTGATGGGTACTATGAACGCCTTGGTGGCTGTACTTGCTCTGGTATGGCTACAGAGACGCCGTTAGGACATTGTCAGACATTGTTCTACAGGTTTTCCACCGAAACAGGCTGAACATTTGCTGTAGATTTTGTGAATCCATTTGGCAAATAAACAAGTTTCGTTTCTGGTCTCCGCGCGTCGCCTCAGACCCGCGCGTCGCCATGTTTAGTTCCAATAACCGCGTATACATGTATCACGTATTTCACTGGTTGGCAAAAAGGAAAATTTACCACCCAAAAAGCGCGTAATCGACCTGATTTTAAAGCCGACCTATGACCAGAAACTGGAGACTTTTTTTTATTTTGTCTTACGGACATGGACACTATTCGCATCGTGCATGAGCTGTTGAGGGCACATGTTGTTAGACCACTGTTGGCGATATGGCAGCGATAGTGTGTTGCGTTTGGCATAATTTGCAGTTGATGTGCGTATGCGGGAAATATCTCCTGACGAAGATTAGAGCAGGCTAATCGAAACGTTGAGAATAACCCGTGAAGTCCCCATGGTTCTCCCTGAACCATATTAACCCGTGAAGTCCCCATGGTTCTCCCTGAACCATATTTCTCACTTAGCGACAGTAGAGGAAAACGAGCGTTCGAAATTGGTTCTCCCTTGAACCTTTCTCACTTAACGAAGGTTGAGATACCTGTACCTCAGCTTCACGTTAGTTGAGATAAACACATGGTGTTACCGCAAACCGAAACGATATTAATATCTAGAGCGATCATTGGCTGGCAGACTTACACGCGCGTGTAGGACCATAACATACGCGTATCAAGTGTACGTACAACGCTCGTTTGACGCTAATGTGGCTAAGAACAAGATGGGTGCAATTTCACCGCTAGAGGGCTATGGTGTGCACAGTGCGAATACTGCCACAAACTGACTGGAAGATGGTTTTGCTAAAATATTATAAACATAAAGGGTTGTGAAATAAATGTTTACATTTCACAAGTAGTAAATTAATCCTTTCTTATGGGATTCTTTGTGTTTAATTTGATAAACTCAGTAGAGGAAACCTGTAGTGTCGTATTTCAAATCGACTGAAACCAGGGTCAACCTCGTTCTCACGGTTAGACCTTGGTAGGAAACAAAATACAAAATATGCGTGTATTATCTTTATACAATTATGCGTATATCCATTTGTTTAACACATCAAATGTTTGGATGAGAGATTTTATCGAAATGATGATTACCAGCAATATAATGTGCTTCCAAATGAGGTTTATATACAAACTGAAAAATTCCAGAATATATTTGTGCGTAAACAAACAAGTACGTAAAACAATTTTGTATGACGGGGGAGGGGGGTTGTAAGTCATAGGGGTGGAGGTCAGTGGTCAGGTTAGATCCCCACCGACGCGTCCCCCTCCCCAAATCGCTGCCCCTGCCTACAATCTTTAAAAAATGGATCGCCACACTGAAACGGCTTTTATCTCAGCAACATTCAACATGCTCAATTTTGGGGACCAGTGGAGTTTCTCATGAAATGTTATCATTGAGAAAATGTGTCTGTGGCAATGTATTCCAACTGTCTGGACCAAAACCGCAGGAGTAAAACTGGTACTTCTGAGGGTGTACATGCATGTGTTTATGCATTTGATTAGCTGCTTAGCACCAAGCTTCAAAGCACAGGGTACATTTACACCGGTACCCTGTTTTTATCCTGAAAGAAAATTTGGATTTTATACTGAAGATCTGACGTCACGCTTCGAGGCTCGCGTGCTAGCTACCAACCAAGGTCAAAGTTTAATCTCCCCAAAACTTTGAGACCAGTATCTGGGGTAATTCACAAGGTTCAAAGTGTGACGTAAGGTCTTCAGGCTGAGGGTACTTTACGCTGAGCAAAAAAAAGTGTAACACATTATGAGCATCGCATCATAATGGAGTGAGCGCTATAGTGACATTTGCAATAGACAGAAACACAAAACCAACGCGGTAGATGACTCAGCCTCAGGCTTATACAATTGTATTAATATAATGATTTCTGAGCCCATTCAGAGATATTGATTGTTACACCCTATTTATAAACATATTGATCTCACTGGGGTTCCCCCAAGTTATTGTGCAAATGTGCATAATAAGCGAACAATATCGTCACGAGCAGGCTCATTTATGCAGTCACTGCACTGTAAAATAAATTGCCTGTAAAAATTACAGTAAGTTACTGGCAACCAGCTGCCAGTAACTTACTGTAAAATTTTACATTAATAACTGTAAATAAATTACTGTAAAAATTATAGTAAGTTACTGGCAGCTGGTTGCCAGTAACTTACTGTAAATTTTACAGTAACAAATAATATACTGTATCGCGATAATTTTTACATGCAATTTTTTACAGTGTGGGTTAATCTAAAACTAGCATTCCGATTCCATGCCATGTTGATCATGACGATATTGTCCCTTTAATCCAGAGATTTCCCAGTACACGTCTACATAGTGACTTCTTATGCGACTGGTCTGAGACTGGTCTGTACGACGTTTTGTTATTGGGAAAAATACTCTTTACTGTGGCCAATCAGGCCTAATACTTACAGCTTGCTGAGGAACTTGAAGTCCAACAAACGACCATTTTGTATCTCTTCCAAAAGATTTCCCTGTATATGTTCTCTGTCAAAAGAATAGTCCGGAACTTAACATGAGAACGTCTTTAAGAAACGGAATATTGGCTGGCTTGCGTTACAGACTATTCTTATGGACATTTACTCTTTGGATGTAACAGCATTGGTAATTGTTTAAAAGAGTATATACTTTAATTAATTAACCCTCGTAGGCATTAATTAGTATAATTAACACTAACACAGTAGTGGATACATTGCTGCACACATACTGTAATGGTGACATAGAATGACTAAAAAATAATAAAGGGTTTGCCCATGACGTTTTCATGTTTGTTTCACTATTTACAAGTATATTTGGGCCCTAATATTAAAAAAAAAAAATTGTGGGTGGGGGGTGGACGATGGGGAAGGAAGCACACATACTATACAACTTATTCTAGTAACAGATGCTTTATTTACATCATTTACATGTAGCCAAATAACATCCACACAACTTTAGTTACATAAAAGCTGTTCTACAACCAACCAGTGGCGCAGCAATCATCAACAGTGCTGCAATCTGTGTGTATTTGCAAACTTGTGTGTGGCTTTCAATACACCCACACACATGCTATTCTTATGTACACAGCAATACACACACACACACACACTCACACACAATCCCGCACGGGGCGTTGTGGGGACAAAATACAAAGGATTTTGGGGATTAAAAACGTTGTGGGGACAATGAAAATGTCCCCACAGCTAAGTAATTCCGGATCCCTCTTTTGTTCTCTGTCCCCATAACGCGGCCAGTGCTTGAACACACCCACACACACACACACACACACACATTAGTGTATACAAACAGAACATTATGTGAGATTTCACATGTAACCTGATACACCTTCAATTCCAGCACTCTGCTACATGTAGAGTGGGTCAAAGGTGACAAAGTCAAGTAGTGTCTGGTTTCTTGGTGGAGTATTAAAGGGGCAGTGTCAAAAAAAGCGCTTTTCACATCCTCCCAGGAGGGTAATAACAAAATAGTAAAATTTTAATACAAACTTTACTTTGTGTAAAGCTGATGATGGTATCAATCTTCATGAGACATATTTATGTCTATAGTGCAGGTAGTTTTAAGAAAAGTTAAATGATTTCTAGTTTGAATTTAGAGTAATGACCTTCAGTTCCTAAATTCCATATTAAACTTAAAACAAAATCTTAATGTATTTTCACTATTATCTCAACACAACATTAAAAGCTGAAACGTTCACTGGATGGTTGTTTAATCTATATCTTGTATGATATATTTTGTTTAAATTTTAAATTGTTTATATTTAGTAATACTTTCATAATTTTGAATTCAAAATTTGAATTGAATTGAATTAAAAAACGAGTAAGCATACTTGTAGAAGCAGTTTTGCCAACATTACCAGTGCAGTACATTCTCTTTAATATAAGAAGATACAACACGTTGTATGATCTACTAGCAGAAGTCTATTACCTAGGCAATAGTCTTCTGATACTAGCCTTTAGTCAACTGGCACACGCAACCAGTAACCAGTAAACCACGTCTGACAAAAGACCACGCCCACAAGTGGCGAAGCCACGGGCGTCTTTGGTAATGATAAATAACAGGTCCGAAAAACATGATACCTGTACTTTTTTACGAATGGCCAATACAATCATTGCTTCTTATCTTAAATCGTAGGATGCATTTGCAGCATTTTCTTTTACAGTATTAGTACTACTTCACACATTATATAAGGAGTACGCTACTTTAACAGGGGAAATCCCATTGAAGCCCAAAATCAGCAGACAACGTGTAATCATGTTCCAGATGGCTTAGCAAGCACAATATTAAATTTAAGGAAGTGGGCCCTTGTATTATTTCTACGACAAACAGTAATGATGAAATCTACGATAAATAGTGGCGAATAAAACATACATACGACAGACTGTTCTCAGGGTCCATAGTAGACCAAGAAAAGGAGCTCTGTATTAGTATACTAGAATTGAGCTTAAAGGATGGCCAACGGAGAGCAATGCCATAGGGTTGTAGGAATGGGTTGGATTTTATATTTGGTGACCATTACTGTGACTAGTGTAACTGCGACAAAGGAAGCGTGTGACGTGTGTGAGTGTATTAAGTCCATTCCTATTGTCGACTGCAGTAACAGAGGTCTGTTGGAGCTACCAGCAGGCTTACCAAATGACACGGAAGTACTGTAAGTATCCCATAATAATCCAGGCATCATTATTTTGATCTAGATACCCAGTAACTGATCCAAGGGAGAGGGGAAAGGGAGCACGCATCCCATTGTTATCTATTGGTCTATTTCGCTCTCATACTACGATGGACTTCACCTTCGTGTTTTGATTTAAAAAGCATTTGCCAATACAGAAAACAAGTTTTTCATAAATCCCTGTACTGTCCAAAGGTTGAAGAACTCAAGTGAAAAATATAAAATGTGGTGAAACGACCTCAATTATAAATGGACTCTTTTATTATATCATATACAAAAAATTGACATTCCATGCAGGAATCTGGAAGTTAGGCACCGTATCATATACATTGGGCAGTCTGGGGGTAGCATACATGTCATGTATTTCATTACAACATGCACATGTACATGTTTTTATATGGCCAAAGCCATCTCTGCAGGCTTTGGTACATTTTAATATTGATCCATTGAACTCTGGGATACATATAATAATAATTTCTAAACACCCCCCCCCCCCCATCATTCTGCGTGTACTCGGAAACCATGCAAAAACATAGTGCACGTTGTCATGGAACAAACACAAAAATCAAATTATAATCATTCAGCTTCAGTTAACCAAATCCCAGAACTTGATTTGCCTGATTGGTGTAGGAGGAATGGAGGTAGGAGGAATGGAGGTGGGGGTAAGGTGATGGGGGGAGGGATGTGGGGGTGGAAGTTGGGGGAGGATGTTGATAAAACATTAGCACCCAGTCCGCAAGCCGCCGTAGGTCCGCCGGTGGTTGAAGCGCGGCCTGGTGGCATCGGCACGCCGACTTGAAATCCACGATGGTCCACCAGTGGTAGCCAAGTGGCGTATGTTCAGCGGCCACCCGCTCCAAAATAGACAGTGGACCGTCAGCGAGACCTAGCGGCTTACCGTCATGCGGGCTGCCACCCAAGACAGACAGTGGACCACTAGTTGTAATCGGGCGGCATGCCTACCGAGGCCTGCCGCTCCAAAATAGACAGTGGACCGTCACCGAGACCAGCGGCTTACCATCAGCGGCTGCCACCCAAGACAGACAGTGGACCACTAGCTGTAATCGGGCGGCATGCCTACCGAGGCCAGCCGCTCCAAAATAGACAGTGGACCTTCAGCGAGACCTAGCGGCTTACCGTCTGCAGGGCTGCCACTCCAAGACAGACAGTGGACCACTAGCTGTAATCGGGCGGCATGCTTACCGAGGCCAGCCGCTCCAAAATAGACAGTGGACCGTCAGCGAGACCTGGCGGCTTACCGTCTCCGGGGCTGCCACTCCAAGACAGACAGCGGACCACTAGCTGTAATCGGGAGGCATCCCTACCGAGGCCGGCCGCTCAAAATTCCACCGGGGCCCGCCACCGCGACCTGGGGGCTTACGGTCTGCGGGCTGCCACTCCAAGACAGACAGTGGACCACTAGCTGTAATCGGGCGGCATGCCTAACGAGGCTAGCCTCTCCAAAATAGACAGTTGACCGTCACCGAGACCTAGCGGCTTACCGTCAGCGGGCTGCCACTCCAAGACAGGCAGTGGACCACTAGCTGTAATTGGGCGGAATGCCTCACCGAGGCCAGCCGCTCCAAAATAGACAGTGGACCGTCAGCGAGACCTAGCGAACTATAATCAATGCGTGTTTTACTGCAACACTAGATAACCCCTATTTTTATCGGTAGTATTCCAATGGGCATGTTTTCAGTATTTTGCACGCAAAATTATTTTGCGAAAAATGCTATAGGATGTGAGCCTACTTTGACAAATCAGCGCTTGGTATGAGGCTAGATATTCTAACCGAACCACTAATTCATAAAATAACACTCGTTAAAATTTCATACTACTGATTCGAATTATCAATCGAAGATTAATATTAATTATTTGAAATGAATCAGGAACCACACTTAAAGATATTGGTGACGTCATGTCAAGCAAATCAGCCATTTTGATTGGACGAAAAGAAATACGTCACGCAGGTCACATTTTCCAACCGCCATTTTTAACTACGATACGATGTCGTTTTCGTCCCAATGATCGTTGGAGAATCATTTCAGAGTTAATGGAAGGGGTCTTCATTACTTTGTTTCATTTGAAGGTATGTAAACTTTCACATTTTATTATACATGTATGTTCGTTTTATAGTATACAGATAATGACTATACAAAACCATTTTAACGTTAACATAGTGTGTGCAGCAGGTCAGGGTGTGTGGCCATGTAAATGTGTATGTGTGCAGTGTGGTTGATGCAACCCATTTGTCATTGTTCTGTACAATGGATGGAGGGGTCATCATGTCTTCATGATATGTGGACATGATTATATGTTCGCAGTTTTATTAACAAAACACACACACACACACACACACACACACACGTTACAGTACTACTAGTACTAACGTTACTAGAGTAGTAGGAAACTTGGCTAGTAGTCATTGGTAGTACTATAGTAGTAGTACTACTCGGTGTCAGTATTTTGTGTCGGTCTTGTGACTTGTGTGGTGGTTGCTGTACTGCAGTGGCGGATTAACCATATGGGCAATTGGGCACTTGCCCAGGGCCCCAAGGCTGGGGGTGCCCCTGGTGCCCCCCAGCCTTGGAATTTTACCTGGTGCCCCTCAAATTATTTTGTATGGAGCCCACAGAGAGCCTAAACACTATACTTCATGAGGGGGGGGGGCCTGTGTGAAGTCTTGTCATGGGGGCCCAAAATCCCTAGTGACACCCCTGCAACAGTGATCTTGGTGTCCTCCCTAAAATAAAATATAACCCTAATTAAAACTTGTTTTTGGTATTTATTATGTCCTAGGCACTCTGTGCTTGGTCCCCTCGAATTATAATTATAGTTTGTATATATTTCTGATAAACGTTTGATTGGATGAATGAACGTCACTGTCCCGTTTGTTTCTTTGTATAGAGTTCAGCACTATGAAGAGCAAATCGTTTAGCCTACTAAACTGACAGTGGGAGTGGGACTATTGTTTATTCATACTCCGTTTCATTATATGTTCTGGTGAGTTCAGCACCACGGACAGAAAATCGTTTAGCCTACCAATCTGTTTTTTTGTCTTTCATTCTTTTGCTGGTAACTGACACTTGGGACTGTTGTTTATTCATTTAAGTATGTTATAAACTGTAATAATTTCTAAAGTCCAAGTTTGAATCCATTTGTATTTTCTCTAGCCAACAGTTTGTTTGTAGTTAGCCTACAGTGGAGACCTTTTGTGGTATGACTGACCCTTACACTCTTGACTGGTGTGATTAATAAACAATCAAAAGGCCTACATTCTCTTCATTCTCTTTCCAGTAGCCTAGGCCTAGACTGTCAACTGAATAATGTGTAAAACAACCTCAGTAGTGTACTTCTAGTGCCACCTAGTGGCGACGCGTAGGTAGGCACCAGTCACTGGCGTGCCCAGGGCACCATGGATTCTTAATCCGCCCCTGCTGTACTGGACTCTGGAGTCTGGCACTTTTCTTACTAAGCTAAAGTAGGCCTGAAACAATCACCCGGCCCCTTTACTGAGATAATGAAAATGTCACATCATGGAGGAAGGAAGAGGTCACATGTATTCTATTCTATAACGCATTTTTCTGAAGTTGCATAATTTTTTCTGAAGTTAAATCAATCTATCATCCTGATAATAACATGAGGGGTTGCTAACTTATGTGTGTTTTGTTAGCATGACCCATTATTCTTCATCCCTCTTTGAAAACATGTAATTTTGTTTATACACTGTACATGATATGTTTATATTTCAGATCAACGGTTGATCATGCTTGCTATGACATCATGGTCAACCATCTACAATTTACACTACTTAAGGGTCAGGATGATGAACATCATGTAAGTTTTTCTGCACTCAAACAATTATTTATTAATTTTTGATGAATCCATACCCCCTCCCCCCCACAGAAAAAAAGAGAAATGGAAAAACATGAACATGGGCAGATTAAGTGTGGAAAACTAATATTACTTAAGGCTAGGTGTGTTTTTGGTTTATATTTCAGGAACCGGATACCCGTAAATAATTTGTAAAACACAAAATACTCCGAATGTATAAAATAACCAATATGAACACAAGTTTCTCTTGTTTAATTAGAGTCATAATAAATGTGGACTTATTGTAATACTTTTCCGCCTCAATATTAAAAATGACTTGAACACAAAAATGTTTACAAAAATTGGAGACTTCCATTTGTGTGGCTAAAATATTTAAAATAGTCAATTTTTTAAAAAGTCATTCATTCGTCACTGAAAATATTTCTTATTCAATTATTTTACTGTCCACAGATAGTCCAGACTGTGAGTTTGCAGTGAGGCGCAACCTTGTTCCTTCCATTTTCACCATCAGAGTTAAGGCGGGTGAAGGGCAAAAGGCAACTCTATAGTCATGCCACTACAGGATGCCACTACAGGATGCCACCAAAGGATGCCACCAAAGGATGCCACCAAGTCATTTATTGACCGGTAAGGATGTGACTGTTAATAACCTATTGCATTTCAAAGTGCATTTTGGGAATCTGGTGACAAATCCCGTAGCATGCAAATCATTTGAAGTACACAGGCATAGGCCTAATGGTGCACCAAATTTGTAAAAGATGTGTTGTCATTCAATTCCTAGCATGCATTGAGAAAGCTTAAAATGTTTATTGTTTCTTTTAGCCATCATTTTGTAAGCCTTGTGAATTCTTAGGCATGTATCATCGCCATCTAAGCTGAGATTGTATTAGCAGAATCATAATTATGAATAACAATTTAGGAATTTCAATTTCTAGAAAAACTTCAACATTATATACATCGGTATCGGAATATATTGAATATACATGTATCTTATTTAGTAAAATTGTACATGTTGTTGTATACAGCCCATCATATCGTAACTAGACACAAGTATTAAACCTTCTCACTTTTAAAATAAAATTTCCACCCTTTTTACTCCAGATTGGAACCAGTGAACCCTTGTCATACAAATGTGTCACACAAACAGCCACTTGTGCTACTGCTACGAGGTGTGTCAGAGTCTGTATAACTTTGTAATCCAATGGCCAGGTGTGGAGGTTGATCTTTTCTTCAAAGGAGTTAACGTATGTTTCAAATTAATTTATAAGTAAGACTAATTGAGGACGATCAGAGCATACTGATCGAAACGTCGAGTTGTACCTCCAGTTCTTTTCTGAACTAATTACTACTCAATTGAGATTCCACATGGTGTCACCGCAATTAGTCTTAATTATCATCCTCACCATGCAAAGCTACAAGTTTTACCTAAATTAATTTATATGGACCTATCCTATCTGTGGCAGTCTGCACCTTCATGGGAATTGTTTTTTTCAGGACCTTAAGACACATCTAGGTTATTCAGTGTATTTTTTAACATGTTAGAACAATGATAGTACTGAGGAATTGTTTTTTGACTGGACCCAAAAATCCCCACAAGTGTGTAGTTAATATCTGTTGGGTGATCTAGTAAAATGGATATTGCTGACTGTGAATCCCTGGGAGTTGGGCCATGTAAACATTAGTAAACATCCCCCAGTCTTCATTGGTTCATATTTATTTTTATGCGAGCATTGGGATAGTTCAACCTAAGTACTGACCATCAATTCCATAAACACAAATTGGTGTAAAGATATTACAGGGACAGTATTGTCACGATCAGAGCAGACTTTCTACAAGGCATGGAATCGGTATCCTAGTTAAAGATGAACACAGTGTCTGAAAATTACTGGCTCATTTATGCATCAGCAACGCGAATATGACCTTATCATGTGAGTATTATTTTCAGTCACTGAGTTAATCTAGAACTTGAACTCTGATTCCATGTCCTGTTGATCGTGACGATATTGCCACCTTTAAACAATAACTTTAAAATGACTATTTATGAACATGTATTTTAAACAGTTAAAGAGAAATAAATACATATAACAATCGGAAGATCATTTCATTATTGTTTGTTTCTTTTCATTTTACAGTTATCCTTTCAAATTACATTGTGTTGTCTCCTAGGCCGTCCTAACAAGGTAAGCATGTGTTCCTTATAAAAAGATGCACTTATTTATGGCAATTTACTATAGAAATTAACAGTTTCAGCTGAATGTTACATAAAAAATAAGAAATTTGTTTTATTTGATTGTTTGCCATAGATAAGGCTTCTTAACCCTCCTATAGGTTTAACACTCAAAGACACTCAAAATTTGTATCTCTCTTAACCCATTGACTTTGTGCAGTGCACTCAAATACATGTGGCTGTGATAGAGGTCAAACCCAAAGACACTCAAAATTTGTGCAGTGCACAAAGGTCAAACCAAAACCACTTGACAGTACATACACAGCTCTGTGTGACTCTGTGGTTTGACCTACCAATTGGAAATACAACCAAAAATGTCTGTGAGTGCCGTGCTGACTGGGCCAAATTTCAGCATGGGCATAGGAGGGTTAACACATGGAAGACATGCTTATCTCATTAGACCCGGAATCCAGGTCAACATTAATCTGACCCGTTAGTCCGGGTTGGATATGACCCGACCCTTTCCGGGTCATTCTGACCCGTAAAGTTGGGTCAGATTATTTGACCCGTTTTCCGGGTCAAATAATCTGACCCAACTTTTCGGGTCATCCTGACCCGGAAAGTGTCGGGTCATATCCAACCCGGAGTATGGGTCAGATTTGACCCGGGAGTTTTTAGAGTGTAGTATGTATTTACCAAAATATAATTTCATTTACATTCCTTGACCCTTGAGGGTTGTTTAAAAAGAAAAAGCAAGGTAATCTTCCTGGTGCAAGTCTTACATAAATTAGCAATTACGTACATAACATGGACAGGTCTTTGTTAGGAATGTTAACTCTAATTTACAAACAAATAATTGCCAATGTACTTGTTGGATCTTGCCATGTTCGATTTTGCTGCGTTCTACTGTAATGTTTTGTTTTTTTAAAACAAATTATAACAGTTGGGTGAAGATCACCCATAAAAATGTATTATGGTCTGTTTTAAGGGGGAAAATGTTGCAGGTATCCGTGCTCAAGCTCTTAATAGTTGCCCTGAAAATGTTTCTAATTGTATTACGCACTGCATGATTTTATTATTCATTTTATTACTATGCAATTATGTATTCTTTTATAAAGTGTTTTTGTCAGTGCAATAATGTTATATCTCCTAAAATAACATTCAAATTACGCTTAAAACAGCCGGGATGTGCACATCATAAAAATACTAAGCGCTGAGAGACAACGTCGTTGCAAAATCGCAGTACGACGTTTTCTCACTGAGGACAACTTACTTAGGGGCGTATTCAATAAAAGTACAAAAATGTACACATCCATGTATTTTGCAACATCTGAACATGGAGGAAACAAACAATTGTGACTGGTTTATATAATGTGGTTCTGATGTAAGCGTCATATAAAAGTGCTGCTTTAGAAACATGATTACAGTTGTGGGTAATTTCATTGCAGCCTAATGTTTAAGGTAACATTATGTTCTTTACTTTGATTTAGTAGTTTCGTAATGTTTAAGTAATTTTTTCGTTTTGTTGCCTCATTAAATAAATGCTGTCCCAGTCATTCACAGTGAACAAATCAGTGGTGTGTCCTCAGTTTAATAAGTAAATAGATTTATTTATATTATTTTAACACATGCAAGTCAATGGCGCACCGTCAGCCCCAGCAGACTGCTAACCTAGGGTTGGTCCTTATGCACCCGTCCGTCGATCTGCGACTTTTATGGCCTTCCTTCATCAGCCCAGCATGCTTAACTCAGCTCAAGCATGGAGGCAAGAACGTCAGGCAGCCATTCTATATACTGCATGTTGCCCGCCACCGGTTGATCGCCGGCAAAACGGCTGCCTGCTCGTTGTTGGCCCACCATCGGTCCACCGTCGATAACAAAAAAAAAAAAAAAAAAAATCGATTTCGGCTTACTGTTAGGCCGATGGTAGGCCAACGGCGGACCGTCAAAAGGTTCCTACCAGCGGACCGAAAACTTAAAAGTTCGCCCGCTCGCCAGTGGACCACCATCGGCAGAGGGACGATGGTAGGCCAACAACGGACCGTCAGAAGGCTTCCCTAGCGGACCGCTATCCGTCGTTGCCCGCTTCGCCAGTGGACCACCATCGGCAGCCGACAGAGGGGCGATGGTAGGCCAACAACGGACCGTCATCAGGCTTCCCTAGCGGACCGCTAGCAAAAGCGTTGCCCGCTTCGCTGGTGGTCCGCCACCGCAGCCGAGGGAGGGTCGATGATGGGCCAACGGCGGACCGTTGTCGAAATGTGACATTGTTTCGACAATGGTCCGCCATTGGTCCGACAGCGGATCTCTGTCGGCTGCCTCCAGCGGGCCACCGGCGAGCGGGCGGACGTTTGTGTCGGCGATCCGCCGGCTGCAGCCAACGGCGGCCCGCTGGCGGTGCCACCGGTGGGCCGCTGACGGACCGATCGCGGGTTGCAGGCTGGGCAATAGCAAGATGGCTACCAATAGTTTTTCAGTCCATTTTTTGACTACATAGAGCAAGTTGTGATGAGCATACAGTCACAGTTACTTGTGATAAGCTAGGAAACAGTTTCTTGTCTTGTTGAGGCATAGATGGACATTGCACTTGATGCACTTGACGAATGATGAATCATCACCGTCACTGCCGTCTTCATCATTGTCGTCATCGTCGGCGTCGTCATCATCATCATCATCATCATCATCAGCATAATGTACTCCACTCCCACTGGGCAAGGACAAATCTAAATCTAAATCATCGCTGTCAGATAACATGTCAATATCACTTTGGTCTCCATTGTCTAGAAAATCCAGAACATCTTTCACCGTTATTTTTCAAGGCATGTTTGGATGAATAATGAAATCGAAGAGAAGAAATCGAAGTTGTCCTGAAAAAATGAGGAAGAGAAAATAACCATAAGTTTTCTATAGGTCTGGGGGGTTCATAATTGATGTTTGGAATAACAATTTTACATTGATGAAAAAAAAGAAAAAATATGAACAGTTGAGTGAACATTTCACACATAGAAATCAACAGACGTAAATATCTTGAAATGTTTATTAAAGATTTATAATATGCACTGAATTCATGACAACCGGTATACATTATAATACACGTGTTCACACACAGTGGTTACGTACAGTACATGTACAGTACATGTACAGTACATGTACAGTACATGTACAGTACATGATGTACAGTACATGTACAGTACATGTACTGTACACATACAGTACATGTACATGTACATACACATGTACACACACATGTACACACATACACAATGACCATGTAAACAATGCCACGACATGCCACATACGCTCAATATATCAGATAAGATACATGATTTTCAAAACCAAGTATTTTCAAAAATATTGCCAGAAACCAAAATGTAATGAGTCTAAATAATCTTTAGGTAACACTCTAAACTACAGATATGTTAGTTTTGTTATAGGTACTGACCTTCAAAGTAGAATTTCCCCTTATTTGCAGCCACTGACACCGCTTTACTGCCATATTGAAAAACCAATCTTATTGACTAGACTAGATATGCTCAGTTCTTCGAATGTAGCCGCAAGAGGGGGCTATACAATGTATCAAATCAGAGCCGTATATTGGGAGAGTTGCGACAACTCGTGATTAGAAGCCATTTTGGGTCCCAGAAACGTGTGTGCGCGCGCGAATTCACGTGTCGATCGTGTGTGCGCATTCCGTATATAAATATGCGTAAAGTGAGTACTGTCGCATGCGGCAACGGTCAATGTTATAACTTAATAAGAGTTTTAATCATGAAGTTTGCTTTAAAAAATCCATTTGGATCTTGGGAAACTCATGGACGAGAGGATGGTGTGCCTGTGACAGAAGAAATCTTCCCTCGTCGTTGAAATGTCTCCAGGATAAGTTGAAGGTCGATCAACATCATGACATGCTAACGTAGCTCGGTCATGACCATGAACGTTCACGGTCATGATGAAGGTAGGCTATTTTTAATTATTTAACAACAGTTACATATTATTTTAGATTCATTGAATTTTTTTGAAATGATAGAATGAATGTTGCCCCAAAAGATTATATTTGTAGGCCTTGCCGTGCCAACAACTGTTACTTCAGTACAGTAACAAGTCAGTAAGCAGCTATCAATTAGCAGTATGTATAGCCATGGTATGATGATTGATGGTAGCCAGCCGGCCTATCACATTGTGCACATTGTATTCTTGCAAGCATTTGCACAAAAACCAAACTCGTCCCATCAGGCCTTGATTAATTACTACATTTCCCTCTCATTTACTAGCTTGTCCTCTACATTAGCCAATCATATATTTTTCAGGAAATATGGTGGTATTTCTATTTGTCTTTTTAGTATAGAGTCAAGAGAGAAAAGTGGTGGCTGTATCATGGGGCCTGCACTCTTTCATTAAATTATGACGGAGATGTTGGTCATTTTCTCATTTGCTGAACTCACATTGTGCATAAAATACTCTTAATAAGAAATATTGTTTTAAGAAAATATCCAGCAATAACATTAATAAAATGGCTGCAAATTTGTGACGGAATTTAGCTTAGTAAAACAAACACATCTTCATCTTAAACTTACATATAAGTACATATCAATATCCTGTGAATTTTCGCATTGTGAAAAGGCATGTATTTAAATAGTGTCAAATCCATATAAACATGCTCCCAGTGCTTTACAAAATTACAGGCTAAAATGTCAAATGTCAAATATGTGTGACATTACAATATCTTCTTTTTTATATATTTTATAAACTGAATCGCCTCTGCATGCTTGTCAGGATGAAGCTTGCTTAATACCATGACAGGATGCCTGCATGCTTGACACAATGTCAAACCAGTGATTCATGATCTCAAGGAACCATGCTGTAGTGAGATTCTTGGTGCTTCTCCCTTCACATTCTACCATATAACGCACACTGGCACTAACTGAATGGCTTAAGAGGCTAAGGGCATTTGATACTTTCATGAGAAGGTGTTAGGATGGCATGGATGAGTTATGGGTGAGTTGTTTAACTCATTGTCATCTTGGAAGCTAGCCAGATCTTTTACTGCAGTGATACTTGCATGGCTCGATGGAAGCTTGAATTATCATCAGGGTCCATTGTGAGCACATGACCACTGACGAGGGCAGCATTCACATTGTTAATGAGATGTGGAACATCATCTAAGAATTAAAGCCACTTCTTTGGATCTGAGGGGTGTTTAATCTTATTAATTGTTTACAGATGTCAGTATCTTGTAAATAAAGACATTTAAAGGAATGAAATTCATTAACATTTTCTATTGTTTCACATTGTGATAAAGCATGTATAAGGGCGTGTTACACAAAAGCAGCTCTGGCTACTTCAGACTCATTTTGTAAGATTGGGTGACATTTAAATAGCGCCAAATCCATATAAACATGCTCCCGGTGCTTTACAAAATTACAGGCTAAAATGTCAAAAATGTAAAATGTGACCTCTGTGAAAATAAGTCACAAATTTGAAAAATTGTGATTTCTATGTGGCTGGAAAGAGTACATCATCAGCTTTAATTTGGTATATGTTAGATGTGTGTGATATATTGCATTATGGAGATATGGCATTTCTAATAATCAATAATTTGCAATTTGCATAATTAACACAATTGAATTCTTTGGAAAACAAGCATTCGAAAGGAAAACAAATGACAGAAATGAAACAACCTACTCACAAAAAATAATTGATTTTAATATTTTATTGATTGAAATTTATGTCAGTTTCAATCAATAAAATATTAAAAGCCACATAGAAATCTAAATTTTTCAAATTTGCGACTTGTGACTCATTTTCACAGAGTTGGTCACAAATATATATATATAACATTACAATGTTTTTTTCTTCTTGTTTATTTCCCATTTAGAAACTGAACACTTCTGTCACTGCTTGTCTTGCTTGATGCATCATATTCTACATTTGGAGTGATGACATCCCATCAAGAGTGAGGCAGCATATTCGCATCTCCTACACCTTCAACCTAAAAAAAAAACCTCCTATCTAAGACCAACTCAGACTGGTTTGAAAGCAATTTCCATGTCTCTTTCCATTACTACAGATTACAATTAGATTTTGTGTTGTTTCAAGAGGAAGTCATGCAGTTGGTTCACATGCCCCTCCCCCTGATATAGCCATTATGTTTACCCACTGATTTAGTGTCTGTCTGAAACTTTTCAAAAGAAATGGCCTGAACATTATAATAATTATCAGATAATTCAGATAATTTGATGTATCTGATGCATGATCCCTGGTTCCGGACATTTTTGTCTCCGTTTTCTCTTTTTATTTTTTTATCTTTTACTTTAAACAAATTCCTTTTATGTGTCTTGGGAATGAGTGGTATTTGGTCACAATTATAATCTGATTGCAATTCAAAATTTTCATTACATACATTGTGTAGCTACAATTTAAAGATTTCAGCTTGAGGGGTTACAACTCAGTTGTGGGTGTATGTGTTGTATTGATCTGCTGTTTCTATGGTGATTGTTACATCATTTCAATAGGATGGTGTAAACAATATTTAACCATTGAAATATGCATTAAATGATCAGCATGACAATAGCCACCCTGTTGTCTATTATTAGGCTGAAAACGTAATGTACAACATCTCAACTAAATATTAAAATCTTTGTTCAATAATATTTATACAGGATTATTATTTTAAGATGAAGCTCTGACACTGAGTGAGATAAAGGATTGCAATTTTTGTTTTTCTCTCTGATGTACATGGAGAATGGAGTTAGATATTTCAAAATCACTTGATGGTGGTTTTAATCTTCCCAGCTTCCATAGAAAAAATGTTGTCTGAGGTGCTGTAATTTTTAAGAACATTGTAACTTATTGTCAAAATATTATTAGGTGTAATGTGTACATTTGGATGATTTAACATGTTTTAACATAATGCACTTCAGAAAGGATGATTGATACTTGTACTAGCTTTAAATAATTTGATAATTACCAGTGTTGCACACTCCATTTAAACGTCTGTACACATTATCCAATTGAATCTTTATTTTTACATTTTACACTGTTTGAAAATGTCTCAAAGAAAAAATAATAAATGAGTAGACTAGTTGAAAGAGTAAACCATTGAGTATTCAATCACTATTGTGTATGGGGTGCCATGGTCAAGTGGTCTAGGCCATTGGACTTAAATGTTCTCATGTGGAGTGTCGTGGCCGAGCGGTCTAGCTTACCGGACTCAAGTTCTGGTGTTAGCAGCAGAATGTGGGTTCGAATCCCGGCCGTGACACTTGTGTCCTTGAGCAAGACACTTAACCATAATTGCTTCTCTCCACCCAGGGGTTAAATGGGTACCTGTGAGGGCAGAGTTGGTTGATTAGCCCTATGCGCTGTAATGGCAGCAATTGAGCTGTATACTCCCCAGGGAGCTGAGATGGTTTCAGGAATGATTTGTGAGCCTTATGAGCAGGGGTAATAATATAATGCGCCTTGAACACCACTCAGTTGGTGGATACGTGCGCTATATAAGTCCACACATTATTATTATTATTATGGCTGAGACTTTTTTCTCCTTTTTTCATTATCATTGTGTCAGTGTACCTCACAAGTACTGAACAAAGCACCAGTGGAATCGAACCACCCACAACGGCACTATTGGATCAAAGTACAGATACTGCACATTACCAAGAGACCTGTGTCAACCTGGGGTGCTTTTTATTAGTAACACAGTGGGTAACACATCAACCAAATTTTAAAAATATGAGTATATTCAAAATAACTTGAACCACATACAGCCAAACTGTGTTCTCCAATACATGTCAGTGTCTCACATGACCTGCTGCTAGCATTGTGGCACTAGGAGTAGGAATACATTTCTGTGCTTAACTGCTTTACCATTGCCAACATATAGACTTCATAACAAAAAACATTTTATTTCACAAAGGAGAAAGAATGCTATTTATGCCTACATTGTGTTAACACCAATGCCCACTTGCTCTCTGGGGAGGGGACGGGGTAATATTGTTAAATAGGCAAATCTTTAGGTGAATTAATTTATTTTATTTTAAATTCCTGAATTTCCTGTTAATTATTTATGTGCTGCAACGATTACTCAGTTAATTTTTACTGCTTGGTTATTCGAAAATTTATGCTACCTTTTATTTGTGCAATAACCACATACAAAATCTGTCACCATCAATCCACAAACTTTACCAGATAGTGAATAACATATCTAATCCTTTTTATTACCTTAATTTCCTACCATTTTTGAATGTTTTTAAAATTCAGCGCGGTTAACCGATTAACCATACTGCCCTTTGGCTTTGTGAAGAATCAATCCAAATATTACAAATATCACATTTTCCTTTATTAAAAGGATGATAGAAACAAGATTTGGAGCAATAAGTGTATGCACATCAGTGAGATGTTGGCCATTGTTGTCTGCTAAAACGTGAGAAAGAGTTAACTGTTACTTAGGCTAGCGTTAACGTTAAGTTTCGGACATTGTGCATAGTGGCGGTTGGGTTCAACATTCTTCATGTTCATTCCTGCCCTTTTTATTAGCAATAAAAACGACAGCTCCTCAGACAAAAAATATTGTAGCAAAATGTTTACGGAAGATTTAAATTCAGTACGTGCAGCTGTCATGACTGTGCATAAATGTATTTTTACTAGGCTATTTAGGCTACAAAACAATACCCGGTATCCTCACATTCACAAACAGGTATGCCGTTGGTTGCCAACACTGTGAGACTCAAGTTAACCGAGTCAGTTAACGTTAACTTCCCACTCCAGGCTTTCCTTCTTCTGGAACATCTCAGAAATCTTTACAGTTTAAAACCTTTCTCAGACTTGTGTTGACATGTCCAAGCACAGCAGCAGTGACATTTTCCCCTTAGTACGTTAGATTAGAGAAAAGTAGCACAGCCTACGACACGTCACACACTGGAGTGGTGATATGATTAACAGTTAGATTAACTAGGCCTACGTTAGCATGTAGGTAAAATTACCCCATGGTTACAGCTAACATTAGTCCGAATGCTTGTTCCGTTCAGTCTCCTATTATTTTTTAGAATAATTATGTAATTCTCGCAGCGACAAGTTACATAATTATTCTAAAAATAGGAGACTGTGAACGGAAGAAGCATTTGGACTACGCTATGCCTATAGCATGCACGTACCTTACGTTCCTGCTGTCGCGGGAAAAAACTTTTTGAGGACCCAAAATGGCGCCCATAGACCACGTGACCAGAAAAACCGGTACTCGCCATGTCGCAACTCTCACAATATACGGCTCTGTATCAAATAAGATACAACAAGCACTTGTAGCAAATGTTTTGGAATATTCAGTACAAAAAGCTTAAATTCCACCGTATCATATAATTATGATACACAGGGCAGTAAAGGGTTTTTCATAAATTGGGTAATTTTCAATTGTGTGAAGCTGCTGAAACCTGGCAGTAGAATCAGATGACCAAATACATTGCGTGGAATTTGTTTCTGCAAACCGTACACAAGCCGCCGTTTTGTCGCTAACACACGCGTACGCTAAATGGACTATGTAAACTCCAGGATTTATTTAACGTTAGATCTGGACTTTCTTTCAATAAAATGTCTTAGTAAAAATGATATTTTGAAATTCAAACCTTAGCGCCTGGTGTTATATTTGGTCATGGAATTTTGGTACCGAGTTTCAGCCTCCCCACACAGTTAACATTTAAACCAGATCTAACGTTAAATAAATCTTAGACACCTTGTATCTCGTGGTCATAGCAAACGGGGTCCAACTCGCAATCAACAGGGCCCTCTGTACCCCCGTAGCGCCCTCTTAGCTACCCTGCAACAAGAAAACCCTTCCCAACAGAGTTCCCCTAGTCAATATTTATTGCCCCAGATTACCCAGACTGTATTAAACCTGTTCTCCATTCAGGTATTTGTTTTAACCCGTTAAAGCACCCCTGTGGTGATTCATGTTCAGTAACGTTAAGGTAACCCTTGCAGAAATGACCTAACAAAATCCTGTTTCAATCCTGTTTAAAACATGTTTTTAACCTGTTTTTATCTTTCAAAATAGGAATAAAACATGTTTTTATTCTGTTTTCATGAAAATACTGAAAATTGAACCCTGTTTTTTTCCTATTTTTTTTACACAAACCTGTTTTCTTCCTGTTTTTTGGGACTTAGAATATTTTTGAGGTTGGATTTCCTGTTTTCTTACTGTTTTTTTGGACTTAGAATATTTTTGCGGTTAGATTTCCTGTTTTCTTACTGTTTTTTTTTTACTTAGAATATTTTTGAGGTTGGATGCCCTGTTTTCTAACTGTTTTTTGGGACTTAGAATTTTTTTGAAGATCACTGTCCTGTTTTCTTACTGTTTTTTGGGACTTAGAATATTTTTGAAGATCACTGTCCTGTTTTCTTACTGTTTTTTGGGACTTAGAATATTTTTGAAGATCACTGTCCTGTTTTCTTACTGTTTTTTGGGACTTAGAATATTTTTGAAGATCACTGTCCTGTTTTCTTACTGTTTTTTGGGACTTAGAATATTTTTGAATATCACTGTCCTGTTTTCTTACTGTTTTTTGGGACTTAGAATATTTTTGATTTTATTTATAAATGGTTAACGTTTCAAAATTACTATGTTCATCCATGGAGGAATTCCTTCCTCCATGGTTCATCTTTGCAATCTGATAATTTCATACTACATGTAGGATAAAAAGGTTTCACACACACTGAATCGGAGGACATCACCAATTGTCCACAATGAATTTTGACCATTACATTTGCTATTGAATGCCCTTTAAAAATGCCACTTTTCACGGCAACGAGTTGCTGTGCCTTAATTTTCCCTGCATTGCCGTTGTGCCTTCTTGTACACACATAGGCCTACATAGTTAGTACACATTTACATTCTCACGGAAAAAATATATCGACGCCGCGCCACGCTCGACATTGCGCGACCGGTGACTGCGCTGCTAATTAAGACCAAGTTCACGCAACGACCATTTGGGAACAAAATATTCAAAATTACCTGGTACTCATGACCAAAACGATATAGCGGTTACCAGGCAATAGCGGCCGCTTGGTCGTTGTACGAACTTGGCCCTTGCTAATACTTTGGTTGGTGTCAACAGTACCCACGACATAAACACTACGCCAGGCATTCGCGGGTACCAGCTAAAAATAGCATGGCGCGGCGTTGGGGTGCATGCAACATAAATAATACATGAGTCTGTACCTAGACACGCATGCACGTGCGTGTGCATCATGCATCGATCGCGCGTAAACCGTAGGTACATTACGTGACCGGGGCTTTTGGTGGTCGTCAACATGCCGTCAAAAGGTCGACTAGCAGTAGCAAATAAAAAAAAGAGTGAACTGAATACTGCCGCATCCAAATGCATAAAAATTGATGTTTTTTGGGGGTAAGTTTACACGGTAGACCCAATTATAAAAAATAGTTTTTCACTGTTGAGTTTTGAGCTCGGACATAACTAACGTTATAACGTTAGCAGTGGGCATGCAGGCCTATGTACCTACGCACGCACGTAATTATGTACGTTTTGTTTGTTAAACTTTAAGTTTCTTTCAGACCGACCGTCTCCTTTAGACCAAAATGTTAACGTTTTTGTAACTATTTTTGGGGGTGCTGTGATAGTTCAACATGTATGGAACTGTACAAACTACAAAAAAAACAACGATTTGTCAACTTTTGATCTGCTAGTGCTAGTGCTAATTTACAATTTAAAAAAAAAAATTGCGATTAAGTTAGATTGCCCAAGCCGATATTTCTGGCATAAAGTTTGCTGAAATTTTCATTTTTTTAATTTCAAAATTGTTCCAAAAAAATGGTGAAAGTGATTTGTAAAATTAGGCCCTAAAATTTCATTTGCAAACTCAAAATAATCAATGGAAAATCTGGCCTTAGTTCCTTTTCAACACAATTCATATTTACTTAAATTTATTTTTATGTACTTATTTATTTTGTTTGTTTGTACTAATTATTTTACTTTGTTTTTCCAGACATGGCCAGCAGTCTGACCCAGACCCTCTGCCCTCGACCTCTTCTGAGGAAAGTGCAGACTGAGACGGCAAAAGCTGGTAATCAGGCAATACAACTTTGGTGTCCCTTAACATATTTACATTGTGAAATTTTGTTTTGCACCACAAAATAATATAAAACACTAATCAATTGAGTTTTTAGCTTAAAATTTACCAAGTTATCTAAAGTAGACACATAATGGTGTGAAACCCATATTTTTCGATGAATGAAGGAATTTTGAGGGTGTACATGATTCCTGAACCTCTGAAAGAACTTGCATACCATGATTTTTTTAAATTTAGGGCCTAAAATGTGCATGTCACAAAATATGTTTCTATACATGAGCTTGTATTCTCAGGTAAATGTTTTTAAAAAAATTGTGTGCTTTTAAACCGTCATAAATATTTGAAATATACATTTGTATGAAGGTTCCAATTTATGCCAAATATGCAATACAATTTTTTTTTAGAAAGGTTACATGATTTCATTTTTAATTTTAATTAGTCTTAATTTATGTGTTACCTTATGTCTTCTTTATTTTGTCATACATTGTAGTGTTATATTCATGAACATCACTAGCAGAGATGCAAAAAAAAATTGTACTGTTTTATGAACAAGTTTAAAGGTAAGGTTTGACATTGAAAAATGTATATTCTCGGGGAAGAAAGAAGACCAATTCATATTCAGCCATGGTCTTTTAGTAACTATGTTCAAATGTGACTTTTACTACTTTTTGCAAAACAAATGCTATATTCGGATGAGGACAAGATAACATTATGTTCTCCTCATCCGAGTATAGCATTGGTATTGCAAAAACTATTAAAAGTCACATTTGAACATAACTTGTTACTAATTAAAAGACCATGGCTGAATAGGTTCATTTAAAATGATTTCAAAAATAGTTACAAATAGTATGATAAAGATAACAATAAATGTAACCATGCAGTTACTACTTTTGATAGAAACAGCAATGCATACATTGTTTATTTGTTTGAACTGATGATTCTTCAATATTTTAAATTTTCTGCATTTTTTGGGGTCTGGATCCACATTTCAAAACGGGTAAATTAAGCTGTCCTAATTAGAAGAGTTTACTGTTTTTGTAAAACAGGGTCTTCAACTGTTTTCAAAAAACAGCACACTACTACATGTAAAAAAATACTGCATTTTTGAAAACAGAATCCTGTTTTTTGAAAACAGAATCCTGTTTTTTGAAAACAGAATCCTGTTTTAAAGCTGTTTTCTGGAAGACTGTTTTTATCCTAGTCCAAACCTGTTTTGTTCCTGTTTTAAGTCGTTCCAAATACAACCGAAAAAAACATGTTTTTAAAAAACATGTTTTAACTAGGATAAAAACATGTTTTATTCCTGGTTTTTTTCGACGAGGGAACTGTTGGTGCTAGGGAGCCTAGCCCGAACCAAAATATCGCGACGGAAAGCAATCAAAGGGGGCTCAGGGATGTTGTCAGAAATTTCCTTTGCGAAGGAGTGAGTAGGGTAAAATAAATGGTAGAAAATACATATATAAAGTCCGACCAGTGTTCAAGTAGCCGCAAGGGGAAATAATGTTCGAGAGTGTCCGACCAATGTCAAGTAGCCGCAAGGGGCAATAATGTTCGAGAGTGTCCTATCAATGTTCAAGTAGCCGCAAGGGGCAATAATGTTCGAGAGTGTCCGACCAATGTTCAAGTAGCCGCAAGGGGCATTAACGTTCGAGAGTGGCCGACCAATGTTCAAGTAGCCGCAAGGGGCATTAACGTTCGAGAGTGTCCGACCAATGTTCAAGTAGCCGCAAGGGGCAATAATGTTCGAGCGTTTCCGACCAATGTTCAAGTAGCCGCAAGGGGGATTAATGTTCGAGAGTGTCCGACCAGTGTTCAAGTAGCCGCAAGGGGCATTAATGTTCGAGAGTGTCCGACCAGTGTTCAAGTAGCCGCAAGGGGCATTAATGTTCGAGAGTTTCCGACCAATGTTCAAGTAGCCGCAAGGGGCATTAATGTTCGAGTGTCCGACCAGTGTTCAAGTAGCCACAAGGGGCAATAATGTTCGAGAGTGTCCGACCAATGTTCAAGTAGCCGCAAGGGGCATTAACGTTCGAGAGTGTCCGACCAATGTTCAAGTAGCCGTAAGGGGCAATAATGTTCGAGAGTGTCCGACCAGTGTTCAATTAGCCGCAAGGGGTAATAATGTTCGAGAGTGTCCTATCAATGTTCAATTAGCCGCAAGGGGCATTAATGTTCGAGAGTGTCCGACCAGTGTTCAAGTAGCCGCAAAAGGGCAATAATGTTCGAGAGTTTCCGACCATTGTTCAAGTAGCCGCAATGGGCAATAATGTTCGAGAGTGTCCGACCAGTGTTCAAGTAGCCGGAAGATGCAATAATGTTCGAGAGTGTCCGACCAATGTTCAAGTAGCCGCAAGGGGCATTAATGTTCGAGTGTCCGACCAGTGTTCAAGTAGCCACAAGGGGCAATAATGTTCGAGAGTTTCCGACCAATGTTCAAGTAGCCGCAATGGGCATTAATGTTCGAGAGTGTCCGACCAGTGTTCAAGTAGCCGCAAGGGCAATAATGTTCTAGAGTGTCCGACCAATGTTCAAGTAGCCGCAAGGGGCATTAATGTTCGAGAGTTTCCGACCAATGTTCAAGTAGCCGCAAGGGGAATTAATGTTCGAGTGTCCGACCACTGTTCAAGTAGCCACAAGGGGCAATAATGTTCGAGAGTGTCCGACCAATGTTCAAGTAGCCGCAAGGGGCATTAACGTTCGAGAGTGTCCGACCAATGTTCAAGTAGCCGTAAGGGGCAATAATGTTCGAGAGTGTCCGACCAGTGTTCAATTAGCCGCAAGGGGTAATAATGTTCGAGAGTGTCCTATCAATGTTCAATTAGCCGCAAGTGGCATTAATGTTCGAGAGTGTCCGACCAGTGTTCAAGTAGCCGCAAAGGGGCAATAATGTTCGAGAGTTTCCGACCAATGTTCAAGTAGCCGCAAGGGGCATTAATGTTCGAGAGTGTCCGACCAGTGTTCAAGTAGCCGCAAAGGGGCAATAATGTTCGAGAGTTTCCGACCAATGTTCAAGTAGCCGCAAGGGGCAATAATGTTCGAGAGTTTCCGACCAATGTTCAAGTAGCCGCAAGGGGCATTAATGTCCGAGTGTCCGACCAGTGTTCAAGTAGCCACAAGGGGCATAATGTTCGAGAGTTTCCGACCAATGTTCAAGTAGCCGCAAGGGGCATTAATGTTCGAGAGTGTCCGACTAATGTTCGAGAGTGTCCGACCAATGTTCAAGTAGCCGCAAGGGGCATTAATGTTCGAGTGTCCGACCAGTGTTCAAGTAGCCACAAGGGGCAATAATGTTCGAGAGTTTCCGACCAATGTTCAAGTAGCCGCAAGGGGCATTAATGTTCGAGAGTGTCCGACCAGTGTTCAAGTAGCCGCAAGGGCAATAATGTTCTAGAGTGTCCGACCAATGTTCAAGTAGCCGCAAGGGTCATTAATGTTCGAGTGTCCGACCAGTGTTCAAGTAGCCACAAGGGGCAATAATGTTCGAGAGTGTCCGACCAGTTCTCAAGCAGCCGCAAGGGTCATTAATGCAATGCCTCACGCATGCGCAAAAAGCGTGAGGCCACTTACTACTCTAATGCGTAAAGCGTGTATCACATTGGGACAAAACTAAAACGCATTGAAAAATACCAGAGCTTGAACAAATTAATTATTTTTATTACAAATTTTGGGCTTAGCCACAATTCTTCTGTTACAACCAAAAATTACGTTTGTCTTTCATTTTTTACACGACGTTTTCATGATTTGATGTTATAACCCAAAGTTCCTAATGTTTTTTTTTTGACAGAGACCTTACAGGGAATTTTTTGGAAGAGATACCAAATGGTCGTTTGTTGGACTTCAAGTTCCTCACCAAGCTGTAAGTATTGAGCCTGATTCTCACAATAAACCGTGCATTTTCAAAGATCGTCATACTGACACAAACAGCCAAAAAACATATTCAAAAAGGTCAATATGTAAACGTGTATTGTGTTTATTCATATGACAATCAAATACCATGGACTCTTTACAACTGTATATAATAGTCTGACGCAGCACTCCCTCCATCATGATGCAATGCTCATAATGTGTTTCACTTTTCAGCTGAGCATAAAGTACACTCTGGTTTTATGCAAACACTCAGACTGAAAAAAATACCCCATCAGCATACGCTGGCCTATATAATTAATAGGGCAAGATAAGATAATGGGCGCGTTTTCGCGACCCTGACCAGAAACATGTTTGGGCTTCGGTCATTGGTTAAGCGTTTTTGCGAGTTCGGTTGTGCTGCGATGACGTCATTGTTCTGACCAAACGTGAACCAAAGTTTGTGATAGGTCACGCTTGGTTTCAAGATGGCGGATTGTAAAAAGTAAAAAGTTTTGTTAATATAGTGAAACCCAGGCTGTGGTATCACAGCTGAAGAGGGGGTTAGTCACACAATTATTTGGGACGAGTATGCTACGTTCATACAGTCACGCAAAGTCACAAAGAAGAACAAAAATGAAGATCTGATTTAAATCTCATCAAATTGTTATTGGGGAATTTATTGAAGATCACAGTAAAAATCAGTTTAATCAAAATAATCTCACGATGTAAAAAATTCCAGCACAAACATAATCAGCATGGAAGTAATCAGCACAAGTATAATCCACGAAAAACAGTCCATAGAGATAATTAGCACGAAATCCACACGACAGTCCATAAACAGTTCACGAATAATCAGCTCAAAATGATCCCATGAGATAATCCCAAGAAACAGTCCACTATGGAAATAATCTGCATAATATAATCCGCATAAAATAATCGCTAGGTGCGATGGAAATCACTTTGTCTGTAACAAAATGAACTAGACTTGAGGTGTTTGTCCTACGGACGAACACAAAGCTGTTCCGTTGTTGTTGGGCTATGATTATGACGCGACCCGATCAACCTAAGTTGTAGGCCTAACCCTGATCTTGACATTGACCATTAGGTTCAGGCCTTAAAGATGCATTGGCCGATTTTAGGTCGATTTGACGGTCAAAAAGTAATTTAAATGTTAAATTGCTATTTTTAGGGATTAGGAAAAGTTATTAGCTTTCATTTGATACCTTGAACGAAAAAAATCCGTCGAGGATTAGTGAGAATAAATTAAAAACGAAAATTAATAAAAGGCTGAATTTCCCTCTTGAAAATTAGAGTCTAGTTACGCCACTGAAAGACTATAATTATAAAGTATTGTTTGTAGTTAGAGATGTTGGAGGTATTGGAGTGTGATGGCCGAGCAGTCTAGTGTTGTCAGAGTATGGGTTCGTTCCCGGTCATGGTACTTGTTTGTGCGCAATGTGCCATATGATTAAAACATTAAAACATAAAATATTATTTGGTGTCCTGATTCATAATTATTTGTTCACTATTTGAGGCCAACAAGTTAATCACAGGTTCACTCTGCAGCTTCCGTGTACAAACGAATGCTTAAATAAAAAATGTCTATATTTACTGCATTGACATCTTTTGGGGGATTTGGTACATTATAAAAACCGTTTGGGATCATTAACATCCGTAGGATTACAATTAATTGGTTTAAAACGAGCCTCTTGTAACGGTGCTGCACGCTATTTGCGATACAAACCTCAAAATCTTGACAGTTAATGATTGTCACAAGAGGGCGGCATACTACTTAACCCTTTGTTTATCATCACTAAAGCTCTTGATCAATTTTTTTTACCGGTGTTTGTCCTACGGACGAACACAAAGCTGTTCCGTTCTTGTTGGACTATTATTGTTATGATGCCACCCCCAACCTAAGTTGTAGGCCTAACCCTGATCTTGAAATTGACCATTGGGTTGAGACCTTAAAGATGCAGTGCCCGATTTGAGGTCGATGTGACGGTCTAAAATGAAATTTGACTTAGACCATTTACAAATAAATACAAGAGAAACTATTATTTCATGTACAATCATGAGTTAAACTCTTTATTCATGAAACTCAGATCAATCATGACATCAACTTCAAATATATTCTTGATAAAGATTCATCTCCAATGGTATTTTCCATTTAAAAACTTTGAAAACCAGCATTTTATGTGTTTTTCCCCAGAAATCTCGTCACAGGTCATGGAATCGTAGTGTTTGTTTTGGATTAACTCAGTGACTGGAAATAATTTCCCACATGATAAGGTCATATTACCGTTTCTGCTATATAAAGAAGCCAGTAATTTGCAGTCATCTTTAAATGATGGATAATGATTCCATACCCTGCTGAAAGTCTGCTCTGATCATGACGATACTTCCCTTTAATAACTATATCTTACTCGTTCGTAAGAAATTGTGTTATTTTTATGCATATGCATAATAGTGCCGATGATTTTCACCAAACTATATAATGCCGATGATGTTGGTTCCAGTGTTAGTTGACATGTTATCGCAAAATAAATAAAATTAAAAAGTACAACATTGTTGCTGTCTCTTCTTGTTTTCTGCTGTATGACATTTAAGTTTGATAAAAACTCTTTCTGGGATGGGCACTTTTAATAAAGAAGAGTAAAATTTCAAGATTTTTTTTCAAACTGCAAACGGATGTAAATAAAAATTTTCACTGATATGATCAGATTAACCCTTTCAGTACCAGCCCATTTTTCACAGTGTGACCTTCCATACCAGGTAAATACTGGTGCAGATAATCCCTTGTGTACCATAGCAATTTTGGTGGCTTCTAATGAAGAGCGCCACCACTCTACACTCTGTAGTTAATGTACATGCACATGTATGCAATTCCACTGTACAGCATGCAGCTTTAAGTATTACAAATAACATTTGGAAGATTTGAAACTTTGCATGATTACATTCATTCATTCATTCATTGATGGTTTATTACACTAAAAATGTCACATGGCAGCCAAAGGCTGAATTGCGTGCACTTTTTACAATGTGTTATAATTAATACAATTAAAATAAAACAATTACAATTTCAGAATTTAACATGTATATACATACAAACACGCTAAAACAGGTGTAATAAAATAATTAAGAAATTAAAAATATGTGGCTAAATAATGTAATAATTCATATGTGTGTTGTAGTGTTAAGTAGATTAATAAAATACGGAATGGCACTGTTACGAAATCTCTGAGCTTTACAAAAATACTGTTGATATTTAACCCTTTGTCTCAAAAAACAGTCAACAGGATTTTTCAAAGGGAGCCAATTTTGATACTGAGGATGGCTAGCTAAAGCAGTGGCAAAATCAACACAGATATTGTCTTCTCACTTCCAGGATTTGAAATTTACATACTGATAGGGCCAGGTTGTAAGATACATAATCAACACCAAGGATATTCTACAGGCTCTTTTTGGATACTTTCTATCAGATTAATCTGTTTCTGAGTAAGAGCCTTATTGAATACTGGGACACATTTACAATTTCTAACATAATGTTTACACCATTCTGAACTATCTATCTATTGATTGAAGGACATTCAATCAAAATGACCCCCCCCCCCATTCAATGTTGGTTGGGATTGTGGGCACACGAACACAGTTGTTGACCAACATTGAAGAGGGGGGGAGGGGGGGGGGGAGCCAAGAGTGATGGAGATTCGAATGTGTACAAAGAGTGGCCAAAAAAACTGATTAATTTACAATAACAAATCCACTTTTTGGTTTAATTTTTATGAAAATACATTCACCGGCGATTGCACTCTATTTTGAACAGTAAGGTTGAATAATTATGCTCGTTAATATAGTTTACACATAAATCTAAGGTGTCTGCTTACCACAACAATAATTAGTTGTTGGCAAGTCGGTTATCTCAAAATAGGTTGTTTGCAATTTATGCAAAGTGCAAAGTATGGTATTTCTCAAAGCAAGGAACTACGCACATCGGATATGTACATTGTTTACATATCATCCTCGTTTGTTTTCTATTGTGTAATCGCCGGTTGCTACAAACAATGCAGTCACGTTTTCTTCCGGAAGGGTTTTGCCAGGATAATGCATTTTCTCCATCAGCCGAACACGAAGGTTATTCGCATTGGATCGTGTAAAACGCAGCATTGTATTACGTTCCCAACCTGTGAGTAGGTCTATGACTTGAAGACGGAAGTCAAGATTACTGACATGCTTGTTTGTTGGTATGCTGTTGAAAATTACCGTGGCATTGAGCATGGATATGTTCAACATACTGAAAAACACTCGTTTCCACCATTTCAAACTTCTGTGTGTATGTGTGTAGTACTGAAAGATTTGATTAGCGAGATCGGTTCCTCCCATGAATTTGTTGTAGTTATCTATAGATTTGGGCTTAGCAATTTCACGAAATCCACTTTCGCTCTTCTTACACCGAATTTGTTTTGTAATTACTTGGCAATCACCTACATTTGTTAGGAGTACAACATTTTTGTTATCATGCCAAACAATGCATAACTGACCAGCCTTCTCATAAATTTTGGGTTATCTCCTTTTCATTCTATTTGTCTTTGGGTGGGCTGCATTCGGTATTCCTGTGCAGTATAACGCACTGGACCACAACATCCAAATCCTAATTGAGACAGTTTGGATACCAGAGCTGGTCTGTTAAAGTAATTATCACAATAAATTACATGTCCTTTATGTTCAAGTCCATTTAGAAGTTCAACGACGACTTCTCCTGGGATGGTTAGGTCAGAGGATGGCACTTTGAGGGGATGAATCGGTATCTACATGTACATGTAGCCTTCTTGAAGTTTTTGTCTCCTTGGCAGCAGCTCCTGTGTACAGCATCCACGAATAGGTGTAACCCGTCTCTGACTCGTTCAAAGAGAATGCCTTAATTCGCCATTTGACCGGTTTTCTGGGCATGTACTGTAGAAACCCGAGGCGTCCCTTAAATTTGAGCATACTCTCATCAGGAGATAGGTTCTGTCCAGGGTAATAGAGGCTGCGAAATTTGGGGAGGAGGACATTCAGCAAAGGCCTAACTTTCTTAAGCTTGTCACATCCAGAGGCTGGTTCAGGCAACCGGTTGTCGGAGAGGTGAAAAAATCGCATAATGGAAATAAATCTATTTCTTGACATTATGGATGGATAAAATGACATCCGTAGAACTTCATATGTTGACCAGTACATACTGTACTGAGGCGACTTGTTGATGCCCATAGCAAGCAGTAGCGCTACAAATGCCATCATTTCATTCCAGTGAGTGGGGGTCCAGGAGGTTTCTGAAACAGTTTGCTCTGCGTAGCGGTTTGTTTCGTCTACAAGCAGATCCCAGACGGCACTGCAGAAGAACAACTGGAATACCTGTACTGCAGAAAGGCCTGAGAAGTCACCTGCAGGACCAGAGCTTCCGGTGAATTGCATCGGCTTCCTGTTGAGATGACTGATCTCTTTCCAACCCGATCTGAAGTCTGTTTTCTTCCATCTGGTTTGGCATTTTCTGCGGAAGGGAAGAGACATAATGCATGAGGGTGCTTTTCGTCTATCACACAGTATAATTTATGAAAGGTGTGCCTAAAATTGGCACTATTTCCGCTGTTTTTTGATGACCAGATTGATGAAATTTTGGGGCCTTTTTTTATAATCTCGTAATACAATAATTTTAATTTGGGGGAAGGTCCACAGTTATCATGGCAACGGTTGTAATGTAATTAAATATCCATTTGTGTTTTAGTGTCATGCAAAAATAATGCAATTGCATATATTTCGTCTTTAATAACATGTTACACGCCGTCTTCTATATTTTGAATACATAAATTAATAACATAATCACGTGATAAATCTTTTAATCCAACATGGCCGCCAATGGTGGCCATCTTGGCTTTTTAAATTGGCGGCCATTTATTTAGAGTATAGATGTTTGGTGTGGTTTTTTTGTTGGGGGGGGGGCAATAGTTTACTCACGATCTCGTCAAACATGAAATTACGCGGAAAAGAGCATACGTAAAATAGAACTGGCATTTATCTACACTCAATGTTAAATTCGTTGCATACAGCTTAAAATGAAGCTATTCTACAAAATCCAATTAAAAACTGATGTAAAAAAGGGTAGTGCCTAACTACATGTAATGTTATACGGTCATGACCTACACAATATAAATACCTCATCCTGCGGATCCACGTCGCTCGAATGTCCTTTTTCGCCTTCGCTTGAGGATTCATCATCACCCTGCTCCTGATCATCGCTGCTTTCATCATTCTCCGTGTCGATCTCCATTTCCGAGTCACTATCATCAAATATCTCTGCCAAAATGGCAGCATTTCTATCGCTGTCCATGATTAAGTTTCGATTCGGCAGCCACTATCCCGCAGCCACTTTTTCTTTTGAATAACGCGCTGGCTGGGGGGGGGGGGGACGCTAACTTAACTATGCGCGGATTAATTAAATCGTCGATAGAGGGCGACCGTCATGAAATTCGCCTAAGCATTTTGGCTTGGGACCAATAAGCTCCGCCGGTCGTAAAACAATACGTTTGCAAAGGTGCCATTTGTATCCCCTGGTCTGGAACAATGACCACAAATATGTGCCATTTGGCGCCCGCGGTATGGATAGGGTTAAACTGTACAGTTATCTTGTACACCACAATGTCCTGTAAGGAGATGACAAAAATAGTTCCTTCTTTATTGAAATGTGCCAATTATCCTAAGAAATTATTTTCATTTAGGAAAGTTATTTTTTGTCAATACCAGGTTTTTTCCAGCTCTTTGCTTCCCTTAAAACAGCAGCTTCCACCTTCTATATGTCTTCTTATGAAGTCCCTGGTTCATCAGGTCGATTCCGCTGGGGACGATGCTGCCTTTCAACGACTGGAGGTTGAACCTGCAGTAGAAATTATTGGAAAATAATAGATTTAGTATTATGTTTTTAATGAACAAATTGTACCACAAACATTTTTCACAAATAGATGTTTATCTGCAAATCTTTACTTAGAAGAACACAGACCAATTCTTGCTTGTTTTACCATGGAGATGATTTTACTTTGTGGACACGCAAGTCAATGATAATTTATGAAGGGTTACTTAAACGAGAAGAACTGTGAAAATGACACAACATTCTCTTTCACTGTCCCTTATGACAAGGAACCAAAATACATGCAACAAAAAGATTTCACAAATTACCTTTCGGGTTACTGTAATATGCTGGGCGTTGTCTTCACTAACCACGTGCGATTTGATTTCTGAAGTCCCAAATTGTCACGAACCCAGCAAATACGCTCTGCCAAAGTGCCGTCCTGGAGGGTACCAGATGTTGTCCTTCAAGGGGTAGGGCCGACTTCGGTGCCGGCTGTTAGGGATGGAGCCTCGTCAGATGACTCTGTGTCCATAGGGGAGACTGGGGGTCTTTTGAGTTCAGGGTCTAGTCTGTAAATGAAAGAAAGCACACTTCCTTGTTAAATTTTTAAATTCTAATAGAGTATCCTAAAAGAAAATTACAATGCTATTTTTGTAGATATGTTCGCTGCTCTCCATTTAATGCTATAACGCTATAACGCTGAAAGGAGTTTGTTTGAAACTTTAAATTAAAAACTTTAAATTTGAGTATGTTGATCACAGAATGTTTCTATCCAAATGGAATTACTCTTGAGTAAATATTGTGATTGAAATTTCTGAATCATGTATAATGCTTAACCTCACATTTTTTCACCAAATACTAGTGTTAACATTAAGTTTACTTTATGTTTCATTAATATTTTGGACTTTTCATGTCAAATAATTGTCCAGAAAGATTTTATTTAATTTGATTGTTATCTGAGAAGGTCCTAAAAAACCAACAACTCACAACAACACGTTCTAAATGCACTGGAAACTCAAAATAAAGTAAAAATATGTTTATAAGGGACAGTGGCATACATACAGGCTTTCAGTTTGTGAAAACGTGGTTATCGTGAGTTGTCGTGAGGTGTCGGTTTTAATAGGACCGGTCCTACTAAAAATCGACAACTGACGACAACTGACAACACTGACAACAACTCACAACAAGTTGTCGTGGAGTTGTCGTGAGTTGTCCTGAGTTGTCGTGAGATGTCGTGAGTTGTCGCCAGTTATTGGTTTTAGTAGGACCGCCTGAGAATGGCCTAAAATTTAGGATATGATTGATGACAATGTTAATGGATGGCACTCATCTAAATTTCATTCCATGTCGAGTTTCTTGTTTCTGCCAACTACAGCTATACAAAACGTTGTATACACCATCAACATTATGTTACATCACTCAAATCTGTGACTATGTTCCTTCATTTGTATCCGTGTACATGGTGACACGTCCGCAAGGTGCACTTGGTGCGCAGGAAGGTACTGAGTTGTCTATACTATAGTGCAGGTACGAGTTGACTATAGTGCAGGTACGAGTTGGCGAAGGTACGAGTTGGTGAAGGTACGAGTTGGTCCCACACAAATTCATGCCTACTTTGACAACAACAAAATTCCTACACCAAAGATTGGTTTCTCACTAATAGGTTTAGGTCATAAAGACCTTATACAAAATAATTGGGGATTTATGAGGTCAACTTAAAAAAAACACGTTCTTTTAGTACCTACCTTTTCATAGTGCGTCACTACTCCTGCAGTTTTAGGAAAAAGCTGATGCGTCAGACTCACAGTAGACTTCCTTAGTTAGTGTTACAAACCACTGCTTACACGTATAGTGAAGGACTCAAACGTCCCAACATGCAAGTGGGGTTTGAAATGCGCTGGGACTCAAAAGTCCCGGCGGTAAACAAAGGGTTAAACGGTGATCGTCTGTCACTTCACCGAATAATCCTAACGTAACGTTACAATGATACAAGTCTGACATGTTCGGACAAGTTGTGCATCACCGCAGTCACCGGGGCAAACCGCTGGTACGTAGGTTACCGAGAGGAAAAATCCAATAACGAAAACTACGTTCAGACATCGTTTTTTAATTAGACTCGCTTCAGCCCACCGTGATATTTGTGCGTGTACTATATACAAAGACATATTGAGATTCACTAGCAATAATGAAGTGACTTGGTCACACAGTGCATGTGTTTTGTACACAGATACAAAACGCGCTATAAATGATGTCATGATGACGTCACAAGACATTCTAGGCCAAAAGGCACATCTACAGTACCCCACAAATGTATAACTGAAAAAAGTTTGATGATCGGGTGTATACTTCTTGAGCTATGGTTATTAAAATATTGCCTAATTAAATATTCACGCGACTATAACTAAGCTAATTAATTAAGAATTTTAGTCTAATGACATTTAGAAACTAAGTCAAGGCATAAGCTTCCATATGGTATATGAGTTGACTCTTTCTGACAATGCTAATAAGGCCATTTGCCGCCAAGAAAGTGCACGTGCTAAGGCAATGGGGTTTTGCCAGAAAGAATAATAATAATAACTAGACATTAGGTGTTTGTCCTATGGACGAACACCAAGCTGTTCCGTTGTTGTTGGAATATGATTATGACGCGACCCTCAACCTAAGTTGTAGGCCTAGGCCTGATCTTGACATTGACCATTGGGTTCAGGCCTTAAAGATGCATTGGCCGATTTTAGGTCGATTTGACGGTCAAAAATTGTCACAAGAGGGCGGCATACTACTTAACCCTTTGTTTATCATCACTGAAGCTCTTGATCAATTGTTGTTAACCGGTGTTTGTCCTACGGACGAACACAAAGCTGTTCTGTTCTTGTTGGACTATGAATGTTATGATGCGACGCCCAACCTAAGTTATAGGCCTAACCCTGATCTTGAAATTGACCATTACATACAGGCTTTAAGTTTTTGAAATGTGATTGTCGTGGAGTTGTTGTGAGTTGTCGTGAGTTGTTGGTTTTAGTAGGACCGGTCCGCTAAAACCGACAACCGACGACAACTGACATGATTGACAACAACTCACAACAAGTTGTCGTGAGTTGTCCTGAGTTATCGTGAGTTGTCGCCAGTTGTCGGTTTTAGTAGGACCGCCTGAGAATGGCCTAAAATTTAGGGATATGATTGATGACAATGTTAATGGATGGCACTCATCTAAATTTCATTCCATGTCGAGTTTCTTGTTTCCCTGCTAACTACAGCTATACAAAACGTTGTATACACCATCAACGTTATGTTACATCACTAAAATCTGTGACTATGTTCCTTCATTTGTACATGGTGACGCTGTGCAAGGTGCACTTGAAAGTGCAGTGAAGGTACGAGTTGACTATAGTGCAGGTAATGAAGTTGACTATAGTGCAGGTACGAGTTGGTGAAGGCACGAGTTGGTCCCACACAAATTCATGTCTACTTTGACAACAACAAAATTCCTACACCAAAGATTGGATTGCCAGCACACTAATGACAAAAATGTTAACGTTAGTTTTGTATAGTCATTATCTGTATACTAAAACAAATTGTACATGTATAGGTTTCTCACTATAGGTTTAGGTCATAAAGACCTTACAAAAAATCATTGGGGATTTATGAGGTCAACTTGGTGCGAGTGAAGGTACGAGTTGACTTAAGTGCAGGTACGAGTTGACTTAAGTGCAGGTACGAGTTGGTGAAGGCACGAGTTGGTCCCACACAAATTCATGCCTACTTTGACAACAACAAAATTCCTACACCAAAGATTGGATTGCAAGCACACTAATGACAAAAATGTTAACGTTAGTTTTGTATAGTCATTATCTGTATACTAAAACAAATTGTACATGTATAGGTTTCTCACTATAGGTTTAGGTCATAAAGACCTTACAAAAAAATCATTGGGGATTTATGAGGTCAACTTATAAAAAAAAACAACGTTCCTTTTACCTACCTACTCCTGCAGTTTTAGGAAAAAGCTGATGACCTCAGACTCACACACAGTAGACTTCCTTAGTGTTCCAAACCACTGCTTACACGTATAGTGAAGGACTCAAACGTCCCAACATGCAAGTGGGGTTTGAAATGCGGTGGGACTCAAAAGTCCCGGCGGTAAACAAAGGGTTAAACGGTGATCGTCTTTAGCTTCACTTCAACAAATAATCCTAACGTAACGTTACGACACAAGTCTCACATGTACAATGTACGGACAACTTGTACATCACCAGCACCGCGCAGTCACCGGGGCAAACCGCTGGTATGTAGGTTACCGTGAGGAAAAATCCAATAACGAAAACTAGTTCAGACATCGTTTTTTAAATAGACTCGCTTCAGCCCACCGTGATATTTGTGCGTGTACTATGTACAAAGACATATTGAGATTCACTCGCAATTAATGAAGCGACTCGGTCACACAGTGCATGTGTTTTGTACACAGATACAAAATGCGCTATAAATGATGTCATGATGACGTCACAAGACATTCTAGGCCAAAAGCCACATCTACAGTACCCCACAAATGTATAACTGAAAAAAGTTTGATGATCGGGTGTATACTTCTTGAGCTATGGTTATTAAAAGATTGCCTAATTAAATATTCACGCGACTATAACTAAGCTAATTAATTAAGAATGTTAGTCTAATGACATTTAGAAACTAAGTCAAGGCATAAGCTTCCATATGGTACATGACTTGACTCTTTCTGATAATGCTAAGAAGGCCATTTGCCGCCAAGAAAGTGCACGTGTTAAAGCAATGGGGTTTGCGAGAAAGAAAGAATAATAATAATAATAACTAGACATTAGGTGTTTGTCCTATGGACGAACACCAAGCTGTTCCGTTGTTGTTGGACTATTATGACGCGACCCTCAACCTAAGTTGTAGGCCTAGGCCTGATCTTGACATTGACCATTGGGTTCAGGCCTTAAAGATGCATTGGCCGATTTTAGGTCGATTTGACGGTAAAAAATTGTCACAAGAGGGCGGCATACTACTTAACCCTTTGTTTATCATCACTGAAGCTCTTGATCAATTTTTTTTACCGGTGTTTGTCCTACGGACGAACACAAAGCTGTTCCGTTCTTGTTGGACTATGAATGTTATGATGCGACCCCCAACCTAAGTTATAGGCCTAACCCTGATCTTGAAATTGACCATTACATACAGGATTTAAGTTTTTTTAAATGTGGTTGTCGTGAGTTGTTGTGAGTTGTCGTCAGTTGTCGTGAGTTGTTGGTTTTTAGTAGGACCGGGTCCTACTAAAAACCGACAACCGACGCATAACCTGACATGATTGACAACAACTCACAACAAGTTGTCGGAGTTGTCGCGAGTTGTCCTGAGTTGTCATGAGTTGTCGTGAGTTGTCGCGTTAGTTGTCGGTTTTTGTAGGACCGCCTGAGAATGGCCTAAAATTTAGGATATGATTGATGACAATGTTAATGGATGGCACTCATCTAAATTTCATTCCATGTCGAGTTTCTTGTTTCCCCTGCCAACTACAGCTATACAAAACGTTGTATACACCATCAACGTTATGTTACATCACTCAAAAACCGACAACTGACGACAACTGACATGACTGACAACTGACGACAACTCACAACAAGTTGTCGTGAGTTGTCGGTTTTTAGTAGGACTGTCTGAGAATGGCCTAAAATTTAGGATATGATTGATGACAATGTTAATGGATGGCACTCATCTAAATTCCATTCCATGTCGAGTTTCTTGTTTCCCCTGCCAACTACAGCTATACAAAACGTTGTATACACCATCAACGTTATGTTACATCACTCAAATCTGTGACTATGTTCCTTCATTTGTACATGGTGACGCGTCCGCAAGGTGCACTTGGTGCGAGTGAAGGTACGAGTTGACTATAGTGCAGGTACGAGTTGGTGAAGGCACGAGTTGGTCCCACACAAATTCATGTCTACTTTGACAACAACAAAATTCCTACACCAAAGATTGGATTGCCAGCACACTAATGACAAAAATGTTAACGTTAGTTTTGTATAGTCATTATCTGTATACTAAAACAAATTGTACATGTATAGGTTTCTCAGTATAGTTTTAGGTCATAAAGACCTTACAAATATAGACAATAGTGCAGGTACGAGTTGGTGAAGGCACGAGTTGGTCCCAGACAAATTCATGCCTACTTTGACAACAACAAAGTTCCTACACCAAAGATTGGATTGCCAGCACACTAATGACAAAAATGTTGACGTTAGTTTTGTATAGTCATTATGTGTATACTAAAACAAATTGTACATGTATAGGTTTCTCACTATAGGTTTAGGTCATAAAGACCTTACAAAAAATCATTGGGGATTTATGAGGTCAACTTGGTGCGAGTGAAGGTACGAGTTGACTAGTATAGAACACAGTGCAGGTACGAGTTGGTGAAGGCAATGAGTTGGTCCCACACAAATTCATGCCTACTTTGACAACAACAAAATTCCTACACCAAAGATTGGATTGCCAGCACACTAATGACAAAAATGTTAACGTTAGTTTTGTATAGTCATTATCTGTATACTAAAACAAATTGTACATGTATAGGTTTCTCAGTATAGTTTTAGGTCATAAAGACCTTACAAATATAGACAATAGTGCAGGTACGAGTTGGTGAAGGCACGAGTTGGTCCCACACAAATTCATGCCTACTTTGACAACAACAAAATTCCTACACCAAAGATTGGATTGCCAGCACACTAATGACAAAAATGTTAACGTTAGTTTTGTATAGTCATTATGATTATCTGTATACTAAAACAAATTGTACATGTATAGGTTTCTCACTAATAGGTTTAGGTCATAAAGACCTTACAAAAAATCATTGGGGATTTATGAGATCAACTTATAAAAAAAAAAACGTTCTTTTTACCTACCTACTCCTGCAGTTTTAGGAAAACCGAGTAATCCTAACGTAACGTTACGACACATGTCTCACATGTACAATGTACGGACAAGTTGTATCACCGCGCAGTCACCGGGGCAAACCGCTGGTACGTAGGTTACCGAGAGGAAAAATCCAATAACGAAAAGATCGTTTTAATTCGACTCGCTTCAGCCCACCGTGATATTTGTGCGTGTACTATGTACAAAGACATATTGAGATTCACTAGCGATTAATGAAGCGACATGGTCACACAGTGCATGTGTTTTGTACACAGATACAAAACGCGCTATAAATGATGTCATGATGATGTCACAAGACATTCTAGGCCAAAAGCCACATCTACAGTACCCCACAAATGTATAACTGAAAACAGTTTGATGATCGGGTGTATACTTCTTGAACTATGGTTATTAAAAGATTGCCTAATTAAATATTCACGCGACTATAACTAAGCTAATTAATTAAGAGTTTTAGTCTAATGACATTTAGAAACTAAGTCAAGGCATAAGCTTCCATATGGTATATGAGTTGACTCTTTCTGACAATGCTAAGAAGGCCATTTGCCGCCAAGAAAGTGCACGTGTTAAGGCAATGGGTTTTGCCAGAAAGAAAGAATAATAATAATAATAATAATAATAATAATAATAATAATAATAAAAAAAAATAAAAATCTTGACAGAAACAATAGCTGTTCCGACCTGTCGGGGAACAGCTAATAATAATAATAATAATAATAATAATAATAATAATAATAATAATAATAATAATAATAATAATAATAATAATAATAATAATAATAATAATAATAATAATAATAATAATTAAAAAAAATAAAAATCTTGACAGAAACAATAGCTGTTCCGACCTGTCGGGGAACAGCTAATAATAATTAAAAAAAATAAAAATCTTGACAGAAACAATAGCTGTTCCGACCTGTCGGGGAACAGCTAATAATAATAATAATAATAAAAAATCTTGACAGAAACAATAGCTCTTCCGACCTGTCGGAACAGCTAATAAGCATACACCCGGTAAGAATACATGATACATGAATATAACAACAATGACTAGTTGTACAAAACACACAATGGCGGTCACAGGTATATGTATGTAGAATACATGGATTTAACAAACTCTGTATGCAACAAACTACATTGCATGGTATTGGGATTATAACATAGCGAATAATGCACATGTGTGTGCATGGCAATGCACGTTTCTGTTCGTGTTCGCCAAAACACGCCCCATACTACTGAAGCTAATGCATAAATAATGAGCCAAAATACGCCCCATACTACTGAAGCTAATGCATAAATAATGAGCCAAAACACGCCCCATACTACTGAAGCTAATGCATAAATAATGAGCCAAAACACGCCCCATACTACTGAAGCTAATGCATAAATAATGAGCCAAAACGCGCCCCATACTACTGAAGCTAATGCATAAATAATGAGCCAGTGTCTGCATAATAATCATTATGTGCAGCAGTCAAGGTAATATTATCGCGCCCTGTTATCTAGTGCGCTCGTCTGGTACTGATCGTGACAATATTATATGAATAGAATATGTTTCAGCTTTTTGTATTGTTTCTTGAAAGAAAAAAAAATAGTGACTTTGCTTTCATATTGTGGAATTTCTGTCTTTGGATGTCAGAAATAAATTTTGGACATTATTTCAGTAATTTTACTATAAACCGATAGCACCTGAGGAGACACCTAATATTTTAAGGTTTATTTCATACCATCATCAGTCTCCGGCTCTTGGTCTCCGCGTGCGTCTTCTCAGACAAACGCGTCGGCATTTTTATTTAATTTGAATTTTTTTTGCTATGAAACGATATCCAATTGCAGCTAAAATTGGAATTACATAGGGGTATGAACGTTTGCCCGATTTGTGACGTGTCTCTTGGCTACCATAGCGAGGTGGCTGTGTGTATTGGTCTCAGCGTATACATGTATCGTGTATTTCCCTAATTACCGGTACCCTTAAACAGTTCACTTGTACGAATTTAGTCTTTCTTCTAACCCAGGACATTGACAAGAAATTCCATAACGAAGCCGTTTGAATTACCGCCATCTCTTGTTATTCTGTAAGTATTAAGGTTATCAAAAAACGAAGTAATTGAATATATAATTTGTATTATATTATGTACATTTGTAATATTTTAACATTACATCATGAATATATATCAATCATTTATTAATAAAGAAACGAGGAAAAGTTTCAATAAAAAATAACAGATCAACATTCCGTGAACATTTATACATTATGGTAAAATTTCCTTTGATGTTGCTTTCCATTCATGTTACTTAATATATCTGTTAATAATGTTGACGAAATTATTTGTAATAATCTGTTCCTAGAATAAACCGCAAATATGGAGTAATCTTGAACCAAGTCTAATGATTTTGAGGTAGTATAATATTAAGGGAATACAAATTTGTCGCGCGGTCTTTACCGCTGGTTATTTACCGTGAGTGTTATTTTATTAATACGACAGATTGCCAGAATGACAGACAATTTATTTATTTATTTGTTTTAATGGCAGAGTTGCAAATGAGAATAAATTACAAGACATAAAGCCGATGTTGAAAAATGGAATCAATTTACAGATAGTGTAAGTATAATGTTTATCTCTACCGAAACATCCAAGTTTGTATTATTTGCTGCGATCTGTATATATTGTACTTGTAAACCCGGAAGATTATTGATGCAATTTCCCACTCCTACAGTATAATTATTTTCTTTAATTTATTCAGCCAATTATAACATTCAATTTTCTCCCTTGTTGACATGAAACCCCACTGCTTTGTTATGTTCATTTCCTGCCGCTCCACATACAGTGAGTGTCTTGGTTTAGTGTATCTGTAAGACTTTTATATGTATTTATATTGTAGCGAACGGCCTATGGGTACTTCTCTCCTATTCGTTGCAACCGTCAACAAAAGGAAACATGAGACTGGATTTACAGAAGGAAACCTGCTTTATTTATAACTTCGGTCCTTACTGTCTGAAACTTTCAACACAACTGTTCAAAACAACAAAGAAATCGCTTGGGTCGCAGCCAGCATTTGGTTTCCGGTCCAATCTCCGGAGCAAATAGTTCTCACACCGGCGGTTGCAACCGGCGGTTTCCACAGTGTCCATTACAATATTAATATGTTGTGTACTTTTGAAAAGAACCTTCTAACTGTTACAATATTTACAATTTGTTTCTTCAGAGAATTCACAAAGAACAATTTGAGTGTTATTAAAGCTGACACCTTCCGAGCCTGCACCGAATTGTTACGTCTGTAAGTGTTTGGAGAATTATTTTGTATTCAACTTTACGTCTACTTCCTTTTACAGGAAAGTAATCACACGAACAAAGAAATCATTAAATTATAAAATGTAATATTTGTATACCTATTGCATTTTTGTGTCACATTATTAAATAATCGTGTGATGTTTGTCCATAGGAAATTGTCGGATAACATGATATCACACATAGAGCCCGGAGGACTGACCGGACCAAATGCACTGTTTCTTTTGTAAGTTATCATTAATTGTAATCTTAGTATACTACATTCAATGCGTCTTTCTGGCTTATTTATATTTCTCGTAGGTGTAGGGATCGGGACCTAGTGTTAAACAGTATGAGATGTATTCTGGAAAGGTGTATACAAGCAAGTATAGAGTAAACCGAGGGAATGCGGATCCTTTCGGGTAAAACGGATCCCTTAGTATGTTTTGCCTTCCTTTTTGGTCTGAAAGTAATCCCTGTAGTATAAAGGTCATCCTGGGGTTATTCAGACAACAGAGGTTGCATACATGATAACTGGATACGGCAAAATGTACCAAGCGATGTAAGTGATACCTGAATAAACCATATTCACTTAGAATACCCTTTACAACAATGTCAGGAAACTCCAGTATAATTGGATTTTCTGTTAATGTAAACCAAAAAAAATAACAAATTCTAAAACAAAATAACATGTCACAGTGCTCTCTCGGTGTTTGTATACATCTGTATATACTGCTTCTAACAACCTAACACAATAACGCTTTCCTTTTTGAAATGCATAAAAAACGTTTTTGAGTTAATTCGAAAAATATTTGTTACAAGCTTGGTTCAGGCGTAATTAAAAGCCAAAAATGAAATTTTGTACGCATATGTTGTACTTTCTTAAAGTCAAATAGCAATGCTTTGTTGGAAAATAAAATTGCTGTAAATTGCCAGTAAAGCACAAAGCACAGCCGATCAGGTCTCAGCAAATCTCGTTGTCGAAACAACGTTGAAAATGCATTAAAATGTTTTGATTGGCCAACACGAACTTTTTTATTCTCAATTGGGATTTAGATCTATTGAAAAATGTGATCATTTATGGTTTTGAAAATATCTTCCCCTTAAAACTAAACTTATTCGAATTCAAATTTTCAAAATCTTAAAATATTCGTTTCAAGGAATTGTACAGTGTCTGTAAATGCAGGGCGAATCCAGGATCTCCAAAAATGGAAACACGTAAAAATGTGGTCACACAGTGCCAAAAAGGTATATTAAATATCGTATGGTAAATTTACGTACACAGCGATATCAAAGAGGGAACATGTCCCCCCCCCCTGAAATCCGCCCACACTAATTTTAAACACCCAACTTTCACTATTGTATATTTTATCAAGACTGGACCATAATTATACCAATTAGACCGACTCACTTCTTTTAATTTTCTCTATTACAGAGAAATGTCCAACAATACGCTTGACGAACTTGCTCCAAGTAACATGGATGAGCTAATTTTCGAAACGTTGTAAGTGGAGTATATTGTATCTATTATTGACCTATAATTATACAATGTATTATACAGATTATTGAATCGCAGTACTAAAATATTCTTTCAATACGTTGCTCAGTGATGTGTATAATTATCATTGGTTCATTACAAAAATAAAACAAAGCAAAACAAAACGAAACCACAGAAAACAAATTATGTTTACTTATTATTTTTAACTCAGTGACTGAAAATAATACCCCTCATGATAACATCATTATTACCTGTAGTAGCATGGCATTAGGTAAATAATCGATAAAGGAAGCGATGGATCTTGTGGACCTATATATTAACATTTATTACAACATACACGAGGGAAACTGGCGGCAACCGCTGGTGCGCATGCGCTCACATTGCATGTACAGTATATCACTACATTACCGTTGCTGATGCATAAATTAGCCAGTAATTTTCAGTTACTGTGTTCATCTTAAACCAGGACATCGATTCCATGCCCTGTCGAAAGTCAGCTCTGATCGTGACGATACTGTCCTTTCAAAGTCAGTTAAATTGATCGTTTATAATGCGAAGTCACACAAAGTAGGTTATTCATAAGAGAGTTAGCGTGTACACCTTTAAACTCACCGGGTGGTATTATCCTATGTTGGCAATAGGTTGGCGCAACGTAACGGTCTGAAACGATTGAAGCCACACACCTTTGCCAAAATTAAACCAGGACGCAGTCAAATGTAAGTATTGTGTATCAAGTTAATAAATTAATGAGAGAGAATAAATATATATAAAATGCAATGCTAATGACGATTATAATGATCATCGGGTTTCTTTTCACGAATCAAAAAAAAAATGATACCAGATTCACATGAAACTTAATGAGTGAAATCCTTTCAATGTATATCTTGATTCAAAAAGAGTAAACATACCCATTGAGGCAGTTTTGCCAACATTACCAATGCTGTACCTTCCCTTCAATGTATATCTTGATTCAAAGAGAGTAAGCATACTCATAGAAGCAGTTTGGCCAACATTACCAATGCTGTACCTTCCCTTCAATGTATATCTTGATTCAAAGAGAGTAAGCATACTCATAGAAGCAGTTTTGCCAACATTACCAATGTTGTACCTTCCCTTCAATGTATATCTTGATTCAAAGAGAGTAAGCATACTCATAGAAGCAGTTTTGCCAACATTACCAATGTTGTACCTTCCCTTCAATGTATATCTTGATTCAAAGAGAGTAAGCATACTCAGAAGCAGTTATGCCAACATTACCAATGTTCTACCTTTCCCTTCAATGTATATCTTGATTCAAAGAGTAAGCATACTCATAGAAGGTGTTTTGCCAACATTACCAATGTTGTACCATCCCTTCAATGTATATCTTGATTCAAAGAGAGTAAGCACTAATCATAGAAGCAGCTCAACAACATTACCAATGTTGTACCTTCCTTCCAATGTATATCTTGATTCAAAGAGTGCATACTCATAGAAGCAGTTTTGCCAACATTACCAATGATGTACCATCCCTTCAATGTATATCTTGATCAAAGAGGTAGTAGCATTTCATGAAGTAGTTTGGCCAACATTACCAATGTTGTACCATCCCTTCAATGTATATCTTGATTCAAAGAGAGGTTACTCATAGAAGCAGTTTTGCCAACATTACCAATGTTGTACCTTCCTTTAATGTATATCGTGATTCAAAGAAAGTAAGCATACTCATAATTATTTACTTTGTTAATAAGATTTTGAGTTTTTACAACTCATCAAGTACAAGTCCCAAGCTTTCTAATTTCTTGTATAAATCCTTAAAGAAAAGGGTGGTCAGTGTATTTCCAATGGGCTTCTGATGATTGTTGGAGCCAGCACGTGCGAAGTGGGCGTGGTTTATGTTGGAATTACTTCACACTTAATACACGAATCTGGATTACATCAGACTGGCACACTTTCTTGCAGAGACCTAACTGACAACATGCTGGAAGAGATTCCACGTGGATTATTTCAAGATCCCATATCAAAACGTCACGATAAGGAACTGAAATTTGTGTGAGTATACCACTTTGTGTAGTCAATTAAGACTTAACCGTTTTATTGGTTAGACTCTTCAGAACTAACGATTGTAGGCATACAATGACAATTACAACACATGACGTCACATTTTTATAAAAGAGCCCCAAAGTTCAAACTGTGCCAGGAAAAAAAATGTACACAGTACTCTGACAAAAAAACATCAAATGTGATAGAAATAATTTTAAAAAAATCATTTTATTTACTTTTTAATAAGGCACAAACATTATATCTTAAATCTTATTCATCTGAAAATTTAAAACAAATTATTAATATTATGTGGACAAGTACAAAGTGTACACACTCGATTTGCATACAAATACACACACTTTTTCCCGGCGGGAAAAAACCCTGATATTCAAAAGGTCATACAAAGTGTAAACAAGTCACATGGTCTATTGATGGACCTATAGTCAGACAGCAGCCATTCGCCTGACTAGGTCTACAGACAATTTGGGCCTAATTGGCTAATATGGTGTACTTAATAGGAAGAAAAACACATATAATAATCGATGTGCAGTGAATTTATGGTTTTAGTTGAGTGTCAATATATTCACCACATAAATAGATAACTGACAAATTATGTCAATCAAAAATACTGACAAGTTTGTAAACTTACTGGACAGACTACTACTTTGCCAAGTGTGGGGAGGGCGCCCCTTTGGCTACGCCACTGTGTTGTGTCAGTTGTTTAATAATTTATCTTTCTATGTTACGTGCCTTATGCACCACATTTCGTGTAAGGGAGGAATTTTTATTTACAAAATCCATTTATCTTCCGTTTTTGGCCAGTTGCCGCTGGGTTTACTTTCTCTGAACACTACAATGGAATGTTGCTGCAGTCCAGTTTTACCTATTGTTAAGGGGTTATAGGATGAATTCGTTAAGGTTGCTGTTTCTCTCACCAGGCCATCTTGGGTTATTTGGGGAGATTAACCCAGAGTTAAGTGGTCTCTTTCTTTGGCTACTAGGATCTGCAGATAATGAGCTCATTATAATACCCAGAGGAACCAGCCAAAAATTGGAGATATTTGGAGGTTTGGGAAAGATGTCCTCCCTAACTTTTCTTCATGAGAGAGTATGTAAATAAAATGTGATATTGAAAGACATCACAATTGTTTTCATCATCATCGTTGTTGTACTGGCATTTGCTTCAGAAAATAATTATATTGAATACATTCCACGAATTTCAATGTTACTGTCAGCATTGACGAATCAATGGGAGCAAAGGAGGCCCCCTTTATCACCTTGCTTGTAAATTTAACATTATTTATTCTTGTTCCCTTTTGGCAATATTCACTTTTGTACCTCCTTTTTACGAGACCCTGGATCCGCCCTAACTGACGGACAGTTATACAGAATAAATTCACAACAAGACCCATAACAACTGAACGGGCTCGAAGGTCAAATTCAGTTTTGTGATGCACCCATTTTCCGATAGATAGAGTCTTTATGACAAAAATATCACAATTCTCTTATCTCACATTAAAACGGTGTAAAATGCCATTGTATTTGTTAACCTTCCAGTGCGAAAACATCCAAAAACATCCAATGACGTCACATTTCAAATATATGGGTCTGTACATTTTTATACGGGGAATTTTTAGTTTATTCCGGAATCTCCATGGTATTCAATCAAAACAGCGTTGACTCTGTGACAAACAAGAAATTCTTGTATAGAATGTACAGACCCATTTATTGTTGACATCCAATGACGTCATGTTTCAAATTTCGCACTGAAATAGTATCGAATAAAATGTTTTTTTTTTTACACCGTTTTAATATGAGGTAAGAGACTTTGTGTTATTTGTCCACTATCATAATGACTCTATCTATTGGAAACATCATCATCATTATCCTTCGGCGGAGTTGGCGACCACAATCTTCGTCCATGCACTGCGATCTCTGGCAAGTGCGGCAATCTGGTCCTCCTGCAGCATGCCCTATCACTCAGCGTTAAACAATTTACTTTTTTAATTGTTTAATTCGAAGTTACGTACAGCCTTTCTACAAGATCCATGTAAATGTTCCAATTGAAAAAGGATATTCCCAAAGAAGTACCGAAAAACACAGACATCGTCAGAAGGCTAGTACATGACTTCTGCTATCGTTAATGATTATTTTGATTAACTTTTACGTTTAATGACAATTTATTATTTCTATAATTTGTTTCAAGGCTGTTAAGTATGAACCATATCAGATACGTTTCGTCCGGTGCGTTCAAGGGTGTCAGAAGTATCCATTATTTGTAAGTTTGCATTTAAAAAAATCTTAGAACTTGTTCAAGTGAAACCACAGATTGTCTTAAAGATTAATCCCAAACTATGTTTAGTAGAGCCTATAGCATACAGACCTAGTTTTTTGTATATTTATTTAAGGTCGTATCGCCTGTGGTTTTCTTAATCTACAAATACTTTGTAGTTGCTTTTTTCACAAATCAGTTGTCGGAAACTGGTTTAAACAATGATTATGTGATCAATGTGAATTCATGACTGTACCAACAATAAAAATTTTGAGAGACATTTACTTCGATCTTTGAATTTTTTGAGAAATGTATCACTTAAAAGCATGTGTGGCCCCTTCCTCAGGTAAAATCGCAATTTTACGGTGGAAGTTGCCGGTAAAATAGCGAAAAGCACGGTATTATTTATCTTTGTTTTGATAAATTAAGATTTTCAATAATATTTGTATGGTTTTTGCCGAGATAATACAGATACAACCACTGGTAAACACGTACTGCGGTATATATATGTACAGGATGGACCTGGAGTCTCAGGTTATAACATGGAAAGAGAGGGAAGAGATGGGTAATAACACAAGAGTACCAGTAGATTATCTTCACACACTGCTGGTGGCCAATGGCGTAGACAGAATTTTCACAAAAGGGGGGGGGGAAGGGGAGGGCAGGGGAATACAATTTGGGGTAATTATAAATTTACCGACACAAAACGGAAATGAGCCAACAAATTATGTCAAAATACAGATTGATTTCCCAACGTACAGAAGTGCAGGAATACCAACAAGATTGAATTTACCAACAGACACCCAACAAGTCGGAGCAGCATTATCGTATTTGCGCCCTCAAGTGTCAAGGACGCCATGTTGGAAATGGGTATACCCAAAGTGAGAAGGATGCCAGTCAGCTCGCCCCTGGCAAACTCGCCCGTTACAATCTCGCCCCTTACAAATTCGCCCCTACAAACTCGCCCTTACAAACTCGCCCTGTAATTTGTTGACACATTTCACATTGAGACTGTTTTAACAGAAGAAAGTAAATAAAAGAAAATCATAATAAATGCAGGATGTACGGGGACATAACTATTTCAATGAATCCAATTATTATTATACTTTTGTGGTAAATTACTTTGCGCTATTGAGACTGATTTAATATTAATTTAATATAACAGAATATATCAAACATCAAAATCATTTCAATTAACGTTTTCTTTAACAAAAACAAATATTACAAGAAATAAATAATTTACATTTACAAATTAAATAGAATAAATAGGAAACTAGCTAAACAAAATACTGAGTAAAATAAGAAGTAAAATAAAAAATAAGTAATTCCATACAAAATGCAAATTTCAGATAATTAAAATGTAATTAAATAAACAAAATACAACTTTGTAAATATTAATAGTATGTACATAATACATAGTACACATAGTAAAATAAACTGTAACTGTTTTGTTTAGCTAGTTTTCTGTATATTATATTTTAGTTGTAACTGTTGAATTATTTCATGAAATAATTATTTTTGTTAAATAAAACGCTCAGTGAGCTTGTCAGAGGGTGAATTTGCAAGGAGCGAGATTGTATGGGGCGAGTTTGCCAGGGTTTGAGTTGCCTGGCATGCAGTGTGAACATGCATTTTTGAGTTTACATTTGATTTACTATTATCAGTGTACTTACTAATCTGTTTTTATACAGACAAATGGCTCAGAACAAACTTACCTCCCTACCAGAGGATCTGTTAGCAAACACGTCAATAACAGAATTGTTGTAAGTATTGTTAATGAGCTTAGGGCCATTATTATCGAAAGTCCCAAAATGTCTCCGGTTTCTGGTCTTCGGTCCCGTTGTTGTTGTTGTTGTTTTGCTATGAAACGATGTCCAATTGCAGCCAAAAATGTTGGGGCATGATGCTAATGCTAATGTCTGTGCCTGTGCCTGTGCATGTGCCTGTGCCTGTGCCTGTGCCTGTGCCTGTGCCTGTGCCTGTGCCTACCTAATGCCTACCTAATGTTAATGCTAATGCTAAAATGTCACCACACCGATTTTTAAACTGACCGGAAACCGGAGACTTTTTGTCCTTATTTGGTGTAAAGTTATTCATAATATCACACAACCCTTTATGATGTTGGTCTTGTGCTATCGTATTAGACAAACTAGTGAAATAATTATTTTCAGAAAACTAATTTCTGTGAACATTAAAACAGAAATTCCACTTTGGAATGAATACAACAATTCTAAATACAAATCTCTTTAACAACACAATGAAATAAGTAAAAACAAAAGAAACTGTGCAAAAAAATGTCATAATTTTGTGACAAGGAATCACAAACACATCAAATTCACAGGAATGAGCCTCTGACATGTAAGGAATAAGACACCTCACCCATAACGTGAATATTGCGTAGTGCAGGGGTGGGAAGTAGGCATGTGTACATTTCACAAATGGCATGCTACAGGCTATTACGTAATCGGAATTCGGTTTTGTTTAAGTTTTCTTTAATGTTGTGTGTAAGGCCTACCAAAAAGTCAAACGAAAACTTGCCTTCATTGAGCACAGAAAGCACAACGCCATGCCGCGTTTGTCACTTCATGAGCGTCATCAGGCCCTTTGAATGTTGGAAGCTGGCGTGAGCCAGCATGACGTTGCAGAACGCTTCAACTGCCATCGTAACACCATTTCGGCTCGAGATGGTCTCATTCTCTGTTTTGATCATGATGCACGTGCAATAGTAAGACACCCTTCGTGAGTGCTTCCTGATATCGCCATTGAGTGAACAAACAATTTACCAAATGAATGTTTGATTTAAGATTTCAATAACATTACATAACATTTACGAACATTCTGAATGCAATTATAACACACACATTTGATACAAACGTATGGGGAAAATGAATTAGTATAGTTATATTGAGGGAGGTTTGGACCTTTAAAAAATATTAAGGTAGCTGGTACGTCATTAGTGCTAAAATAATGAAATGTGGGAAAAACATGAAATCGCAATGACGTTATAATTATATCATCAGGTGTCAAATTACACTGAAACAAAGGTTATTATATCAGAATATTTTAGATAATTTCAACAAATATTATTGTGACGTCATCAGTTCACGCGAACATCGTATTTTTGTCCCAACAAACACTTGAGCTCTAGTTTAGTCTTGAGATTGGTTCATACTGATACAAAGAAGTAATGTTATGTGATTTTATGGTGACAGTGGTTTAATAATTATCTCATGCGGTTAATCAAACATCTCAGATATTGAGAACACTTTGGAGAAAGAAACACAATGATAACTTGAGCTTCACTTGAGTATGGACTATCTTTAGTGAAAAAAACAGCATCTGACATTGTGTTTTATTTGATAATTCATATTATTTTGTGTCCGTTGCTTGCTGTCTTAGCATGTGGTTAGCACATTTCACTTACTGTCTCATTGCGTTTACATAATTATTACCCCTAGTCAATCATTCATGTAATCTGTTAAAACGTTCAATCTGCTTTTTAGCTATTACTAGCAAAGCATAAAAATGGATTGAACAAGAACGTTCTATCTGCTTTTTGGCTAGTAGCAAAGCATAAATATGGATTGAACAAGAACGTTCTATCTGCTGTTTAGCTAGTAGCAAAGCATAAGAATGGATTGAACAAGAACGTTCTATCTGCTTTTTGGCTCGTAGCAAAGCATAAGAATTGATTGAACAAGAACGTTCTATCTGCTTTTTAGAATAGCAGAAAAGCAGAAAAGCTTAGGTCATTGTGTGACAAGACGTTAAAATCTGCTTCTTGGCTACTAGAAAAGTAAAACATTGGAATTGTCCAAAACGTTCGATCAGCTTTTCTGGTTGTAGGAATGCAGAAAAGCAGATGTCTTTTTTTTCGGCCGCCGGTGTAGGAGAAAAAGTAAAATCTGCATATGTATATTTTTACATTAGCGTTGATCATTTCTTGTTATGTCATGTGAATACATACCACCTCGCCAGTAGCGCCAGAAATTTCAATTATGGATAACATTTTCAATTATCACAACTATCCAATAATTCTCGCTAAATCGATTGTAATTTATTGTCGTCGTTATCATTTATAGAGGCCACTTTACTTGGAAAAAATATTACCTTTATGTATATTCTTGTATTAGCGTTGATTAATTCTTGTTTTGTCCTGTGTGTATATACACGTGTTTAACAGAAGCGGAGGGTTTTATGGGGTAGAGGCAGTAATTTATTGTCGTCGTTACTGTTTATAGAGGGCACTTTAGTTAGAAAACATATTACCTTAATATATATTCTTGCATTAGCGTTGATCAATTCTTGTTCTGTGTGTGTATACAAAAGTGTTTAACAGAAGCGGGGGATTTTATGGGGCAGAGCCAAAAATTTGTTGTCGTAATAGAGGACACTTTGTCCGGATAACTATAATCTTTATGTATATTCTTGCATTAGCGTTGATCAATTCTTGTTGTGTGTGTGTGTATACAAAAGTGTTTAACAGAAGCGGGGGTGTTTTATGAGGCAGAGCCAGAAATTTCAATTATGGATAACATTAACCATTTTAACTATCCAACATTATGATTTAAGTTTACATATTTTCACTATTCAATATACATGTATACTCTTTACTCTCAGCCTGAAGGAACTTACTGAAGTTTCAAATAATGGGACTAGAAATATTTAAACCTGGCAAAATAATCTCACAACATTAAACTCACTTCTGATAGATAGGGTAAGATATGTCCTTGTTGAAACGAAAACACATAATGAAGGTCTTGTATTCACTCATGCTCAGATGCGTGTAAGAAGCACACAGGTGACATCTCCCTCTGTGGATAACTTGATAAGTTGTTTTACTTCCAGCCAATTATCTAAGCTAATCGTGAAGCAGGACTCTTCACACAGGTCACTAACAATGATTTATTGAAGATCTTCTATCAGTGTTTAGGCAATTTCCACTCCCCAACCAGGAGTTGGATGAGGTTGGCCTATTCAAAGAGCTACATAGATACTTTCTCCATTGCTGGATTGTTGTGGTCTTGTTTAAATGTTCTTAATTGTTCGGTGGGTTTATCACGTTACACATCAAATACAAAATCAATTCTTTGACGCATTGCTCCCTCTAGCAGTACTTGGGACAACACAGATTCCGCCAGTTCTGTAAGTTTTACCTCTTCTCTTCACCTCTCATCCTCAATGCTCATCCCATCCATGATACATGCTGATCGTGGTTCAGGGATGGTTTCTGCCGGAGACATTTTTTTCTCTTAGGTTTCTGACAAGCACAGCCGTGCGAAGGGACCCATCTCCATTTGAGAGTACCCTAGGCAGAGGTCATATTTACCTCTGCTCTGTCCAAACAATTTATTTTGCTTGAGATTTACAGGTGATTTTATGTTTTATTCATGTGAGATAATGTTTGTTTATAAAGTCTTCTTCTTCTTCTTCTTCTTCTTCTTCTTCTTCTTCTTCTTCTTCTTCTTCTTCTTCTTCTTCTTCTTCTTCTTCTTCTTCTTCTTCTTCTTCTTCTTCTTCTTCTTCTTCTTCTTCTTCTTCTTCTTCTTCTTCTTCTTCTTCTTCTTCTTCTTCTTCTTCTTCTTCTTCTTCTTCTTCTTCTTCTTCTTCTTCTTCTTCTTCTTCTTCTTCTTCTTCTTCTTTCACAGCAACTTAAAACACATACTTAGACCTTAATTAACAGGTAGTTGTACCTAAAGTCAAATATCGAATTACACTAAATCATCTTATAGATGTTGAATTATGTGACATTACGTACACAGACGTGACCCCAATCTGACCTCTCCTTCCGGTCGAAATTGGAAGATTATGTGAACAAATATTCTGAAGTGAAGCACCTATTATAGGGTCTGCAGCCAATATGATAGGGTATTTGGAAATGCCTTCAGTGGACGAAATTACTATTGACAAATAGATTTTTTTTAAATATGACTGATGACGTCATCACCTTTCACAGCGCCCTCTGGCGGCAGGTTTAGCAAAATAATAATTTCACCAAACTTTGAATAATAATAAAAGACAACAAAAAATACATTTGTGAAGTTTGAATGCATTCATGGAACTGAAACGGAAGTTATGATCAAAAGAAGGTAAATTTAGATACCATTTTCAAGTGGCAATAATACTCAGTGTGTTCTACACCATCAGATTTTAAAACTTTATTAAAATGTGTTACTGTTGAAATGATAATAACACATGAGAAATTTCATTTGGTGAACTTTAATGTTTTAGAAGTTATGTCCGCTTTATAATGCGCCGTCAATACCTCAGACACAACGGACATAAGCTGTACTGTTTACATATGCTGTACTGTTCACGTGTATTAATATATCTCGTTCACTGTACATTGTCTACGGAGTTTAATATACGTAATAATGAAGTTGTAAAAATGAGTTCTTTTTCGTCCAAAAACAAACTTTCATAATTCCCATGTTTTTAAAACATCTTAAAACACCTAGTAAACGGAAGCTTATTCATTAGCAATGTGTTTCAGTTCTGGAAAGTTGCAGATTCTACAAGAAGAGGCATAACCATAAAAACAAATTGTAACCATGTACCGTGTAGATAGGTTTACGAGTATAAGAGCCTCCATGATCTATCGTCTTTCTGATTGGTTATGTTGGTTATGATTGGTTATGGCGGATTGTAAAAAGTAATGGAAGTTTTAAGTAATATTTGAAACTTTGCTTTGGAAGCTTTGGACGTTTTGTAAAAACATGATGGAATGATTGTCTGTATCCAATCACAGTCTTTATAATTCATAGTTACTAGCACTCACTAGTAAATTCTGTTTTGCCATTTATTTTAATACCGTATGTTCTGAGAAACATTGATGATTGAACACGTCACACCCCACTTCTAAGTAGCGAATTATGAAAATATTTCAAAAGGTGGTGAACTTTTTCAGTGAAAATGACTAAATTGGGCTTCGTAGCCAAAAGTTGTTTACATTCTGTAAAAGCAAGACAAACATATATTAGTGCGTCATGCGTTCTCTGAATCCAATATTATTGACTGGTCCCCTGTCTTTATCTTCATGAATATAGACAGGGATTTCATTGGTTACATTGTGTTAAAGAATTGACGTCACGGCTAGATCCATGATGATGATGAGATTTTTGTATGCAATTATACAACCTGTCTCCCAGGGCTTTGAGCAGTACCACTGTACCCATTCACCGGAACGGAAAATTTCAATATAGTCCATGGAACCAGGGGCTGAATATTAATTTGTCAGTACCATTCAGGACCAAATCTATCATATGTTTTCTACTTGCAAACAATCTATTAATTAGCCCTATGATAGCCCTACTGAAACGGTAGCTTATTGTTAGTTTTCAAACGATTGTCGCTGTTTAATTTGAAAAAGCTTAACCTTGTTCAGTAAACCACTCATACGACTGTTTGACAATGGCTTTAACAGAAGTAGCCTAAAAGGTTCCGCTTTTCAACGCAGTAAAAACATTATTAAGCTTTTCAAAACAGTAAACTAATTAAGCTAAATGGCTTATATCAAACAGCCGTTGTACATGGTATGTGTCATTTCAACTAAAGAACTAATGACCGGAGCAGTCATCAATGAAGCATTGGACATTTTTTCTCTTTTAATTCTGTTTGTGAGGTACATATTTCATAGTTTTGTAATGTCAACATGTTTTAAAGGATTAAATGATATTTTAGCGTTTGAAAACATGACGCCTATATTTAGGACCGTTATTTGTAACCCTTAATTATTGTTTTGAGATTGTTATGTAAGGGTATTAATTTGACCCAAATAAATATCAATATTTCATATTAATGCAAAAGGGAATATGCAATTGGGATGTATCTATATCAATTTATTAAAAATGATAAGAAATAAATAATGCGACTATTAGTCATTCACCTCAGTATGAACATATGGGTGTGCCTCTCATTTATTTTAATTGTTTCGGGTTATATTTCATGTTTTATAAAGCATGTGTTGAATATCATTTATTTTTCCGTAACATGATGATGTCATTGAAAAGGTCCCAGTTTCAACATAGAGCGACCCTTATACAAGCCTATCACATTTTTCTGATAAAGATATATACATATTCCAACAAAATTGTACTGGACAAAATTTGTCCTTTCAGTTTGTACAGGGAAAAAGGTGAATTTTGAGCTAGTTGACGATCAATAAATCAATAATGCACATGGTTTCGAAATCAATGTAATGCGATGTCTAAAAATAAATGGCCCTAACGCAGTAAAATAATTAATTAAGCTAAATGGCTTATATCAAACAGCCGTATGTGTCAACAAAAGAAGTAACGGCCGGAGCAGTCATCAATGATGCACTGTACATTTTCTCGTTAAATTTTGTGTTTGTGGGGTACATATTTCATAGATTTATAACAATCAACCTGTTTTTGGATTAAATGATGATATTTCATATTAATTCCAAAAAAAATATGTACCGCCTACACCGTACTGGATCCACCCTACGACAACAGATGAATATTTCTTAATGTTTTTTGGATGAATAACCAAATGCAAACATTCAGAATTGATCATTTATTTTAATTGTTTTGGGTTGTATTTCGGTTTCAATCATGTGTTGAATATCATTTATTTTTCCGTCACATGATGACGTCATTGAAAAAGGGGACCCTTATACAAGCTACTATATTTTTCTGATAAAGATAGACATATTCCAACAAAATTGTGCTGGATAAAATTTGTCCTGCAGATTACATGGGAAGAAAAAGGTGAACTTTGAGTGAGTTTGCGATGTGTACCTAAAGCAATAATACACATGGTTAATACAAGATGTCAATGTAGTGATAAACTCAAAGAACACTGACCCTAAATCTTAGTTTTAAGGTCCAAAATACAAACACAAAATAAATATTTTCTAAGAGAGGTGAAACTCATGAAACGTTGTGACCGTTTATTGTTATTTCGTTGGTACATTGTATTGACATACAAAATGTACAACGGTTGTTTTATGTTGCTGTTATCTTTAATTGCGTAATAACATGGGATATTTTGAGGCTACGTCTGGTAACAATCGTCAGTTGTAAAAGTGTTTTTAGGACGAGGCTTAGCATTTACAATTTTGTACCTCAAAAATCACTACAAACGAGTACTAAGCTACCGTTTCGGCAAGTCTATCATATTTGTTTGGAATTTTCATATTTTTCCGTAAAAAGAAAACATATAAATGAATTAGTCCTCCAGATGATACCGAAGTATTAGCTGGCTCATGGACCTAATATCCACACTTTGTAGGAGCCTGGTGGTTTTTGGAAGGATGTTACCACCTCACTTAAATGGTTATTATTACCCAAATGGGCAGTATCGAACACCAAAGGCGTTGTGGATCACTGGATAAAGCCACTATCCTCTCAAAGCATCCAGCATGAAAATGTGAAACAAACGTGTAAGTACACCAATTAGCATTACAAAGAAACATACTGAAACAAACAGAATCATAAAAACGATAGTTTTATTTTGGGTCAAAACATAAATATATGTGTTTCCCGTCACCCGCAATCACCTAACACATCACGCCTACCTTTATCATTTAATTACAAATAATTAAAACTGTTATAAATGGAAACACTTAATGTTTTGGGTCTTAATTTTGAAAATCTCACATTGAAGCAGTGTTGGGCGAGGGTTGACTCTCATGGCCCAAGGCCGGGACAAGGCCAAGGCTGGGACCCCAAGGCCATGGCTGGACCCTCTGCAGGGACAATGCCAAAACCGGCACCGCCAAGGCCTAATTATTATTATTATAAAATAAGTCACATTTTTACAAATTGCTGGTGTACATATGTAACAACAAAGAAACTAATATTTATCTGCCATCCACAGTCTACACACTTTGGTATAGAAGTAACAGTACGAAATAAACATCTATTTGGCTATAAAAAAAAATAAAATCCAATTTGAAAATTTTACTTTGTCAAAATTTGACAAATTAAAATTTTAGTTTCTTTTAGTTTCTTTGTTGCTACATGTACACCAGCGATTTGTAAAGTTGTATCTTGTTTTATAATAATAATTGAGGGTCCCGACCTTCGCTCCAACACTGCATTAAAGGCTAGTACTTTTTTTTTGATTTTTTTAAACTGTTTCACCATTTTTGAAAATTAAACTTTGAGATTAACAATATAATTGATAGCGTTGACCAAGGCGCATCGGAACGGTTTGGTCGCGTAATTTTGCCCCACTTACAGTTAGCTATCCGAATTCCCTGTTGCAGTCATTGCGCACACAGTGCATGAATCTATATGTATGCACACACATGTATAATGTAAATGTAAATACAGACAATGATCACTGCTGGATAGATGTACATGTACAAATTCCATGTCATGTACAATGTATTATGTATGTACCGGGACCCCTTTCGGAGACAGCTGGTGTATGCCAGAAATCGGTTCAGGATGGAGATACCGTACGATAACAGCCTTGGTCAACGCTATATCATTGATAAAGATTGGATATGGATAACGAAAATTAAGTGAATGAATGTATTGATGATGCTGCTGGATTCATTGCTCTTCAAAAATGACACCCCATGATAGACTGTTTAACAATGGTTTTACAATGTCACTAACAATAACTTTGGTACAGTTCTTACTAAATATGAAAATATAACTGTACCGGACTCATGGACGGATCCAGAACATTTTTAGGGGGGGGGGGGGGGCGGAGAATAAAAAAAAATACTTTTTCAGTACTACAAAGGGTGCCGCCACTTCCGATGCGCAACGGTTAGTACAGTACTAAGTGGTAGGAAAAGGGGTGCTTCTCCCCCTCCCTCCCCTTCTCTCTCTCTTTTTCTCTCCCTTTTTAATTTTTTATTAATTTTTTACGATTTTAGGTGGGGGAACAGCCCCCAGCCCCCTGGATCCGCCAATGGGACTTGCCTGATGAAATAGCGAATCATTTGGAACATGTAAGTTTAAATATGAAGTTATCTTGACTGAATGAAAGCATTTTATGTTTGTCACGGTTCAATATCATTAGAAATACATAACACTGAATGAACTGTTGTCTTGTTAGTTCACTTAATGAAGTTTTTCAAAGCTAGGGATCAAAAAAGGCTCGGACCTTTCAGCGATTACACAGGAATTCGTTTGTTTTCGCACTGGCTTTTCGTGGCTGCTGGAAAAGTTGTGCATTTTTGTTTGGTCATATGAAAAATATATTTGGTGTTTAAAATTTGGCTGAATGTAATTGTAATTATAAATGTACTGCACTGAAAATGACATAATATTTGTAAATGTAATCATATTACTATCGTAAACACTGGCCCGTAGAATGGGGATCTGTATGAGAATGACCCCCTCCCCTCCCAGACATGTTACACTTGCTCTGGTGTTAACCTAATGATATTTTGAAACATCATTGTGTAGTTGCGACAAATGTAATGGGTTCCATTGGAAAAATGTGCATGTTAGTGTACACCTTTGGTAATCACCCGATTACACGATTACAAATTATAATCTAAAATCTTACTTTATGTGAAGTTTATTAGCTCGTACCAAACATCTAGAGAAATTATTCCGTCTCACATTCTGTAATTGTTTCTTATAAAGTAAGCATGCATTTATAGACATATTACTAATTAGTGTTGTATACAATCTCTCTAAACCATCCTATCCCTTATTTCAAACTAGTCTACGGGTCTAAATCATATATGAATGGTGTGTTTACCTTTGTTTAGTGGATTTTACTCTCACTCACCGAAAAAGGTTAATACTAAAATGTGAACAAATAACAGACCGTAATAACAAAAATATTAATTACAGGTGATCATCCTCGCTTGCCCACCAATGGATTAGGCCTGACTTGCTTTCAGTTATATAATTTATATCCAATAATTGTCCAATAATACAAATCCAAAAATGGGTAATGGTAGTTCCAATCGTCTCCCCTCCCAGCATATTCACAATGGATAATGAACGGTAAGAAATAACTCCCAGTTCGGCTGGATGACGGTAATTTTTCCCCAAACGAGATTGCAGAAAGGCACAGCAGCTACATTCCATTAGCCAATGCTGTTAGCCAGTGACTCCGGCAAAATGTTGTGGAAACTATTTAAGTATCTCCTTTACTTAGAAATCTTTATTGAAATCTTTTAACTGAATATTTGAATGTATTTGTAAATTTTACATCCCACTTAGTCTCTTGTACCAACAATTGCAATCTGTTGAATTCTGCGGACTTTTGAAATGTCCTTGGGCGAAGCACCCGTCAATTGATATTGTTTTCGAACCCTCTTTTGTTCTCTGATCTCACGGGTGAGTGTACACATACAAGGAAACAAAACATAAGTGAGTCTGTCCGTAGAATTTAATGGCTTTGTCCTTGTTGACAATGGATTTTACTATTGTTTACAATTACTTAAATTAGTGTATAATTTAAAAAGTGGATTAAAGATATCAATATATTCCAGAGTTCAAGCTTGGTGTTGGTCACTGAAGTTAAAATCGTCATTTTAAATAAGAAACCGTATAAGGGGAAATAATTATGAATTGATGACGTAAATGCATAGCAACGTTCATTTTAGTTTTATATAGCCATATTTTTAATTCCTCTGTTTGATTACCTAACTAAAACAGCAGACAAAATTGAAATATATTTTCGGGTAAAATCAGTTTGAGCATGGAATATCAATCTTTGAGAACAATCGTTGTAATTAAAAGAAATTGCATGCACATAACACATTGATGCTATTAAGAGGTCATCCACACCCATTTGAGACATTTTCAAAGGGAGAATGGATATATATATTTAGTGTTTTCTTGAAAATGTTGAACAACAATCTTCGCACCATTTAGGGGTACACTGAGCGAGTATGCTTAAATGTAGAAAATATTGGATAGCCTCAATTAAAATCAGTAATACTGTTGAAAACCTGGTTCGAATCAAGTGGCAATAAAACTGAGTGATGGGAAAACCGAATACAAATATTTTCTTTTCATTTCTGAGTTTGTGTATCAAACGAAGTCTTCTAAACTTGACCACCACGTGACCTTGACAGATGAGGACAAACGGCGACAGGAGATTTACAGAGACTATAGATAACTAAACTCTCTCTCTGACATTATTGATGCTGGAGAGGAGAGGTAGTGGATATGGTGGGGAGGAAGGCGGGGAATGGGGAGTGGAGAAGGGGAGTAGAGAAGGTTTGAGGGTGGAGGTGGGGAAGGGGTGGGGTTAGATAAGGGGCAGGAGGCGGGGCCGGGGGGATCAAAATGCCCACCCAATACACTATACAAAGGTTTACACCTCCTCCCTCCCCTCCCTCCTCTTCCTCCCCCTCCCCTCCCTCCTCCCGCATCTGTGCATTCCCGGAGATAACAAAAGCACAACTCGCCCCATAATTGACGATGAGTGACACCAATTGAGGGCGCTGCTTTAAGTGCGTGTGATCTCTTTTACACTTACTCATTCTAAAAGCGCCTTCCTATGGTTTCAATGTGTTTCTACATGTCTGATCGTTATATCCTTCATGCCCCAGTTTGAAACCAGCAGTGTTACAACTAGTGTTAAAACCCCATAAACCCTTGGGGGGCAGTGGCGAGCATAATTATGCTCCTATGCTCCACAGGCCCCCCGTGATTTATCGGAGGGATAGCCCCCCAAACATTTTATCTGGTACTGAACAAATACCTCCAGATTTGCATGTTCCTCAAAATATAAATATACAATGCATTGGAACTCCGCCTACTTCGTCCACACACTCACTTTTGTAAGTTACGTTTTAACAAATATTTTGCACCGAGAATGAGTTAATTAGACGAGACGACGGTGATCCGGGAGAAAAGCCCGCCCTCTATCGCGTCGTCATCGTTTCATCAGTTATCAGTATCTCTCTCTGTAAAACAGTACCCGGATCCAGGTAGGAGGCAAACAAGGGGGTAAACGTAGCCCTCCAGTGGCTGTAAGAACTAGTATGTAAAATGGTACATGTTAACGCATAGATTTTATTTTGACCTGGTGATGACAAGGAGTGGTCCCCCCCCTCTAGTGTGGTACCTGTTTGAGATTTGTTCCAGACCATAACCGTCGCATATACATTATACAAAACAGATTTTTGACATTACTGTTACTCCAACCAGTATTAACTCTGAGCTTACTTTTATAATAACAAGTGAAGAAAAAAAACTACCCAAACAATGATACAAAATCACATCCTCCAAATCTTGGACCCAAGGTGAGCATCTGTCACTATGTGGGAAACTATACTAGCAGCTGAGACGGCCAGCAATCGGTGATTAATTGAATATGAATTCCTGGTTATAAACAGGGCTGTCAATAACACTTTTTAATTGTTTGTGTTTCATTTATATAATTGCTATGTTTTCCAGCTATATACAGAGCACAAATACACAGCCCAGACTGTGGTTGGTGTCAATAAGCTCCAGTTGATACTGGGACAGTGATAGGACAGTTACTCAGATGATATTCTGCCCTTTTATGTAAGGCGCCTCTTCAGTTCCGGATGTCATTAAGGGATGACGTACAATATGTATAACCAGGTTTTTGTTCCAATGTTCTTTGTACTGGCTGCTTTATTTGAGTATATACATTTATTGTATGAGTTAGTTACTTCGGCTTATTCAACTGCATATTACCAATGAAAGTTTAATAATAAAACTGCTGACAGTATATTGAAACAAACCAAGAGACATTATTAGTTTTAAGTTTTTTAACAAAAACCTTCAATGGTTCTGTCAAGCTGAATAGTTTAAACTGGGGCAAACCATTTATGTTTTTGTATTATTTATTTATAATATTGACATTGTGGGAGTATAAATAATCACAAACATCGTAGTTGGGAATATTAGATCTTGCTTTACAAACACGCTTCAAGTGAGATTTATAATTATGCTATAATCATCTCTGTATAAAATGCTAAAAAGGTGATTAAAAACTACAGCAGATTTATCTGCTATAAGGTGATTCCGGTTTTTCCGATCAAGGGTTTTATTTTTTAAGACATTGAATTGTTCTTTGTTATATAGCAGGGCGGGTGACACACAACATTTGTACTGTCGTGGAATATCCTTACCCTTGCCTATATAAATGTCACCGTGATGTTCCTGTGGTAGAATTTCTTCATATGACTGGACTCAATCATGCTGATAAAACAACAAAAGGGTTAGAATTCTTATGCTTATTCTTCTGTATTGCTTACCTGAAATATTTGCTTTGCAGCCTTTTGGTTCCAACCAACCTTTCTTCATAACAAAATGTGTGTACCTAACTGGTAGCCTGCTTTATAATTTAAGTAAAGACTGATTGCAGTGACACCATGTGAAATTAGGCTCTATTGAGTAGTAATTAGTTCAAAAAAAAAACCTGGAGGTACAAGTTGTACCTCCAGTTCTTTTCAGAACTAATTACTACTCAATAGAGAAGTATCATATCCTACAATCACCGCACCGTCTTACTTATCTCCCTCACTATGCAAAGCTACAAGTTTGACCTACTCAATAAGAGAATTTCACATGGTGTCACCGCAATCAGTCTTACTTATCCTCCTCACCATGCAAAGCTACAGAGTCTTACCTACTCAATAGAGAATTTCACATGGTGTCACACAGCAATTAATCTTACTTATCCTCCTCACCATGCAAAGCTACTGTCCACTTACCTACTCTCGTGAAGAATTTTCACACGGTTATCCGCAATCAGTCTTACTTTATCCTCCCTCACCATGCAAAGCTACAAGTTTAACTGCTTTTATATTGCTTCTTAAAATATTTTTCCTCAGCAAAATTCGCGGACACAATTTTTGAACCCCTTTTTTTCATTTTCATTTTAAATACCCTGACTTATTCTATTTCATTTGAAAAGTTCCCATCATCATTAATTTCAAATTCATTAGTTGAGCAACTCATTGCAAACAAGTACGTTCCAATTGAAGAAGTGTCACTTCAAGTTAATTGAATTCCGTCATTTCGTCTATTTTTGGTGTTTGGTATTTCATTTAATAAAATGTTAATACAAAGAAAAGAAGTTTATATGGTATGCATTTTTTGTTTTTTGATATTTAATATTTTAATTCCTATTTGTATATTTTGTGCTCATAACCAAGAAGTGATTCATACTCCCTTCTGTTCTTCTGATGGTGAAACCCCTTTGTTGTGCACACAAATCACGTAAACAGGCTGGGGCCCTTTTTTCAAATTGCCGCCCCCTGTTTAAGGAATAGCACCATCCCATCGAAATTCGAACAGTGTTCTGTCCTTCAAAAAAGGCTCTGAAAGACTATCTTTCCCCAAATCATAGCTGGTTGTCTTTCTTTCTTTTGTCTTAGTTCCCTTTTTCTTTTCCTTGTTATAGCGCCTTGTATCTGTAGTGATGTGGCCTATAAATCCAGTTATTATTTATTATTATTATTAATTATACGGCCTGGGTGTGAGATTTTGGGACAGATTCTTACAGTAGGTTCTTACTAGCTCCGACCCAGTAGATTACAGGTAACAGAAAGCAAAAGAAAGGGGAACATAAAGGAAAGAAAGTTAAACTTCGGGGAACGGGAGATTTGACATGGAAGTGAAGTGAAGGGACAAATATATGTTATGCAAAGATGACCCCCATAGGATACTCTGATGTTTGTTTAATCCCAGTTGATTTTTTTTACATTGGAATAAAAATCAAAGAATTGGGAATAGCGACACAGAAGAAGAAGTTTCGAAAAAGATAGACCTTAATGACTTTCTTCATAACTCACATCTGGAAGAAATCATCGGAAAAACTCACTGAAATTTGCCAAGGTCAGTTTGAATACCCTTAAGATGAAATTGATTGGCCATTCAACGAAAGCGATAATAAATTTTACAAAATCCCTTTGCTCATAGATAACTGTTAATTTGATTGCGTCAATCAATAAGATTCCAAACATCAAATTTCAGGATGACACAATTAAAGTCATGAATACCCAAAAACTGAAATAGAACTAAATAAACGCATTTGAGTATATTATGAATAAATAATGATTGCTTATAAAATTAATTTGACAACAGAAAAAGAAACACTAGTTGATTTGGATCATTAAAACGGCAACGCTTCAATTGGCCAGGAAAACCTATACTATCTCACTTGACAAAATACGATAATAATGTGTAATAATAATACATAATGTGTGGACTTATATGGCGCACGTATCCACCAACTAAGTGGTTGCTCAAGACTCGGACAGGTATACAGCTCACTCTATTATTGTTTCATCAGTTTATTCATTCGATAACAGAGGTGGATTCAGGGTTGGAATAAAGATAACACGTAGTGGCGTATAGAATTTACTTCCATGACAATGAAAATGGTGGTGCACTCTTTGTACATCAATTTATCATATATTACTTGTTTTCCTTGTTTGGCGTATAACCCCGCCTTTATCGACACCCAGGTTCCACACCTGTGCCGTTTACCCCAGTGGAATAATAATTACCATTGTTAATGTCTGTTCGTTCCTCACACGTACATAGTCATGTTCCCTATCTACCGGCAGTAGAATATATAGTTACGATTGGATCCATCACATTGCTTAAAGAACCCCATCTACTGGTTTCCCAGTTGTGCGTAATGCCTCGTTCTGATTCACATAAGACTTGTGTACAGGAAGCAAGATGGCTGCAGTTTATTAATTGGTCTTATACCCACCTATAGGATGGAAGGATTCGGTTGACAAGAGATCATACACGTATGAAATATTTAATATTAAATTAATATAATTATGAATGTGCATGAAAAGGGGCCGGTCTGTAAACGGCCCCTAAGCGAACTAGTTTACTGCTTGAATTTTCTTTTGAATTGTGCTTTTTTGTTTTTATTTCTTTCAACCTGTTGTCCTTTTTCCATGAAATTGTGAAATAGATCTTTGTAATGAGAAACATGAAACTTTAAAAAGTTTTAAAAAAATAAGTTTTTAAGGGCTGATGATAGTTTCTTAAATTTCTTTGGAATGTAATTTTTTTGAAGCTTAAAAATGTTTCATGTTTTCGTTACTGTTCCTTATTTCTTAGAGTTAGCATAAAATAACTGGATTGTATGAATTTATTTTCCAAAAATGATTTAATTTACAGATGTCTTAAAGGTTAGTTTAAAAATCAGGGCAGTGTGGAATTAACAGTAATGCAAAGTCATTTGTACATAGAAATCTAGGAAGGTCAAATAAATGGTAATTGATTGGGTGTGGAATAACTATGACAAATGTTTCCATCATAGCAAAGTTTACAAAAGGTTGTTTAATTCCTGGAAAAAGTTATAAAAAGCTGATTTCAATGCTTGGAAAAAGTTATGAATCTTATGTTCATGTTTGTAAAGTCATAACAAAATATTCATATGTCAATACAAAATGTACTGTCATTTTGAAATAACTAAATTGTCATATAAAAATATTCACAACAAAACGAACATTTTAACACTATCAACTATGAGTTTATCATATTTTTTAGTCTGAAAGAGGTCATGGAATTTTTGTAGAAATGTTTGGAATCCAAGTTTAATTAGCCAAAGATTAGCAAGGTGGATACATGATCCCCCTTGTATACCCCAAATTAAGTCTTGATACTGCCTAGTGTATATGTGCTTTGACCATCCCATGACTCTGTCTATTTATTGATCATTGCTGTGATTAAAATTCATTGCTGTGGCCATGACATCGAATATCTACAGCAGGGAATAGTTGTAGTCATTGGGGTTTATTTAACAATGACAACAAGATCTGATAAAGGGCCGTTATATGGCTCATTTGTGGAAAGCTTTCCCCATAGTATTACACTATTTCCCTGCTTTCTTTTAAGCTTCAAGAGGTTTTGTACAAAACATTTTTAAGGGGGGTTTCTTGAAAGAGTATCTGACACACTACAGCAGTAGTTTCTCCAATTTCGTAGAGTTACTGAACAAGAAATGGTTGCTTACCGAATACATTCTGTAAGTAACATGAGCCAGGCTACCAGCCAAATGGAATATGCATCCTGTTTCACTTTTGGCTGGTTACCATGAAAATCAAACTAACAATTATATCTAACTGACTATCTCAACCATCAACTCTATGAAATTGGCTTTTTGGTTTGTCTTGGCACAGGAGATCTTTATTTTTAAGCAGAGTTTTCTTGATTTCCTTGAGAATGAGGGATGTGTTGAGTGTGATAAGATTTTAAAGTTAAAAGTGGGTTACACCAGTCGCATGATTTGAAGGTACAGTGTAATACTTCTATGAACCTCTTTTACAATGCGGCCATCTTGGTCAGATTCCCTGCATACATAATGATATTTTCCTTCCAGCCTCGGTTTTTGAGTTTACATTGGTTCGATGGAAGAAAAACAAGATGGCTGGGGTCCACAAAATGTTTACTACAGTCTGCCAGACTAGGAGTCTGATGTCTGTAATTATTCTCCCCTTGGCATTTGTTGTTCCATGTAAGGCGAAGATAAAAGATAATACATTGTACTTATGTTTACAGCATCATGGTTATTGACACCCCTTTATTCAGTACAATAAGTACTCATTCAGTGTACTTGACAATCTATAATGTCTGGAGGTCTGCAGAATTTTAGTACTGTGTAGCAGTGATTATGACTGAATTAGCAGCCTGTAGCAGTAAGACTCATTTGACATAAGGATGGCATACCTAAAACTACAAAAAAATACTCTGAAATATTACTGCCTTGATCCATACAAATATTATGTAGACGTGCTCAGAGTACATAAAGACATATATGAAGATGTGACAGCTGTGATGAAATATCAAAGAGGTGTGAATCAAAAAGGGTATTCATGTCTCAAAAGCTTGAGTTATCATTCCTAAAATAACTTCGCTTGCATTATTCTGTTATGGTAATCCCCAAAAACAAATAAGAAAGGAACATTTTACGGTGTTTTTTTTAAATCTTTAGGCGTGCCGTATAAAGTCAGGATTTTATTATATTAAATACTGAAGAAGGTAATTAAACAGAAGTCACCTTATTTTCTTATTGGAAGACATTTTTGGGTATTTTGTTTTTAAATTTTTTAAAAAAGTTTTGCCCATTTTCTAGTGGTGGTGTGGTGGGGGGCTGGGAAGAGGGATGGGAGGGAAGGGGGTTTGGAGAGGAAACACTGCAGGAGGTGGTTTCGCACAAACGTATTTTTAGCAAATTAGAAATTGATAGCAGTAAAGACTAATTGCGGTGACACCATGTGGAATCTCAATTGAGGGTAGTAATTAATTCTGAAAAGAAATGGTGGTTAACAAATCGACATTTCGATCGAATGCTCTGATCCGTCCTCAGGAGAATGCCCGGACTCTGGAAAATACTGCTGCCAATGAACTGCTGGAGGATCATCCATGATAGCAATCAAAGCTAGCAAAAAGGATTAATATTCACATATCAAAAAATTTCATTTTGAACAAGTAATAAGTTTCATTGCCATCCTATGAAAAGAAAAAGACGGCGGTTGCGGTTACAATTTGGCACGGTAAATTCAGTGACTTAATAATGGAGACCAAAAATGGCTAAGTGCAAGCTATAACCGCGCTAGGCGTTGCGTGACGATCCCGCTTTTGGGTTTCCCAACTGAGTGGTGTGAGCGCATGCGTGAATGTAATTAGCATATTTCATTAGAATGGCCTGTGTAAACCTGTAATTTCTCAATTTGGACACCTACGCGGCGCCTTTTTTTTCTACGCGGCGACTTTTTGTTTTTGGGCGGCGACTTTTTTTTTCACTCTCGAATTTTTTTTTCTCTCTTGAAATTTTTGTTTTCTCTCGAAATTTTTCTCTCCCGAAATTTGTTTTCCCTCTCGAAAATTATTATTTTCTCTCTCAAATTTTTTTCTCTCTCGAAATTTGTTTTTCCGCGAAATTTTTTTCCTCTAAATTTTTTTTCTTTCTCTCGAAGTTTTCTGTCCCCCCAAAAAGTCCCATACGTAAAAAAAAAAAGTCTTCGTCAAAAAAAAGTCGCCATAATAAAAAAAGTCATAAATCAAAAAAAAAAAGAGTCATGTGATAAAAAAAGTCCATAATCAAAAAAAGTCGCCGCCAAAAAACAAAAAAGTCGCCACCAAAAATCGCCGCGTAAAAACCCGCCGTAAAAAAAAGGCGCCGCGTAGGTGTCCATTATGGTACCATACCCTCCAGGCTGGGTACCGAAAAAGATAGCTGGCTCTTGGACCAAAAAATGTCCACACATCGTGGATATTGAAGGACAATATCGTACCCGATAACAGAATTTTCAACGGGGCTTGGAATCGGTGTGCAAGCACACGACAGCGTCCCCAAGTACCAGTCCATTATGTGATCTATGTTTTTCTTCATATTTCTGTACCGATTTGAATGGGTACAGTGAAATGTTGTGCATTAAGCATGATGCGTGCTGATACCACCGGTCCCTATTCAAATAATGACGAGCTGAGCCCAACATTTTGTTTACGGTGATTGGTTCCGACCAAAATAAGTACATACATACACACTATTTTTTCATATTGTTAGATATTTATGAATTATTCATTATAGCATCCACGTGCACACAACGGATGAGACTGGTGAAGGTGATCGTGGCTTCACCACTCGTGGGCATGATGTTTGTTACCCGGTGTTCTGGGTGGCCGCGTGAGCCTTGACTAAGGCTAGGCGCCACAGTGTCATTTGCTCCGTCTTTAGTATACCTTGTTTATGTTCTGGAATACCTTGCTGCGTTATATCATTGGGTATGGGTGGTTTCTTCCTAAAACAGGGGTTTTTATTTAGGACATTTTGTTTAGAATAGTTACATTTTGGCTTAAAACAGATAAATGCCCCCTTAAGAGCCGAGAATACGACCGGTAATAATCTATAAAGGGGTCGACAGGTTTGGATAGAATTTTCGACAGCCAGATCATTCACACACAATTTTGGTTTTGTGAGTTAATGGTTTGATAAAGGCAAAAAACGATGTGGATTTTACATGTTAACAGGTTTGAACACAAATCCCCAAACTTAGTTAGAACAACATAATTCCATCAATTAAAATGAAAAGGTTTCTAAAAATTGAAACATCGAACACTTTTTATCACAAAATAAAATATTTGTAAGGGCCTAAGTCTTGAAAGTATCCATTCTATTTATGACTGCATTATTGTCCAATGGTGTTGGTCTACCCTGTCGTACCTACTGAAGGAAAACAGAATGTTTCCTTTTTAAATACACAAAGGTTGTTATGGAAAGGTATTTGTTATGTTATTAACATTGGATGATTTCTTGATGATGGGTTGTTGATAACTTGGATTGTTGAAATTGACTCTTGTCATGGTAAATATGAACAATGATTGACAATGTTGAACCAATAAAAGTACAAGGGATATGATACTGTGTTTGTTGCCTTTCATTGTCTTGTGTGTCCAGCTCAACACCTTTTGTTTTGTGGGATGGCAATTTGGACACAATGAATTATTCATTAATAGCGCAGGTCGTCAATGACACGTCACAAACCCCACTATGGCGTGCAGCTGCCTTTATATATAACGTTCACTAAATTAGTCCAGAAAATGGTTTCGAACCAAACATATTTTATATAGCATTCAAAGCTATTAAAAAGGGTTTAGTTTTTCACAAAGTAAAAAATCATTTTGAACAATTGTAAAAGGATTCCATATCCAGGCAGGCAAAGAGGACAAGTGTACATTCATTTACCTTTGCGAAAATTTACCCTATACTTTATATACGTGGACATCTTTTGGGCAGTTTTTTTTCCCTATTTTGCTGTTACGATGTCTCATTTGCATTTCAGCTACCCTGGATTCATCCTGCTTATAAAAAGTGCATGTACTGTTTTGGACTGCTATAGATAATGATGCCAGCTCATCATAAAACTTTAAATTTATTGATTTCATATCTTTGAGTTGACAAATGAGTTGATATAATATTCCAGTAATGTTATTGTCGTTTTGTTTGAGATAATTACCGTTCAAACACAACAATACCGAACAAAAACCCGCGGTAAACGATCCTGTTCTCAGTAAGAGCTGAAACCTCTCCATATATTATTTACAAGCCGACTCTGCGGGGAATGGAAACAAATAGAGCCATTTCAAAGTCCAAAAGATCCTTTGGGCTTTATTTGGGGGTAATTGAATGTTATTGAAATTCAGAATTCAATGCGCGATTGCAATACGTTTCGAACCATTTACTTGCGGATCGGGAAGGGGGAACATCAAAAGGGGGTGGGCGGTTTATAAGCAATCATAATATACGTGTAACGACTTTTTTAAAATACCATGACGAGGTTTTCCTATTTTCAAACTTTTTGAATGGGGCACCTGAGCTGTGAACCCAGCCTCAGCTGGGGGGCAGGCACAGTGACCCCGTTCCGATTCGTGCCCAGGTACGCCACTGGGGATTTAGCTGTCAATGTAATGATAAACTCAAAGAAAACTGACCTAAATCTTAGCTTTAAGTTAAAACACAAAACCAAAACAAATATTTTTGAAGAGAGGTGAAACTTTGAGTTTGCTTCCCAAAGACGTATTTTCTGCACGTTAATTCTGATTTCGTTGGTGGGATTTTGACATATCATGTACCAAGTTGTTTTATGTTGCTGTTTAGCTTTGGTATTGGCACTGCGTGTAATTTAACATGGGATCTTTTGAGGGCCGTCTGGCAGCAATCTTCAAACAGTCGTTTAAACGGTGTTTTATTGGACGAGGAAGCAGCATTAAATGTTTTACAGCAAAGTGGCAAAACAGTACTAAGCTACCGTTTCGCAAGTCTATATCACTTTTGTTTGGAGTGCCTTATATTTTTCGAAACAAGAAAACATGTGATTAGTCCCTCCAGATGGTACCGAAAAATTAGCTGGCTCATGGACAAATGTCCACACATCGTGGATGTTAAAGGGACAATATCGTCACGATCTGTGAACAGAATTTTTAACAGGGGCTTGGCTGCAGCGATCAATGTTTTTCTTCATATTTCTGTACCGATTTGAAATGGGTGTGATAGAAATGTTAAAGCATGATGCATTATGATACCACCAGTCCCTATTCAAATAATGACAGCTGAACCCAACATTTTGTTTACGGTGATTGGTTCAAAATAAAATAATTGCATATATTTCTCCACTTATTTTTCATGTTGTTAGGATTTATGAATTATTCATTATAGCGTCCAGAGTGCACACAACGGATCAGACAGGTGAAGGTGATCGTGGCTTCACCACTCGTAGAGCACATGATGTTTGTTACGGTGTTCTGGGTGGCCGCGTGAGACTTGACTAAAGGCTAGGCAATCACGGGATCATTTTACCTTGTCTTCAAATATACCTTGTTTATGACCTGGAATACCTTGCTGGGTATATCATTGAGTTAATGAGGTGGTTTTCTTCCTAAAACAGGGTTTTTATTCGTCCATTTTATTTGAAACAGTTACATTTGCTTAAAAATAATCTGTAAAGGTCAATAATCTATGAGGTTGATTTTGGATGGAAAACTCAGGACAAATGACGGGCTTTCGACAGCTGAATCATTCCATACAATTTGGTTTGTGATTGGTTTGCTAAAAAGGCAAAAAACGATGTGGATTTGTAATTAATAGTTTAGAACACAAATCCCAAACTAAAGTTCCAAGAACAACATGAATTACATCAATTAAATGAAAAAGTTTCTAAAAATGAAACATCGAACCTTTTATCTAAAAATAAATACTAGTTTTTTGATTGAGGCCTGTATTTAACAAAATACAAATACAAAACAGGTTGATTTTTGTCCTTACACCGACGTATGAAGCGCTGGCATGCTCAATACTTGCCGAGGTGTCTGTGAAAAAAACTCCACAGGCGACTCGAGGACGATGTTTGTGCTGATCATGACAGATACAATAGAATTGAATTAAACATCTTTTTAAACTAACAACATATTTACCTAATTTCATTGTTTAAACAGACCCCCGGAGATTGAACTCGCTAAGGAAGTCCATGACAACAACAACAACGAGAAAATAAACAAATTAAAATCCTACATGTTTCAATTGGGAATGTCAGTCTGGGCATCTTGGGATTCCGCGGGATCGGGGAGATCCAGGAAGTCGTGTAGGGTACTAAGGGTTAGCTAGGGGTCCTACTTATACCATCCCTCTCGTTGTCTCTAGAAATCACCGCCACTTTTAAACCTTACCCCTCATCAGACATGACAGCCAAAAGGCACAAATGCATTTGCTTATGACTTTCATGAAAATGTACTAAGATCATTGGCAGATCCGAAGAACGGGGAAGATTAGCGGATAAAGGAGGCAGGCAAAAAGAGGACAAGTGCCCATTCATCACCTTGTAATTAATTTACCCTACTTTATATATATGGACCTCTTTTAGGCAGTATCACCCCCTTTTGCTGTACGATGTCTCATTCTCATTTCAGCTCCCTGGATCCATCCCTGCTTATAAAGGTGCATGGACTGTTTGGACTGTTATAGATAACATTAGCCTGTCATCACAAACTGCATTTATTGATTTCATATCTTTCGTTGACAAACTAGTTGATATAATATTCGGTAGTTTTATTGTCGTTTTGTTTGAGATAATTACCGTTACAAGCACAACAATACCGAACAAAAACCGCTTAAATTCAATAGTCTGTTCTCAGTAGAGCTGAAACTTGTCATATATTATTTTACAAGCTGACTGCGTGTGTTTTCCACATATTAAGGCCAGTTCAAGTCCAAAGTCCTTAACTTTTAATTTAGTAATTGAATATTATTGAAATTCAAATTCAACACGCGATTGCAATTGCGTCTCGAACCATTGCGGATCGGGAAGGGGAACGTCAAGGGGTGGGCAGTTTATAATCATCATAATATGCAATGTCGACTTTTAAAATAAATGACATTCTATTTTCAAACTTTTTGAATGGGGGCACCTGGGGCCTACCAGACCTCAGCTGGGGAACAGGCACGGGTCCCCGTTCCCCCGTTCCCCCCGTGCCCCAGGTACGCCACTGAGTTTAGCTGTCAATGTAATGCGATAAACTCAAAGAAAACCCAATATGATCTTAGCTATAAGTTCCCAAAACACAAAACCAAACGAAATATTTTTGAAGAGGTGAAACTTTGGAGTTTGCTTCCAAAGACGTATTTTCTGATTTCATTTGGTGGGATTTTTTGACATATCATGTACAACAGTTGTTTATATGTTGCTGTTTAGCTTTGAATCTTTGAGGCTACGTCTGGCAGCAATCTTCAAACAGTCGTAAACAGTGTTTATTGGACGAGCAGCATTTAATTTTTGCAGCAAAATTGCTAACAACGGTACAAGCTACCGTTTCCTGAAGTCTTTGTTTGTTTTGGAATTTTCACATATATTTTCGTATTAAGAAGCCATATGATTAGTCCCCTCAGATGGTACCGAAAAGTGGCTGGCTCATGGACAAATATCCACACATCGTGGATGATATTTAAAGGGATAATATCATGCGATCTGAACAGAATTTCAGCAGGGGCTTGGAATCGGTGTGTCCTAAGTTTAAGATAAACACTCCGATTCCATGCCTGTTGATCATAACGATATTATCCCTTTAACCAAAAACCACCGTGAAAATAAATAACATAATAAATAAATCAATTTTACACAAAGTTAAATTCTTTTAAACTAATTATAATTAAAATTAAAATTTAAAATTAAACAAATTCACACAAGTTTCACGAAATATTGGTTCCCCAATGATCCACCTGATCGATTTTGTCAGTCCAAGATACACAGGAGGTCACATGGTTTAAAGGGGCACTGCCAAGAAGGTCCCTACCCTCTTTGACCCCTCCTCTAACTCCCTTATTAACAACTTAATGTTCTAGCCAGGTATTTGTCAGCTGCCTCTCTTAGAGGCAAAACAAGTCTCTGGTTTTCTAGGAGAGTGCTCCGTGCGTCCGCCTCAGACCCGCGTCGACATTTTATAGTCATCTTTTTTACCGCTGTGAAACGATGTACAATTGCAGCCAAAATTGCTCGACTGGAATTCTGCCGCATATGTTTTAAACGACTTTTTTTTATACAGGGTTATGAACATTTCGTCCCTAATTTGCCACAGTGACCAATCCGACTTTTTAAATTTTAAGTTTTCCCCGCCATTGGTACATTCGAGGAAGAGACCTACCATTGTATCTGATCACATGTATTCCTTATAGTACATTCGGAAGAGACCTACCATTTAAATCCACACGCATGTATTCCTTATAGTACATTCAGGAAGAGACCTACCATTATCTAATCCCACGCATGTATTCCCTTATAGTACATTCAGGAAGAGACCTACCATTGTATCTAATCCCACACGCATGTATTCCCTTATAGTACATTCAGGAAGAGACCTACCATTGTATCTAATCCACACATGTATTCCTTATAGTACATTCAGAAAGAGACCTACCAGTATATCTACTCCACGGCCATGTATTCCCTTATAGTTTGGAGATAGAGCATTCAAATGATGAATGCTCTAACTGGGTATTTGTGTAATTTGTAAAGTATTAGCTACCAATGGTCACTATGCCAACTTAATAGTGGTCAGGATTGGTCACTATGGAAGTATGGACGATTGCCCAATTTCTGCGGCCTCATTTGTTTCAAATACTTTATTGCAGGAGGTGAGATTTTAATAACCGCGTAATACATGTACCGGGTATTTCGCTGGTTTTGAAGCCGACCTATGACCAAAACAACAACAACAACAACAACAACGGAAAATAAACAAATTTAAAAAATCTACATATTTCAATTAGAATGTCGGTCTGGGCATCTAGGGGTTCCCGAAAAGAGTCGGGAGAGGTCCAGAGTCGTGTGAGGAGGTACTAGGTTAGCTAGGGTTCCTACTTATGCCATCCCTGTCATCGTCTCAATCACCGCCACTTTTTAAGCCTTACCCCTCATCAGACACCACGTAAAGGCACAATGCATTTTGCTTATGGCTTCGTAAACTAATACTAATCATTGGCAGATAAGGGAGCCAGGGAAGATTAGCGGATAAAGGAGGCCGAGCAAAGGGACAAGTGCCCATTCATCACCTTGCTGGTGTTACCCTATACTTTATATACGTGAACTCTTTTAAAGTATCACCCCTTTTGCTGTACTATGTCTCATTTCATTTCATCTACACTGGATCCATCCCTGCTTATAAAAGATGTCACCAGCACTGTTTGGACTGCTATAGATATTATTAGTCTGTCATCAAAAGCAAATTTATTGATTTCCTTATCTCTCGTTGACAAATTATTTATATAATATTCGGTAGTTTTGTGTCATTTTGTTTGAATATGTGGGTACAAGCACAACAATTAATAATACCGAACAAACAGCAACTTAAAAATTCAATAGTCTGTTCTCAGTAAGAGCTGAAGTACTCTCATTTAATACGAGCCGACAGCGGGCGGAAAAACTAATGAAACACTAAAAGACGTAAAAATACATTTATACCCATATTAAAAGGGACAATATCGTCAGGATAGGGCATGGAATTGGAGTGCATGCTAGTTTAAGATTAACTCATCAGTGACTGAAAATAACACACCACTAATAAAGTCATATTATCATTGCTGCTATAAATGAGCCAGTAATTTTCAGTCACATTTTCATCTTAAACTAGATCACCGATTCAATACCTGTTGGCATCTACTCTGATTCGTACTGTCCCTTTTAACAAATATTATTCGCCAATAAAAATACTTCCTCAGTAATTGAGTCTTTAGTTTATGTTTTCAATTAAAAGATGTTAAAGTCACAATAGTCAGCAGGAGGGACGTGGGTTCGATTCCCACCGGGTCGCCTAAGTTTTTACAGACACTTGAAGCACTGAGTATGCAGTGCTATACACACGTCCGGTGCGGGCAAAATTTAAATCAATGTTAATATATCGTCTAGTAAGATTTAAAAAAAATTTTTATTATGACACGATTGAAACTCTTTTTGCCGAAAACAGTTCTTCTAACACCTGATTTAGTTATGCAATTTTTAGCAGGGTAAACCCAGTGCATTTTGTTAGGGTTTCTACAGAAACGAGAGCAGTTCGCATTGTAAACAAGGTTATGGGTTCCGTGATCTTTTTATTTTGAAAATCCTTTATTTGAAAATCTCGACTTTTAAAACCAGAAACATCTATTATCTGGTGGGAAATTTAAGGTTGAAATATATTCTTAGAATTTACCCTGTTGGTTTTCAATCTTGGTCCAGTGGCGGCGCTACTGCAGGGGGAATATTTATTAAAATATTTGGTAGTTTTGTGTCATTTTTTGCGTGAGATTAATTACCGTTACAAGGACAACAATAGCGAACAAGCAGCAAGAATTCAATAGTCTGTTCTCGGTAAGAGCTGAAACCCTCTCATATGTGTTCAAACCGACTGCACGTGTGTTTTCCAGCAATGAGCCAGTTCAAGTCCAAAAGGCCCTTTGACTTTTAATTTAGTAATTGAATGTTATTGAAATTCCATTCAACACGCGATTACCAATTGCGTCTCGAACCATTGGCGGATCAGGAAGGGGCTGAGGTCAAGGGGGCAGATAATAATCATCATAACCGCATAATTTAACGACTTTTAAAATGCGTGACGAGTGTCTATTTTCAAACTTTTGAATAGGGGCACCTGGGGCACAGACATCGGCTGAGGCAGGCACGTGGCCCCAGCCTTGGGGTTCTCCCACGTTCCCCGATGCCCCGGTACGCCACTGAGTTAGCTGTCCAAGTATGGCCGATAAACTCAAGAAAACTGACCTAAATCTTAGCTTTGGTTCCCAAAACACAAACCGAACAAATATTTCCTAAGAGAGGTGAAACTTGGGGAAACTTTGGGGTTTTGCTTCCTAAAGATGTTATTTTCTGCGGTAATTCTTATTTTGTTGGTGCGTTTTGTGATAACATGTGCAACTGTTGTTTTATGTTGCTGTTTAACACGAAAAATTATTGTGCACAATGATAGCAATAACATGTGGGATCTTTTGAGGCATCAGTCTTAACAGGGTGTTTTATTGGACGAGGCTTAGCACATTTAATTTTTTTTACAACAAAATTTGGGCTTAAAAAGCCAGTACTTTCCGTTTCACCAAGTCTATCATGTTGTTTGGGAAATTTTTTGTATATTTTCCCTTAACAAGAAAACATATGAATCCCTTCCAGATGGTACCGAAAAAATTAGCTGGCTCATGGATAAAATATCCACACATCGTGGATATTTAATAGGACAATATCGTCACAGTCTGAACAGAATTTTTAACCAGGGCTTGGAATCGTGATTGTCCTAGCACGCGACTGAGGCGACATAAGTACAGTCCATTCTGTGATTCTATATTTTTCTTCATATTTCTCTAGCGATTTGAATGGGTATGATGAAAATGTTAAAATCATGATCATTATGATACCCACTGAGTCTAACAAAATAATGAAAGAAATTGTGAGCCCTCATTTTGCTTTCCGGTGATTGGTTCAAATAAAATAATACATACATACACATATTTTTTATTGTTAGAGAATTTATAGACTATTCATTATAACGTCCACAGTACAACAGATCAGACTAGTGAAAGGTGATCCGTGGCTTCACCTCGTGTGCATAAGACTTTTAGGCTTAATGTGATTACAGGGTAGCATTGTTCTATACAGCCTTTTTTGGGGAGGGGTGGGAGCATGCAATGAGTGACTTAAGGGGCTTTAGAGGTTGCTTGTGCTTTAAATTTCGTACTTAGTTATTACATTATCAACCATTCAAAGACTTAAATTGTCTCTTTGATTCAGAAATATGTGTGAATATAGTTTCGCTTATTTTATACTACAATAATCTCATCACCGAAAACAAAATTACTGTCATCTCTGGGCTTCAGTGCATATGAAATACGCATTTTCTAACTTGAAAAACAGCACAAGTCGGTATCCATATCCAAAAATTTCTTTTCTTCAGTCTAAACTGTTTCCAGTAGTGAGCCTGCATGTGAAACTCTCCAGTGACTTAACAGTCTCCTAAAGGATGGAGGTTACAACTCGACATTCGATCATTCCAAGCAGAGTTGCAGGTACCATCATTACAGGGAACATTGCGATTAGAAATTGTCATTGGAGGGGTGTCGACGAAGTGTCAATGGGAGAGGTGTTAATGGAGGTGTCGATAAAGGGGGGTGTCGATAGAGGTGTCATAGGAGAAGTTGTGCCTTGACTAAAGGCTAGGCATATCACGGTGTCGTTTAAACCCTCCGTCTTACAAATATACCTTGTTTATGTTATTGATACCTTGCAGTGCCCAATCATTGAGTATGAGGTGGGTTTCTACAAAGGCAAGTTTTTATTCGTTGTTTTATTTAGAACAGTTACATTGGCTTAAAACCAGATAAATGCCATGCCAGAAGCGAAAAGGAGCCACTTTGGCCCCAATAATTTATGAGGTCGACGGTTTGGGAAAACTCCCGGACAAATGATTTTCGACGGCTGAATCATTTATACAATTTTGGGTTTTGTGATTTGGGTTGCTAAAAGGCAAAAAAAACGATATGGTTTAACAGTAGCCACTTGAACACACCCGCCAAAAACCCCTCAAAAACAAACAAACAAACAAATAAGTAAAACAAAACAAAACAAAAACAGTTCAGAAGAACATGAATGCATCAATAAAATGAAAAGGTTTCTAACAAATAAAAACCGAAACCCTTTATATTTCCAAAATAAATACCTGTTTTGTTTTGGCCTCAACAAAGTTTGTTCAATCCAAAAATGTATTAATTTAGCTTGCTCTATTGAGTTAGGCCATGATAACACAAATTATAACACAAAATAAAATAAAAATAAATAAATAATTTTAAATTAAAATAAAAATAAAAAATTGTTTGGGCCCTTACACCATTTACCAAAGCGCATGTATACTCAATACTTTTCCAAGTGTCTGTGAAAAAACTCCACAGGCAACTTGAGGGGACGATAATTTATGCTGATCATGACAAAATACAATAGAGACTGAATTAAACATCTTTAAACTAACAACATATTTACTAATTTACAACAACAACACCGAGAAAATAAACAAAATTTAAAAAAATCCTACATATTTCAATTGGGGGAATGTCAGTCTGGACATCCTAGGGGTTCCAGAAGTCAGGAGAGGTCAGAGTCGTGAGAGGGTACTAGGTTTTAGCTAGGGTCCTACTTGCTACATCCCTCTCGTTGGTCTCTCTAGAAATCACCACCACTTTTTAACGTACCTCATCAGACACCGTAAAGGCACAAATGCATTTGCTTGGCTTCATGAAAACTAATACTAAGTATCATTGGCAGATCAGGAGCCAGGGAAAGATTAGCGGATAAGGAGGCAGGCAAAAGGACAATGTCCATTCATCACCTTACAATAAATTTTAAACCCTATGCTTTTATGTATGGACTCTTTGAGGCAGTTTCACCCCCTTTTTGCTGTACGATGTCTCATTTCATTTCAGCTACCCTGGATCATCCTAACTAAAAGGTGTCTATTACTGTTTGGACTGTTATAGATAATATTAGTCTGTCATCACAAAAACAAGTGATTTCCCATATTTCTCGTTGAACAATGATTTATATAATATTCAGTAGTTTATTGTCATTTTGTTTTGAGCTAATAACCGTTACAAACACAACAATTAATACCAGACAAACAACGGTTAAAAATTCAATAGTCTGTTCTCAATGGAGCTGAAACCTCTCATTATAATACGAGCCGACAGCGGGCGGAAAACGTAATGAAACATAAAAGACATCAAAGACATTTATTATCCATATTAAAGGGACAATATCGTTAAAGGATAGGGCATGGAGATTGGAGTGCATGCCATTTAGATTAACTCATCAATACACCACACAATAAAGGGGTCATATTATCATTGCTGCTGCATAAATGAGGCAGTGATTTGCAGTCACACTTTAATGTAAACTAGATCACCGATTCAATGCCCTGTTGAAATTCTGCTATAGTCGTGACGATGCTGTCCCTTTAACAAAGATCTTATTATATATAAATACTTCCCTCAGTTTTTTAGTTTTATGTTTCAATTAAAATATGTTAAAAGACGTGTACAATAGTCAGCAGGAGGTCGTGGGTTCGATTCCCGCGAGTCGCCTATGAGTTTTACAGACACTTGGAAGCTTTTTGGTATGGGGCCTATACACACATCGGTGTGAGGCAAAATTAAATCAATGTTAATAATTATATTGTCTAGTAAGATTTAAAAAATGTTTTTATTATGGCGACTAAAACTCTTTTTGCCGAAAACAGTTCTTCTAACACCTGATTTGGGAATTATACAATTCTTACGTGGGTAAAACCTACTGCATTTTGTTAGTGTTTCTGAAACGAGCAGTTCGTATTATAAAGAAGGGTTTTTATGGGTTCTGTGATCTTTTATTACAAAATCCCTTTATTTGAAAATCAAACTTTTAAAACAATATGGGCTATTAAATCTTAATTTGAGAAATTTAGATTGAAATATATTCATAACTTACTGCCTATTAGTTTTCAATCTTGGTTTTTTAACATTAAATTTACTTCTGTTCACTCTATGACACTCGTAGTTCATCAAATGGTAATGTTATATTTAAATTTTTAGTAGACAACTCACTCAAAAATAGTCTATTACAAGAGTCGTGTTTTGTACAGACTTAAGACAAGCTTGTTTACGACATCAAAAAACTTAAAAAAGTAGTATTTTAGAATCTTATATGTAGATTTACATCAGTCTAAAACTACATCCAGTCTTACTATATTTTTGCTTGACTTGTTCTTTGTCTTTTATATCTCCTATTAAAGTGTGTTTTTGTTTTGTGTTTGGGAAGAGTACAAAAGCTTTGCTTCCTCATTTTCCTTACATTTGTTTTGTTTAATTGTTTTATTTTGTTTATTTTGTTACAGCTTATAGTTTGTTGCATCGGGTGTTAATATATGAATTTGGGAACAAATAATGAAAATTTATTTCTTAAATTATTGCCATGAAATAAATGTTTCTAAATAATCATTATTCTGCTGATGATCTGTAGTTATGATGGTTACATATCGTTTCAAATTGAACCACGGGTGTTTTTCTCAGCCTGCCAGCGCGGCAAGCACGTCAGTCTGGGCACAGAGGAAAACCCCGCGGAGGCCGCGCAGCTTGCAGAAGCAGTTTTACGTACACTGTCTACGGTCTGTGAAACTACCCTATGGAAAATGTATTAAATTTTGTTGGGTTTTGATATTCCTCTTAATAATTTTTGTTTTGCATTAATAAATTAAATGTTAATTAATTTCTTGTTGAAAATAACGTTGATCTCATGTCATTAGAAAAGACCACTTTTCTGAAAATTTATTTCTTGATCTATGGTGCTGATGGCGCACATAATTATAGTTAAGAAAAAATGTTCTTTATTTCAAATTGAACACCAAACGTTTTCTCACCATGCCGGGCGCAGCGAAACCAGCGGTCAGCGGACACAGGCCGGGAACCCTGAAGACCTCGCTCGAATATGCTCACATGTGTATGCGTGTATTTATTAATTATAAGGTGTTTATTTTAAGTTTATTGTGGAACAGGTAACGCGCCAAAACTAGATGAAGTTTTTCTATTTGAACAGACCTCAAAGGGGCTGTTTCTGAGTTTTCTTGACAACATTTTTTTAGGGTATAGTGTAAGCATGTTTCATTAACACATCAAAAACGATGAAACGTAAAGGGTTTTTTTAAGTAAAATGTTTTTGTTTGGTATGAGATGTATTGATATAATAAGGGGTTGTAGCACATCAATGAGGACGAGGTTGGAGGCTGATTATTAATTTCCGTGGGTTTGATGTTCAATTATGCATGAAGATTTATTTTCAAGTCTAAAATACCATCGATTGGAATCGATTTCACTCCTTCTTGACACGCAAACCTGAACCCAAACATAAATGATGCAATGTTCCCGGAATCCAGGAGGCGTATTTTTGTTTACCGGACAAACGGCCAATTTCTGTAAATTTCCCAATTTTATAAACTTGTTTTTCAAGGTACCCACGTTCATCCTGGAAAAACCCGCATCCATGAGGGTGGGGGAGGGGTTCATTTTTCTTCCTATTTGTGTGAACTACGCAAACGTGTTTAGGAATAGGAATGCGTTTAATGCTAAACTCTGATGCCATCCTCTGCGTGTTTAACCAAGAGAGAAAGGATCCTCTATGATGATACACAGCTAAACGTGCTTGGCTTTTGACACCTGTTCATATGATATTTAGCATTCAAATAACATCACGAAAAAGAACAATCGTGTTTTACTAGGCTCAACATGTGAATACAATCTAAGTGTTTACAAATGTTTGTTAAAATTTCCCTAAACACCATTGTTACATTGTGTATTATACAGACCGACCTCATCTAGTCTCGTGCTAAATCCGTCCGGGTCCTGAAACAGGCCCGGAACATGGATGGAAAAAATGACCACACTGGCGCCTCAGGGACAAGGAAAGGGTTTTCCAAAGTTCCCCCCTCCCAAAAAAAAAAAAAATACAATAATATAATAATAATAATAACAAATAACAAATAAATAAATGAATCGTCATTGGTGCGTTGGGAAGTTAAAAACACTCACACAACTGCATCGTGGCTTCTAATACTTGCAACTTTTTTCCTGAAAACGCTGATGTGCATTAGAGAATCAATAATAATTATTATTGTTGTTGGTTTATTTCAATGAAAAAACATGGCGGCCAAAGCTATGAAGTCAATTGCGTTTACATTGAAGCCTACATAGTTAAGACAACATAACCTATTTAAAAAACCACTGTAGAAAAATAATAATATAATAAATAAATAAATTCTGTACAAGTTAAAATTTCTTTTCAAACTAATTAATAGTAAAATTAAAATTTACAAATTAAAACAATTCTCCAGCACCCCCAAGAACATTGGTTCCCCAGTGATCCCGCCGTTGATCGATTCTGTCCCTCAAGATACACAGTGTGATCGCTAATGAAGGTCCCATGGTTTAAAGGGGGCACTGCAGAAAGGGCCCTACCCTTCTTCGACCCCTAACTCCCCTATTGTGCCAACAATGCTCTTCAGCCAGGTATTTGCCACCTGCCTCTCTTAGGCCAAAACAAGTCTTTAAAAGGCCACATGCATTGCAATAAGACTGTAAGCGTTTTCCGCATTAGGATTCACGCGTCCGCTAGAAGTGCTGTCGCGTTGCACTAAGTGCTGTCGCGTCGCACTAGAATTGTTCACCATTGCGGTTTTTTCTCGTATGAAGAGCCGTATGTGAGCTAAATTTCGACTAATTAATATATAAGACTAAAATAAATGTAAATCCATATATTTATAGAAAAACCAATTATACAAAAGCGGCAACCCAGACTGGTTTGGGCCCTAACATGCATACGGTACTAAACATGAAATTTGGGATTTATATTCTTTTAAAAAGTCCTCCACAGCCCTTACATTATTGTTTTACAAGAAAGGTTTGTTTCTGAATTAGTGTTGTAGTTAACTAAAATATTGCTAATCCTGTTACAAATGTTACAACCTAAACCTAGTCTCGATCCCAACTACCTACTTGGGAAAGGTGAGCATTCTAAACCACAAGACTACCATGCCACTCAATTTGGCGGTGAATTAGGTACAGAAGAACCTTTGTTAAAGGTGTATTTATAAAATAATATAAATTAATGCAAAAAAAGATTGCTCGAGCCCCTGGGGTTCCGCACTCGTCCCCACCGCCCAGGTCCGTAACGAGCAGGGCAGGGGTTGGGGTCTGGCTACCCCAATAATTGTTCTCAATAATAATAATAATAATAATAATAATAATGAACATTTGTAATGCGCCAGTATCCGTCAAAGGGAGACGCTCATGGCGCAGTGACGCATCAGTGTAAACAAGAAAAACAAAATACATGGTTTAAGAACAAATGCAATATGAAATAACAAGGAACAATGGTTGTAAAAAAGGGCCGACTGGCCCTGGTCAGAATATACTGAGGCAAAGATGATATTCTGACAATAACAAGGAAAAAACCCTACTGCATACACAACTTCTTTAAACAAGGTTGATTAACCAAAAAATTTAAACACCGTAGCGATATAATACATATTAAACAAAATAAAAGGTATAAATACATCATCGCAAAGTCAATATTAGTTTAAACATAAATAAATTATTACATCAATTTTCAGTCCAGCAAATCAAAATTATAGCGCAAGAGTTGGTCCATAATAAATTTTCAGTCAGCAACATTTGTATGTTTTATCTTGATGCCTACTTTCACAACAAACTATTTTTTTAAAGCAGAACCATACCCTAAATTCATGGTCACACAAAAATGTAATTATATGGGGGTAGCTAGATGAAAAGATAATTAAAAGCAAAAGGACACAAACGAATTGTACCAAAATTAGATGATTTTTATTTTTTATATAAACGACAAAAGCATCAACCATTATTAAACTGTTAAATAGTAGAATGTTGTGTGTACATGTACAACACTGTCCAGAAGCCTGTCCCCAAGTTGCATTTTGAGATAATCAAATTTGTTACACAACTAACAACTTGACCAAACTATAGGCGAACACATTTTGAAAGTTCATGAGACAATTTATTTCACATAATAAACAACCTGAATGTATTTTTCACTGTGCTGAAGCTTTCATATAGGCTGGAGTTAGCCATCAACAAAATGCATTATCCTAACAGAAAAAAGAAATATATTTTACTACAGAAAAGACTTTTCCTACAGTTAATGAGTTCAAAAGCTAAAAGCAAGTCTTGATTGTTAACCTGGAGATCCTGGTAATTTTTTATTTTTTCCTGTTTTTTCTGAAACATGTAGTAGACTTTCACGGTCTAAGTCTTGGACCGAGTTCCATTAAACCAGTTGTAACAGTTGGCCATAAAGAATTGCCAATCATGAAAAAATTGTTTTGACATTTATTGATATTTCATTTGTTTTGTTACTTTCCATCTGTTTCTCAGGTTTATATTGGATGTTACGAACTTAGATTAGTGACTAGTTATTTTAATTTCTTTTCTGATTATTGTTTAAATTCTCTTATTATTTTACTTTATTGCATTTCCCACTTTGTGTTGTTTTGCTGATTCCTCAGTTAGATGAGTTTGCTTACACTTTTATTATTACTGTTTGGACTGATAAAGATTTAATATTAGTCTGTCATAAAAAACTTCAAATTTAATAATTTCATATCTTTCGTTGACAAATGATTTATATTAATATTCAGTAGTTTATTGTCATTTTATGTGAGATAATTACCGTTACAAGCACAACAATACCGAACAAAACCGCTTAAAATTCAAAATAGTCTGTTCTCAGTAAGAGCCAAACCTCTCATATAATACAGGCAACCAGCGGGTGGAAAAAACGTAATGAAACATAAATTGGCCTGTCGTAAGGGCTTCGAATTTATTGATTTCATATCTCTCGTTGACAAATGATTGATACTATAATATTCGGTAGTTTTATTTGCGTTTTTTATATAGATAATTACCATTACAAACTGTAATACCAAACAAGAAAACAGGCCTCTATGATAAAAACAAATAACACAAATACAAAACAGATTTCGATTTTGTTCCTAACCACCGACGTATGAAGCTTTTCTGTACTCAGTACTCAATGACAAACACAATAAAATTGAATTAAACTTATCTTTTAAACTAACAACATAATTAATTATTTAATTATTTTAAAAACGAAACCCCAGGAATTGAACTCGCTAAGAAGTCCATGTCATGGATGACAATCTACTCAAACATTCCATACCTACCTATATACACACAACAACAACAACAACAACGAGAAAATAAACAAATTAAAAAAATCTACATATTTCAATTGGGGAATGTCAGTCTGGGCATGGAGTGGTTCCACGGGAGTCAGGGAGAGGTCCATGGTCGTGTCAGGGGGTACTAGGTTAGCTAGGGGTCCTACTTATACCATCCTTTCCGTCGTCTCTAGAAATCACACCACTTTTAAACCTTTTACCTCATCGGGCCACCACCATGAGCACAAATGCATTTGCTTATGGCTTCATAAGCTAATACTAAGTATCGTTGGCAGATGGAGAGCCGAAACAAAAACCGCTTAAAAATTCAATAGTCTGTTCTCAGTAAGGCTGAGAACCTCTATATATTGTTCCCAAGCCGACTGCGGGTGTTTCCAATTTTAATGAGCCAGTTCAAGTCCAAAGTCCCCTTGACTTTTAATTTAGTAATTGAATGTTGAAATTCAAATTCAACACGCGATTGCAATTGCGTCTCAAACCGATGAACGGATCCGAGAAGGGGCGGGGTCCCAAAGGGGCAGTTTATAATCATCATAATATGTAATTTAACGACTTTTTTAAAACGTGATGAGTGTCTATTTTCAAACTTTTGAATGGCGAGGCACCTGGAGCTGAACTTACTCGGCTGGGGGCAGGCCGTCCCCGTTTTCCCCGTTTAAGCCACCCCCATTTCCCCATGCCCGTTCCCCCCGTTCCCCCGTTCCCCGTTCCCCCATTTCCCCGTTTCCCCATTCCCCGTGCCCCAGTACGCCACTGAGTTTAGCTGTCAATGTATTACGATAAACTCAAAGAAAACTGACCTAAATCTTGACTTTAAGTTCCAAAAACACAAACCCCAAAACAAATATTTGTTTAAGAGAGAGGAAATTGAAACTTTGGAGTTTGCTTCTAAAAAGACGTATTTTCTGCGGTAATTTGGTGCATTGTATTGACATAACATGTACAACGGTTATTTTATGTTCGTGTTTAGCTGTAATTATTGTAATGCATTAATAACATGGGATCTTTTGAGGCTACGTCATGAAATCGTCAAAACAGTCGTAACAGTGTTTTATTGGACGAACAGCATTTTAAATTTTTTACAGCAAAAAAATTACTTAAAACGAGTATAAGCTACCGTTTCACCAATTATCATAATTATTTGTTTGGAATTTTTCATATATTTCGTAACAAGAAAACATGGGTTGTCCCCTCAGATGGTACCGAAAAAAATTACAACAACGAGAAAATAAACAAATTAAAAAAATCTACATATTCAATTGGGAATGTCAGTTTGGGCATCTAAAGTGTTTCCGGACTTCCGGAGGGTCGGGAGAAAGGTCCAGAAGTCGTGTAGGGAATTACTAGGTTAGCTGGGGGTCCTACTTATACCATCCCTCTCGTCGTCTACAAAATCACCCCCCTTATGCAAACGTTACCCCCTCATCAGAGACCGTAAAGACACAAATACATTTGCTTATGGCTTTATGAAAACTAATACCAAGTATCATTGGCAGATGGGGGCGAGGCAGGGAGAAAGATTAGCGGGTAAAGGAGCAGGCAATGAGGACAAGTATTTCATCACCTTGCAATAAATTTACCCTATACCCTTTATATGTGGACACCTCTTTTTAGGGGTTTCACCCTTTTTGCTGTACGATGTCTCCACATTTTTATTTCAGCTACCACGGATCCATCCCCACAATTTTAATAAAGGTGTCTGTACTGTTTGGACTGTTAAAGATAATGATAGTCTATCGTCCCAAACAAACTTCAAATTTAATAATTTCCTTATCTCCTTTCGGTGACAAATGATTTATATATAATATTCATTAGTTTTATTGTCATTTTATGTGAGATAATTACAGGTTACAAGCATAATGAACAAAAAAAACCGCCCAAAAAATTCAATAGTCTGTTTCTCAGTAAGAGCTGAAAACCCCTATAAAAAAAACGGAAAAATTTTTTAAGGTTTTTTTGACAGTTTTGGAAAAAAAATGTTTTTTAATTTTTAAACGCCTTAAAAAAAAAAAAGGGCCCCTTTTTTATCCAAAAAAAGGTTTTTGGAATTTATTGAAAAAAAATTTTAAATTTTCAAAAAAAATGATTTTAATTTTTTAAAAAAAATTGTCGTTTTGTTTGAAAATAAAATTTACCGTTTAAAAAAAGCAAAAACAAATAAAAAAACCAAAAAAAAAACCGGGCTTAAAAAATTTTTTAAAATTAGTTCTGGGGGGTTTTAAAATAAGGGAAGGGGGTTGGAAACCTCTTTCCCCCCCCTTTTTAAAAAAATTTTTATAAGGCCCCGGACCGCGGTTTTTTAAGGTTTCCCCCAAACCCCTAATGGAAAAAAACCAGGGGGTTCCAAAAAGGCCAGCGCCTTTGACTTTTTAAATTTTGTAATTGAATGTTTTTGAAATTCAAATTCAACACGCGATTCCCAAATTTCGTCTCAAACCATTGACGGATCGAAAGGGGGGGGTCAAAGGGGGGCCAAAACATCTTAAAAGAATTTAACCACTTTTTAAAAGCTGATGAGTGTCTATTTTCAAACTTTTTAATGGGGGGACCTGGGGCCCCAGAATCCTTTGGGGAGGCACGGGCCCTTTTTTCCCCTTTTTCCCCCGTTCCCCCGTTCCCCCCGTTTTTCCCCCCTGCCCCGGTTTTGCCCCGGTATAATGCGATAAACTCAAAGAAAACTTACCCCAAAACTTAACTTTAAGTTCCCAAAAACAAACCCAAAAAAATTTTTTAAAGAGGTGGAAAATTTGGAGTTTGCTAAAAAAACGTATTTTTTGGGTTTTTGGGATTTATTGAAAATAACATTTAAAAAGGGTTTTTTATGTTGGTGTTTTGCTGTTTAATTTTAAAGCGTGGAATAACATTTGGGGTCTTTTGAGGGTACGTCTGGCAGCAATCGTCAAACAGTCGTAACAGTGTTTTATTGGACGAGGTTTTGCATTTAATTTTTTCAGCAAAAAAATTCTTAAAAACAGTACAAAACTACCGTTTCACCAAGTCTATCATATTTGTTTTGGGAAATTTTTTATATTTTCGTAACAAGAAAACAAAGAAATTTGTCCTCCAGATGGTACCGAAAAAAATTTCCAGAAAATAAACCCCAAAATTAAAAACTAATATTCAATTTGAAAGAATTTTTGGGGGGTTTGGGAATCGGGGGTCCAAACAGGGGACTGGGGCAGAGCCCCAATACCAACCCCCTTTCTTGAAAACAGTTTTTTAAATTTCCCCTAGAAAAGTAAGTAAAAATTTACATTTTTATGGGTTATGGGAAAACCCAAAACTAATAATTTCGAGGGGCCGGGGGGTTTTCGGTGGGGGGGCAAAAAAATTAAATTTCAAAAAATTTTCCATATTTTTAAGGGCCCTTTTTTAGGATTTTTTTTTGAAAATTTTCATTTTTTTTAGCCCGGTCCACCCCCAATAAAATCGTATTTCGGAAAAATAAAATTAAATGAACAAACCCAAAAAAACGCAATTTTCCCGGGACAAAAGAAAAATTTCGGAGGTTTTTTTTGGTAAAGTTTCAAAACAAAAAGAAAAAAAACCCTTTTAAAATTTTAATTCCCATTTTAATGAAAATCTTTCAAAGGGGGGGCGGGAAAAACGTTGAAAACCCCAAATTGGCCATAAAAAACGAATTTTTTAATTTTTTACCTAGCAAAAAGATTAAACGGAGTTTTAGCCCTTTTTTAAACCGGTAATTTCCTTTAAAAACCAAAAATATAAAAAAAAAACCCAAACTTAGCTGGCTAAGGCCCAAAAAAGAAAACCCTAAATTTTAAGGCTGCGGAGGGCCACTTAAAGGCCCGTTTAATAAAAACCCTTATTTTAATTTAATTTTAAAATTTGAAAAAAAATTCAAAACCCCGCCTTCAAAAGAGACACGAGAAGGGGGGGCCCGGGGGAAAAAACTTTTGTTTTTAAAGCTTTTAAAACTAAGTTCTTTTTCCCTTTTGGAATAAAACCCCCCCGGGGGGGCCGATTATTTTTTTAAGAATTTTTTGCATTAAAATTCCAAAATTCCCGGTTTTAAAAGGGCCCAAACCCCCGGGCCCCGGGCGAAAAACTCAAGGGGCAGTTTAAATCCTCTTAATATGGTTAATTTCCCTTTTAAAAGGTATGGGGTTTTTTTCAAATTTTTGGGGCATGGGGCAAGGGCCTGGCTGAACCAAAGGGGAAAAAGCCCCCCCGCCCCCGGGGTTCCCCCCGGCCCCCCCGCCCCCTATTCTTTAAAGTAATCGATCCAAAAAAACCCCCCCCAAAACAACGCCAAAAAAACCCAAAACAAATATTTTTTGAAGGGGAAACTTTTTTTCCCTTCCAAAAAGGGTTTTTTTTTCTTTTTTTTGGTCAAACATAAAATGACAAGGGTTTTTTTTTCTTTTAAAAGGCCCCAATTGTTAATTTTTTTAACCAAAAAATTTTTTTGGGTTAAAAATGTAAAATGAAAATGTTTTTTTTAAAACATCAAAAAGTGGAAAAAGGGCAAATAAAAACGGTTTAAACCAACATCAATTTTTTGGGAACGAATTTTTTAACAAAAAACTGAAATTTTAATTTTTCCCTTTGGTTTGGGGTATTACCAATTAATTTTCAAGGGCAATTTTTTTCAAGTCCAAAATTTCCATCGATTGGAATCGATTCTCAGTCCTTCATGACACGCAAACCTGCCCAAACTTAATGATACAATGTTCGAATCTGGGGCGTATTTTTGCGGACGAATTATGAACGTGGCCAATTTCTGTAAATTCCAATTTTATAAACTTGTTTTTCAAAATTGCTACGTTCGTCCTGGAAAAAACCATCCATGATGGGGGGGGCAGGAGGGAACTTTAAAATTTTCTTCCTATTTGTGTGAACTACATAAACGTGTTTAGGAATAGAATGTGTCATCCTTTGTACATGTTACCAAAGAAAAAGATCCTCTATGATGTTACGTGCTTAGCTTTTGACACCTGTTCATATATGATATTTAGCATTCAAACAAAATCACAGAAAAAGCACAATCGTGTTTAGGCTAAACATGTGAATACAATCTAAACATGAATACAATCTAAGTGTTTATTAGAAATGTTGTTAAATTCTAAACACCATTGTTACATTGTATGTGTAGCAGACCGCCCCTCATCTAGTCTCGTGCTAGATCCGTCGGTCTGAAACAGGCCAGAACGCATGGATGGAGAATGATGACCACTGGCGCCTCGGGGACGGAAGGTTTCCAAGTCCCCCCCCCAAAAAAAAGAAAAAAAGAATAATACAAATAACAATAAATAAATGAATCGTCGTTGGTGCGTTGGGAAGTTAAAACTTACTCACACAACTGCATCGTGAGCTACAATACTTTGCAACTTTTTCCTGAAAACGCTGATATTGCATTAGAAACCCAATAATAATTATTATTCTTGTTGGTTTGTTTCAATAAAAAAAACATGCGGCCGTAGAGTCAATTGCGTTTACATTTAGGCCTACAAAGTTAAGACAACATAAATATTTAAAAACCACTTGAAAATAAATAATATAATAAATAAATAAATTCTTTAAAAGTTAAATTATTTTAAACTAATTATAATTAAAATTAAATTTTACAAATTAAACAAATTCTCCCGCATCCTCCGGAAACATTGGTTCCAGTGATCCGCCGTTGATCGTTGTGTCCCTCAGATACACAGTGTGATCGCTAAGAAGGTCACATGGTTTAAAGGGGCAATGCCAAAAGGGACCCTATACCCTCTTTGACCCCCTAACTCCCCATATGCCAACAATGCTCTAGCAGGTATTGCCACCTGCCTCTCTTGGGCCAAAACAAGTCTCTGGTATGGTGTTCTAAACAGCCACATGCACATTGCAAGAAGAGTGTGTAAACGTCGCATTAGGATTCACGCGTCGCACTGAAATGTTGTCGCGTCGCATTAGAATTGTCGCGTCGCACTAAAGTGTTGTCGCGTCGCACTAGAATGTTGTCGCTGCACTAAGTGTTCACCATTGCAGTTTTCTCATATGAAGAGCCGTATGTGACTAAATTTTGACTAATTAATATAAGACTAAAATAAATATAAATCCATGTATTTACTAGAAAACCAATTATAAAAGCAGGGAACCAGACTGGTTGGCAGCTAGCATATCAGTACTAAACATGAATTTTGGTTATATTCCTTTAAAAGTCCTTCACAGCCCATACATTATTGTTTTACGGAAAGTTAACAAAAATGTTGCTAATCCTGTTACAAATATTTACAACCTAAACCTAGTCTCATCCCAACTACCTACTTAAGGTGAGCATTCTAAACCACAAGACTACCCTGCCACTCGAATTTGGCGGTAAATTAGTAGAAGAACCTTTGTAAAATTGTTTTATAAAATAATATAAATTATTTAATGCAAACAATATTCTCAGGCCTACAGGGTTCTCATCCCACCATGAGTCCGTAGCGATCAGGGGGAGGGGTATGGTGTGCGACACCCCAATAATTGTTCTCAATAATAATAATAATAATAATAATAATAATAATAATAATGAACATTTGTAATGCGCCGGTATCTGTCAAAGAGACGCTCATGGCGCAGTGACACATCAGTGTAAACAAGAAAACAAAATACATGGTAAGAACAATGCAAATGAAATTACAAGGAACGATGTTTGTAAAAAAAAAAAAGGCCGACTGGCCCTGGTCGAAAAATGCTAGGCAAATACGATATTCTGACAAAGGAAAAACCCTCATACACAACCATGTAAACAAGGTTGATTAGCAGAAAATGTAAACACCGTAGCGATACTCTTCATATTAAACAAAAAAAAAAGGTATAAATACATCATCATAAAGTCAATAGTTAAACATAAATAAATTATACATCAATTTTCAGTCAGCAAATCAAAGGTACTAGCACAGAGTTGGTCCATAATAAATTTTCAGTCAGCAACATTTTGTATGTTTATATACTGATGCCTACTTTCACAACAAACTATTTTAAACCAGAACCATACCCCAAATTCATGGTCACACAATAATGTAATTATATGGGGTAAGCTAGATGAAAGATAATTAAAAGCAAAAAGGACACAAACGAATTGTACAAGTTAGATGATTTTATTTTATATAAATTTGTTTTATTTGCTGTTTAGCTTTAATTATTGTACTGCGTGTAATAACATGAGATCTTTTGAGGCTTGGTCTGGTAGCAATCATCAAACAGTCGTAACAGTGTTTTTATTGGACGAGGCTTAGCATATAACTTTTTACAACAATAATTGCTTAAAATGACTATGAAGCTACCGTTTCCAAGTCTATCATATTTGTTTGGAATTTTCGTATATTTTCGTAACAAGAAAACATATGATTAGTCCTCAGATGGTAACCGAAAAATTAGCTGACTTATGGACAAATATCCCCATCGTGGATATTTAAAGGACAATATCGTCACGATCTGAACAGAATTTTAACAAGAATGTTATTCATATTATAAAAACTTCCTCAGTAATCGAGTCTTTAGTTTATGTTTCAATTAAAATATGTTAAGACGTCTGCAATAGTCAGCATGAGGTCGTGGGTTCGATTTCACCGAGTCGCCTATGAATTTTTACAGACACTTGGAAGCAATAGTAGGTATGCAGTGTTATACACACGTCAATTGTGAGACAAAATTAAATCAATGTTTAATATATATTGTCTAGTGAATTTCTAAAAAATATTTGTATTATATTTTGATTGAAACTCTTTTGCCGAAAACAGTTCTTCCCTAACACCTGATTTGAATTATACAATTTACTTGGGTAAACCCACTGAATTTTATTGGGGTTTCTACAGAAACGAGCAGTTCGCATTGTAAACAGGTTGGAGTTCCGTGATTTTTATTTTGAAAATCGCTGTTGAAAATCTCAAACATTTTAAACTGAAATCTATTATCTTAATTTGGGAAATTTGGGTTGAAATATATTCATAACTTACTGCTTTGCTAGTTTTCAAACTGGTTTACATTAATTTTGTGCTCCTGTAAAGATCGTAGTTCATCAAGTAAGTATGTTATGTTAATTTTAGTGAACAACTCACTCAAAAAATAGCCTATTACAGAGTCTTTTTGTGGACTTAAGACAAGCTGTTTTTCCCCGACATCTTTTATTAAAAACTTAAAAGTAGTATTTTAGAATCTTATATGAATAACCTGATTTTACATCAGTCTAAAACTACATCAGTCTTACTCCTGTTTTGCTTGACTTGTCTTTGTCTTGTATATATCTCCTCGTGGTGTGTTTGTTTGTGTTTGGAAGAGTACAACAGATTTTGCTTCCTCTCATTTTCCTTACATATTGTTTGTTTTCTTTAGTTGTTTTGTTTTTTATTTTGTGTTAATTAATTTGGCTTATAGTTTTGTTGCATCTGTCTTAATATGAATTGGAACAAATACTGTAAATTTATTTCTTAATGATGTTGGCATGAAATAAATGTTTCTAAATAATCATTTTCTGCTGATGATCCGGTGCTGATTGTTACATATCGCTTCATATTGAACACCAGTGTTTTCCCCAGCCTGCCAGCGCGGCGAAGCGTCAGTCTGGGCACTGAGGAACCCCGGAGACCTCCGCTCGGCTTCGCTGAAGCCGTTTACGTACACTAACCAGCTGCAGATGTGAAACTACCCCCTATTAATGGAAAATGCCTTAAATTTGTTGATTTGATATTCATCTTAATAATTTTGTTTTGCATTAATAAATTAAATATTGAGTAATTTCTTGTTGAAATAAACGTTGATCTCATGTCATTAGAAAGACGCTTTTCTGCAAATTTATTTCTTGATCTGGTTCTGATGGCTGGCATACATGTAGTTAACAAAATAATGCTATTTCCAAATTGAACACCAACGTTTCCTCACCTGCCAGCGCGGCAGAGCCAGTCCAGACACCGGGCTGGGAACACTGGGCCTCGCTCGAATATGCTCACGTGTATGCACGTGTATTTGTATAATTATGGTGTTTATTTTCCGTTTATTGTGGACAAGGTAACACTAAAACTAGACAAGTTTTCTTTTGAACAGACCTCAGAGCTGTTCTGAGTTTTCTTGACAACATTTTTTTAGAGTATGGTGTAAATGACATGTTCATTAACATAAAAACGTCGAAACAATAAGGATTTTTATAGTAAAATATTATAAATATGTAATTTGGCACCTTATGAAGTAATAATTATGTAACTTCAAGTGTATACAAATATTCGTATTTCATACTTCTTAAGTCTCGTCGCGATCGGACGTTGTTAGTATTGGTAAATAACACATACCTATATTGATGATCTAATGATGACGCGTGTAAACGAAATATGTCCAGTATTACAGAAAATACAGACGAAGTTTACAAGTCAGGTTTAATTAAGTCTAATCTGAATGTTATATGAACAAAAACAAGCCAAACTTGAACCAAGACTAGTCTTTAATAGAATACTTATGTTGATGTAGTAATCCCTTAGCGAACCTCCACCAGTGGAATTGCGGAAGTATTGGGATATTGACGCTTGAGCCAAGACTACTCTTTGGTATTCGATATTGCCTGTATATTGTGAACACCAACAGAATAATGTCACATGTATTTATACATATTTATACGTGTATATTCTGTTTTTCTGTGAAAAATTATTATTGAGTGTATCTTTTATCATTAACCTGTTCACAAAACAGCCCTGAGGTAATATAATTCAAAGATTAAATTAAAGTGATCAATATGTTCATGAAAATAATTAGTACATTGGCAGATCGAGGAACTATATAAGGGGGAAGTTATAACGGATAAAGGAGGCGAGCAAAGACGACAGTGTCATTCTTATAAAAGGTCCCTGTACTGTTTGGACTGTTAAAGATAATATTGGTCTGTCATCAAAAGGCAAATATCTATATTATTTATAAGCGGAAACTGCCGAAACTAAATTGATCTGTCATAAAAATTCAAATTTATTGATTTCATATCTCTAAGGTTGACAAATGATTATATTTGGTAGTTTTATTGTCATTTATGTGAGATAATAACCTCAATAGTCTGTTCTCAGTAAGAGCTGAATACTCATATATTATTTTACAAACCGACTGGGTGGAAACATAATAGACCAAACAAGTTCAGGACTTTGACTTTTAATTCAGTAATTGAATGTTATTGAAATTCAAATTCAACACGCGATTGCAATTACGTCTTAAACCATTATGATTGAAAGGGCGGGGTCAGGGTGATACATATAATTTAACAGTTTTGTAAAATGCATTTCCCGCTTTTATGACAGCGTGCCCTTTCTGCCGTGCTACAAGCGACGGGGCAGGATTCGAACCCGGCCTCCTGCGCACTGAAAGCACTGAACAGAAAGTGCTTCATCCATGCAAATCGGTGTAAATGTAAAATCAAATTATCACCCAATGTAAGAGTTTAAAACTTGTAACGATAAGTAAGACTAATTGCGGTGACACCATGTGGAATCTCAATTGTGAGTATTAATTAGTTCTGAAAGAACTGGGGTGCAACTCGACGTTTCGATCAGTATGCTCTGATCATCCTCCGAGAGGATGGTGTCGCTAATTAATATACGCTATGGTATTCCTAGCCGGTAATCGCCATCGGACAAAACTCATTGGTTAAGATGTTAGACGTCACATACACTCGAAGCATTGAGAATACAGAGAGTTAATGAGCTAGGGATTGAAAACTAATTTGCTGGTACTATCTGGAGGGACTAAATCTGTCATATGTTTCTGCTTGCAAAACATCTAATAGTACAAAAGGTATGACAGCCCTACTGGAAACGGTAACATTGTTAGTTTTCAAACGATTGTGTGGCTACATTTCAAAAAAAGTTTAACCTCGTTTAAGTAAACCACTCACGACTGTTGTGATGGCTATAACGGAAGCAGACTAAAAGGTTCCGCTTTTCACTGCAGTAAAATAATTAGCTAAATAAACATATCAATTAACCGTTGTACATCATGGTGTGTATCATTTTCAACAAAGAACAACGACCGGGTAGTCATCAATATTGAACATTTTCTCTTAAATTCTGTTTGTGAGGTACATATTTCATAGTTTTATAATATAAACTTGTTTAATGGTTAAATGATGATATTTAGCGTTTGATACATAACGCCCTTATTTAGGACCATATTTTGTAACCATAAATGTTGTTTTTGAAGTTTTTTATGCAAGGTGTTAATTTCACCCAAAATTAAAACAAAAATTGATTAATTCAAAAAGAGAATATAGATTTGGAAGATATCTATAAATTTTCAAACATTGAATGGAGGAATAAAACAGTAATACATGATGATCAAGCCATTGTTGGATGGCGGGGAGGGAGAGGGGAGGGGACGTTCCTTTATATCATCGCCACTGTTATTTACCATTCATTATTTAGCGTCCGCCCCCGTTCTTGGTCTCAAACATTGGTGTTAGATGGCGGGGGGGTGAGGGGAAGGAGGACGTCCCTTTATATCTATACAGGTTATTTTCTCATTCATTATTTAGGCGTCCCTCCGTTTCTTGGAGTCTCAAACCATTGATGGAGACGTCCTTTATATCATCATACATGTTTTACCATTCATTATTTAGGCGTCCCCGTTTCTTGCAGTGTACCTTCCTTTGCCGTATTCACCCCTTTCATTTACCATCAAAAGCTATTGTACACTATTGGTAATCTTAAATGAAAGACAAAGTTTGATTAGAGTTTTATATAAACTTGATGTAAAATATTAATGATCAAAAAAGATGTGATTGTCAAGAACCTTGAACTATTCATTTTGAAGAACTATCCATTGGTTACATCGGTCTCAAGTATTGTGTGGAACTGTTTGAGGTAAAAGCTTAACAGGTTAAACAAGTCTCTGGACACCAGATCTCCTGCCGTCATCTCAGACATGCGCGTCGGCATTTTAATTAACTGGATCAAGGATCAGTTGGTTCTGCCGTGATGTGTGAACGTTTGCGATTGTGAGGTCTCTTGTAATAAATAAATAAATAAATAAATAAATAAATATCATCAGATCCTCTTTAAAAGAGCACAGTGGTGCGTTTATTCGAGATTCATGTCGTGCGATAGTTGTGAATCGGTGTAGCCAGGGTGCAGTTATCAGATTATAAATGTTTCCCCTTTATAATGACCCTACAGCTTGGTTCACCTGTCTTCAGCTAATACGCCATTGATCATTGAACCTCCTGGCATTCTAAAAATAAATTAGAATTGCTATTTTGGGGGATGCCAGTAATAAACTTAAATAAACACCAAAACGAATAATGCCATAGTAATGATGCTTTTGAATTGGTCAGGCTGAATCGTGTTCGGTATGATGAACGACAACATCGTCTGGGATGTTCCTGTGGTTTATGTAACATACCTCGTACCCACTGCTCTCGCCCTGGGAGGGACGGTTTCAATATACAAAAATATTGGATATGCAAATTAGGTGATAGACTGATACTGTTGTTGAATTGTGTTAGCTGCAGTGGGAGGCCGGGACTAGGCTATTTAATTTATTTCATTAATATTTTCAGTAAAATCACTCATCAAATATTTATGTGCTAAACAAATTCATAGATATGAGCATTAATTCATAAAGACAAATTTTGTATTTTGTTTCCTCGAAACATTAAAACAATTCGGTTGGGACACCAACTCTATTGGTGAATAATTTTATCTTTTTGGGAAACCAAAAACAGATAAGCTGAGCTAATCAGTTTCTGTCAACAATCAGGTGATACATGGTAAATCACCATTCAACGGTGACTTCACTTTGACCAATCGGTGCTTTACGCATGCAATCCCTTTGGATCACAAACATTCAATATAAACACTCATCGGTCCGAAGCTGTGTTGTTTCTACATTACGCCGTGTGCCGTGGTCGTGTTTCAATCGAACAGTTGGTAGACCGATGATACCTAAATACTTGATTGATAAAACTGATAGTTCTACTTGTTTAATTGGTTTACATTGAAACGTTTTCACCCATATACAAATGTACATTGAAGATGACGCAGCAAGTACTCTTGATGCGTACTCATTCAAAATGATGTTCGTGTTTATAGTACCACTGATATCACAAGCGAGTAGCTTGGGGAAGTCAATAATAATTGAGCTTGCAAACGAATATCTCCTGCAGATAACCGGGCACTGAAAAACTTCACGTATGCCAAGAAAACTGTACCCTATTACGTCATGCGGACGAGACCTTAACATGGATAAGAACATAAGTCATTTAACTATAAATGCAATAAACTGTGGGTTAATAACTCCACAAAGGGCTGAGTATCTGAATCATTCGTTGAAGATCAGAAAGTGTGTACTTCGATGAAAATGAAGACACCACTCTTCGCATACCTGAGATTGATCCCTTCTGGGAGATTGTAAATATTTAATGATGCGGAATTTACCGCACAAGTGGTGTCTAAGATCTACAGACAGTTCAGCAACGGTCTCAAGTCTATTGTGAAATGGACATTGACGGCGGATGGATTGTGTTTCAATATGAAAGGACGGCGGTGACTTTTATCGTGAATGGAGTGGTATAGAGTCTGTGGCTTCGGTGATCTAAGCGGGGAGCATTGGATGAGGAATGATAACTTGGTGAGTCTGATCTGATAAATCACACAGGACATGGGACCTCCGCACCGTCTGAATTGGGTGACGATACGGCATTCGCGAGAAATACACAGTTTCCAAATCACTGGTGAGAAGTACACTGAATTATAGCGACTACGATGTGAGCAACTGCTGGTGACTCTCTTTGGTATCTGAGAATACTTCACTACAAGGATAATGACAATGATGCGTATGGCGAATTGTGCACAACTCCTTGAAGGAGCCTGGTGGTTTAATAATGGATGTCACAACTCTCACTTAAATGGTCGTTATTACCCAGATGGGCAGTATCAGGGTACCAAAGGCATTGTGTGGTATTACTGGCATAACAACTGGAATACTCTCAAAGCATCCAGCATGAAAATACGTGAACAGACATGTAAGTACACTAATTAACATTACTGGAAACATGCTGGAAAAACAGAATATAAAAAAGTAGCTTTATTTGGCGGTCAAAAACATAAATATGTGTGTTTCCGTCTGCCGCAATTATATAAACACATCACGCCTATACCTTTATCATTTGTTATAAATAATTATAAATAAATAAACATGTTATTATAGGCCTTATATTTTTATTGTTTAGGCCAAAATTGATATTTTACCCTAATTATTGGTTTACAAATAATAATAATAATAATAATAATAATAATAATAACAGGAGCTGAAAAGGATGTATTTATACCCACCTTATTTTTATAATTATAAATGAAACACTTAATATTTTGGTCTTAGTTTTTGAAAACCTCATAATGAAAAGCTAATTCAGTTTATTTATTTATTTTAATATTAAAACAAATTAACGACTTATAAACTGTTTCACCATTCGGAAAATTAAATCTCTTGAGATTAACAGTATAATTGATAGCCTTGACCAAGTCGCATCGGAACGGTTTGGTCGCGTAATTTTTAACCCCTGATTACATGAATCCATGTATATACACACATATATAATTGTAAATACAGACCAATGATCACTCGTTGGATAGATGTACATGTACGTGTCCTGTACAAATGTATGTGTGTTATGTACATAATAAAATACAGACAATGACCACTCGTTGGATAGATGTACATGCGTGTCCTGTACAATAATGTGTGTTACATGTACATAATAAATACAGACAATGACCACTCGTTGGATAGATGTACATGTATGTGTCCTGTACAATATGTGTTATGTACATAATACAGACAATGATCACTCGTTGGATAGATGTGCGTAGCCGTGTCTGTACAATGTGTGTTATGTTACATATGTCTTAAATACAGACAATGACCACTCGTTGGATAGATGTACATGTACGTGTCTATTACAATGTGTGTGTGTTATGTACATATATGTAATACAGACAATGACCACTCGTTGGATAGATGTTACGTGTACGTGTCTGTACAATGTATGTGTGTTATGTACATATATGGAAATGAAATGCACAGTGTGTGCTGAATTTCTCTGTCGAAAATCGGTACAGGATGGAGATATACGATAATATAGTCAACGCTATATAATTGATAAGGGTGGATATGGATAACGGTAGAGTGAATGAATGCATTGATGATGATGCAGCTGGTTGATACTTTTCGAAATAATAGCACCACGATAGACTGTTTAACAGTGGTTTTACAATGTCAGTGGTTTTACAATGTCAGTGGTTTACAATGTCACTAACAATAAGGTTGATACATTTCTTACTAAATAGGAAAATATAACTGAACCAGACTTGCCTCCGGTAAAATAGCGAATCATTGGAACATGTATATTTAAAATAAAATAAAACTATTTCTCATCACTGGACATTAAGATAGAAGTTTAAATATGAAGTTATCTTGACTGAATTGAAGGGAATTTTACATGTGTCTGTCTGGCATTATATCATCGAAATACATAACACTGAATGAACTTGAGATATTTGTCTTGTTAGTTCACTTAATGAAGTTTCAATAGGAATCATGAAAAGGCTTCGACCTTTCAGCGATTACACAAGAATTCCTTCGTTTTTCGCAAATTCCGCACTGGCTTTCTTGGCCCGCTGGAAGGTTGTGCGCATTTTATTTAATCATATAGAAAAACATGTGGTGTTTAAGTTTGTCTGAATAATTGTAATGATATAAATGTATGCACTGCACTGAATATGACACATATTTGTAAATGTAATCATATTAGTATCATGTTACTGGCCCGTAGACTGGGGATCTGTATTTGAGAACAGACCCCACTTCTGAACATGTTGCACTTGCTCTGGTGTTAAACCTAAATATGCTTTGAAACATCGTACACGACAAGTGTGTGAGTTCCATTGGAAAAAAATCTGCAATGTAAGTGTACACGTTTACCAAATAACACTTGATACATAGATTACTAAATATAATCAAAACACTTTATTTGAAGTTATTGCTCGTACCCAAACATCTAGAGAAATTATTCAATCTGATTCTGTAAAACGTAATGTATTACAAATTTGAAATGGATCCATTTTCTACATTTGGAGCTGTACAAACAAATCAGATAACGTTCAACTATTTACTATAGATTAACGACGAGAATAAACTGGCTTTCACATTTGTTTTATTGTATAAATGTCTTCATTCTTATAAGTATGGATGCATTTATAGACATATTACTAATAGTGTTGTACACAATCTCATCCATCATATTTTCCAAACTAGTCTGGGTCTAAATCGCATATATGAATGGTGTGTTTGAAAAGCTTTGTTGAGTGGATTTTACTTACTACCGAAAAAGGTTAATACTAAAATGTGAACAAATAACAGACCATGTCAACAAATAATAGTGGGTGATCGTCCTTACTCAGCCTGAGGATTAGGCCTGACTTGATTTATGTTACATATTTTATATCCAATAATTGGTTAAATAATTGTCTAATAATAAAAATTAAAAAAAAAAAAAAATTAGGTATAGGTGGTTCAATTGCATCTTCCTCCCAACATATTCGATGGATATGAACGATGAAATAATCCAGTTGAGTTCAGCCGGATGGTAATTTTCCCCAAACGAGATTACAGTGGCTTAACCGTTGTGTCTGTGTGGTGAAAATAAATAAATAAATACAATGAATCAACCGACCTAATTTTTCGATTTGAAAGGACTATCACTGATTTATTATTTATTACATGGTCTTATTAATAATTAATAATAATAAATACTATAAAAAAAACTAAACAAATACCAAAAAGTACCAAAAATTCAACATACAAAAAATACGAACAAATATGTATATATACAAAAACAAAATAAAGTAATAATACAAAAATTATTTTACATTCTATTAGCCAGTAATTGTTAGCTAGTGACTCCGGGCAAAATATTGTGAAGTATATCTGTGACATATCTCTGTCTTAGAAATCTTTACTGAAATCTTTTAAATGAATATTTGAATGTATTTGTAGAATTTACATATACCTTAGTCTCTTGTCAACTTAAATTACAAGCTGTTAATTCTGCGGACTTTGAAATGTTCTTGTGAAACACCCGTCAATTGATGTGTTTTCTTTTGTTCTCAGTTACGTGAGTGTACATACGAGAAAGTGACTCATGAAAAACAAAACATAAGCAGTCTGCAGAATTTAAGCGTATTTTGTTGACAATGGATTTTGAATTGTTTACAATTTACTAAATTTTTATAATTAAAGTCATTAAAGATATTAATATATTCCATGCTCAAGCGATGTTGGTCACTAAGAAGTTAAACATCATTTAAATGAGAAACCATTATAAACCAATTATGAATTTATGATGCCAATGTCATAAATTCATTCAGTTATAACCATTCTTTAATCCTTATTACCAAGCTAAAACAGCATTTCAAAATTGAAATAATTTCCAGGTAAACTCCTTTGAGCACGAATATCAATCTTTGAGAACAATCGTTGTAATTAAAAGAAATTGCCTGTACATAACGCATTGATGTTAAATTAGCTGTCAGAGAGGCCATCCACAATTTCGAACATTTTCAAGGAGAATAATGGACGTGCGGCAATTTTATCTTGAAAATCTTAGTACTCAAATGTCGAAAATGTTGGATAGCCTCAATTAGATGTACGTTGAAAAACTGGTTCCGAATCAAGTGCAATATAGATGATAGGAACCGAATAAAATGTTTTCTTTCATTTCTGAGTTTGTGTATAATTATAAACGAGAATACCTAAACTTGACACGTGACCTGACAGATGAGGACAAACGGCGACAGGAGGTTTACAGAGACTATAGATAACTAAACCTCTCTCTGACATTATTAAGAAGGACATCTAACATAAAATTACAAAGGGACACTGTTTAAAAAAAAAAAAAATCATTTCTGGTATTAAGTCGAAAATTTAGTGGACAGAATAAATTTTCAAAAATTTCGACTTGGTGCTGAATAGGGAGAGAGCGTTGGTGGGGTGGGTGGAGGAATGGGGAGGGGTGGGAAGGAGGAGAGAGAGGAAAGGGAGAGGAAAGGGAAGGAAGGGGAGTTAGATGGGTGGGGTTTGGGAGGAAGGGAGGAGACTTCCAGGGGTAGGGGAGAGGAAGGGATCAAATGTCAAGTTACCAAATAAATATCAAGGGCATCCTACGTCTTAGCTACTCATTTTGAAATTTATTTATTTCCCCTTGATATTTCGGAATACACGGCATTTCCTCCTTCCTCTCTCCCCGTACCCTTTCCTCCTCGTCCTCACAAAGAGACGCTGTTAGGTTGGTGAACTCTTGCAGTTACAAGATTTTATTCTGGCATACTCTAACATCAAACTATGTGCCACATCTCAAAAAGTCCAATGGGGTTTCAACGTGTTTCTACATGGTCACAGTCTATACTTCGTGCCCCAATTTTGAACCAGCAGTGTTAAACCGGTGTTGGTTCTGGCCACACACGATCTCTTGGGGTGTTGAGGGTGGCAGAGCATAATAGGAAGGCCTTTCACCTTCCTCTAGCTGGGGTGTACACAATGACACAACCCCTTCCCGTCCAAGACAGAGCAAGACGACTGTGATCCATGTGAAAAGCCGCCCTCTATCGATGGATAGTGTATTAGTCATCCCCAGTCAAATCTTTAGGATATATACCCCATCCTCATGAAAGTTGAGCTCTGCCCATTGTTGTAGATTTTGTTTATCTAATCGTCAACGTTCAATGACTACCCTAAACGGATCTTCTGTCTGCCCCATGGCCACATACCTGAATAAAACAAATCATTTTGGGTTTGAAACATTAATTTGGTTTTAAAATATTATTATAAAAATTCTGAAATCAGAAATCATTTTGGAAAATTTTAAGAAATTTCTGAAAAATGGCTACCAATGATTTACTTTGGTACCTTTTGATGTCGGATCCAGTACAATAGACCGAGCCACGTCGTTGAGTGCATGGTTATTACATTATTTCTACACAATGGAACCATTATTGGCCATTTATTGTTTGTTCCTCACATGTCTCGGTCCCGTTCTATCTACGCGGTATTGTTGTAGTTAGGAACCATCATTGTGAGGAACCTGTCTACTATTTCTGTTATTACAAGTGCCTCATTCTGATTCTCATAGACTACTCATTGCACCTATGTGATGGGAAGATTAGGTTTTAACGAATATGGATGTTTAAGAAATAGTAATATTTTTGCATTTTTCAAGATGTTTTGGCTAATTGATGTTTGAAGAGGTTCAAATAAGCCTTGCTATAAATGCAACAAAATCCCACGTCAGAAAAAGTGTTAAGCCTGCTGCTGCTGGTCTGGCTAATCTATCAGCTAGAACAATTATGTTTCTTTGTTTTACTACTGTAGACGTATGATCCATTATAATATTAAAGTCATTGTTGAATTTAAGCATGGTTGAGGGATAAGCCCATCTTACCAGTCATTCTGACATCTGGTCGCTTAAATAACCGTCTGAAAATATTGCAACTCAACAACTTTGGTTTTTAACTTAAAATGCGATACAGTTGTATAGAAAGTTCAGTCATATATACACTAATACCCATATGAGTCTAGTTAAACTTACACTGCACTAATACAACTACAAACATGTGATGGATTTGCTTTTATTTTTTAATTGTTTGTATTTCATTGTATAATTGCTTATGTTTGAAAGCATATACAGGGCACAGCCCAGACTGTGTTTGGCGTCAGTGAAACCCGTTTGATAGTATCAATTCTACTTTTTAATGAGCGCCCTCTTGAGTTCAGATAATATGAGTGGATGAAGTATAGCATGTACCAATGGTTTTTGTCCTAATGTTCTTTAGCCATCACGTGTCTTTCTTTGGTATGCATTTTCTCTATGAGTTAGCTTTGGCTTATTCAAGAAAACAAATTTTGAACTTCATGAAAATAATATTTTCATGAATTCATCCGTTATTTTAAATATTGTGTCAATTAATTGTAAATATCAAATCGTCGCATTTTTACATAGTGACGAACTGGGAAAATCATTACGATTAACTCTCGGGGAAATGACTGTTTTCATTATTGTAATTTGATACTGTAAACAATCAGGTCAAGTGTGAAGTATTAATAATTTGTTTATCTTTGGACTACTGAGTAAGTAGAATATCAAATAAGGTTATCAGTTTATTGGTAAAATGTTGACGCATCGGTTATCAAAACAGTCAAACAAGACCCGTTGCCAGGTGATGACGTTGGGGCCTTTTATAAGGCTTGTTGTAAAAATGTGGCACTGCACGTGGGCATTTACCAAATCAGCATGTTTTAAGTCGGACACAATTCATGATAGTTTCTTGGCTTTGTTAATGTTATTTAATAGTACCTGGTTCACTCTTAAAACTAAGTGTTGAATCAACATTTAAAGGATTCAGTCAGTGACAACTCTTCATAAAGTTGGTTAACTTTTAAAAGTGTTGAATTAACATTAATAAAGTTGACTCCATTAATTCAACACTTTCTTTGAGTTGCATTTGACTTTATAAAGTGTTTATGCTCTTGAACTCTTAACAGGTTGATTCAACAATTTAGTTTTAGAGTGTTGGTACTTTGCTGTGTTCTTTGTTTAAATGTTGATTATCTATATGTTAACGATGAAGCGAACTTATTCGTCACTATGTAAAAATCAAATGCCGCGTGGTCGCCTGTTGTCACTTCAACACAAACTGCAGCGTACCGGTATATGCCTATACTTTCTTATTCATCACTGTAAAAACAGAAGTGCCACTTCGGCGCTTATTCTATGTACTCTGTAAGGCAGATATTACCAATAAAGTATCGACAAATGAATGCACTTCTTAACGAAAAGATGTAAATACCTTAGATCCATGGTTTCTTTGTGTTATATTGCAAAACACACTATCCAGCAAGAGACACGTGATAAAAAATCATGTTCTTGCTGGCGTCTTGTTGGCGTCTTGCTGAGTCCGCAGCACCATCGTGGCAGCATCATGTCAGCATCGTAGTCTGGCCTACCGTAGGTGTTGCAGCCACCACGAATGAGTACGAATGAACAAGACATGAATCACGACATACCACGACAACGTCAAGACAACGATGCGACTGTAATACGATGCTGCTGCGGTGGACCACGATTTTTCACCTTTACGGTAAGAACAAGATTGTTTGAACATTCCAAAAAAATCGTGCCACTCCACGATTATATCAAGATCTACGGTGCGCACGGTGGATACGTTGACCACGAACATGTACGCGTGGTGAGACCTACTGGCAACGTGGTCATTTTTGAGTAATCTCTTCGGTATTTCTTGGAACATCTTGACAGCCTCCCGATAGTTTTGGACGTAATTTCCAAAACCATCGTGAAGTCACCGATTTTGAATTATTGAGGCATTCTTACACCAGTTGTGAGGGGATTGTGAATAGCCGTACGGGCTGCGAACAAGGTCGGGATACTCGGGGATATTCTTGGGGTAATCGTTGCCACCTGGCAAATGCAGTTGTTCAGAACCACCAAGAACTTCTTCGACAGCACTACGGAGTTGCACGAAACTCCCCACGGTTTGCTCAAGATTCCAGCACGATGTGTAATTAATCACGATGCATCACGGGTCTAATCCAGAATTAAGGCGGGTACACCCAATAATATTTGTGAATGTTCACGAATTCACAAGAATTATCAGGACTTTCGTTAGATTGCAGTAGAACTACTACGACCTCTCAGTTTCCACTACGATTACCGGCCAATACTGTATAAACGCAGAAGCGGAATGTAATCTTGGCTGCCCGATAGGCCTTCTTATTGCAGTCTTGCGGACGTTGGGGCAGTAGCGTAGCCAGCAGGGGGCGAGGGGGCAGACTGCCCCGGAAAAATAAGTAAAATCGGGACGGTAAAATAAAGAAAGAAAAGGAAAGGAAGAGAAAAGGAGGAAAATTGAGGAGGGACTCCGAGGAGAAAAACGAAAGAGGTAAAGAAAATTAGAAGAGTAGGGATTATTGACGAAATGAGGAGGACGGAGGAGGGAGGGAGGAGAGGAGAGAAGAAATGTGGGCCTTGGTAATGGAAGAAAGGATGGATAGGACCGTTGGGACGAGTACCAAGGCAGCCTAACTAAGGCAGGCAAGATTAGGGCGGGTGGAAACGGCGGTAGGGCAGGGGTAAGGGAAGGAGGAGCCGAGGGGCCGGAGGTAAGGACCGGAAAGGGCGGAAGGACGGACCTGGGACGAAGGATGCAGAGGCAGGCAGATTTAGGGAGGAGGAAAGGATGATTTAGGGAATGGTAAGGGTGAATAATTGATAAAGGGAGACGGGAGAGGAGGATTGAAGAAGGAAGTTAGATCTGAAGTTTTTATACGGTTTTGTCCGGAAATCACTTTATCAAATACTGTAAAAAAAGTTAATTTCGCTAGAATTTAATTTCGCTAGGAGGCCCAATTCGCTAAATTAAATTGCTGCCAAATATAATATTTTATGGTTTTATATAGCAGAGGATGTAAATTAGTGAAATTAAATTGCCTCCAAAAAGTGAAAAATGCCAATTCGCTAAATTAAGTTGCCGTGAAATTAAATTGTTTTGTCTGTTGACACTGTTGAATATACAGTATAGCATTGCATTACCTCACAACTTCCAGGAAGAACGTACATGTATTTCAAACTGGCCGAAATTGATCTCATCATACGTTATGTACATTGTATGCAGTGTAGTAACCACAATACCACGTCCACATGTATGAATGACGCGGTCGGTTTCGTTCAAGAAAGGCATTTAGTATGATGTCTGTTCCTCGGCGATAGCAACTCAAATTTAGTATAATAGTTGCTGATAAACAGGGATGTGGTGATCCATTTTTTGGTTTCATTTGAATAGGAACCCGGGATAGAAACGCTCGCCATTGGCAGCAAAATATATTTTGACATTACAAGAAAGGCAACAAAATGCACTAATGAGAGATATTAAATTGCTCATAAAATATGGACCTTACAGATGGATCTTTCAACTTTTTGAATT
>CM055817.1:37103449-37158608 GCA_029582265.1 Zoroaster sp. YZ-2022 | reverse complement strand
AAATTTAAAACCAAACTCACTTTAAAGGGTTTAAAAAGACCATAGGCTGGATCTTGTGACTCCGCCCCACCCCTTGGCTGAAAATCCTCTCTTATCACCTTGTCCCCTTTCTGCTACCCTGGATCACCCCATGTTCCATAATGCTGACAGTCAGTGAATGTCGCACTTCATTCTGATATCATCTGGTGTGCCTCAAAGTAAAGTTGATCTCAACTTAAAACCCAGGGGCAAACTGATTTCCCTCACAAACCGACCAACATGACAATAAACCAGTGCCACGGATTAACCGCCTTTACAAAAATACGTTTCCTTATGTCACGCGCTTGGCATTTAAACAGGTGGCGTGAACGAGTTTTATGACCATAAATGGATTGGATGATGTAAGCCAACAAACTAACAAATCCATGAAAATTCTACTTTGGATTTAATCAGTTTGGTATTGCAGATGAGTGCAATAATTTGGTGTCTGGGCCCCCATCGCCAAGTTGATAATTTCAACGGAGCCTTAAAATCCCAAAAATAAAAGGGCCCCAAATTTTGAATAGACCTTCTCTTGCTGTTTACAGCCCACTAATTACATTTAGTACATGAATATAGGCCTGTTATTTTTATAACATAAAGACTACAGAAAGGTAATATATTTTTTGACCTGGCTAGTTAATTGTACCAGCCCCCAAGGAATTGTTCCTTATTCTTTTTTTAAAAACCCATGTATGATTACAATATCTATTCATTGCAACGATTATACATTTATACATTTTTTTCTAGACCAAATTTCAAGTTGTTTTTTGTTTGGTTTGTTCGTTTTTTTTTGTTTCTTTTTAAAACCTGTGCCGATCGATTGTGTATATTGTACGGTATATCAACATAATGGCACGTATGATTATTTTGACCCATTCATTGCACAATCACTGTATAGGCATCAGCCAGCGTGACTGGCACTGCCTAGGGGACTCCGCATGAAATGGATGGATCAAGAGGGGTTAAAACAAACTGTTCTATGTATAAATAACTCCTGAACCAACCCAAAGGGAAACCCACACACCTAATCTCTAATTTAGAAATAAAATGTTATGATTAACAGTGTCAAAACCCTTTGGGAAAGGTTCGGGAAAAATACCAACAGAAAACTGCCTATTTTCTATTTCAATAATTTTATTTCAAAATTAAAAATTGCAAGTTCAGATGGACGTCAGGCTAAAATTTCCAATGACATAATGAGATAATTGTTTTTTCAACGGGAAATATGTATTAATGGAATAACAATTGTTGTCCTTCTACGTGTAACAATAATTAATTTTACTAAATGCAAATTATTTGTTTTTGTAAAGTATATGGATTAATTTAAAAGAAATTATTTGAAAACCCTAACTGATAGAATGTTAATCATATGAAAGACTCAGCAAAGGGGATGGATCATGATATTAAATAAATGTATACCTTACATGAAGACCCATGAGCATCACAATTATTTGTTGGGGTTTACTTTATCTATTTTATTATAGGTTTTCAATGAATTAAAATAGTGCTTCAATTTGTACATCATTCAATTTGACACCGTATAGGGATCCTAATTCTTGTTTCGTAAATTTTTGACATTGGAATAAAATCAAGAAATTGGATAGCCAAAAAAGAAGAAGTTTAGAATATTAGGCGTTATGACTTTCATTACTCAAAATGCCTTTGAGCAAGTTAAAATATATGATTTGTTAATGGCGAGTGGAAAATTGCTCTCTGTGGAAAACAATTATTTTTAAACTTGTTTGGCCCTGTCATGAAATATTATAATAATCAGTTATCACCATAGTACAGGACTTAGTGATTACAGTGAATATGGGATGAAATCAATAGGGTATTTTCTCAGGATGAGTTTCTGCATGGGATATCCACATAGATATTATGGAACATATGGTCTGATGTGGCATGCATTATCCGTATGTGTATGCAACTTCCAGCTGTATGATGCATTGTCAGTAAATGCTTCTAATTTACACACTTACACACTTTCATTACTCACATGATATTGATTACACAAAAACGAAAGTGAAAATAAACTTGCAAAAAAACCCGATAATTTGATTAATCAATCACGAAACCTGAAATTCAATTTCAGGATGAAAACATTAAAGTGATGGATGCCGAAACAATAAAATAACTATACGAAGTTGAATATGACCTGAACAAAATAATGATTGCTTAGAAACCCTGGATCCACATCTTTATTACATTATCGTTTTACCTAATTGAATAATAATTGCCTATTTGTATTTATAGGTTGGTGAAATTCTTGCGTCGGGAGATAAACAATTGGTTTAATTTTGCCCAACACCGACGTGTGTATGCACTGTATACTCGTGCTTTCCGTGTCTGTGGAAAAAACTACACAGGCGACTCGGGGGATTCGAACCGACGTCCTGCACCAGTGCAGACGTCTTAACCTCTCGACCACCGGTTTGCCCGATGACAATTGGCCGCTGAATCCTAATTAAGCCTAGAATCCGTGTGTATTGTTTTTTCCCTCACACACGTCTACCATAGCCCTTTCCCCTATCTCGGGCGTGAGATATCGTTATGATTGAAGCGATCACATTGAGGAACCTGTCTACTGGTTCAGTTGTACATTGCCTCATTCTGATTCTCATAGACTTGTGTACAGGAAAGCAGAGATGGCTGCGGTTTTTTAAATTTAAAAGGTCTATTACACCTATGGGCTGGAAGTTCGGTTGGCAAGAGATTTTCTTGAATTTGAAAATGTGATGAGACCCATCATATCAGTTATTCTGACATAGTCCTTAAAATAATCAAGCTGGCGACCATACTTAACCCCAATGTCAATAACCTTGGGTTTAGGAACAGAGCCTACAACATATGTAATTTTGGGTGTTTTACCGATCTAATTTGCCCAATTTTGCACCTCACAGGCCTTGAATTTCGTCCTCTTAGGAGAATAGGTAAGAAAGCAATTCCCCAAAGAACTTTTCCATTACTTTAAAATGGATAGCATGGGGATAGTTTAGTTGACATTAATCTCGTGCAAGTAAACTAGATGTATGAAAAATTTTGCCATGACTTTATTGTTTTAATTAAAACAATCATTGCTTGCCGGGAAGTCGTCTTATCCATACTTAACAGATCCTCGTAAATTGAGGCCATATTTGTCTGGAAACCCTGACAGCTAATCATAAATCACTATGATTTAAGGCACCAAACTATTTAAGACAACAGCCTCATTTTGATTCCTATATTCATAATGTTATAGGCACAGAAACGTTAAACTCCCAAAAGGACATGTACACAAAATCTTTTATATTACAAATACTTTCTTAGTAATTAAGTCTTTAGTTTATGTATCATTTAAAATATTGAATATTTTAAAGGATAATTTCACAGAATTCCAACTTGGGGACCTTCATGTTCAATTTCTTTGAGTAAGAGTGGTTGGGAAATGATTAATGTTAGTCGGCAAATTGCATGGTCAATTGTCGGTATAAAATCTTTACACTTAAAACACTATGAACATGGACAAATAAGTCGAGCAATTTATTTGTATAACGTTGAAACATGAAGGACCTAACTGAAGAAGATATATGTTATTTAATATAAAGAAAATATAATTCAGTTTTATAAATTGGCATTCATTTGTGATATTTTTATTTTCAATTCTCGGGCCCAGGGTATGATTGCATTATGTGCAATTGTTGAAGGATGGAACAACATATTTGTAAAATTTGGCAAAACTCTCTCTTTGAATCATTTTATTTAAATTTTGTTTAATACATTCATAGTTATCATCAACATTATGGGGACGTTCTAATTGAAAGTATCTTGTCCATTCAATTTCAAAAGAAGCAGTCTTAAACGATTGATAAAAAATTAAATTTTTTTTCTTCTTAATTTACTTTATTTAATTTTTACTTCGGAGCATGAGGACACTTCTAACGTCATTCTCCTTATCCTCTTCTGTATTCTTAGAGGCTTTTTGGCTGGATTTTTTTAATTTTAGGGAGTTGTGGTTTTCTTGGTTTTACCTTGGTTCATCTGGGTAGTCTCCTAGATGGCAGGGTGGGGCTCTTTTGGATGGGTTTGGGTTGTGGTTTGGGATTGTTACATGCAAAACCGGATGGTTATTTGTGTGCCTTACTACTATCATGGTTCTTATTAAAACCTCTGGTTTTCGTACAGAAAGTATCTAGATAATATATCTTTCACTCTCGAAAAGTATTTAAATGTGTTTGCTTATAAAATGGTTCCTTTTTATCCCGTCTTTTCTTTAATAAATATGTCTAATAGTAATCTCTCTATAGCCTCGATGAACTGCCGGGGTTTTGGGGCATTTAGCCAAATAGGATTTTTCTTTTCCCTTTAAAATCAAAAATACTCCATTTATTGTTTACAGGATGTTCTTTTTGATGGGGACATGGAAGACATTGTTAAGAATGAATGGGATTAGAATGTTACTTTAGTTCCTTTAAGACTAATTCTCGGGGGTTGGTTCCTTTTAATAATAATTTCGGTATAGTATCAAGAACGTAAGACCGATGAAAAGGTATATGCTTTGATCAATTGGATCAAGGATCAGTTAGACCAAGGATAAAGGATCACGGATCAATTGGATTTCTTGTGATGTGTTTTTAAACGACGTTTTCATAGGGGGGTATAAACGTTTGCCGATTTGTCTCTCTCAGCCACCATACTTTGTATATGGGAAATGGTCGGGTTTCCCAAAACGCATACATGCATTTCACTGCTTGGCAAAAAAAAAAATAAATATCAGATCATCTTTAAAGGCCAATCAGTGCGTTTATTCGTGGTTTCATTGTCGCATTAGTTGGCAGATCGGTGGAGCCGGAGACAGTTATCAGATCAAGGAGGCCCACTAATCACAGGGCTTTAAATTGACCTACTTTTGGCATATGTTTTGGGCACTGGGTCGCCACTGGGTCCCACTGGTCGCCACTGGGTCGCCACTGGTCGCCACTGGGTCGCCACTGGGTCGCCACTGGGTCCCCACTGGGTCGCCACTGGGTCGCCACTGGGTCCCCACTGGGTCGCCACTGTGTCGCCACTGTGGATCATGTTTTATACGATCCCTCCAGCTCATTTTGTACCGCTTTTCTCCATTTCATTTATCCTACAGCGTGGTTCCCCTGTCTTTAGCTAATACCCATTACTTATTGAACCTCCTGGCATTCAAAAAATAAATAAATTAAATTGCTATTTTTAGGGGTCACTATGTAATAAATTTAAATGAACACAAAACGAATAATGCACAGTAATTAAAGTTTTGGAATTGGCCACTACGTGAAAGTTGGGCTTAATAATTTCAGTATGATGAACGACAACATCGTCCCCAGGAATTTCCTGTGGTTTATGTATACCTCTTCCCCACTGCTCTCTCCCCCTGGGAGGGACGGTTTCAATATACACAATATTGGATATGCAAATTGGCGATAAAACGATAGTGTTTTTGGGTTGCGTTAGCTGCATTGGGGAGGCGGGGACTGGGCCATTTAATTTATTTCATGTATATTTCGGTAAAATCACCCTCAAACTTTTTTATGTGCTAAACAAATTCATATAGGTATTAATTCAAAAAACCCAAATTTATATTTTGTTTCCTCGAAAGATAAAAACAATTCAGGTCGGGACTGTCTATTTGAAAAATTTTTTCTTTTAACCAATTTGTGAGGAAAGAAAAACAGATAAAGCTGAGTCTTTGTTTCTGTCAACCAATCAGGTGATACATGGTAAATCACCATTAACAGTGACTTCTCTTTGACCAATATGCTTCACGCAATCCTTTGGTTCACAGATATTCAATATAAACACTCATCGGTCAAATTGTGTGACATTTCTACATTCCGCCTGTGCGTATAGTTCGTTTCAATCAAACAGTTGGTCGGATGATACGAAATACTTGATTGATATAAACTGATAGTTCTACTTATTTAATTGGTTTATCTGAAACGTTTTCCCCCATATACAAAAAATACATTTAAGATGCCCAGAAAGTACTCTTGATGTGCGTACTCCATTCAAAATGATTTTTCGTGTTTATGTACCACTGATATCACAAGGTAAGCTTGGGAAGTCAATTGGTGGGCGCAAACGAATATCTCCCGCAGATAACGAACGCTAAAAAACTTCACGTCTGCAAGAAAACTGACCCTATTACGTCATGTGCGGACGAGACTGTAACATGGATAATAATTAAGTCATTCAACTTCTAAATGAATAAACTGTGGAGTTAAACAACCCCACAAGGGCCGAGTATCCTGAATCATTCGTTGAAGATCAAGCGAGTGTGTACTTCGATGAAAATGAAATACCTCTCTTCTCCTTACCGAATCTCCTTTGCCCCAACAGAAGTTGTAAAGGGCTAATGGAGCAGGTTACCGCACAAGTGGTTACAAGATCTCCCCAGACGGATTCGAAAGGGTCTCCAAGTCTTTGTGAGATGGACATTGATGGCGGCGGATGGATTGTATTTCAGCGCAGAGGGACGGCAGTGTTGACTTTTATCGTGATTGGGTCATTACAAGTCTGGCTAGGTATCTAAGCGGGGAGCATTGGTTAGGCAATGATAACTTGGTGAGTCTGACCACTGATAAATCCACACGGGACATGGGACCCCCGCATGATCTCACAGATTGGAGTGACGTCGGTATTCATGAAATACATGGTTTCCAAATCACTGGTGAAAGTACACATGAATTATGGCGAATACGATGTGAGCAGCACTGCTGGTACTCTCTTGGGTCGCACAAAGGAATGCATTTCCCAACAAAGGATAATGACAATGATGCGTATGTGGACAATGTGCAAAATCTATGAAGGAGCTTGGTGGTTTAATCCTGTCACCAATCTACTTAAATGGTTGTTTTTCCCCAGATGGGCAGAATCAGTATCGCAAAGGCATTACGTGGCGTCTCTGGCATAACTACTATCCTCTCAAAGCATCCAGCATGAAAATGCGTGAAACAGACGTAAGTACACATTAACATTACTGGAAACATGCTGGAAAACATAATAAAAATAGTAGCTTTATTTGGCGGTCAAAACATGTTTCCGTCTCCCCGCAATCACCTAACACATCACGCCTACCTTTATCATTTATTACAAACAATTCTAAATAAATAACTGTTATTATAGGCTTTTATTTTGTGTTTAAAAAGGTGTGTTTTCCACCAAATTTTGTTTACAAAAAATAATAATAACAGGGCTAAAAAGGGTTATTTATATCTATTATTGAAAACCTCATATTGAAACAAGTTCAGTTTATTTATTTTTTTAATTTAAAAAACATGTTTTAAACGATTTAACAAACTGTTTCACTATTTTGGAAAATTAAATCTTTGGGGATTAACAATATAATTGTAGCCTTAACCAAGCTAGGAATCATGAAAAGGCTTGACCTTTAAAGCGATTTGCGGTCATTATAAATATATTTGGTGTTTAAAGTTTGTCTAAATAAGTGTAATTATAAATGTATGACTGCTGAAAATGACATAATATTTGTAAATGTAATCATATTAGTATCGTAAACACGGGCCCCGTAGAGGGATCTGTTTTTGAAATGACCCCCACCCAGACATGTTGTCTTGCTCTGGTGTTTAACTAATGATCTGAAACATCATTGTGTAGTTCGACAAATGTTAATGGGTTCCATTGGAAAAAATGTGTAATGTCAGTGTACACCTTTGTAATCACGATTACGATTACTAATTATAATCTAAAACTTACTTTATGTGAGTTTTTGCTCTACAAACATCTAGAAATCATTCCGTCTGAGATTCTGAAACCGTGAAAATGTTTTCCACATTTGAATACATCAAACAAATCGGATTACATGTTCACTATTTTCTTTAATGACGAGAATAACTGAAACTTTAATTTAATGTATAAATCCCTCTTCATTCTTTTTAAAGTATGGATGCATTTATAGACATATTACTAGTAATAGTGTTGTACAATCTCTTCAAGCCACCCAATCCGTTATTTTCAAACTAGTCTACGGGTCTAAGTCATATATAGAATGGTGTGTTTAGCTTTTGTTTAGTGGTTTTACTTACTACCGAAAAAGGTTAATACTAAAATGTGAACAAATAACAGACCATGTCAACAAAATATTAATTAATGATCGTCCTTACTCAACCTAATGGATTAGGCTTGATTTGTTTTCTGTTATATATTTTATACCCAATAATTGGTTAAATACTTGTCCAATAATAATTTAAAAACCAAAAAACAATCGCAACTCCCTCCTGCATATATTCACAATGGATGTGAACGGTAAAATAATTCCAGTTCAGCCGGACGGTAATTTTCCCCAAACGAGATTACAGTGAAAGCAGCGTTGTAGCTGTATGGTGAAATAAATTACAATTGATCAACCTGACCTGATTTTCGATTTGAAAGGACTACCCTAGTTTTATTTATTACATGGTCTTATTAACAATTAATAATAATAAATACAAATAACATTAATAAAAAATAAAAAAAATACAAAAATACAAAAAGTCAAACATAAAAAAAACAATATATATATATATATATATATATATATATATATAATATATATATCCTTTGTCCAAAAAGCGGGGACATATTGTTCTCCATTGTGATAGCAACAGGGACAAATTGTCCTTTCTTATATTCCCCGGTTTGAATGCCTCCCCCCACCACACACACACACACACACATACTCATTTTTGTATCCTCTGGGACCTCTATTGTTCTTTCCTTTGTTCCTCTTAACTTTTCTCATAGGTTTGTACACAAAATTCCTTGTGGAGACATGGCCCTTTAGAATTTCCCTATGGAGACATATTCTTCTTGCCTTTCCCTTTTTTAGGACTCCAGTGGAATACCAGATCACATATCACATATATACACATTTTACACTCAACATATATACACATACATACATACATATACAAAAAAAAAAATAGTAATGAAAAAAATTCTTTTACATTCCATTACCAGTAATTGTTGCCAACGTTGTTAAACTATTTCAATTTTCTCTTTCTTAGAAATCTTTATTGAATTCTTAAATGAATATTTGAATGTATTTGTAGAATTTACATATACTAGTTTTTGTCAACAATTACAATCTGTTGAATTTTTGAGACTTTCCTTGGCGAAGCACCCGTCAATTGATGTGTTTTCGAACCTCTTTTGTTCTCTGATTCTCGTGAGTGTACATACGAGAAATGACTGATGGAAAAACAAAACATATAGTCTGCAAATTTAAGCTGTCTTTGTTGACAATGGTTTAATTGTTTACAATTTACTTAATTTTGTAATTAAAGTTATTAAAGATATTATATTCCATGCTCAAGCGATGTTGGTCACTAAAGTTAAACATGTCAATTTAAATGAAAACCATTATAAAATAATTATGAATTGATGGCGTAATGTCATAAATTTTCAATTTTTTATAATCATTCTTTTAAACCTTTTTTGATTACCAAACTAAAACAACAATTCAAAATTGAAATATATTTCCCAGGTAAAGTCACTTTGAGCAAGGAATATAATCTTTGAGAACAATCATTGTAATTTAAAAAAAAATTGCCTGTACATAACGCATTGATGTTATTAATTAGCTGTCAGAGGCCATCCACAATTTCAGACATTTTCAAAGGAGAATAATGGACGTGTTTGGCAATTTTTATCTTGAAAATGCTGATTACTCAAATTCGAAAATGTTGGGTAGCCCCAATTAAATTAAAACTGTTGAAAAACCTGGTTTGAATCAAGTGCAATAAAATGGTGATTGGCCGAATACAAATGTTTTTTTCATTTCTGAGTTTCTCTTCAAACTTGACCACGTGACTTGACAGATGAGGACAAACGGCGACAGGAGGTTTGAGACTATAGATAACTAAACCTCTCTCACTTATTGAAGGGGCATCTAACATAACATTGCAAAGGACACTGTTTAAAAAAATCATTTCCAGTATTAAAGGGGAAAATTTAGTGGACCAGAATAAATTTTCACTAATTTCGGCTTGATGGGTGGGGTGGAGGAGGTGGGTGGAAATGGGGAGGTGGGAAGGAGGGAAGAGGAGGAGGAAAAGGAAGGAAAGGGGGTTGATGGGTGATCGGTGGGAAGGGAGGGAGACTTCTGGGTGGGGAAAGGGAAGGGGTCAAATGCTAGGTTAGCAAATAATATCAAGGGGGATCCTACGTCACAGCTACTCATTTTGGGGTATTATTTCCTTGATATTTATCGGATTACACGGCATTTTCCCCCCCTCTCTCCCCCCCCTTTTCCTCCTCCGTCTCCTCAAAAAAGGGGGCTGTTTAGTTTGGGTTTAACTCTTGCAGCTCACAAGATTTACCCCTTCTAAAAACGCCTCCCATTCTACACCTCAAAAGTCCAATGGGGTTTCAACGTGTTTCCCCATGTTCTGAACATTATATCCTTTGTGCCCCAATTTGGAACCAGTAGTGTTAAACCAGTGTTGGATTCCGGGCCCCGATCTCTTGGGTGTTGTTATGTGGGGCGGGGGGTTGGAGCATAATAGGAAGGTGCTTTTCCCTTCCTCTAGCTACAAGGTATACACAATGACTTCTAACCCTTCGACTATTGTGAATAGTCCCACCCACCAGGTGCGGTTGTCCTTCTATAAAAATTTAAATGCTCAATAATTTGCTTTGCGGGGCCTTTAATGGCATCGGGTACGGTAATTCAGTACAATAGCGGCCACGTCGCTGAGGCGATCCATTGGGTAAACAATAATATAATTGGCAAATTACATTTTTTTTACCCATGGAACCATTTTATGCCAGTTTGTTTGTTCCTCCCCACACGTCTACCATAGTCACGTTCTATCTACCGGCGTAGAGATATCGTTATGATTGGATTCATCACATTGTAACAACCTGTCTACTGGTTCAGTTGTTGTGCCTATTCTGATTCTCAATCTTGTGTACAGGAAAGCAAAGATGGCCGCGGGATAATCCAAAAAACCCACTGCACCTATGTGATGGAAATTGTTTCAAAATATGGATGTCCCAAAATAATTTGCATTTTCCAAGATGTTTTGGCTAACTGATGTTTGAAGGGGGTTTAAATAAGCCTTGCTATAGATGCAACAAAATCCCACGTCAGAAAAAATGTTAAACCTGCTGCTGCTGGTCCAACTAAATCTATCAGCTAGAACAATTATGTTTCTTTGGGTTTTCTACTGTGGCAATATGATCCATTATAATGTTAATTCTTGTTGAATTTAAGCTGGTTAGGATAAGCCCCATCTTATCAGTCATTCTGACATCTAGTCCTTAAATAACCGTCTGAAATATTACAGATCAACAACTTTGTTTAACATGATGCGTCCTGCAGCGTTGTGAGAAATTTCGGTCATAATTTCACTTAGCCAAATCAAGTCAGTTAAACTGACACTGCATAATAAAATACAAACATGTGATTTTGTTTTTTTTTTAATTGTTTTTCATTTGTATAATTGCTTCTGTTTGAAACTATATACAACACACAGCCAGACTGTGTTTGGCGTCAGTGAAACCCGTTTTGATAGGATCAATGCTGCATTTTGTAAGAGCGCCCCCTTGAGTTCAGATGTCATTTAATGGGATCAAGTATAACATGTACCCAAAATTTTTTTTCCTAATGTTCTTTGTACCACGTGTCTTTCTTTGAGTAGTTTGGCTTATTCAAGAAAACAAAATTTGAACTTATTCGTCATATTAAAAACTCAAATGCCCCTGGTCGCTATTTGTCACTTCAACGCACGCACAGCTATGTGCCTATCTTTCTTATTCATCACTTTGAAAAAAAAAAAAGAAATGCCACCGCGCTTATTCGTCACCCATGTACGTACTCTTTACGGCGATATTACCAATAGTATCGACAAATGAATCACTTCCCCAACGAAAGATGTAAAAACTAGATCCCTGTTTTTTCTTTGTGTTACATTGCAATAAACAAATCCTGATGTTTTCTACATATTACCTGCTCAGTCTATCCGTGGTTATAGCTGGTACCAGCCTTCCGCGCACAGTGAAGGAACACATCTGTTATGTAATATGACCCCATAGGGGTAAGCAGATTCTTGTTCGTTGCTAAACAAATTACATGGAATAAAATCCGGTTTTGGGTAGCAAACAAAAGCGAAGTTTTCGAAAAAATAGGCCTTAGTGACTTTCTTAACTCACAACAAAAAACATGGAAAAAACTCTTGAAATTTGGCAAGCCGCGTTGGAATTGATTGCCCATTAACGAAAGCAAAATAACGAACTTCTACAAAACCCCTTTTTGCATCGATGATTGTTAATTTTATTGCATCAATCACGAAAGATGGAAACATTAAATTTCAGGATGACATATTGAAGTCACGAATGCCGAAAACGAAATGAACTAACTAAGTGCAGTATGATAGAACGAAATAATAAATTTTTTTGAAATCAATTAAATTAAACGCAACAGTATATAAAAGAACCCTGGATTGATTGGATCCCTTCGGTTTGAATATTCTTTAACGAAAAATTAACAAAAGGTTTTTTACATTGGACGGGAAACCTATATTATCCCAGACAAAAATACGATGTCTCTGAAGGGATAATTCCGCCCTCTATCACCATTATTGTTTCATCAATTAAGGGGGGATTCAGTGTGGAGAAAGAACACGTAATAGCGTATAAATCTACTCATGGCAATGAAAATGGTGGTTTCACTCTTTGCATCAATCATACGTTATTTGTTCGCCCCTTGTTTGGCAGTATAACCCGCCCTTTATTTACACCGAAGATCCCCCTTATACGTTATCGTTTTACCCCAATGGAACAATAATTGCCCATTGGGTATTGTTTGTTTCTCACAAACGTCACGTTCCCTCTTTACAGGTAGTATCGTTATGATTGGAACCATCACATCGTAAGGAACCTGTCTACTGGTTCATTGTACATTGCCCCATTCTATTCTCATAGACTTGTGTACAGGGAAAACAAAGATGGCTGCGGTTTATTAATTAAGGTCTATTACACTATAGGATGGAAGGTTTGGTTGACAAGAGATCTTGTTGAATTTTAGAATGGGTTGGGGATAAGACCCATCATTCTGATGTAATCCCTTAAAAAAATCAAGCTGGCGACCATACTTAACCCAATGTCAATAACTTAGTTTGGAAAGGTAAATCTTGTGTTGTTTACGATCTAATTTAAAATGTCTGATCCCCCACAGGCCTTGAATTTCGTCCTCCTAGGATAAAGGCAATTCCCATCAAATGGACAGTATGAGGATAGTATAGTTGACATCGACCTCGTGTAAGTAAACTAGACATCATGGTCAATTTTCATTGACTTTTGTTTTGATTTAAAGCAATCTTGCCTGCCAGGAATGACTATCCATGCTAATAGATCTCGTCGCATTGAGGCCATATTTTTCTGGTAACCTGACGCTAATCATAAATCACTATGGAGTTTGCAAGCACACACTATTTAAGACAACGCCTCATTTTTATTCTTGGATGAAGTTCTTGTTGTCTAAAAAAAAAAAACACGAAGCAAGATATTGACTATCATGAGTGTTTTATTTCATAGTTTTATTTTATGTAAATGAAATTTAATTTGTTGTTTTTTTGTATTGTGGGAAATTTTGTTATTTTTAAATGTAATTCGTTACTTGCCATTTTGATTCCAACTAACATGTGAAATATACTACTATATATTGTTATTTAATCCTTTCCTCTCTGCCTGAGGTCTGACCTGGGGATTTGCTCTAGTTTCTTAAGATGGTCAGGATTTTGAAAGTCATAATCGTCACATCAACGTGACTCATGTGGGAACAGAACGTATAATGGGATGATCTTTTGTTTAGCCTAAGCTATACACCAAAGTCCGGGACCCAAACTGTTGCATTACGTAAACGTTACATTAGCATACAATTCACGAACAATTTTGGGTGGATTTTAATTGAATACCGCCCCTCGTGTCTTGCTGGTTTCTAGACGGGTCAAGGGCATTTATTTTCTGTTATGTCTGAAAAAAGTCAGCTATGCCTTGGTCAACTCACAATGGTTCACAAATATTGCGTGCTGATACTCTATGTCGCATTCACCGTGTTGTTAGTTATGATTAAATTGGACGGATATTCGTTTTATGGCAGCACAGTTAGCGGCTGTTTTTAAGTTCATAGATGAATTTGGAAGTAGTGTTAAAGCAGAACAAATGGAGAGATTTCACATGTTTATGAGTTTCATTCTCTGTTTTTGATCATGAGCACTGCATATAAGATACCGTGAGCTTTCCGATATCGCCATTGGACGAACAACAATTACCAAATGAATGTTTGATTTAAAACCCTATACGAACATTCTGAATAAATATAACCAAATTTTATACAACGCATGGGAATGAATTAGTATAGTTATACTGAGGAGGTCAAACCGTTTAAACATATTGTTGTAATGTCATTAGTGCTAAAATAATGAAAGTGGGAAAACATGAAATCAAAAGACGTTATAATTACATCATCGGGTGTCAAATTACACTGAAACAAAGGTTATTGTATCAGACAATTTTGGATAATTTCAAAATATTATTGTGACGTCATCAGTTCACGCGAACACCGTGTTTTGTCCCAACAAACTTGAGTTCTAGTTTAGTCTTGAGATTGGTTCATACTGATACAAAGAAATAATGTTATGTGATTTTAGATGACAGTGGTTTATTAATTATCTCATGCGGTTAATCAAACATCTCAGATATTGAGAACACTTTGGTGAAAGAAAGAAAATGATAACGAGCTTCCTTGAGTATGGACTATCTTTAATGAAAAAACAGCAAAGTATCTGACATTGTGTTTTATTTGATAATTCATATTATTTGTGTCCGTTGCCTGCTGTCTTAGCATGTGGTTAGCACATTTCATAATGTCTCATTGCGTTTACATAATTGTACCCTAGTCAATCATTCATGTAATCTGTTAGCACTGTGAGAGAAAACGTTCAATCTGCTTTTTGGCTAGTAGCAAAGCATAAAATGGATTGAACAAGAACGTTCTATCTGCTTTTTGGCGGTTAGTAGCAAAATAAAATGGATTGAACAAGAACGTTCTATTTCTTTTAGAATACAGGGGAAAACGAAAAGCTTAGGTCATTGTGTGACAAAACGTTAAATCTGCTTCTTGGCTACTAGAAAGTAAAACTGGAATTGTCCCCAACGTTCAATCAGCTTTTCTGGTTGTAGGAATGCAGAAAAGCAATGTCTTTTTCGGCCGCCGGTGTGGGGGAAAAAGTAAATCTATTTTATATTCTTGCATTAGCGTTGATCATTTCTTGTTATGTTATTGTGAATACAAAGTGTTTAACAGAAGCGAAAGGGTTTTATGGAGCAGCGCCCGAAATTTCAATTATGGATAACATTTTCACCATTCAACTATCTACACTCAAGCTAAATCGATTGTGTAATTTATTGTCTTCGTTACTGTTATAGAGGCCACTTTCCGAAAAATATTACCTTTATGTATATTCTTGTATTAGCGTTGATCATTTTTTTTGTCCTTTTGTGTATACAAAAGTGTTTAACAGAAGCGGGGTGTTTTATGGAGGGGGCCAGAAATTTCAATTATGGATAACATTCCATTTAACTGTCCAACATTATGATTTAAGTTTACATATTTTCACTATTCAATATACATTTTCTCTTTACTCTCAGCCTGAAATGAACTTACTGAAATTTCAAATAATGGACTAGAAAATGTTAAACCTGGCAAAATAATCTCACAACATTAATAATAATAATAATGATGGTGATGATGATGATGATGATGATGATGATGATGATGATGATGATGATGATGATGATGATGATGATGATGATGATGATGATGATGATGATGATGATGATGATGATGATGATGATGATGATGATGATGATGATAATCTCTTAGGGACAACAAGGATTCTGGAAAGACACTCGGATCTAAGGCAACGGACGTAGCTTGACTCGAGTGTAACCCAGAAAGGAAAACAAGATCTTTCTTTTCATGTTGTGCTAACTGAAATAATAATAATAATAATAATAATAATAATAATAATAATAATAATAATAATAATAATAATAATAATAATAATAATAATAATAAAAATAATAATAATAATAATAATAATAAAAATAATAATAATAATAATAATAATAATAATAATAAAAATAAGAATAATAATAATAATAATAATAATAATAATTAATATAATATAATAATAATAATAATAATAATTAATAATAATAATAATAATAATAATAATAATAATATAATAATAATAATAATAATAATAATAATAATAATAATAATAATAATAATAATAATAATAATAATAATAATAATAATAATAATAATAATAATAATAATAATAATAATAATAATAATAATAATGATGGTCTTGTATTCACTCTTGCCCAGATGCTGTAAGAAGACGGTGACATCTCCCTCTCGGGGTAACCAATAGTTGTTTACTTCCGCCAATTATTTAAATGTTCTTAATTGTTCGCATTTGTGGTTTATCCCTTACACATCAAATACAAAATCAAATTTTTTGTCTCATTGCTCCATCTAGCAGTCGGGACAACACAGATTCCGCCAGTTCTGTAAGTTTTCCCTTTACCTCTTCTCTTCACCTCTCATCCTCAATGCTCATCCCATCCATGATACATGCTGATCGTGGTTCAGGGATGGTTTCTGCCGGAGACATTTTTTTTCTTAGGCTCTCTGACAAGTACAGCTTCGTGCGAAGGGACCCATCTCCATTTGAGAGTACCCTAGGCAGAGGTCATATTTACCTCTGCTCTGTCCAAACAATTTATTTTGCTTGAGATTTACAGGTGATTTTATGTTTTATTCATGTGAGATAATGTTTGTTTCTTCTTCTTTCACAGCACCTTAAAACACATACTTAGACCTTAACAGGTAGTTGTACCTAAGTCAGATATCAATTACACTAAATCAAGTTTAATATTTAAAACAAATCATATCTCATGAACACAAAGATATTTTCAATCTTTGCATCATCTTATAGATGTTGAATTATGTGACATTACGTACTAGAACGTGACCCCAATTGACCTCTCCTTCCGGTCGAAATCGGAAGATTATGTGAATAATTTTCTGTCTCCAATAAATTTCACTAAACTTTGAATAATAATTAAAGACATAACAAAAACACATTTTGTGAAGTTTTAATGCATTCATGGAACTGAAACAGAAGTTATGATCAAAAGAATGTAAATTTAGATATCATTTTCAAGCGGCAATAATACTGTGTTGTACACATCAGTTTTAAAACTGTATTAAAATGTGTTATTGTTGAAATGATAGTAACACATGAGAAATTTCATTTTGTGAAATTTAATGTTTTAGAAGTTATGTCCACTTTTTAAATTGCGCCGTCAATACCTCAGACACAACGGACATTATGCTGTACTGTTTGCATATGCTGTACTGTTCACGTGTATTAATATTATCTCGTTCACTGTACATGTGCATTGTGTATACACGTATGTGTACATGTACATTGTCTACGGGTTTAATATACGTAATAATGAAGTTGTAAAATGAGTTCTTTTCGTTTAAAAGTTTTCGAAAACAAAGCTTTAATAATTCCCATGTTTTTAAAACATCTTAAAACACCTAGTAAACGGAAGCTTATTCATTAGCAACGTGTTTCAGTTCTGGAAAGTTGCAGATTCTACAAGAAGAGGCATAAACCCTAAAACAAATTGTAACCATGTACCGCGTAGATAGGTTTACGAGTATAAAGCCTCCATGATCTATCGTCTTTCTGATTGGTTATGTTGGTTATGATTGGTTATGGCGGATTGTAAAAATAATGTAAGCAAGCTTTGCTTTGGAAGCTTTGGACGTTTTGTAAAAACGATGGAATGATTGTCTGTTCCAATCATAGTCTTTATAATTCATAGTTATACTAGCACTCACTAGTAAATTCTGTTTTGCCATTTATATTAATACCGTATGTTCTGAGAAACATTGATGATTGAACACGTCACACCCCACTTCTAAGTAGCGAATTCGGATGAAAATATTTCAAAAGGTGGTGAACTGTTTTCAGTGAAAATGACTAAATTGGGCTTCGAGCCAAATGTTGTTTACATTCTGTAAAGCAAGACAAACATATATTAGTGTGTCATGCGTTCTCCGAATCCAATATTATTGACTGGTCCCCCGTCTTTATCTTCATGAATAGAGACAGGGATTTCATTGGTTACATTGTGTTAAAGAATTGACGTCACGGCTAGATCCAATGATGATTAGGAGATTTTGGGTAGGCGCTATTATACTACCTTGTCCCCAGGGCTTTCGAGCAGTACCCACTGTACCCATTCGCCCTGGAACGGGAAAATTTCAATATAGTCCATGAACCAGGGGCTGAACATTAATTTGTCTGTATACCATCTGGAGGACCAAATCTATCATATGTTTTCTACTTGCAAACAATCTATTAATTGCACAAACATATGATAGCCCTACTGAAACGTACCTTATTGTTAGTTTTTCAAACGATTGTCTGTTTAATTTGAAAAGCTTAACCTCGTTCAGTAAACCACTCTGACTGTTTGATGGCTTTAACAGAAGTAGCTTAAAGGTTCCGCTTTTCAACACAGTAAAAATTTAGCTTTTCAACACAGTAAACTAATTAAGCTAAATGGCGTATATTAAACAGCCGTTGTACATGGTATGTCATTTCAACAAAAGAACAACGACCGAGCAGTCATCAATGAAGCATTGGACATTTTCTCTTTAAATTCTGTTTGTGAGGTATATTTCATAGTTTTGTAATATCAACATGTTAAATGATATTTTAGCGTTTGAAAACATGACCCTATATCTAGGACCGTCTTTTGTAACATTAATTATTGTTTTGAGATTTTATGTAAGGGTATTAATTTGACCCAAAATTTATATTTCATATTAATGCAAAAGGAATATTGCAATTGGGATGTATCTATATCATTTTTTTAAATGATAAGAAATAAATAATGCGACTATTAGTCATTTACCTCAGTATGAACATATGGGTGTGCCTCTCATTTATTTTAATTGTTTCGGGTTATATTTCAGTTGTTTTAAAGCATGTGTTGAAAATCATTTATTTTCCGTCACATGATGATGTCATTGAAAATGTCCCAGTTTCAACATAGAGCGACCTATACAAGTCTATCGTATTTTTCTGATAAAGATATACATATTCCAACAAAATTGTACTGGACAAAATTTGTCCTTTCAGGTTGACAGGAAAAGGTGAATTTTCAGCTAGTTGACGATCAATAAATCAATAATGTACATACGTGGTTTCGAAATCAATGTAATGCGATACCTAAAAAATTGCCCTAACGCAGTAAAATAATTAATTAAGTTAAATGGCTTATATCAAACAGCCGTTGTACATGTATGTGTCAACAAAAGTAACGGACGGAGCAGTCATCAATGATGCACTGTACATTTTCTCGTTAAATGTTGTGTTTGGGGTACATATTTCATAGTTTTATAACAAGCAACCTGTTTTTGGATTAAATGATGATATTTCATATTAATTCAAAAACAAATATGTACCGCCTACACCTGGCCTGGATCCACCCAACGACAACAGATGAATATTTCTTAATGTTTTTTGGGGATGAATAACCAAATGCAAACATTCAGAATTGATCATTTATTTTAATTGTTTTGGGTTATATTTCGGTTTCAATCATGTGTTGAATATCATTTATTTTTCTGTCACATGATGACGTCATTGAAAAAGGGGACCCTTATACAAGTCTATCATATTTTTCTGATAAAGATAGACATATTCCAACAAAATTGTACTGGATAAAATTTGTCCTTGCAGATTACATGGGGGAAAAGGTGAACTTTGAGCCAGTTTGCGATGTGTACTAAAGCAATAATACACATGCTTAATACAATATGTCAATGTAATGCGATAAACGCAAAGAAAACTGACCCTAAATCTTAGTTTTAAGGTCCAAAATACAAACACAAAATAAATATTTTCTAAGAGGTGAAACTCATGAAACGTTGTGACCATTTATTCTTATTTCGTTGGTACATTGTATTGACATACAAAATGTACAACGGTTGTTTATGTTGCTGTTTATCTTTAATTGTACTGCGTGTAATAACATGGGATATTTTGAGGCTACGTCTGGCAGCAATCGTCAGTTGTAAAGTGTTTTAGGACGAGGCTTAGCATTTACAATTTTACCTCAAAAATCACTACAAACGAGTACTAAGCTACCGTTCGCAAGTCTATCATATTTGTTTGAAATTTTATATTTTCCGTAAAAGAAAACATATAAATGAATTAGTCCCCCCAGATGATACCGAAGTATTAGCTGGCTCATGGACTAATATCCACACTTTGTAGGAGCCTGGTGGTTTTGAAGGATGTTACCACTCTCACTTAAATGGTCATTATTACTCAGATGGGCAGTATCGGAACACCAAAGGCATTGTGTGGTATCCCTGGCATAAAGACAAAAATCCTCTCAAAGCATCCAGCATGAAAATACGTGAAACAGACATGTGAGTACATCAATTAACATGACTGGAAACATACTGGAAAAACATAATCATTAAAACGATATTTTTATTTATGGTCAAAAACATAAATATATGTGTTTCCGTCTACCCGCAATCACCTAACACATCACCCCTACCTTTATCATTTAATTACAAATAATTAAAACTGTTAAATAAACCTTAATGTTTTGGTTTTAATTTTTTAAAAACCCACATTGGGGGAAAAGGGGGCGGGGGCCCCTCATGCCAAGGGGGACAAGGCCAACCCGGGCCCCCAGGGACTGGGCCGGCAAAAGGCTATTTTATTATAAACAGAAATTTTTTTTAAAAATTGTTGGTTTTTTTAACAACAAAGAAACTAATTTTTACGCCACCCACAGTCTATACCTTTGACAAATTAAAATTTTAGTTTTTTTTTTAGTTTTTTTTTGCAATGTAACCCGTTTTGAAAGTTTTTTTTTATAATAATAAGGGGCCCCGATTTCCCCCAAACACTGAAAAAGGGTAGTTTTTTTTTGTTTTCAAATGTTTCACCTTTTTGGAAAATTAAATTTTAGATTAAAATTAATTGATAGCGGCCCAAAGGCGACCAAACAGTTTTGCAATTTTCCCCCACTTACACCCACCAATTCTTTGCGCCCACCACAATTTAAAATCCTTTGTATACACAGGGGAAATGTAAATGTAAATACAAAATGATCACTCTGATAGGAAAATTTACAAATTATTAAAATGTAATTTAATCCCGGGACCCCGGAACATAAGTTTTAGAAATCGGTTCAGGATGGAATCCTGATAACATTTTCCCTATAATTGATAAAGTTGGAAGGATAAAAAAAATTATGAATGAATGCATTGATGATGGCGGATTCATTGCTTTCAAAAAAATGACACCTACGATAGACTTTTTAAAATGGTTTTACAATGTCAAACAATAATTTTGATACATTTCTTTAAAATAAAAATATAACTGTACCATATGGGGACCCAGAACTTTTTTAGGGGGCTGAGAATAAAAAAACAATTATTTTTTCGACTAAAAGGGTCCCCATTTCATATGCCAACGGTTTAAATTGGGGGAATGAGTGCTCCCTCCCCCCCCCTCCCTCTCCTCTCTTTTCCCCTTTTTTTATTTATTTTTATTTAAAATTTTAAACGATTTTGGGGGGGAAAAAGCCCCTTAGCTTCCCTGGATCCCCCAATGGGATTTGCGTAAATGGGAATCTTTTGGGAACATGTATAATTTTAAAATATGAAGTTATCTTGAAAATGAAAGATTTTATTTTTCAGGTTATTATATCATTAAATAATTGAAGAAATTATTTTTCTTGTTTTAAGAAGTCAGTAGGGGTCATGAAAAACTTTGCCCTTTGCGATTAACAGGGAAATTGTTTTGTTTTCCATTTTTGTTGCTGGGAAAAATTGGCATTTTGTTTGGGCATATTTAAAAAATTTTGGGGTTTTTTCTGAAATTTAAATTTTAATTTTAAAATATGCACTGGGAAAAAAAAATTTTAAATGTAATCATTATATCGAAAACCGGCCAGTGCTGGGGGTCTGTATTTGAGAAGACCCCCCCTTCCCAGACATTTCATGCCTGGGTTTTCCAATGATACTTTAAAACACAGCAGTTGCCCAAATGTAATAAATCCATTGGAAAAAAATTTCAATGTTAGGGGAAACCTTTTGGGAATCCCCATTGATTAAAATTTAATCTAAAAATTACTTTTGGGTAAACAAAATGTTGGTTGCCTCCCGTGAAAAAAATTTTAAGGGGGGGTGGTTGGGTTTTATTTATTTTTTTCTTTCCTTGCTGTCATTTAAAATTGGTCATTGAACTGAAACCAATACCCTGTTTTCATTTTTAACCTTTTAGCAAAGGGAAAGTTTTGAATAAAAAATTCCCCCAATTTTTGTTGTACTTTTCGCCGTGATTGAAACCCAAAATTTATCCTTTGCTGCCAAAATGCAAATGTGGTGGCCGTTTTCGTGATCGAGTCGTTTGGTACAGTGCGGGGGGCCGTACAACTTTTAGGTCAGAGAAAATAGTTTGGGCCAATCTGAATAAAAACATGGGGAAACCAGTGGAAAACATGAGGGGGGGATTGATTGGAAAACGTGTTTTAGTCGAACGTTTGGCCCCAGTGTGTGGGGCAGTGCACCTTGTGAGGGGGCATTGATTTGAAAAATTGATTGAGTCTTTGGGGACGGAAATTTACCGGTAAAAAGGGTTTTACAAATCAAACGTATTATGTTTTATAAAAGAAAAAAAAGGGTTTTATTTATAATAAATAGGCCTGAATGACGGGGAAAAAAAAAAAAAAAAACCCGAGATTTCAGCACTTTGGGGCGTGGGGGAGGGCAACTCAACATCTTTTTGTTTTGGCCTTATACAAAACAGTGCGGAAGCCAGTGGAAAACAGGGAGGGCCATTCGATTGGAAAACGTGCAGATTTGAGTCGTAATCGTTGGCACACAGTGTGTGCGAAGGCAGTCACCATGTGAGGGCGGGCGGGGTCATTCGATTTGAAAACATGTAGATTGAGTCTTGGGTACCGGTAAATTAAAAGTGGAAATTTTCACAAATCAAACGTATTATGTTTTAAAACAGAAAATTGGTAAGTTTCATTAATAAATAGGCCTATGAATGACGGGAAAAAGAAAGATTTCAGCACTTTGGGTCGGTCGGTGGAGGGCAACTCAACATATATATTTTTTTTGGCCTTATGTAAAGTTATTTGCTCGTATCAAACATCTAGAGAAATTATTCCGTCTGACATTCTGTAATTGTTTCATAAAAGTAAGCATGCATTTATAGACATATTACTAATAGTGTTGCATACAATCTCTTTAAGCCATCCCATCCGTTATTTTCAAACTAGTCTACGGGTCTAAATCATAATATGAATGGTGTGTTTAGCTTTGTTTAGTGGATTTTACTTACTACAAAAAAGGTTAATACTAAAATGTGAACAGATAACAGACCATGTCAACAAAATAATAATTAAGGTGATCATCCTCGCCCGACCTAATGGATTAGGCCTAACTTGCTTTCAGATATATAATTTATAGCCAATAATTGTCCAATAATACAAAATCAAAAAATGGGTAGGTAGTTCAATCGTCTTCCTCCAGCATATTCACAATGGATATGAACGGTAAAATAATCCCAGTTCGCTGGACGGTAATTTTCCCAAACGAATTGCAGGAAACAGCAGCTACATTCCATTAGCCAGTAATTGTTAGCCAGTGACTGGGCAAAATATTTAAGCATATCTCTTTTTTAGAAATCTTTTATTGAAATCTTTTAACTGAATATTTGAATGTATTTGTAGAATTTAAAATACCTTAGTCTCTTGTCAACAATTACAATCTGTTGAATTCTGTGACTTTGAAATGTCCTATCGAACACCCGTCAATTGATGTGTTTTCGACCCTCTTTGTTCTCTGATTCACGTGAGTGTACATACGGGAAACAAAACAAAGTAGTCTGCAGAATTTAAGCTGTCCTTGTTGACAATGGATTTTAATTGTTTACAATTTACTTAATTTTATAAATAAAGTCATTAAAGATATCAAATATTCCAGGCTCAAACGGTGTTAGTCACAAGTTAAAAATGTCATTTAAATAGAAACCATTATAAATACTTATGTATTGATGACGTAAGGTTATAAATTCAATTTAGTTTTATAGGCTATAACCATTTTTTAATTCCTTATTTTGATTACCTAACTAAAACAGCAATTCAAATTGAAATATATTTTCCAGGTAAAATCAGTTTGAGCATGGAATATCAATCTTTGGGAACAATCGTTGCAATTAAAAGAAAATTGCCTGTACATAACGCATTGATGTTATTAATTACTGAAGAGCCATCCACAATTCAGACATTTTCAAAGGAGAATGGGGAATAAATATTTAGTGTTTTCTTGAAAATGTTGAACAACAATCAACGCACCATTTAGGGGGACACTGAGCGAGTACTCAAATGTTGAAAATATTGATAGCCTCAATTAAAATCAGTAATACTGTTGAAAACCAGGTTCAAATCAAGTGCAATAAACTGAGTGATAGGAACCGAATACAAATGTTTTCTTTCATTTCTGAGTTTGTGTATAAACGAAGTCTTCTATATTTGACCACGTGATCTGACAGATCAGGACAAACGGCGACATGAGTTTACAGAGACTATAGATAAACTAAACCCCTCTGACATTATTGAAGGGTCATCTAACATAACATTACAAAGGGACACTGTTTTTAAAGAATCCTTTTCCTTTCCAGTTTTAAGTTGAAATGTAGTGCACCAGAATAATTTTGCACCTAAATGTTCCACTTGATGCTGGAGAGGGAGAGGCGTTGGATATGGGTGGGAGGAAGGGGAAAAGAGGTGAGGTGGAGGGTGGAAGGGTGGAGTTAGATAGGGGCAGGGTGGGGTGGGGCGGGAGGGATCAAATGCCTCCAATAAATATCCAAGGGTTGTTCACACCTCCTCCTCCCAGCTCCTCCACATCTGTGCATTCCGAGATAATAAAGACAACTCGCCCCATAATTGACGATGACTGACACCAATAGAGGGCGCTGTTTGAGTGGGTGATCTCTTTTACACTTACTCATTATAAAACATTCTGACAAGACGGATTCCTACCATTCACAGACAAGACGGATTCCTTACCATTCATAGACAAGACGGGTTCATTACCATTCACAGACAAGAAAGGTCTTACCATTCACAGACAAGACAGGTGTCTTACCATTCATAGACACGACAGATGTCTTACAATCACAGACAAGACAGGCGTCTTACCATTCACAGACAAGACAGGTGTCTTACCATTCACAGACAAGACAGGTGTCTTACCATTCATAGACAAGACAGGTGTATAACCATTCAATGTCAAGACCGGTTTCTTAACATTCACAGTCAAGACAGGTGTTTTAACCATTCACAGACAAGACAGGTGTCTTACCATTCATAGACAAGACAGGTGTCTTACCATTCATAGACAAGACATGTGTCTTACCATTCGGACAAGACAGGTTTCTTAACCATTCACAGACAGACAGGTGTCTTACCATTCGACAAGACAGGTGTCTTACCATTCACAGACAAGACAGGTATCTTAACCATTCACAGACAAGACAGGTGTCTTACCATTCACAGACAAGACAGGTGTCTTACCATTCACAGACAGGACAGGTTTCTTACCATTCACAGACAAGACAGGTTTCTTACACTTCACATACAAGATAGGTTTATTAACCATTCACAGACAAGACAGGTGTCTTAACCATTCACAGACAAGACAGGTGTCTTACAATTCACAGACAAGATAGGTGTCTTAACCATTCACAGACAAGACAGGTGTCTTACCATTCATAGACATGACAGGTTTCTTAACCATTCACAGACAAGACAGGTTTCTTACCATTCACAGACAAGACAGGTTTATTACCATTCACAGACAAGACAGGTTTCTTACCATTCACAGACAAGTGTCTTACCATTCATAGACAAGACAGGTGTCTTACCATTCACAGACAAGACAGGTGTCTTACCATTCACAGACAAGACAGGTCTCTTACCATTCACAGACAGACAAGAAAGGTGTCTTACCATTCATGACATAGACAGGTGCCTACCATTCACAGACAAGACAGGTGAGATGCCAACATTGAATTCCAAAAAGAGTAGCATCTATTGAAAAAAAATCGCAAAATGTAACGCTAAAATGCATGTCCGGATTTGGACGTCAGCGCCGCACTCGTGTGAACCGCCTGGCGGTAGTGGGACTGGGGAAGAGTAAATTGAGGAAAATACTCAATGAAAAATTATGAAATTATAACAATGCTAGACGTATCTTATCTTAAAATGCTAAATAATGATCTTCCAATTAGTAATCCATGCATCAGTCAGGTTAGAAATTTTGATTATAATACTAACTGTTCTCTTTCTTGGGGTCTCGAAGGCAAATAACAAATTGATAGCCTTAGCTAGGACTAGCCCTAGGACTAACCCTAGCTCACCTAGTCACCTGGGCGCTTACGGCGCTCAAAAGCGTGTGATTATATGCGCCGTAAGCGCAGAATTCCGCAGTAAGCAGTGCCTCCATGCCTGACGACACTGAAGTCGCACTTGCAAAGAAGCTCGAGAAATTAAAGGTATGCACGTGCGCGAGCAATTATGCGCGCATGTCACGTGTCACACAAGCTACCCTACAGACAACCTCATTCTCCACGGGTATGCTCATTATTCCCATTATGTAATAGAGATCATGGGTACATCTTGCAAATAATGTACAGATGTACTAGGCAGGGTGCATGGTAGGTAGGCAGTCGAATCCATCCAGCGCACTCGCGCTTGTGTGTGATACGACATAATCTGTGAATTCGCCGCTAATCCGCTATCGTCGCTTTTTACCACCACTGCGGTTTATATTTAAAAGGTTGTTTTGTTTTTCATTTTAAAATTATTTTCATCATTTTATTTCCACTTAATAGTTCATTCATTGTTTGCTACGCCCAAATCGTATGTTGGCATTCTGCAGGTGTCTTAACCATTCACAGACAAGACAGGTGTCTTACCATTCACAGACAGACAGGTGTCTTACCATTCACAGACAAGACAGGTGTCTTACCATTCATGACAAGACATATGTCTTACCATTCATAGACAATACAGGTTTCTTACCTTCACAGACAAGACAATACCATTTACAGACAAGACAGGTGTCTTACCATTCACGAGACAAGACAGGTTTCTACTATTCACAGACAAGACAAGTGTCTTACCATTCACAGACAAGACAGGTGTCTTACCATTCAAGACAAGACAAGTGTCTTACCATTCACAAGACAAGACAGGTGTCTTATTTTCATAGACAAGACAGGTGTCTTAACCATTCACAGACAAGACAGGTTCCTTACCATTCATAGACAATACAGGTTTCTTACCATTCAAGACAAGACAATACCATTCACAGACAAGACAGGTGTCTTACCATTCACAGACAAGACAGGTTTCTTACCATTCACAGACAAGACAAGTGTCTTACCATTCACAGACAAGACAGGTGTCTTACCTTTCACAGACAAGACAGGTGTCTTAACCATTCACAGACAAGACAGGTTTCTTACCATTCACAGACAAGACAGGTGTCTTACCATTCTAGACAAGACAGGTGTCTTACCATTCATAACAACAGGTTTCTACCATTCTACAGACAAGACAATACCATTAAGACAAGAAGGTTCCTTACCATTCATAGACAAGACAGGTGTCTTACCATTCATAGACAATACAGGTTTCTACCTTTCATAGACAAGACAATACCATTCACAGACAAGACAATACCATTCACAGACAAGACAGGTTCCTTACCATTCATAGACAATACAGGTTTTACCTCTAAGCACTGCATCTTTTGGTCCATGTTCTCATACGCCTTGGATCGTCGGAACAACGCTTTGACATAACGAGAATTAAGTTCCAAAGCTTTGCTGAAGTCGACATACTTGACCATAGTTTTTCTACATGAGGGACAAGAAACCAATTATGTACAAATCACAAATGTCAGTGAGAAGCTTTCTCTAATGTATCTAATGTAATTTTGAATAGAAATTTAATTTTGAATAGCAATATTTGAATTTTGAATAGCAATATTTGACTTTTGATGAAAATATTTTGAATTTGATGAACAATATTTGAATTTTGATTAGCAATATTTAATTTTGATTAGCAATATTTGAATTTTAATTAGCAATATTTGAATTTTGTGCATTTGCGAACAATATAAGCAAAATAATTCACCGATATCAGAAAATACTCCAAAATTTAAGTTTACAAGCAACCAACAATTATGATTACAATCAACACAAGGGACAGGATGTTTTCTAGCTATTAAAATTTGGTCAAATATTTCATTTTTAACTAGACTACAAATTAGTTTTCTTTTCATGGAAATTTTGATTTTAGATTAAAACAAAATTGCCTGGAATCACGGTGAAAGTTAAAATACGAGTAATGGACATTATGTGCCCATATATAAATTTAGATTGATGAAATTTTGCGTCGGGTGATAATTAATTGATTTGATTTTGCCCTCACACTGATGTAATTTATACTTCGATGCACTGTATACATCGACTCATGCTTTCCGAGTGTTTGTGATAAATGACAGGCGACTCGGGTGGGATTTGAACACATGACTGGCCGGCTAGAAATAGAATCCTACATAGCAGCAGGAACCACGATATGTACAGATTGATGAAATGTTTGAGTCGGTGATAAACCATTGAATAGATTTTGCCTTACTATAAGGAATGTCCAAGAGTTCAATATCTCTTCCAACTGCTCATGAGCTGCGGCTCTATTCTGATAGAACGTTGAGAGATCTTTGGTCTTATCTTGAGGGACGAGTTGGATAGCTTCATTATAGCAGGCAATAGCTTGCTCATATCGTCCAGCTTTGAAGTATTTATTTCCTTATTCTTGCTACTTTGGGCTTTCTTCAGCAGTTCACGGGTGCTCGACCATTGAGTTCAATACCTGGTTCCTTTTATCAATTCGGGTACACGAAAATCACTTTTAAAATCTAATTTAACATTTCAGAAACCAGTATACCAATATTCCATGTTTAATATATTCAGTTACTTGATTTTATTTCATATTTTTGGGGTATTATTTTTTATAATAGTAATGAACAATGGAAATGAATGCCACTGTCTTGTGCCCGATTTTTACGGGTACTAAAGAACCAGACAGCGTCCAAGCACACTGTTCAAAATTACCCATGGATGCACAGCACAGCACTAGGTTGAGAGTCCAAAATTCATATCATCAGAATAAGAGCATTTTAAGAGGTGAAATGGACGTAATTTTGATGTGCAGTTGATGTTCATCCAACACAAATACAAAACAGTTTCGATTTTTGTCCTTACAACGACGTATGAAGCACTGTATACTCAATACTCAATGACAATTACAATAAATTGAATTAAACTATCTTTAAACAAACAAATATTTAATAATTTAATTATTTAAACAGACCCCAGGAGATTGAACTGCTAAGAGTCCATGTCATGATGACAATCCTGCTCATACATTCCACACCTTACCTATACACTAACAACAACAACAACAACAACAATAACATTAATAACAACAACAACAAAAACAACTTTTTATTATTTTTATTTTATTTATGAATTATTCATACAACAAATCAGACAGGTGAAGGATCGTGTTTACACTCGTGGGCATGATGTTTGTTACGGTGTTCTGGGTAGCAAAGGAGCCTGACTAAAGAGTAGGCATATCACGGCGTCATTTTACGCTCCGTCTTCCAAATATACTTTGTTTATGTTAGGAATACCTTGCTGGGTATATCATTGAGTATGAGGTGGTTTCTACCTAAAACATGGTTTTATTCGGCCATTTTGTTTAGAACAGATAAATCCACCCAGAAGCGAAGTCGCCTGGGGCCAATAATCTGAAGGGTCGACGGTTGATGGAAAACTCAGGACGAATGACGAATTTTCGACGGTGAATCATTCAACAAATTAGTTTGTGATTGGTTTGCTAAAAGGCATGGAAGACAATCCTACCAAACATCCCCATCTACCTATAACACTCAACACAACAACAACAACAACAGCAGCAGCAGCAGCAACAAAACAACAACAACAACGAGAAAATAAATAAATTAAAATCTACATAAAATATTTCAATTTGGAATGTCAGTCTGGGCATCTAGGGTTCCGGAGGAGTCGGGAGAGGTCCAGAGTCGTGTAGGGTACTAGGTTACTAGGGTCCACTTATACCATCCTCTCGTCGTCTCTAGAAATCACCGCCACTTTAAACCTTACTCATCAGACACCACATAAAAGCACAATTAATTTGCTATGGCTTCATGAAAACTAATACTAAGTATCATTGGCAGATCAGGGAGCTAGGGGAAGATTAGCGGATAAAGGAGGCAGGCAAAGAGACAAGTGCCCATTCATCACCTTGCAATAAATTTACCCTATAATTTATAAACGGGACCTCTTTTAGGCAGTTTCACCCTTTTGCTGTATGATGTCTCATTTTCATTTCAGCTGCCTGAATTCATCCCTGCTTATAAAAGGTGTCTGTACTGTTTGGACTGTTAAAGATAATATTAGTCTGTCACCAAAAACAAATTGATTTGATATCTCTCGTTGACAAATGATTATATAATATTCAGGAGTTTTATTGTCATTTTGTTTGAGCTAATTAACCGTTACAAGCACAACAATTAATACAGAACAAAAACGCTTAAAATTAATAGTCTGTTCTGTAAGAGCTAAAACCTCTCATTATAATACGAGCGACAACGGGCGGAAAAACGTCATGAACACTAAATTGGCCTGTCATCAAAAAGACTTCAAATTTATTGATTTCATATTTCTGTTGACAAATGATTAATATTATATTTAGTAATTTATTGTCATTTGTTTAAGATAATTACCGTTAAAGCACAACAATACCGAACAAAACGCTTAAAATTCAATAGCTGAAACCTAGCCTCATATATTATTTTACAAGCGACTGGGGTGTAAACACTTAATGAGCCATTTCAAGTCCAAAGACCTGACTTATAATTTAGTAATTGAATGTTATTGAAATTCAATTCAACACGCGATTGCAATTGGTCTCAAACCATTGGCGGATCGAGAAGGGCAATCAGGGGCAGTTTATAATCATCATAATATGTAATTTAACGACTTTTTAAAATGCGTGACGAGTGTCATTTTCAAAATTTTGAATGGGGCACCTGGGGCACAGACCTCCAGGGGCCACGTGCCCATGCCCCTGTTCCCCAGTACGCCACTGAGTTTAGATGTCAATGAATGCGATAAACTCAAAGAAACTGACCTAAATCTTGGCTTTAAGTTCCAAACACAAACCCAAAACAAATATTTCCTAAGAAAGTTTGCTTTCCAAAGACGTATTTTCGTTAATTCATATTTCGTTGGTGATATTTTTTGACATAACATGTACAACGGTTGTTTTGTTGCTGTTTAGCTTTAATTATTGTACTGCATGTAATAGCTTGGATCTTTTGAGGCTTTGGTCTGTAGCAATCATCAAACAGTCGTAACAGTGTTTTATTGGACGAGTTAGCATATAACCTTTTTACAACAATAATTGCTTAAAATTACTATGAAGCTATCGTTTCAGCAAGTCTATCATATTTGTTTGGAATTTCTATATTTTCGTACAAGAAAACATATGAATTAGTCCTCCAGTCGGTACCGAAAAATTAGCTGGCCATGGACAAATAATATCCACACTATTTAAATGGACAATATCGTCACGATCTGAACAGAATTTCAACAGGGCTTGGAATTGGTGTCCTAGTTAAGATGAATACCTGATTCCATGCCCTATTGAGCATGACAATATTGTCCCTTATGAACATAAGGTTATGAACATTTGCCGAATTTCTGCGGCCTCATTAAGCTCAAATACTTTATGTATGGGAATGGTCTGTTCCAATAACCTGCGTATATACATGTATCGAGTATTTCGCTGGTTTGAAGCAACCTACGACCACAAACCGGATACCTTTTTGCTCTGGTTCCAATAACCGCGTATATACATGTATCGGGTATTTCGCTGGTTTAGCCTACCAGACCACAAACCGATACCTTTATGGCCTTATATCACGATCACGATCATAATAATATATGTGCAAATCAAGATTTACTATCGCTTCGTGCATATCGTAGCCTCAGCGTCAAGATGCCTCATGATAACACAAATTACAAACCAAACCAAACCAAACCAAACCAAACCAAACCAAACCAAACCAATCCAATCCAAACCAAACCAAACCAAGGGGAAGGTGTGAAGGAGGAGGCAAAGAGGACAAGTGCCCATTCATCACCTTGCAATAAATTTACCCTATACTTTATTTACGTGGACCTCTTTAGGCGTTTCACCTCCTTTGCTGTACGATGTCTCATTTTCATTTCAGCTACCCTGGATCCATCCCTGCTTATAAAAGGTGATGTCCGTTTGGACTGTTAAAATAATATTAGTCTGTCATCAAAACAAATTTATTGATTTCATATCTCTGCTGACAAATGATTTAATAATATTCGGTAGTTTTATTGTCATTTTGTTTGAGCCAATAACCGTTACAAGCACAGCAATTAATTATACCGAACAAATAACGCTTAAAATTCAATAGTCTGTTCTCAGAAGAGCTGAAACCTCTCATTATAATACGAGCCAACAGGCGGAAAACGTAATGAAACACTAAATTGTCCTGTCATCAAAAAGACAATTATACCCATATTAGGGACAATATCGTCAGGATCAAAAGGATGGAATTGGAGTGTATGCTAGTTTAGATTAACTCATCATTGACCGAAAATAATACACCACATAATAAAGTCATATTATCATTGACTGAAAATAATACACCACATAAAGTCATATTATCATTGCTGCTGCATAAATGAACCAGTGATTTTCAGTCACATTTTTCATCTTAAACTAGATCATCGATTCAATGCCCTGTTGAAAGTCTGCTCTGATCGTGACGATACTGTCCTTTAATCAAAAATCTTATTCATATTATAAATACTTCCTCAGTAATTGAGTCTTTAGTTTATGTTTCAATTAAAGATGTTAAGACGTCTGTAATGAGTCACATGAGTCGGGGTTCGATTCCCATCCGAGTCGCCTATGTATTTGTTTACAGACACTTGGAAAGCAATGAGTATGCAGTGTATATACACGTCGGTGTAGGGCAAAATTAAATCAATGTTAATATAATTATTGTCTAGTAAGATTTCTATAAATATGTTTGATTATGATACGATTGAAACTCTTTTGCCGAAAACAGTTCTTGTAACACGATTTGAATTATGCATTTTACTTGGGGTAAACCCAGTGCATTTTGTTAGGGTTTCTACAGAAACGAGCAGTTCGCATTGTAAACAAGGTTGGGTTCCGTGATCGTTTATTTTGAAAATCTTTATTTGAAAATCTCAAACTTTTAAAACTGAGAAACATCTATTATCTTAATTTTGGGAAATTTAGGTTGAAATATATTAATAACTTATCTGCTAGTTTTCAATCTTGGTTTACATTAACTGCTTCTGTTCACTCAAAAATAGCCTATTACAGAGTCGTGTTTTGTACAGACTTAAGACAAGCTGTTTCGACATCTTTTGGGCAAAAACTTAAAAGTAGTATTTTAGAATCTTATATGAGATAGCCTGATTTTACATCCAGTCTAAAGCTACATCCAGTCTTACTCCTGTTTTGCTTGACTTATAATAATAATAATAATATGTGTGGACTTATATAGCGACGTATCCACCAACTCAGGCTCATAAGGCTCATAAATCATTCCTGAAACCATCTAGCTCCCTGGGAGTATAGAAGTCAATTGCTGCAACACAGCGCATACTAAGGGCTAATCAACCAACTCTACCCTCACAGGTACCCATTTAACCCTGTGGAGAGAAGCAATTATGGTTAGTGTCTTTATGACACAAGTGTTACGCTGGATTCGAACCCACATTCTGCTGCTAACACCAGAACTTGAGTCCGGTAAGCTAGACGGCTCGGCCACGACACTGTTTGTGTTTGGGAAAGAGTACAAAAGCTTTGCTTCCTCATTTTCCTTACATGTTAACATTATTTAATTTGTTTTGTTTAGTTGTTTATTTTGTTTATTTTGTGTTAATTAATTTACAGCTTATAGTTTTGTTGCATCTGTCTTAATATATGAATTGGAACAAATAATGTAAATATATTTCTTAATGATATTGGCATGAAATAAATGTTTCTAAATAATCATTTTCTGCTGATGATCTGGTACTGATGTTACATATCGTTTCAAATTGAACATCGGTGTTTTCTCAGCCTGACAGCGCGGCATCCGTCGTCTGGGCACCAAGGAACCCTGAGACCGCTCGGCTTCGCTGAAGCGTTTACGCACACTGGCTACAGTCTGTGAACTACCCCTGTGGAAAATGTATTAAATTTGTTGATTTTGATATCCCTATTAATTTTTTTTTTTTGCTTTAAAAAATTAAATGTTAATTAATTTTGTTGAAATAAATTGATCTCAGTCATTAAAAGACGTTTTTCCAAAATTTATTTTTGATCGGGTGCTGATGGTAGATAAGAAGCAAAAAATGTTCTTTATTTAAAAGAACATCAGCGTTTTTCACCATGCCAGCGGGCAAGACCCGTCCGACATCCGTGAACACGGGAAACCCTCCTGAATATCCCAAAGTGTATGCACGTATTTGTATAATTAAAAAGGTTTTTATTTTTTTTTATTGTGAAAAGGGTAAACAAAACAGAAATTTTTTTTTTGAAAGACCCAGAGTTGTTTGATTTTTCTTACAGCATTTTCTTAAATGAATGAAAATGACATGTTCATTAACAATCAAAACGGGGAACGAAAGGGTTTTTTAAAAAAAATGTTATTATGTAATTTGGCATTTATGACGAAAATAATTATGTAATTTTGAATTAGCCCTCAATATTCGTATTTCATACTTTAAGTCCGCGCGATCAGACGTTTTGATTGATAAAAAACATGACTATATTGATGATGTAATGATGACGCGTAAACAAAATAGTCAGTTTCAGAAGATCTTTTCTGAAAATAAAAACGGAAAGTGGGGGTTTTTGTTCAATGTAAATTTTAATTTTGAAAAAAACAAACCAGACGAACCGACTAGTCTTTAATAGAATAATTATGTTGATAGATTAATCCCTTTGCCCCTCCACCCAGGGGCCACTGACACAGGTTGAATTTTTTCAAATAACCCAAAACATTGATTGTACTTAAATTTCAATATTCCATTCTTTTATATGATGTGGTTTTAAAAATTGTTGTTTTGGAAGTCAAAGGTATATAAAAAACTTTACCCTGTAATCACATTAACAGTCTCAGGGTCTTTGGAACCGACACCCTGATTGGGAAATTGTCCCCCGATTGGGCCCCCTATTCAATTGGGATAGATCGCCTCAATCAGGAACCCTTTTGACAAGTTCAAAAGGTCATCGGAAACCATACTACCCTGATTAAGATCCTTTTCCCCCCAATGAAGATATTACTGACCCACCGGGATAGCCCACCAAGGAAGGCGGGGCCCTTTTTTAGCAGGGTAGCTGTCATCCGGGGTTTTAAAGGTCCTTTATTGTATCCGATTGGGAAAACTTTTAAGGGTTTCAATTGGTAAGTATATCTCAATCGGGGAAGATATATTAAATCACAAAGAATTGACATAAACCCTTTTGTTAGTCGTTTATAGTACCACTGTTGAGTCCAAAAATTTTAAACATTTGTCAGAGTCTTAAATAGGGAGTCATGTAAAAAACCGGGCAAAAACAAGAAAATTTTTTGAGTTATTGAAAATTAGTAAAATAGAGACCTTGATTTTTACAATGCCGTTTTTTTAGCGGTTTTTAAAGATTTGAAATGGATGTCCAACATCGAAACTGGGATAAACCCCTTTAAATTTTGAGAAATCCCCTTGGTTTGTTTTTAAACAAAACAAGTAGGCCGACAATGTTACCTTAGCAACGGGTATGCAGGAGCAAAGAAACTGGTCTATAGTTGATTTTCAAACTTTTTTTTCAGTTATGAAATTGCATTATTTACCAAAGAAAGTAACATTTTATTTTGTGAAATTATAATGCGTTTTATATTTAAATAATAATTTGTCGATGAAATTTCAGTTAGAAACGTTTACAGAACATTTTAAACATTTGTAGCGTCATCAATTTCCAAAAATCGCAAAATCGAAAAAAATCACCCCAAGGCATTTTGCAACTGTTCCTCCGTTCGTAGCTCTGCCCAATTCCGCCTGGTTTTGACATACCGCGTCACATATTACACTGATATCATACTGTTATGACTTCATTATTTGGTGTTGGTCTACACTGTAAATCTAGTCTACTAAAGGGGAATATCACAATCGATATCACACTGTTAAGTGATCAATATTTGTCTGGTGTTGGTCTACCCTGCAGTAAATCTAGTCTACTGAAGAGGAACATCACACCGATATCGCACCGTTACACTGCATTATTTGGTGTTGGTCTACCCTGTAAATCTAGTCTACTAAAGAGGAATATCACACCGATATCACACGTTATGACTGCATTATTTGTCTGATGTTGGTCTACCCTGTAAATCATAGTTCACTAAAGGGGAATATCACACCGATATCATACTGTTATGACTGCATTATTTGTCTGGTGCTGGCTCTACCCTGCACATCTAGTCTAATAAAGGGGAATATCACACCGATATCATACCGTTATGACCGCATTATTTGTCTGGTGTTGGGTCTGCTCTGTAAATGTAGTCTACTAAAGGGGAATATCACACCGATATCATACTGTTAAGTGACCGCATTATTTGTCTGGTGTTGGTCTACCCTGTAAATCTTAGTCTACTAAAGGGGGAATATCACACCGATATCACACACTGTTATGACCGCATTATTTGTCTGGTGTTGGGTCTACCCTGTAAATCTAGTCTACTAAAGGGGAATATCACACCGATATCGCCACTGTTATGACTGCATTATTTGTCTGGTGTTGGTCACCCTGTAAATCTAAGGTCTACTACAAAGGGGAATATCACAATCGATATCATACTGTTATGACTGCATTATTTGTCTGGTGTTGGTCTACCCTGTAAATTTAGTCTACTAAAGAGGAACTACAGAATGTTTCCCTTTTTAAATACAAGGTTGTTATGGAAAGGTATTTGCTTATGTTATTAACACTGGATGATTTCTTGATGGGTATTGACAACATGGATTGTTGGTTGACTTTGTCGTGTAAATGAACAACACTGACAATGTTGAACCAATAAAAAGTCATGATGGGTATGATACTGTGCTTATTGCTTATTGTAGCCTTGTGTGTCCAGCTTGACACATTTTGTTGTAAGATGACACTTGGACATTCATTAATAGCACAGGTCGTCAATGACGTCACAAACACCGCAGAAATTGGTTTCAGACAAACGTATTTTTAGCAAATTAGACTCAATAGCAATCAAAGCCGGCAAAAAGGATATTCACATATATGTATCAAAACATTTCATTTTGAACAAGTATGAAAAGTTCCATTGCCATCCTAGAAAAGACGGTTGCGTCTACAATTTAGGGCGCAAGCCAAATTCAGTGAACGTTCGCTTTGAGTTTCCACAACCAGTGGTGCTATGGCGCATGCGTGAATGTAATTAGCATATTTAATGCGCAGGGCCTATTGTAAACGATTGCCAATCATGTGTACAATCACCTGATTGGATGTGGTGTATGAATGTCAATTGGTCAATTTGTGATAAACCCTCCTCCTTTTGCCGGTTGCCAATCACGTGATTTTATGTAATGACTTGAACGCATGTCGTTATGAATGTCAATTGGTCAGTTTGACCCCTCCCTCTTGTTGATTGTCAATCATGTGATGTGTAATAATCACTCTGATTGGATATTATTTGTATGAATGTCGATTGAACAATTTTGGGTAACCATCCTGAAACAAGGGCAGATAGCCAGGGTGGCTAAGGGTGGTTGGGAAAGGGCAACTCAAACACTTTTTACATCCCTCTCCATTGATGTCACTAATAATGGCTGGTTGGCTTAGCGTTAAAAAAGGGAACAGTAAAGGGGCTATACAAAAAAATATAATTCCCACCCTCTCCATTGACACACCCCTCTCCATCGACACCCTCCATAGACACCCCTCCATCGACAATTCCCTTCATCGACACCCTCCATTGACACCCTCCATAGACCCAGACACCCCTCCGTCGACACCCTCTCCATAGACACCCTCCATAGGCACTCCTCCCATCGACACCTCCATAGATACCCTCCCATAGAGATCCTCCTAGAAATCACTGCCATTTTTAAACCTTATTCTCATCAGACACCACATAAAACAACAAAATGCATTTGCTTGTGGCTTCATGAAAAACTAATACCAAGTATCATTGGCAGATCGGGAGGGGGAAGAAGAAGATTACTGGGTAAAGGAGGGCAGGCAAAGAGGACAAGTGTCCATTCATCACCTTGCAATTAATTCTACCCTATACTTAATTTACGTGTGGACCTCTTTTTATTAGGCAGCGTTTCACTCCTTTTTGCTGTACGATGTCTCATTTTCACTTCAGCTACCCTGGATCCATCCCTGCTTATAAAAAGTTGTCTGCAATTGTTTGGACTGTTAAAGATAATATTAGTCTGTCATCAAAACAAATTTTATTGATTTTATATCTCTCATGACAATTGATTTATATAATATTCTTGTAGTTTTATTGTCATTTTGTTTGAGCTAATAACCGTTACAAGTAATAACAGTTAAATAATACCGAACAAAAAACGCTTAAAATTCAATAGTCTAATGTCCGTAAGAGCTGAAACCTCATTATAATACGGGTCAACAGCGGGCGGAAAAATGAAAACACCAATTGGCCTTTCATCAAAAGACTTCAAATTTTATTGATTTATATTCTCGTTGACAAATGATTTATATTATATTTAGTAATTTATTGGTAATTTGTTTCAGATAACCGTTGCTGCTACTAAGACAATACTGAACAAAAAACCGCTTAAAATTCAATAAATTGTTGTTCTCAGTAAGAGCTGAAACCTCCACATATTATTTACAAGCCGACTCGCGAATGGAAAACACTTAATGAGAGCCAGTTCAAGTCCAAAACCATTGACTTTAAGTTAGTACTTGAATGTTATTGAAATTCAACACGCGATTGCAAGTGTGTCTCAAACCATTGGCGGATCAAGACGGCGGGTAATTTAAAATCATCATAATATGTAATTTAACGACTTTTTAAACGCGTGATGAGTCTCTATTTTCAAGAGTTTGAATTTGGGGGCAACTGGGGCACATAATTCGGCTGGTGGGGGGGTTTGCACGTTCCCACGTGCCCCCGGTACGCCACTGAGTTTAGATGTCAATGTAATGCGATAAACTCAAAGAAAACTGACCCTAAACCTTAGCTTTAACGAAGTTCACAAAACACAAACTAAAAACAAATATTTCTAAGAGAGGTGAAACTTAGGGAAACCCTTTTGGAGTTTGCTTTAAAGACGTATTTAATGTATAATTTTATTTCGTTGGTGTATTGGTATTGACATAACATGTACAACGGTTGTTTTATGTTGCTGTTTAGCTTTGCACTATTGTACTGCGTGTAATAACATACTTAGGATCGTTTGAGGCTTGGTCTGCAGCAATCATCAAACAGTCGTAACAGTGTTTTATTGGACGGGCTAGCATAAACTTTACAACAATAATTGCTTAAAATGACTATGAAGCTACCGTTTCACCAAGTCTATCATAATTTGTTTCGAATTTTCGTATAAATTATTTTTCATAACAAGAAAACATATGAATTAGTCCCTCCAGATGGTACTGAAAAAATTAGTTGGTTTATGGACAAATATCCACACATCGTGGATATTTAAACGGACAATAATGTCACGATCGAAAAGAATTTCAACAGGGCTTGGAATCAGTGTCCTAGTTTAAGATGAATACCTGATTCCATGCCCCATTGATCTTGGGACAATATTGTCCCCTTAACGTAAAACTATCAGAAAAATAACAACATAATAAATGTTATAAGTAAACAATTTTTAAAACTAATTAAAATGTATCGTACTAAAATTTACAAATTAACAAATTCTCACATGTCCGCTTACATTAGCATCCCCCGAAATTTGTTTCCCCAGTGATCCGCCCGTTGATCGATTTTGTCCCTCAAGATACACAGTGAGCTCGCTAAAGAAGGGTCACGTGGTTTAAAGGGGGCACTGCCAAGAAGGGCACTATACCTCTTTGACCCCCTTCCTTGCCCTATTATTGCCAACTTAATGCTCTAGCCAGGTATTGTCACCGCTCCTCTTAGGTTAAAACAAGTCTCTGGTTTCGGGTCTCCCCGTGCGCGTCGCCTCAGACCCGCGTCGATATTTTTATAGTTATATTTTTACCGCTATGAAAACGATGTCCAATTGCAGCCAGAATTGCTCGACTGAATTCTGTCGCACTGTGTTTTAAACGACTTTTTCACATACAGGGTTATGAAACATTTGCCCAATTTCTGCGCATTTAGCTCAAATACTTTATGTACAGGAAATTTGCTCTGGTCTAATCATGTATAATACATGTACCGGGGTATTTTACGGTTTTGAAGCCTACCTACGAACACACACACCGGATACCTTTTTTTTGCTCTGGTTCCAATAAACCGCATATATACATGTACCGGGTATTTCGCTGGTTTTGAAGCCAACCTATGACCACAAACTGGATACCTTATTTTAGGGCCCTTTACACTACGACTACAATCATAATAATATATGTGCAACCAAGATTCACCACGCTTCGTGCATATCGTAGCACTCTAGCTGTCAATATGCCTATGATAACACAAATTACAAAACCAAACCAAACCAAACCAAGGGGAAGATTATGGACAAGGAGGCAGGTACTGAAAGAGGACAAGTGTCCATTCATCACCTTGCAATAAATTTACCCTATACTTTATAAATGTGGACCCTTTAGGCAGTTTCACCCTTTTTGCTGTACGATGTCTCATTTTCATTTCAGCTACCCTGGATCCATCCTCTGTTTATAAAAAAGTTCATGTCCTGTTTGGGACCGTTAAAAGATAATATTAGTGTCATAACAAAACAAATTTATTGATTTCATATCTCGTTGACAAATGATTTATACTATTTGCCTGGTAGTTGTATTGTCATTTTGTTTGGAGCCAATAACCCGTTACAAGCACAGCAATTAATATTACCGAACAAAAAACGCTTAAAATTCAATAGTCTGTTCTCAGTAAGAGCTGAAACCCTTCCACAATACGATGACAAAGGTGCGGAAAACGTAATGGAACACTAAATTGTCCTGTCATCAAAAAAGACAATTTATACCCATATTAAAGGGACAATATCGTCAGGATCAAACAGGGCATGTAACCGGAGGCATGCTAGTTTAGATTAACTCATCAGTGACCGAAAATAAAACACCACATAACAAAGCTATATATCATTGTTGCTGCATAAATGAGCAAGTAATTTCAGTCATATTTTTTATCTTAAACCAGATCACCGATTCAATGCCCTGTTGAAAGTCTGCTCTGATCGTGACGATATTGTCCCTTTAACAAAGAATGTTATTCATATTATAAATACTCTCAGTAATTTGAGTTCTTTAGTTTATGCCTAATTGGGTGATGTTAAGACGTTCGCAACAGTCAGCATGAGGTCGGGTTCGATTCCCACCCGAGTCGCGTATGTTTTTTTTTACAGACACTAGAAAGCAATGAGTATGCAGTGCTATACATGTCGGTGTAGGGCAAAATTAAATCAATGTTTAATATATTGTCTAGTAAGATTTCAAAAAATGTTTGTATTATGACATGATTGAAACTCTTTGCCGAAAAACATGCCTCTTCCTTCTAACACCTGGATTTGAATTATGCATATTACTTGGGGTAAACCCACTGTATTTTGTTAGGATTTCACAGAAACGAGTAGTCTGTATTGTAAACAAGGTTGGGTTTCGTGGATCTTTTATTTTAACATCCTTTATTTGTAAATCTCAACTTTTTTAAAAATTGAGAAACATCTTATTATCTTAATTTTAAAATTTAGGTTGGAAATATATTAATAACTTGCTGCTTGCTAGTTTTCAATCTTGGTTTACATTAATTGCTTCTGTTCACTCCCATGAGACCTGTAGTTCATCAAATGGTAATAGATGGCGTTAATTTAGTATGGGACAACTCACTCAATAAATAGCCTATTACATAGTCATGTTTTGTACAGACTTAAGACAAGCTGTTTCCCCGACATCTTTTGGGCAAAACTAAAAGTAGTATTTTAGAATCTTTATATGTAGATAACCCTGATTTTACATCCAGCTCCAAAAGCTACATCCAGTCTTACTCGTGTTTTTGCTTGACTTGTTCTTTTTGTCTTGTATATCTCTCCTGTTAATTGTGTTTTGTTTGTGTTTGGGAAGAGTACAAAAAGCTTTGCTTCCCTATTTCTCCTTTTACATGTTAACATTATTTAATTTGTTTATTGAGTTGTTTATTTTGTTTATTTTGTGTTAATTAATTTACAGCTTATAGGATTTGTTGTATCTGTCTTAACAATATGAATTGAACAAATAATGGAAATTTATTTCCTTTATGATGTTGGTATTGAATAAAATGTTTCTAAATAATCATTTTTCTGCTGATGATTCGGTGCTGATTGTCATATATCGTTTCAAATTGAACACTGGTGTTTTCTCAGCCTGACAGCGCGGCATCCGGTCAGTCCGGGGCACCGAGGAAACCCCGGAGATTCCTTGCGCCCGGCTTCTCGCTGAGGCCGTTTACGTACACTGTTATAGTCTGTAAACTCCCTGTGGAAAATGTGGCTAAATTTGTTGATTTTGATATCCTCTTAATAATTTAGTTTTTGCATTAATAAATTAAATGTTAAATTTAATTTTGTTGAATAAACGTTGATCTCATGTCATTACAAAGACGCTTTTCTGCAAATTTATTTCGATCTGGTGCTGATGGCTAGCATACACAAAGTTAACAAAATGTTCTTTATTTCAAAATTGAACACCAGCGTTTTTCTCACCATGCCAGCGCGGCAAGAGCCAGTTCGGACACCGAGCTGGGAACACTGGAGCACCTCGTCGAATATACTCACAATGTGTATGCACGTATTTGTATAATTATAAAGGCGTTTATTTTTACTCTTTATTGTAGACAAGGTAACACATAAAACTAGACAAGTTTTTCTTTTTTTGAACAGAACTTTCAGAGCTGTTCTGAGCCTTCTTGACAGCATTTTTATGAGAGGTATGTGAATGTAAACACATGTTCATTAACACATCAAAAAACGTCAAACGTAAGGCTTTTTAAGCAAATGTTATAAATATGTAATTCAAGTAATCTTTATGACGTAATAATTATGTAACTTGAATTAGCCTTTACAAATATTCGTATTTACACTTTTTAAGTCTCATCGCGATCGGACGTTGTTAGTATTGATAAATAACACATGCCTATATTGATGATGTAATGATGACGCGTGTAAACGAATATGTCAGTTTCAGAAGTGAACTATTCTGAACAATACAGACGAAGTTTACAAGTCAGTTTAATTAAGTCTAATCTGAATGTTATATAAAACAAAATGTAAACCAGACTTGGAACCAAGACTAGTCTTAATAGAATAATTTATGTTGATAGCATTAATGCCTTGCACCTCCACCAGCATGAGTAGGATATTGACGCTTGTGCCAAGACTACTTTTGATATTTGATATTGCTCCATGTACACCACAGATTAATTAACATAATATGTACATGTATTTATACATATTTATACCTGTACATATTCTATTTTCTATTGAAAAGTGTGTGTGGGAATTAACACAACAAATATCGAATCCTCTTCTAGTGATTCCCCAGGTTGCCGCTTCACAGGATTTATTTATTTATTTCTGATCTTTTATCACAGTAACCTGCCCACAAAAGATGGCCTGAAAATTACAATATAATTCAAAAGATTAAAATTTAAAAAGTGTTCAATATGATCATGAAAATACTACACATTGGCAGACTGGGGGAACTATATAAAGGAGGAAGTTAGAAGCGGATAAAGGAGGTAGGCAAAGACGACAAGTGTCCATTCATCATCTAAATTGGTCTGTGTCATCAAGAAGAATTGAACCCTCTATATATTATTTATGTCGACCGTTGAACACTGAATTGGTCTGTCATCAAAAAACTTCAAATTTATTGATTTCATATCTCTACGGTTGACAAATGATTATATTCGCAGTTTTATTGTCATTTTGTGTGAGATAATGTAAACTCAATAGTCTCTTCTCAGTAAGAGCTGGAAACCTCTCATATATTATTTTAAAGCCGGTTGCAGGATAAACTTACTGTTTGGTCAAGTTCAGGACTTTGACTTTTAATCAGTAATTGAATGTTATTGCACCAAATTCAACACGACGCGATTGCAATTATGGTCTTTAAACCATTAGCGGAACGGGAGCAAGGGTCAAGGGAGGCATTTATGTAATTTAACGACTTTGTAAATGCGTTTCCCCACTTTTATGACAACGTGCCCTTTTGCCGTGTGACGAGTGTCTTTGAAAATCCAAAGGCGATTGGGGTGGATTCGAACCCACAACCTCTGCAGCACTGAAAGAATTGGAGCAAAGTGCCATACATAGTACGTCAGTGGGCGGTAAATCAAATTATCACCCGATGTAAGAGCACTAATATTATCCCATGCGTCACAAGTGGCAGATGCTATCCCAGCTGGTTGCAATCGCCACCGGACAAGCTCGGTGGTCAAGATGTTAAGACAATTGAAAGCATTGAGAGTACAGAGAGTCCCACAGCCAGGGATTGACAAACAATAGTACACAATTATCTGAGGGACTAAATCTGTCATATGTTTTCTGCTTGAAAAACATATTAATTACAAAAAGGTATGACAGCCCTACTGAAACGGTCGTCATGAAGCTTTAAACGATTGTCGCTGTTTAATTTGGAAAAAGTTTAACCTCGTTCAGTAAACCACCATACGACTGTTTAATTAATGATGGCTATAACGGAAGTAGCCCAAACGGTTCCGGCTTTTCACTGCAGCAAAATACTGTTTAAATGGCTTATATCAAACAGCCAAGTTGTACACTCATGTGTATCATTTCAACAAAAGAACTAACGACTGGAGTAGTCATCAATGCATACATTGACATTTTTCTTTAAATTCTGTTCTATATATTTCATAGTTTTATAACATAAACTTGTTTTAATGGGATTAAATGATGATATTTTAGCGTTTTGAGCCAGAACGTCTATTTTAGGACCGTTTTTTGTAACCCCTAAATATTGGTTTTGAAGTTTTTATGCAAGGGGTATTAATTTCACCCAAAATTAAAACAAAATTTGATTAATTCAAAGGGGGATATAGACTTGGAAGATATCTATATAAATTTTCAAAAAATTGATTGAGAATAAACAATGTGTCCAAAGTATTCTTTTACCTCAGAATGAACATCTATGTGCCACCCGCTCCTCTTGTATGTACCGCCTGCACCGTCCTGAATTCTCCTCAAGACAACATTACTTGTTCCCTTTTGTTTTAGGATGATTAACGAAATACAAAAACAAAATCATATTTCACGTTTTAGGTTATATTTCATTTTAAGCATGTGTTAAATATCATTTATTTTGTGCCAATGACGTCATTGAAAAGGTCCAACTTTGAACACAGAGAGTGACCCTCATACAAGTTCGTCATATGTCGATTCCACTGGGAAAGGGTGAATTTGACGATGTGGAAAACTGGCCGTAAATCCACTTTAAGTTCCCAAAAAACACAAACCCAAAACAAATATTTCCTAAGATATAGCGTGATACTTGTGAAACTTTGGAGGCGTTTGCAAAGACGTATTTTCTCATGTTAATTGTTATTTCGTTGTTGTGATTGTGTTGACATAAAACATGTACAACGGTTGTTTTATGTTGCTGTTTATCTTTAACTATTGTACTACGTGTAACATGATGATCTTTTGAGGCTACCTTTTGGTAGGAATCTCAAACAGTCGTGTAACAGTGTTTTTTTGGATAAGGCTTAGTTGTTTAAATGTTGCTTAAAAAACGAGTACAAAGCTCATTTTCAGCAAGTCTATCATATTTGTTTGGAATTTTTCATATTTTTCCGTAAAGAAAAACAAATGAACGGTCCCTCCAGATGGTACCGAGTGATTAGTTGCTTGTTTTTTGTTATCTGTTGGTGTTTTAACTCTTATAATACGTTACTTATAAGCTTAAACCGTGGGGAAACTCTTAACAGTAAGTCATTAATTAGTCTCATGGATTTTCCTTTAATATGGTAAATTGATCTTGTATTATCCATACCAGTAGGAGGTTGACAATAGTTCGCAGATTTTGTCTTCTTATTTTCAGCTAGCACAACATATTCATCTCTTAACCCTGCGATGTGGTGAATTGTCCACATGGGATATACTAACTTTGTCCTGTTTATTTTTAACCCTCATCCCGCAACACCCGCCCTCATTACTACAAAAAACGTTGAGGTGCATGGAACAATGCAGTCATTTTCAATGAAACAAAAAGAAACAGCAAACCAAATAATTCACACCAGCTTTTGAAAAATATTTTGAAAAATAAAAATAGATATTTAATTAATCACATATAAAACTTGAATTTCTTTCTTAAACTTTCGAAATTTCACTAATCACTTCCATGTTTTCAAAACGATTGTATCGCTGGACATGGCAGCCATATTGGTGGCTTTATTCTTTTTACAAAACATACATCACGTCCAAGTATACCACTTAACGATTTTCGGGTTCTAGAATTTATAAAGAACAAGTGGGCAGTACATTTGTGTACGTAGACAGAATAACAACGAGAAAATAAACAAAACAACCCCCAATTCATCAATGGGGAATGTCAGCTGGGAATCTGGGGGTTCCATAGACGTCCAGAAAAAGAAACAAATAATTATAATCATTGGCAAAATAATTTTTAAAAATGAACATTGACTTTAAACATTTTTTAAAAAAACTTTGTCCACATCCAGAAATTACTTTTAACAGAAAGGTTTCAGTTTTTAGTTGTTTAAATAAACCAAAAAATACAATTTTTTCCCAAAAGTTGATGAGTGAAAAAAGATTTAAAGGGCCCTACAACCATCTGGGAAAAAGTAAGCCATTAATTAGTCAAATGGCTTTTCCTTTTTTAAAAAGGGAAAATTTAATCTTTTTTGTTACCGTATCCATACCAGTAGGAGTTTGCAATGGACTAGGGAAATGACAGGTTTACAATAGTTCGCAGATTTTGTCTTTTATTTTCAGCTAGCACAACATATTTTTCCTTAACCCCCGTGATGTGGTGAAGTCCAGGACGTAATCATCTTTTCCTGTTTATTTTAACCTTGAACCCAAAACCCGCCCTTTTTTGCAGATGTTATAATACGTTATAACAAAATTTAGCCAATTTTTTTAAAAGACAAAAGAAACAGCAACAACAATTCAACCACCTTTTAAAAAAGTTTGAGAAATAAAAGATATTTAATTAATCTATAAACTTTGAAAAATTTTTTTCAAATTTTCGAAAATTTATTAATATTTTTAATAATTTTTGTGCAAAATTTTTCTGTTTAGAAAACAAATGCATATAACTTTAAGAAGAAAAGCGAGAGGTATGATCTTACCACTGGGTTTATTTTTTCAAAACTTATATGATATACGATTTACCTGACATGGTAGCGATTAGTATAATTCATGCTTTGCAAACATACATCACGTCCAAGATAACACTTAACGATTTATTCTAGAATTTAAAAGTCAGTACACTTGTGAACGTAGGCAGAAAAAAAAAGGGGAAAAAAAAACAAATTAAAAATTCATATTTCAATTGGGAATGTCAGTCTGATCATCTAGGGCCGGGGAGTGGGAGGTCCAGAGTGTAGGGGGACTAGGTTATCTAGGGTATTATTTTTACCCTCCTCTCGTCGTCTCTAGAAATCAAACCACTTTTAAACCTTACCCCCCATCAGACACCACGTGGCACAAATGCATTTGTTATGGTCAGAAAACAATACTAAGATATTAGATGGGGAGAAAGATTTGGATAAAGGAACACTGTCAAAAAAAATAAAAATTTAACAAAATTCAGGCAACCTATTTCCCAAAAATTTGCTGTATTACAATTTTTAAAAAAAGGGGTTAAACTGATTTACAATTTCTGTAAAGGCTTAATAATGAAACCGTACGTTTCATAGTTTGTTTTTACCCATTCTGTTTCTTTTTCGGCCCCCAACCGAAAACCCCCTATTTTTACATACACAACGGGAAAGCCGGAACACGGTAGTCCGTTGTTTATTGGGGTCCGCACCAAATAGTCCGCGCCAAAATTTTAAATTGACGCATGCGTAGTGGTTTTGTTTCAGGGGGGTTTCAGAAACCCAAGCTGTGTTTTGGGGGTTTGGGGAGGTTCGTGATTGTGCGGTTCTTTTTGGCGGTTCGGATTGTAGGGGTTTGTGATTGTAGCGGCGGATTGTAGCCGGGGGGTAGCGGCCGTGATTGTAGCGGGTCGGGGGTAGCGGTTCGGGGTAGCGGTTCGTGATTGTAGCGGTTTGTGATTGAGGACCGATTGTAGGGTTTGGAGCGCTGTTGGATCGTGTATCCATCAAACACAGTTTTTTTAACCGACAGATCAATAACCGAGTCGGGGTACGGTTGTGCAGTGCGACGTTCGAACCCAAACAACAGCCTTGACCCTTCTGTAATCGAAAGTATGTGTTTTTTTATTTTCCCCTTGGGAAATTTCCCAAAGAAAATTTGGGTAAATTGTTGAAGGGCGGTTCATTTTAAATGATGGGTAATTACAGGCCCCTGCGGGCCCGTTTGATCCCACACACACCGAATACATGTAAAACACGTTGTCAGTAAGTACATCCCCACAGCAAACAGTTGTTGGGGCCCAAACCCAAAACCAATGAGAACACGTCTTTTTATTTGAATTTGGTTATTAGAATTGATGAGCTCTGCCTTAAAATTTTTTTATGCAGAAGGATGGGGGGGAGACGAGGTCACGTAATTAGTAGATGTTTACATGCATTAAATAAATGTGTAAATACATTTGTACTGTATACAAAATGTGTACTTTAAAAGTCTTTTTCCGTAATTGTGGGGACATACACTGCTTTTTGAAAAGTTGTGGGGACCTGCTTGGGGCATGAAAAGTCCCCACAGATAGGTGTTCGCTCACCCTTTTTTTATAAGGCCCACCTTGGGAAATACCCATACAGATGGGTTCTACACAACATGTAGATGTATGTGTGTAACAACATATGATCCATGCATTGTGTGTATGTGCGCGAGTTGGATAGCTTAGGGGCAAAATTATGCAACAAATGTTCCAACGCCTTGATCAAGGCTAAAGTGACGAGCAGAGCGTTAACAAAAGTAAAGAACATTGGAAAAAAAGACTTATAATAAAAGTCCTTTTTTTAAAAATTTTGGGAAACATTTGAAAAAGTAAGGGCGCGCTATATTTGTAATTTATAAAAAAATCATTAACTTTCGAGAAAAATTAAACAGAACTTAAAATTAAATGTATAAACGTTTATTCATGGATTTTCTTTTAAAAACCGCCCAAAAAAAGGGAAAAGTTTTTGATCAAAACGACAGTTCTGATAGACATTGAAAAGCCAGGACGTAGCAAGGATATCGTCATTGACGATTATTGCGGCAGAACTAAGCGAAAAGAACATACGTGAATATGAACCCGCCGCTATCGGACGAGCACTGGGGGAACAAGAACACTCCACATGGGGGGCCCACCGGGGCCCAGCACTGACCAATAACGCTTTATTCTGGGACAAAAACAAACGAATGGCCAATACAGAAATTAAATAAAACATTCACAAATCATTACCAAAAATTACAAAACCCAACAGACAAAGTAGTACGATTGATGTTTAACGACAATTTTGACATAAAATTATGATACAGTCGCCCCATGAATGTATCACTAGTTAGTATTATAGGGGGCACCATACAAACCAATTGTAAATACAAAAAGATCAAAAAATCAAAAATAATTTTCACAAAAAACCCAAATATTTAGTGATTCAACTTTATTTTATTTTCAATTTTTATACCCAGAGGCCCCCCCAGTTTTAATCCCAAAGGAAACCATCCTCTACCATAGAGACAAGATCCATTTTTAAAAAAGGTCCCAGCCTAGGACAATTAGGGACCCGGGGATCAAAAAACTCACACTTGGGAAATCAAGGACACCAGGCTGATATTAGACCATTTTTCAAAGTTCCCCAAATGTTTTGATTATGGACCCAGATCTTTTTTCAAACAAAGTATACATACAAATCAAGAATAATGATCTCGGCATGAATTTGGTCACACCGTATTTTTTTTGAAGGGCACCCAAAAATACCAAAACCTACACAAGTTTCAGTTGATAACTGGATTTACGTCATTGTTCTTCTCTATAATTCCTTATGCCTTTTGAGTGTCGGGTTCCACCGTTCATTGCCAGATTCTTCCTGCTGCCTCCTGTTACATCCAAGTAACCCGGGGGTGGGGATAATCCCCATATTTTGGGCTGGGGGGATGGTCCAAAAATCTCCCGAATTTCCATGTTGAAAAATATAATAAAAAAAATTCCCTGCAGAACTACGATACCGTACCCAAGTTTTCACGCCCCCCCCCCTTTTCATTTACGCCAGGTACATCATTACTTTCATTGTAAACTTTTGGGAATCTTAAAAAAAAAGAAAACAAAATAAGTCTGTTTTTAGTAAGACCTTTTTGTTTACAAGCCCAACGGGTGGGGGAAATAAAAGGCTAAATGAAAACTAAATGAAAAAATTCCCAAAAGGTTTTTTTTTCATTTTTAAACGTAATTTAATGTTATTACCCGGTTGATCATGGGGTTGCAATTGGGGTTTAAACCACGATGGATCGGGAGGGGGGGGGTATTCCCCTTTATATCATACATTTTTTACCATGTACATTTTTTTATGCGGGCCCCATTTTCGTCGTGTTTCCACCGTTCATTTACCACAGCCTGGATTTACCCCCCGTTAATACATCATTACATTCATTGTAAACTATTGTACAACAATAAAATTTAATTCTTTTTTAACTTAGGAGGAAAAAAGATCCAGACCAGTTTCAGTTTCCAAGCTCAGGGTAAGACATCCCAAAGGAAAGTGAGGCACAGGTTTACTGACGGGGAAAAAGAAGCTGGCAAACATTTTATTGCACTTTTTTGTTTATTTTGACAAAGTTTTTACTTTTGTCCACGATGAGCCAGTTTTTTAAAATTTTTTATTTTGTTTTAAAATTTTAAGGAGACAGAAAACAAAATGATCAGTAAGCAAAAAACACACAAAATTAAAAAAATAATTTATCACCCATAAAATAAAACTGTTACGGTTCGACAACGTTGTGGAGCATTGTGGTACCCATGGCCTTTATTGCCATTCCCAAAAGTTCTTCAGCAGATAAACCCGGTCTACTATGGTTCTGAAAGGACCGTGAGGGTAAAAAAGAAAGAGAACGTACAATTTTATTAATAGCACGAGATGAACTTTTGATTTCAACCTTGGGAAATTTATCCAGGGAAGGTTTCGACCACGATGTATGGTGGTGGTAATTTAAATACCCCAATAGTAATAACCCCGAGCAATTATCGTTCACAAAACAATATATTATAAGAATAAAATTTTAAATTTTTTTTAATTAAAACGCACAAATTATTACAATATTCCACTTAATTTGAAACAAATTTAATTAAAAACCCTTTTTGACGTGTCCATACCACAGTGTAGTCTAGCAAGAAACAAAATTTAAATTTAAAACCGATTTTGTTTGAACAAAAAGAAAGCCAACGAATGTTAAATTAAAAAAAGGGGATGGTAGGTTTGGGGGGGATGGGGGGGAGGGTCAGGGTACTGCTTTTCCTTCACTCCCTGCCTTTCCCAAATTTTCACAAGAAACACCCCTTGACAACCCCCGCGTTTATCGTAGCTTCATGTAATACTGAGGATCATTGGGAGATCGGGGAGCGGGGGAAAATTTTGGGGGTCAGTTGAAGGAGACAAAGAGAGCAAATGCCCCTTCGCCTTGCTTTAATTTAAATTTACCCCTTTTACACCCCTTTTAATCACCTTTGGGTCCGCCCCCGCTTAGGGGATTGTACTTTTGGACTGTAATTTCGTCATCAAAAGCTTTTAATATATTGATGGATATCTTTCATGACAGTATGATTAAAATTAATGTATAGTTTGTTTCAAAAGTTTCAGAGATTCAAATTGATTGTTGACATATCTTCATTGACAGTATCATTTATTATTAAGTATAGTTTTTTTTCAATTTTTTTAGATTCAAATTGATTGTTGACATATCTTCTTTTACAGTATATTTAAATTTTCATTACAGGTATAGTTTTGTTGACAATTGTTTGAGAGATTAAATTGATTGTTGGGATATCTTTCATTACAGTATATTCATATTATCAAAAGTGTATATTTTGTTGCCCAAATTTTTTGAGAGACAAATTGATTGTTGACAAACTTTATTGACAATATTCATATTATTACAGTGTATAGTTTTTTTCCAATTGTTTGGGGATTCAAAATTTATTTTGACATATCTTTTATTGAAGTATAATTAATATTTTCTTACAGTGTATAGTTTTTTTTGAAACCCTTTTGTTTGGGGATTCAAGATGGTTGGGTTTAAGACAGTGTTATTTATTACATTATAAAGTATTGGTTTCTTTTTGAGTGAGATAATAATCGTTTAAACAACATTACCGAACAAAACTACCTAAAATTAGAAAGTCTTTTTTGCCGACCGGGGAAAAAAAAAATGATGAATTTGAGTCAACTAGGGGTTTTACTTTTTAAATTTCCCTAATTGAATGTTGTTAAAAGTCGATTGTAGTTGAGTCTGGGGGGGGGCCCAAAACCCTTGGTGGGTGGCGGGGGATTTCCCTTTTTCATCATACATGTTATTTCCCTTTATTTTTTAGGGGGTCCCCCATTTCTTTCCGGGACCCCTTTCCTTTTCCGTATTCATTTTTGTTTACCCATGAAAGCAAAATATTGGTAATCTTAAATGAAAAAAACAAGATTAAAGTTTTATATTAAACTTAGGGAAAATTCTAGTTAGTTTATGTATATCCGTACCAAAGCTTTAAAAGGTTAAAACAATTACTTGATTTTATTAGGGAAAACAAACACCAAATCCGGTTTTGGGCTCCCCCCCATTCAGACATGCGCGGGCTTTTAATTGCTTGATTGGGTTTTCAATGCTGTGTTTTAAAGACTTTTTCAATAGGGGGGGAAAAATTTGCCCCAAAAAATGCGTTCCACCAACCTCATCCCCCCATCAGATCCTCTTTAAAAAAAATAGTGCGTTTTTCCTGGCTTCGAAATACGCATTAGTTCAGATCAGTGGGGGGCAGTTTGTGGATCAAGGAGGCCCATTCATCACATGGCTTTAAATTACCCCTTTTTTGGGAGTTTCACCACTGTGACAAGGTACATGTTTATATGCGATCCCCCCCAGCTCATTTTCATCGTGTTTCCTTTTATTTACCCCACAGCATGGATTCGCAATTCAGCTAATCACCCTTACAACTTTAACACCCTGGGATTCTAAAAAAAAATAAATTGAATTGCTATTTTTTACAAAATAAACTTAAAAGAAACAAAACGAATAATGCCATAGTAATTATCAAGTTTTGAATTGGTCAAGGAAAGTTTTTAATAGTTTAGTATGATGAATGCCAAATCGTCCCCAGGATTTTCCTGTAGTTTATGTATTGACCACAGCATTTAAAAACTTTGTTTCCCCGTAAGGGGAAACAAAAACCCTACTTTAAAAAAGGGAAAAATTTTAATTATGAATATGATAAATGGTTCGAGAGGGGCCCGTATTCTAATGTTTACAGGGGGGTAAGGACATGTAGACAAGATAAGTAAGACAATGTTACCCATATTAAAGGGACAAATTAGATCAAAAAAGGGCATGGAATCGAGGGATTAGTTTAGATTAACCCATCAGTGACTGAAAAAACACCCAAAAAATAAAATATATTATCATTGTTGCAAAAAGAGAAGTAATTTTAAAACATTTTTTTTAAACCAGATCACCGATTCAATGCCCCCTTGAAAGTTGTTTGAACGGGCGATACCGTCCCTTTTAAAAAAAATGTTATTCATATTATAAATAGTTGATTTAAATTTTTCCCACACCGACGTGTGTATCACTGTATGCTGGCTTCCGAGTGTCTGTGAAAAAAAAACCGGGGATTGTTTTGAAAGTACATTTGTCCGTCAATAGGGTTTGGGAACAAAGCCTTTTTTCACCCAAAAAAATTTACCGCTTGACCTTTTAAAAATATCTTTTTTCACCATAATTATTTAAAAAAATTTAGAGTTATGTAACGGTAACGGAGTTTTTTTTCTTTCATTTTAATGATAATTAAATAAACGATCAAAAACAAAAAAAAAAATGAGTATTCATTTAAAAAAAAGTACCAACCCAAATTTAAAATGTAATGTTTGTTTTGTGATTTTAAACGAAAATCATTAATTTTTGATATTCATTTTATTTTCTTGAAATAAATAAACAGTGAAGGCTAGTAGATAGAAAAAATGGTTCTGGGCAGTTAAGAATTTTGAGAAGAATATTAGATTTTTGAGAAAATGTTATATTTTTGAGAAGCGTGTTTTTTTTTGACCCGATTGACCACGAGTTGATTGACTGTTTTAAAAAAATTTTTAGAGGTTGTTGACCCAGTTTGTGAGGTTAAATAAATGCTTTTTAAGAATTGTTTTTTTAAATTCCAAACAAAAACTCAACAACAAAAAATTACCAAAAAAGGAAAAATATAATCTAGTTAAAAACAGAAGTGAGGGGTGACGAATCATATATCTGATGGTCAAAGAGAATTG
>CM055817.1:37098056-37102949 GCA_029582265.1 Zoroaster sp. YZ-2022 | reverse complement strand
TTACATTTATAAGTTTAATCCATATTAATTGAGGTGAGCGTCTCTCTTAATTTTGTATCAACTTTACCAGTTTATTGCTGTATTCATGTCTTCATTTTTATACCAGTGGATTTCTAATAACACCAGGATGCTGCTGGACTTCGTTTCATTGATGAAGACACTCCATTATGGATATATTTATGAAAATTTATTAGAATTTTGTGTGTACCTACCTGCTAATTTTCTACTTAGCAGGCATCATGGATTGATAAACGACCTGTGCATTCAAGCTTGACTGATCTTCTTCTATTGACTTGACTCTTATCTACCACATATCTTTTGTATGGATTAACAACTGTGACAATGGAGCTTCATTTTCTGTTTATTCTTCTCATCCTCCCTGGATTAATATGCATTGATAACTCACTATTAATAATAATAATAATAATAATAATAATAATAATAATAATAATAATAATAATAATAATAATAATAATAATAATAATAATAATAATAATAATAATAATAATAATAATAATAATAATAATAATAATAATAATAATAATAATAATAATTTTGTGATGATAATAATGAATGCTATGCAGCATCAACTCAACGGTGAATCAGCGACGAACTCTCAAAGAGGAAGTCCATCGCCCGTTCTGGTCGGTATGCTTGAGCAGGTACCGCCAGATCGTGTTACACACCAGAACAATAACATAATACGTGAAGCAAAACAGGAGAAAGTGGAGTAAGGACGATAACAGAATTGGGTAATGGAATGTTTTATAAGAGCAAGTGCTGAGAACAGAGGGTAGAAGGAGAACGATTAACAGTTATTTGTGCATGGATAATTGAGGCATATTTTAAGAAATAAGTTAAAGGTGCAGCGGTCTTGCCGACCAGGATAATGAACAAATCAAACATAATCAGTGTGGCTAATGAAAGTTGAGGGTGGAAGAGATGAGTAGAATAAATATCATGGACAGAGGCTGGGGATGAAGAAGTGCAGGAGGGAGGAACTGACAACGTGGTCACTGGTGAGCTGGCAAGTTCCAGAGTGCGATGAGGTCAGTGGATAACAGAAGAGGGAATAAGACTTGACGGAGGAAGAGCTGGAGTGTTAGTGAAAAGGGATTGAAGAGGTGTAGTTGTATTGGTAAAAGGGATCAGGGTGGAGTATTCTCAGAGCAGCCAGGCTCTATGAAAAAGCTGACAAATGTCAGCTATGGTAATTAGAATCATTGGGACGGTAAGTACTACTAATCTTCTGAAATTAACGATCTTGTCTTTGCAGGTGCAGTTGTAGCGCGAGAGGAGATCAGGGGTAAAATCTTCACATTCACAATCACGACACAAAGATAATAAACCTTGGTGGAAACGCAGACTTGAGGGCCAAATTAACGAGTTAGGCAAAGATCTCAGTAGAATAGAGCAAATGGATAGAGGTGCAATGAAAGATTCAGATATGAGGAACAGATTAATGAAGAAGTATCAAGTAAAAGGAAAGGGGATGAGTGTAGTTAAGGAAGAAATAAAGCAAAGGGTTAAAGATGGACTTCAACGGAATATATTACAGTGTTTTGATGCTGTTAGGCTTACAAGAAGTGTGTAATGATTACTTCTATATGATTAAAATTCAAATAAAGTAATTTCTTAAATGCTAAAAAATCATTTGATCAGCATTTCACTATCTAGAAAGAGTCGTGCTTTCGCAAAAAGCCCGAACTCATGGAATAATTCATATCGTAGTTGTGACGTACAATCAAGGACTGGCATTCGCTGCTTATGCCCACATGTCATGAGTGTTCCCCCAGCAAAGTGCATTAAAAAGCGACGTGTACGAAAACGAACTCCCAGTCGTACTCACTTGCCTTCTCTCGATATTTGACGCTTTCAAAGTTGGAACAGAATGCCTTGTTTCAAAACGATGATTTGGTATCCAAACCAAAAACTTTCTTTTCCACTTGACTGGAAGAATCTCTACAGTCGCCCGTAAAATGGGCTGAACAAATCAACGACCATTTTGTCAACGTGAAATCCTTTCGTATGTGTTCACGAACTTCACCCACCTTGAAGCCGCCGATTCCGCGGAAATCGGAAAAACTAACTCTCTCTGATTCTTGGTGGCACTTGGCTTGTACATCACACCAACAGCACACATGTGTAAGTAGGGGTTATGCACCGTCTTACGAACAAAATTTCGTCAAAACGGGGGAAAAATCATGCGTATCAGCTTCGAGCAAGAAACCCATTGCCAAACACAAAGACAAAAACGGCTTCCTTTATTTATGCCCCAGATAGTACGTCACACTTACGTTGGAGTTTATGTGCCGCTGGTATTTCACCGTTCATTTCGTATTGTATTTCTATAAGGCCTTTGCTGGGAACTTGGCGGCCATGAAAAGGCGTAAGCCAACGGCGAGAAAAAACCACTCGGCGCTCAGAAACGGCATAAATGGGCCATTTTACAATCAAAATTAAACTAAATAACGGGGAATAAAACCATCGTACTGATAATGAAATAATAACTAAACACAACATAAACAAGACTCAGGAGACGATTTAGTGTACGAGCTCTCGTTGAAGTCCATCTTTAAGGCGAAGGCTGCGAAAGTAAAGAGGTACGATGACAGAGTCAGGCAGTTTCATCAAAATCGCCTATTCAGTACAAATCAACGTCAATTATTCAAAGAATTGGACAGGAAATGTGACAACTCACAAGTGGGGCCCAGAGCCAGCAGAGGCAAAGGAAAATTTTGCAGGGTGGTCTTTGGGATCAGCCTGGTGATCATAACAGACAAGCAGAATGGTTATACGACGTGAAAGACGGGTTAAAGAATGTACAACAACAAGAGGGATTTCAGATTGATGTGTGGGAGCAAGATGAAGAAACAGTTGAGGAAAGTGCCGAATTTGAATTAGCCCCGACCGGTAATTCCAAATTTGCACGGATACACAACAAGAACTCAGTAGTCTTCTTTACGAAAGAATAGCCCAGCAGCTGCAACAATGCTTAGTGCGTGACAAATGTTCCGACGTGAATGACTGAAGCAAGAACGGTTCTCATCATGAAGGACACATTAAGAAGGGTAACGTTGTAAGTAACTATCGACCTATTACATGTCTACCCATGATGTATGAAACTTCTGACCCTGGTATCATTGCAGAAGATCTGTATAGTCACACAGAAGATCAGCAGTTAGTTTCCAGATATGAGCAGAAAAGGGGCAAAGAAGCGGTCCAAGAGAACGAAAGACTAACTTCCATCATTGATAAGATTTGGTGCTAAAGACCTGTAGGTGAACAGGAAAACTAATCTGGCCATGGCATGGATAGATTACAAGAAGGCACTACGACATGGTATCACACTCGGGGATTATGGAATGTTTGACTATGATAGGGGCAGTTGATGCGTGAAATGTTCTCCTGGTGAGAGAGCATGGAAGACATGGAGAACAAATCTGATGGCCAGTGATGAATGTCTTGGTAAAGGCAAACATCAGACGAGGTATTTTCCCGGGCGATTCTCTATCTCCACTGTTGTTTGTTTTGGCGCTATCCCTTGACGATGATTGCGGAAGCGTTAGTGCTGGATACGAGATGACGAAGGATGGATGCAGGATTAATCATCTTCTCTGCATGGACGACCTGAAGTTGTTTGCGAAGAACGAGAAAGAGATTGATTCCTTGGGCAGACTGTACGGATCTTCAGTGATGACATCGACATGAAGTTTGGTCTGGAGAAATGCTGCGATGATCATGAAGAGGGTAAAAGGGTACATTCGGATGGAATTGCTTTACCAGATGGCACACAATTGAGGGCGTTGGGTGAAGAAGAAAGTTATAAGTATCTTGAGTGCTTGAAGCAGATCATGTACTGCACGAGGAATCGAAAGAGAGACTTAAGAAAGAGTATATAAGACGAGTGAAGAAGTGTTTGAAGTCCAAGCTGAATGGAGGAATATGATAAAGGCGATCAACACTTGGCTGTGTCACTACCATGAGATACAGTGCGGGGTGTCGAGTGGACAAGGCAGATCTAGATGTTGCTGACAGGAAAACGGAGAAAGCGGATGACGATGTACGGTATGTTACATCCACGGTCGAATGTCAGCAGACTCTATCTACCGAGGTCAGAGGCGGAAGAGGTTAAGTGTATCAGACAGCGTTAACATCGAGAGAAGGAGCTTGCAGTGTCATGTAAGAAGTACTCGGGAAAAGTTGTTGAAGGTTGCGCAGAAATACATGAAGGCAGACGAATTAGGTCCAAAGGAGTATAAGAATCAAAGGAGTATAAGAATCAAAGAAGAGAAGAAAGAACACGAGATTGGCAGGAAAAACCACTTCACGGCCGATTCCTGAGATGTACTGAAGAAGTGGCAAGTAGCAAAACTTGGGAATGGTTGAGGAGAGGAGAACTAAAGAAAGAAACTGAGGGTCTGATTACTGCTGCGCGAGACCAGTATCTGCCGACGAATGTGATGAAGGCAAGGATCGAAGTCAGATGTCTCTTTCTATGTGCAGAATGTGCAATGCGGCGGAGGAGACTGTTTCATATTGTCAGCGAATGCAGAGTGCATGCTCAGACAGAGTACAAAGGCAGACACGACAAGTTGGCCAAGGTGATCCATTGGGATCTGTGTAAGAAGCAGGTGTCAAGGTGCACCGAAGTGGTACGACCATGCCGGAAAAGGTTGAAGAAACGGGATCATGTCAAGATTCTCGGGACTTCAACATCCAGACAGATCATGTTATAGAACATAGACGGCCGGATGTTGTTGTCTTGGATAAGCATGCAAAGATGTGTCATCTTATTGATATAGCTGTGCCGGGTGATAGTAGAGTAGCTTTGAAGGAGAAGGAGAAGGTACAGAATATCAGGATTTGAAGCGAGAGAACTCCGAAAGCTGT
>CM055817.1:37085556-37095556 GCA_029582265.1 Zoroaster sp. YZ-2022 | reverse complement strand
GGAAAATTTTGGCATAAGGAATGCGTGGATGACGATACCTCGCACGCAAGAGAAAATAGAAACAGGAACAATCGGGAAGAGGCGACGAATACACCCCCGGAAGAGGGGTCTCGGAAGAAGAAGAAGACGAAGAAGAAAAATATCAGAAGACGAATATGCCCAAGACAAGAACAACTGAGAAACGAAGAAGACTATGAAGATTTGGTCCCTATAACAGACATGGGTACAGCGTTTAGAAAGAAAAGGGGCAGGGCTAGGCCCAGTCGAGAAGAAACCCGTATCCTGCTAAACCGCCGAACACAACACAAAAGGAAGAGGAAGAGGAAGACGCGAGGTATTTAATTATTGTTTAGTAAATATTAAACTCCACCAACGTATAATGTTATACTTTGATTCTCCTGATGGCATGCACAGCCTCACTTAATGTTAACGGTTTGAGAGACTATCATAAAAGAGATTTACTGTTTAATTACCTAGCAAGAAAGGCTGTGAAATGCCTTCAGGAGACCCACAGTGTAGAGGCTGACGATGGTTTAAGGACAACCCGGGGAGGAGGATATTTTTTTAGCCACGGCACGACAAATAGTCGAGGTGTGGCACTATTTAACCAACAAAAGTGGTATATCATTAACTAACTATCAGGGTGACAAAAATGGAAGGTGGGTCAAAGGGACATCCATATTCACGAAAACACAATTGTCTCTTCTCAGTGTATGCGCTAAACTTGATTGTCGAAAGAAGCCTCTTCTTTAAAGAAATTGAAAATTTATTTCACAAAAATCAATTAAATGATAATTTATACTGCGATCTTAACTGTCAAAACAATACAGAAATAAGTGACAGCAGAAAATGTTTTACTTAATTTTTATACAGTCATACGGCTTAATTGATCTTGGGAAAACCTTCCATGAAACTACACAGTACTTTATCATAAAGGCCTAAGGAAAAAAGTCATTGATTACATTCTGGCATCCGAAAACATTGCACCAAAAATAAAACAAATATCAGTTGAACCAACCAGCTATCCGATCATAATACAATTATTGTTCGAATTGAAAATTTTCTAATAAAAAAGGACCTGGAAGGTGGAGTGAGGAAAAGACCTGCTGACAGATGAAATTTTAAACAAAAAAAATACAGTGGTTTTAAATTTTTGGAAAACACAAAAACTAAGTGCAAAGATATTATGGAGTGGTGGGATCTTGGAAAGAATCGACTTAAAGAAATTATGAAAGCAGGGGAGAAGGCAAAATATTTTGAACGTCGGAAGGAAAAGTATCAACTAGATCAAAAATACGAATTTCTTGTCAGTAATCCTGATATTACAAATAAGCCCGAACTAGACGATATTGAAAAAAAAATTAAAGCATTTGAAGAAAAAGAATGGAAAAACAAAACTCAACTCCATACAAATAAACAAATACACGGTGAAAACCTTCCAAATATTTCTTTTGAAGCAGTTAAACAACAGCGACAATTTAACTATATAAATGTTTTAACAAATGAAAAAGGAGATATCTTAGACAATACGACATCAATTATGAAACATGTAAAATGGTATACGGAGCTTTTCTCTTCTGACAAAACAAACAACCATCATATGCACACACAAAAAAGGAAATTTAAACCAATTCAGTTTGAAGAGGAAATGGTTACAAACATTGAAAAGGAAAATTGGGGTGAATGAACTGCACGAAGCACTCCTTAAAATGAATAGAAAGTTCGGCTTAGACGGACTAACGTAGAGTTTATGTAAGCTTTTGGGAAGTAATTAAAAACGATTTTGTAGAATTGGTAAATTATTGTAAATTAAAAAGAGACTCTGAATTCAATGAACACAGCACTGTTAGAATTATATAAGAACAAAGGACAGGAAAATTAAAAATTGGCGACCAATAAGCCTTCTTAATGTAGATTATAAAAATGTAACAAAATGTCTTACAAAGCGTCTATGTAAAAACTTATGCCTTACTTGATCAATGAAAATCAAACTTGCAGGGGTCAAAGGCAGAAACATACATGACAATTTAATGGTGGTAAGGTGCCATGATTACGTTAATTTAAATAACAAAGCAGCAGCGATAATAAACATTGATCAGGAAAAGGCATTTGATCGAATTGAATGGAGGTACATGTACGCAACAATGCAGGCAATGGGAGTCCCCGGAGGTCTAATAGAATGGATTAAGACTATTTTACAGCAACCCGTTATCCACAATTAAATCAACAATTACTTTACTGACCCTACAGGTCACAAGAGGAATAAGACAGCAGGGTGCCCAATGTCTCCATCGTTGTATGCCATCTGCAGAAGGACTCGCCAATATGATTAGAAATAATAAACTAATAAAAGTTCTGGAGCTGCCGAAACAAGACATTGTTAAATAATACAACATGATATGAGCATATTTATCACACAGGATTCAGATTTTGAAAATTTGAATTTGGGCCATTTTTACATTATTACAATGAAGGATCTGGTTCTGAAAATTAATGCCGAAAAAAACCCGATGACTGTGGTTGGGGGAAAATGGAAAAAATAGGAAGAAAAAAACCAGGAAATTTCGAATGGACGAACCATAAATTGAAAGTATTGGGCATTTATTTTGGGAAACGAAGTCAAACCAGAAGAAAATTGGGATGAAAGAATTCACAAAGCAAAAAATTACTGAATAGATGGAAAGGGAAGATCCTTGACAATGAAGGCTAAATCGGTGGTAGTTAATTGTCTTGTAGGTAGCAGTTTGGTTTATTTTGGTTCTGTGATCTCGTGTCCAGATCACCTGATCAAGAAATTAAACGATGTAATTTGGGAATTGTATTGGTCGGGGGACCGGACAAGATGAAAAGGATAAATAAGGTGACCAAACACAAAAAGGTGGGACGGGACTTATTAATGTAGAGTTTAAACTGAAGGCCTTAACACTGCAATGGCTTAGGAAAATATACCCAAAAGGGGAATTGGAAAACTTATTTGACTATTGGATTGGAGGGCAAAAGGCGGAGACGACAAACTTGGCTGGTTTATCTTGAACAATTATAAACGGATTAGTCCGGGAACGCCGTCGTTTTATAGAGACGTCATTTATGCCTTTATAAAATCAAGCAGTGTACAATTTGGACTTTAGTTGTATAATGAAGCATATTACACCCTTATGGAATAACTCTGTGATTACGAGAGGCGGGTTATTAGACTAAAAATGTTAAAGAAATATGGAATAATTAACTTAAGACATGTTGTTAAAGACCAACATTTCATTTCCTTTATGGAGCTATCGAAGAGGTGTAATATTAGAAAAATAAACGCGGAAGAATATTAGCTAAGAAAAGGAATAATTGAAACAATTTGTGAAGGAAATAGAGAAGGTAATCATTTGTGTAACTTTCTCTGTATATTAACTTAGAAGGGACTCAATGGCCCATATCAAGGTCTCGGTTAAAATGTATATTGCAGTCTAATAAGTACTGCTGTTATACCACCACACCTGAGCTCAAATGAAGGGCAAATTAAAATTGAAAAACAAGAAACCTAAATTTGGGGACGGGTTAGTAAGGAAAGCACTTGCAATAGAATTGCAAAGTTTAACACAGTGATAAAGATTTATGGGTTTCGACCAAAAAACAGGATATTACCCACAAAAGATAAGATTATTCAAAATGGAAAATGTAGAAGACAACAAATGTGGACTTTGCAAAACCAGAAATTGAAACTATGGACACATCTCTTTATTTATTGTAACAAAATTGGTCATGTGGATTTACATAGAAAACTTATTGGAGGATTGTACAGTGGTAATAAGCATTTCTATATGAATGATAGCAACCGAGATCCTGTTATGTGAGAAAATGTGACAGATGTCGCTTTATTATTAATTGCGAAACTACACAATATTATATGGGTAACCAGGGGTGTTATAACTTGTGTGTAAAAGGAGAACAAATAAAATGCACGAAGTTACTTAGAGTTTATTTACAGAAAAGAGCATTAAAAATATGCTCGAATTAGAGAACGGTAGACTTTTCTAAAAAGAGTTCCTTATAATGTGGTGCAAAAATAATGCTATGTAAAAGTCATGGATGGAAATATAGAGATATCAATTTGAAAAAGTAAACATTTCTCAATCTTGAAGACATACGGGTAACGTAATATAATAATATGTAAATATTGTACATAAATGTGATTTTTTTGCATACTTAATGGGAAAGACAGTGGTATTGTTTCAAGAGAGATTGGCCATGCATATATAATTAAGCTAAATTATCAAGTGATTATCCTTTATTTTTAATAATAATAATAATAATAGTAGCGCATCGTAATCCACCAACTGAGTGGTGTTCAAGGCGCATTATATTATTACCCCTGGGCTCATAAAGGCTCATAAGGCTCATAAATCATTCCTGAAACCATCTCAGCTCCCTGGGGAGTATACAGCTCAATTGCCGCCATTACAGCGCATATAGGGCTAATCAACCAACTCTGCCCTTCACAGGTACCCATTTAACTCCCTGGGTGGAGAGAAGCAATTATGGTTGTCTTGCTCCAGGACACAAGTGTCTGACGGCCAAATTCGAACCAACATTCTGCTGCTAACACCAGAATCTTGAGTCCGGTAAGCTAGAACAACCAAGCTCAGCCACGACACTGTATTGGATACATGTAATGTGGAATTTAAGTTATCAAGTTCTACATGTATAGTAATCTTTGCCAAGAAACATGCCGGCCATCGTAAGTATTTTAGTTCACATATTTCTTACTACAAAATTCATCTGCTATTACTTTTCAAACTGGAACTATTAATTGCAGTGAGACATAAACCCCTAACCCAGGACCTGATTCACTACTACAACAACATCCCAACACCTTTGTTATTTCTTACCGCGTGATGAACTTTTTAAACTTCCCAAGATTTCGCATGTTGTGGATACCAAAACATTGTTAGCATACACGGATTACCGCATCTTTTGGGCAAACTGGGCACGTGCCCCGGCCCATAGGAGCCAATAGGGGCCCTATGGTTTTCAAAAAAAAAAAAATAATAATAATAATTTTTAGGGAGGTAAATACGGGTCCCTATTACAAATGTCAAGGCCCTCCATTTTAAAAAATATTGGGAGTAAATGTGATTTTGCAAATGTTATGACTATGGCATTGTTTGAATGTAAATCACGTGTTTAATAAAGCCAATTAAATCAAGTAGCCTACAGCGTGACGTGTGTGAGGTCAAATCGCTTCACCTCAACTGTCAATTTCATTTCAAGCATCAATCAACATGGAGAAACGCAGCAGCATACTCCAGTGGAGCAGCAAAGCGCAAGCTAAAAGAAAAAGAAGCCAAAGAGGCGGTTTTGGTACAACAATACCGTCTATATCAAACTTCTTCAGCAAAAAACAGGTGAAGGATGAGGGAGTTAAGGCCTCACTGTTAGCAGCTAACGATGCTACTACAGGGCACAGAGCTGCCTCTTCCCATGGACGACCCTCGATGCTAATGGCGCCTCCACTGCTGGCCCTCCAATAGTAGCCAGCTCAAGTTTACGGGAGGACTGCAGCATATCGCGTGGGGGACCAGCACTGCCACACAGTGGATAATGCTAACGTTAGCACTCACACTACCAGCCCAGACACAGAGGGAAGCGTTGCCCGCCTGTTCGTGAAGGAAAAGATCAGACGACCAAACATGAGAAGTTCAATCCTGACCAGAGTGCAGGTCTACAGATGAAGGACGAAGAGCTACTCCTGGTGTGAGACTGTTACAGACCCCTGCGCTGTGGGGAAATATATTCTAGTGATAAAAGTCAAATCAAAATTCTCATTGGGAGGGGCATCTTCATTTCACAACAGACGAGCGAAATACCCAGCATCATCAAGAGACTGTGGAATGGGTGGTCGTTGCCGTTCATTAACTCGTAACGATATGCTGTCCAGTCGGCTTAGTCGAATGGACAACTGACAACCCGAGAATGGCTGATATATTCACCATCAAATGGTAATGTATTCTGCTTCACCTGCAAACTTTTTTTTTGGGACAAAAACAGAATCGCATTTGTGAATGGTTTTTTGCGACTGGAAACATTCTGACCGCATTTCTGAACACAGACGAGAGGAGCCCAGACCATATGTCCAACATGCTAATTCTGAGATGCAAGAGATTGCGTGTAAGCACTGGGGCAAACGGTGATTCAGCCATACTAAAACAAACTTTGGATGCAGCCCTGGCCAATATTGGACGGATGTTCTACGACGAATCGTTGCAGTGATAAAGTTTTTAGGAGAAAAGAGGACTGGCATTTAGAGGAAATGACGAGCTGCTGCACCTCCACACAATGGAAACTATCTCGGATTTTAGAGTTAATATCTCAATTCGACCTGTTTTCTGGCACAACTTTGTACATTAAAAGATAATACGTGAAAAGGGCAGATGGAGCAAGGTCTCGTACTTATCGTCAACAATATGTGAGGAGTTCATTGAGTTAATGGGAGAAAAACTAGGACATGTAATAGCAGATGAGATTCGTGATGCGAAATATTTTCTATCATTGTAGAATTCCACTCGACCTGAGTCATGTAGAGATCAGTTAACGTTCATCTTTAGACGATTTGTTAGCAAGCAGGGTAAGAACAGTGGAACGTTTTCTGGCTTTTTGGAGTGCCAAATAATTCAGAGCCATACAGACAGAGTTTGGCAGACTATACTGTGGTTGGCTAGGTGGACAGATTCTTGGTACTGAGTTATCTAATTGTAGAGGCCAATCATTTGACAACAATGCCAGCAATATGTCGGGGCGTTACAACGGACCCAGGCGTGCACTTAAAAGCAACACAACACATTGATCCATTATATTGTGCTCCTTAAAGCGCTACATCTCGCTAAACTTAGTAGGGTGTAAATAGCATAGAGGCCAGCAGTCCAGAGGTGGGGAAGTATTTTGATTTACTGCAAATCTGGTGTACAACATTTATTTAGCTCATGCGTCTACACATAGGGTGGGGCCTTCGAGTTTTCAGAACCCTGATATCCACATAGATTTAACACTGAAGTCACTTATCGAAACGCGGTGGAGCACATGCAGAGCAGACTCCACTAGAGCTCTTTGGCAAACCACAGTAAAATAAGGGAGGCCTTAGAGAGCATATCTAACATGATGAACATGAGAAAAGAGAGGAGTCGAAGTGAGGCCAGCACACTCTGTGGGAAGTTAGACAACTAGAAACTGCATTTATGGCAATTGTTTGAACAATACCATCCTTACTCGATTCCAAATGACAAGTGCTGCAGCTACAAAAGCGGATATAGACCTTCATGACAGCAGCAGTGCAACTTCTACAGTCTCTACGTGAGTTTGTGTCAGCTCAAAGCAGCCGTTTTGAACACTTTTGAAAGGGAAGGCGTTATTGGCTGTGCCAGTGTGTCCCAGTACATACAAACATGATATCCAGCGGTACCAAAAAGCGTAAAAGATGGACGATGACAGTGCAGAAAAAACGATGCTTTATTTGATGGGAAAAGAAAATCCAAATAGAAACATTTAATGGTAGTTATTGATACATTAGTCAGCTGTGCTTGGCCACACAGACTTGATGCATACAAGCACCTAATATGTGATCTGTTTGGGGTTCTGTTCATGCCAGCTACCGCATCGGACAGGGAAGTAATTAATAAAGCGAACACTCTTCCTCTGCCTATCCTCGGATTTGGACAGCTGTCTTGCAGAGTCGCAGAACTGATTCACTTCAGATCCTTCATTGGACATCAAATGACTGAACACATGTCTCCTCCATCGAGAACTCCTGGAAAAGGCAATTCTCCGATTGTGGACTATACTCAACATTTCGAACGTGTACATTGCATTAGACTGTATCTGACGCTTCCCTGTCAGTAACTGTGAGAGGTGAACGCTCCTTCCTCACAAAATGTCCAGGATAAAATGAACTTCAGTGACAAGGATGACACAGAAACGCCTGAACAAGCCTGTCACTGCATGGCTATCGAATCGGAAGTCGTGCGGGAAAGCTGACTTTGAGGACATAATAAAAGACTTTTCTTTCAAAGAAGGCCAGAAGAAAGCCAGTTTAGGTAAGTAATTTTTTTCACTGCGGTTTCCTTTATAAGGTTTATATTAAGTGTGTAGGCCTATGCAAAGTGTGGTTGTTTCTGTGCTATTGCACAGCAACAAACACTATGTAGGCTATCTGGGGAGGGCATGCAGTGAGTGCGTGCGTGCGCGTGCAGGCTAAGTAGATAAGTACTCAGTAGTATTATGCGCGTGTATGGGCCCTGTGGCGGAATTTTGGTGCCCAGGCCTGCGCGCTCATGATGATCCGTCCATGATTGTTAGCACCTACTGTACTGAAATGATCTGAAACAGTATAGAATATTTCATCAACATCCAAAATACCACCCTGCACATAGAGGGAAAAAAGTGGCAGACGCCGAATGAAAAACATCCCAGTTCTGCAGTTACAAGTAGACCCACAACTAGCCAATCCATGAGAACGCATCATTCTTCAAACAACAATACGCTATCTGATTCTGCTGTTTGCTTTTTAACAACTTGAAATCCGTCAAAACCTCACACAAGACTCTCTACTTAACTGTTGCCTTCGAATGCTCAGTCAATAAAGGGAATAAGACATGTGAATTTACTGACTTTGTTTTGAGTAAATACCTTGATGTTGTCGCCATATGTGAAACCTGTTAAAAACTGATGATTTAGATCTTCTCTGTAACTGTAATTTATGACACCAAGAAATATCTACATCATTTGAAGCAATTCATGCCGAGATTACATCAAATTCACAGTCATTTCATCTTGTAACAATATATCGCCCACCTGGATGTGCTTTTGGAACATTTATTCTTGATTTTGAAAATATGATTGTTGATTTCCTTTTACATAATGATGTCCTTTTTTTGTGGTGACTTTAATATTCACTTAGATTCACTAATAACCATGCTGCCAATCGATTCAAGGAATTAATATCTTCTTATGGGATTATTTCAACACATCACTGAACCTACCACAAGCACGGACACTGTTTGGATCTTCTCATCATTCGTGAGAATACGTCTTACTCTCAAATATTTGTATATTACCTGACCATCAGGATCACTATGGTATAATGTGTATATTTGAATCTGGAAGAAGCTTCCTCTTCCCACTGTTAATATCAAAAGTCACGCAATTTGGAAATCAACTGATATCAAATAACATTTCTGATGATGTCAAATCTGCTCTGTCAGCCGCTAATCTTGAAGACCATGATTTGGATAGCTGTGTTGAAATTTATGAATCATCTGTAACGTAAAATTGTTGATAAACATGCACCTGTAAAATCTAATAGCCATCAAATTAAGATCGACAAGTCCCTGATTTACGAATGAAATTGCCCAACCAGGAAAATTCGTCGCCAGCTTGAAAGGAGATGGATCCGATCGAAGCTTGAAATTGATAGACAAGAGTTCTCTCTCTCTCTCTCTCTCTCTCTCTCCGGGTAGGTCGTGTATTTATCGAGCTCCAGGAAACAGTCGATTTTTGTGAGATTTACGCATCTTACGGTTACAAATTTTATATTAATCTTACTCTTATTGTTCATACATCATACAGGGCGAATTTCAAATTGTCAGGTTTAACTGTTTTCGTGTTTTTCTGGGTTCTTTTTTTCAAATTTTTGTCGTTTTTGGTGCTTTGGCTGGTCACCATTGGCCAGTCAGGCGCAACGGCCTTATTGAAAAATCAGCTGAGGAAGAGTGAGGGTGTGGTGAACGCGTTTTATTGTTCCCGGTAATAGCCCACTTACCAGGGACAATGGAATCGTGTTCAAAGCGCTGACACAGTCTCCGTACGCCAATATTCCTCATTTCACTGGTTAACCAAATTTCAAATGCACAAGTGTTATCAGCTTCCAGGATTTCAAACGGTCGAATAGCAGCATATCTGAGCTCGAGGAGGCTGTCGTCAGGCTGTCCGCAACGGACTGACCCACGATGGACCAAGGGCC
>CM055817.1:37039145-37085056 GCA_029582265.1 Zoroaster sp. YZ-2022 | reverse complement strand
TCCTTGAGATGATCTACTGACACAAATTTGGAGTATCGGGTGGAAATTTCAGATTTTTCAAATGAACATGAAGATGGAACGCACACGTTCTGTGCTCATTGTAGAAACAATACGTCTGACGTCACATTTGTATATGCACACATTTAAGTTCCATCTGCTAATGGTCCCTAATCACAGACAAATCAGCTGGCTCATGAGCTAAGTTCCTTGTTCACATTGGTGCATGTTTATGTACTTGTCTTGTACCGTTACCGTACCTACTAGATCCATTATGCCGTCTATAATCGCTATCATCCAGCCCAGAAGCCAAGTAGAGGTGTCGAATTGTTCTTGTAAGCCAGGTAGCATTACGGCAAGGCTCTTTATCATTCCAGTCCAGGTCATCCATGATGCGAACGTACCAAGAACTCCCATCCATCCAAGGTAGCCGCCATCTTGATACAACTCAAGGGTGTTATCCAGTAGTCTTTTACACAAACCGCATACCATTTTCTATGAAAAAATACTGACTACATGTACACATATTCTATGCCCAAAATGCACGTCATGCGACCGTGCAAACTTCATGAGCAATTGATGTTTCACTAGTGCAATTAGACGACACCACTAACGACAGCAATTTCAAGTCCTTTAAAGCCGTCACAATTAGTTTTGTTTGCGAAACTGCTTCTAAAAGTATCCTTATTTTTAGTTTGAATCAATTTATAATTAAACAACCAATTGTTACTTAAATGATATAATTCATCAACTTTACACCAAGTAAGTTTCATGTCAAACACTCGACAGTTATAGTTGCGTGATAACCTTGCTGAAAACGTACTTTCTGTTACATTGTACGCACCACTATCACCACACAGTCTGAGCGGATTGTGATCGCGAACGTGATTGGGATTTGTTGCGCCGTTTAGTCTAAAGAGGCAGGGAGAATGTGTTACAGTTTGAGGTTTCTATGATGAGGTTTCAAATGCTGAAGTGATCGTATGCAATGAGTGATTTAAAGAAATTCATGCATGTAACTGCTCCCTCCTTTCAGCCAAAATATTGAGGTTGCAGGTATCTATAGCATGTTCATGTATTGTCTGCTTATCATGATCTTACAGGCTTCTTTTCTCCAGCTTCTCGCTTTCCACAGCACTTAGCCCGGGGTATAATATATCCTGTAAACTTGTATATATAGTATTGATTTTGTTCCTTGCTCATTACAACATTTTGCCGAGCGTCGACTTATACGGCAAAGGCTAGTAGTGTATATGCCAGCAAGATCAGATGACCCAATTGGCATAGCTTATCCCATCGAAGGAATGTTGCAGCTGTCTCCTGTCTATCGAATGCAGTGACGTCTTCAAATACTGAATATGCCCTCAGATTTCCATCGAATCTCCCCTGATAAGTGCACATTATTGTAAAAACAGAGGTATTACAGAATTATAATTGGTCAAATGTCACTAATAGGCATCGAAATATTCAGTGATATTTGAGCACATTTTCAGTAGCAGAAACATATACAAATTTGCCGGTTCACACCTTATGCATAATGTATTTCATGTTGACCTTCAGGAACAATTCACACATATCGTCGGCGTTTTCACGAACTGGTGAATCCGCCCACGCAGCAGAAACACAGCATTTTGAGAAAAGCGCTTTTGAAGTTGGTCACATTTTGAAAATGTATTTTCGTCGGTCTTTTAACCGAAAGTGTAAAATATTTTCTAGTGATACGGTGTTGTATAAGTTAAATAACATGAGTAGATACTTATTTCTTTATTTGAATGTTTTGTTACACAGCTGTTAAGTTCGAAACGGATTCGCCACTTCGTGAAAACGCAAAATGCTAAGCACAACGTATTCGCCACACACAGTGTGCAGATTTGCCACTTCGTGAAAACGCAAAATGCTGAGCACAACGGATTCGCCACACACAGTGCGCGGATTCGCCACTTCGTGAAAATGCAAAATGCTGAGCACAATGGATTCGCGACACACAGTGCGCGACGTAATCGCCATTTTGTGATAACGTTAAACAAAATATTTAAGATCAGAGCAAATTCACCAAACACCTAACGGATCGCTGCCAATTGGAACTTTAAATTTGATTTATGGACGATTTAGGCCTAGGTTTATTCACAAGGGTATCGTGCGTCATGTGATGCTATAGTTTCATTTGTTTTCATCTTTTTAAGGGCGGTGGGATTGTGCTAAATTTACTTTCCAGGGTTTCCAGTGCAGTCACAGTGTCAGAAATTGTTTAAAATATTGTTTATTATCAAGGGGTTAAATGGCCTCCAACTTTTAGATCGCTAATACTCATTCAGCACTCAGATTGTTGATCTAATAGGAAGCATTACAATGACTGTAGGCTCATTACAAATTGTAATAGCGACACCAAAACAGAAGCAAAAATAAAGTCACTTGTCATTCTACTTCTTGATTATTTTTTTATATTTTATTCTTTGGAAATCAGTTTACAATCAATTAATAACAACAAATTTAAAATAACACTTTTTCATTGTTAAAAATTCATTCGGAAATCTTGTGAAATGAAAAACCCTGCAAGTTTATTGGAATTTCTGTGAATGCCAATAATCACATTAACAAAATATCTAAGTTTTAAAACTTGTGCATATGTTACTTGTAGCTATGCAGATTAAGGGTCATCTGATCTTGCTGGCTTATATAACCTTGCTGAAAAAGTACTTTCTGTTACATTGTACGCACCACTATCACCACACAGTCTGAGCGGATTGTGATCGTAAACGTGATTGGGATTTTTTGCGCGTTTCTGAGGTTTCTAGGAAGAAAAGAACATCCCTCCTTCTTGGTGGGAGCCAACTGCTAAAGTGATCGTATGCAATGAGTGATTGAAAGGAATTTACGCATAACTGCTCCTTTCAGCTAAAATATTGACAACAAGAGTATTTTCATAGCTCGTGTATTGTCTGCCCAGGTTCTACATTGAATTTTCTCCAGTTTCTCACTTTTCCCAGCCAGGACCGTAGCGGCAGGGGGGGGGGGGGTGTGGGGTGACACCCCCAATAATGTTTCTCAGTGGGCATTTAGAGCCTCAGTCGGCAAATTAAGCATCAAAGCCATGGTTTAGCTCAATTATATGTAAACCATGAATTTGTGTTCATATCTGTTTGTATGGTTTACATACATTCAAATAACATTTTGCAACAACTTTATGGTTTATAAACCATGAAAAACCACTGGTGTGCAATTTCATGGTGTATATATAATGAAAATGAACCATTCCTTAATTTTGAACTCACAAAAGGAACACTCATAATACAAAGCGCGTATATAAAAAAACACGTCAGGTTTGATAGACGTGGTTTATTAATTCCAGGTGTTCGATTATGCACATAATGTATTTTATTGGTGGTCCCTCCCTCCCTCCCTCCCTCCCTCCCTCCCTTTTATTCCTTCATTCCTTCCTTCCTTCCTTTTATTCTCTGGTGGAGTTCAACTCCGTTTATTACCTTCAATAGTTCAATTGTTGCATTTTCAGGCCGAATAAATAATAATAATAATAATAATAATATTTTCAACAATGTAACAACTTTATGGTTTATAAACCATGAAAACCACTGGGGTACAATTTCATGGTTTATATATAATGAAAATGAACCATTGCGTGCAATTTCATGGTTTACACATAATGGAAATTACGCAACTGGACCCTTTTCCATGGTTTGTATATAATGAAAATGAACCACTGCGTGCAATTTCATGGTATTCATATAATGGAAATTACGCAACTGGACCCTTTTCTATGGTTTGTATAAAATAAAAATGTACCATTCCGTGCAATTTCATGGTTTATAAATGATGAAAATTACGCGATTGCATACTTTTCTATGGTTTACAAGTAAATCTTGGGTTCTCTTGTTGTTTTTGTAATGTGAAAATTACTTGATGTAAAATAAATGATGGTAACAATATTCCTCCAGAAATATTTTTGTCCAAGGTGCTGTCACATTTAAGAAAAGAGGAATAATTGGTACCCCCAAGTGCCCCGCCCCCCACACCCACTGAACCAATCCAGCAGGGTTAATGGAGGTAGTCCTATTTATGAAGCTTCAACAAACGCAAACCATTTGATTCTAAAATAAAATAATAAATTACCTTTTGTATGTAGTTTCCACCGTTCACGGTATACCGTCTGTTCAGTAGCTCGCAGAATAACATTGTGGTGAAAATTTGTTATTAACTGCGATCGAAAATAGTTAAGATAGAATTCACAATTATTTGTTTAGATTTTAGGATATGGACCAGTCGACTGGTCGGGGTGCCGATAATTTACAGCAGGGAAAGGAACCTAAATTAGTTCCATGCGAAAACATTTTTGCTAGGAAAGATCAATTGAAATGGTAGAAATCAATTGTCCGACAACTTAGTTGATTATGGAGTGTCAAGAAGGCACATTCTTTCTCAACCCGTTCATTTAAATTTGAACAAATTAACATTTAAACAAGTTGTAGAGTCTGCGGTAGAGTGGTAGAGTTTGGTCTCCTTGGAAAAAAACACGTGGTCCCGCGGACTCGAAATCTGGAAGCCTGTGCAAACTATCATTTATCATAAATTTGTTGAACTTTAATCTTACCGATAAAAAAGAGCCATTAATTTGATGGATTATAAAGTTCAATCAAAATTTAATCCACTGTGGACTGGTTTAAAAGATCCTATACCAACAGTTGTTTATTCCCCAATGATGTAACGCAGTTTCCTCCGTACTGTACATCGTCTTCCATTCCTTTTCCATCGGTATTTTGCCGCGCTTCTCCTGTATGTGTTTGTTTGTCTGTCTCTTATTTGTACGTTTAGGCTTGTCCAGTGCCTGTCCAATTCAATCTTCTGCCTGTTCAAGCATTTTGTTGCCCAATTAATTGTTTATTCATTTGTTTTCTGTATTCTACAAGCCAAATCTAAAATTGTACTTTGCTTGCATGTGTGTAAAGTTCTTATTCTTACCTTGATGTTATAAATGTATGGGAATAAATAAGAAACAGGAAAAAACATGTTTTGATGATGAAATGATGTTTTATTTATTTTGTTTTAATGGGATGATCCTCCAGCAGTCTACGTAAGCAGCAGCATTTTCCAGAGTCCGGCATTCTCCTGAGGACGATCAGAGCATACTGATCGAAACGTCGAGTTGTACCTCCAGTTCTTTTCAGAACTAATTACTACTCAATTGAGATTCTACATGGTGTCACCGCAATTAGTCTTACTTATAAGTATTCGTGTAGCGCGATCAGTTTTAAAAATTACGAAAACTTGAAATATTAGGCCTGGATTGAGAGTATAATTTCAACCGATCCGTACACCCGAAAACATGGCTTGTTTCGGTAATCGTCGGAACTGTGTTCATCGCCTGAGCACTTTCGCTCGATTTCAACAAGAGCTCCGCGGCAAGTGTTAAAAATTTAACCATTTTCAAGCAGTACTAGTCACACTTTCCCCGTTTAATTTTTTTAATTTTTTTCATAAGGAAACTTGGTTTGTATTAAGAAGACGTCTTCCTCTCTTCAAATCTAAAATCATAATTGAAAACAAATGTATTCTTGTATTTAAAAAACGATTTTGAAAAAAACATGTTTTTTCACTCGTACTAGTTTCTGTGTGTGTGTGTACGTACCACAGTGGTATTTCATGATTTATTACAGGATTTATTCCTGCGACATGCCTATCATCTATTGTATGGCATATATGTTCTAATATCTAACAATAATATAATGAACTTGGAGAGTAATAAATAATTCCAATATATAAATTTAGGTACATATTTAGGTCTAGTTCTTGTAACCACAAACATTTATATTTACAGTTATGATTGGGTAATGCTTGAGTTGACAAGTGATCCTTGGCAAATACAGCAACACCACCTCCCCTTCTAACATGACGAGATTTGCTTAAGGTAGTGAAATCAGTCATGTTGGCAACCTGTGTTGAAGTCTCTGTGAACCATGTCTCTGTGACAACAGCTTTGTCTGCTTTGTTAGAGTTCAGCACTAGTTCAAGTTCCTCGAGTTTATTGGTCAGTGATCTTGCATTTGTGAGAAAAATACGGGGTAGTAATGGTGGCCTGTGAGGATTGTCTCAATTACCGAGTTAAATTTTCTTGTTCAATGTTACAATGTGCACAAATCTTTGTAGATTGTGCGACTTCCTACTGTATCTGATTCCTTATTGAAGATACAATAACATGAATTTGTCGATTGACGTGTCTGCCACTACGCGACCATGCCTGGGCTTTAACAGCCCCTGCTCATGGAGACATTTAAAAATACATCTTGGTAGTCTGTTCCGAGTTACCGAGGATGGATTTCGTCGAAGTAAGGAGGCTTTATTATACTGAAGTCTACCACTACATTCACCCGTGTACAAACATTATGATTGTTATAGTCAAATTCAAACCGAGTGTCGGAAATACATCATTTGTTTGACCTCATCCATGCCAATGGTCAATGGTGTGATTGATTGTGTCAGCGTCGCAACAATGGTTGCAATATGCCTTTCAATCCACATTTTTCGGGGGTTATATTTCAAAGCTGTCATTGGGATTTGGGGTTATAATACGTTATTCATAACAAATATCTATGGAAAAGATTCACCGTCCTTCATCGGTGATTTTAGTGAATTAATTTTTTTTTTCAATAGGCCTATTGAAGCATAAACAGGGACTCCTTGGAAATGAAGGGTTTGGGAATAATAGGCATTTTCCATCCATATTTAACACTGGTTTCAGATTGCTTATAGTCCTTAAACAAAACCAAACTGACCATGTTTTTGTAAGGTACCCCTCATTGTGAGCCCCATCGACTTCCCCTCCACATTAAGAACACACTTTCGTACAGATTGTCCTCTATTACAGTGTATATGTGACAACCCCATAGGAGTGGGGTTTGTAAAGAAAACGTACGTTAAGCAAGTTAATCACCCTTCAATTCGTACCTTCACCCAAGGTTTGTTTGAAGGCGAATTGTTTGAATCTCGCTCGGTAGCCAACACAGCGTGAGGTCACTGCCTGTAATCCAATGTAATACATGTGTGTGTGAGTTAAGATTGTGCAGTGTATATGTAAGGGGGTAGGTATAGAGTCATGTGCATGCTCAGATGAAAATCCTATAGGAAAGAAAGGGTTGCGGTCTGCATATTCTATTAAAAACCAAACATATTCAAAGTTATTCATCCGTCCAGTTGCAGTTTGAAAGCTAGCTATGCTTTTTGCAAATCATCTGAGCGCAACCCTCATTGTGACTTATTTCAATGCGTTTCATATAACTAAAAATACAAGAAAGGGTTTAATCGACATCAGAAGGAAATTACAGGAACTAAAATTAAAAGTAATTACTAAATATATGAAAAGCACTGGCAAATGAAAATATCTTTTTGATTACTGTATATATCATGCCAGTGGGAACAACCAACTAGGTTGGTATATTCTCAACAATCCAAAGCTTAATTGTTTCGAGTGCTCAAACCTTTTATAGAGATCTTATTCCGCTATTCCAAATAGCTGGAGGCGATTTTAATGAGACATTCTCCTGTATTAATGAAACACGCAGTCTCCCCTTATGGGGACTCTGTTTTTGAAAGGTACCCCTCATTGTGAGCCCCATCGACTTCCCCTCCAGGTATTGCACAGTAGATGGCTTTGAACACCGATTCCAGAGGTATTCTGGCTAGTGGCACAATTAAACAACTTAAAGAGACATTATCGTCACAATTAACAGGGCCTAGAATCGAAGTACTACTTTAAGAATAACTAGGTTACTGAAAATAATACCCCACATGACAAGGTCATAATACTGTTCCTGCTGTATCAACTTTCAGTAACTGTGTTCATCTTAAACTATGACACCGATTCCGTGCCCTGTTTAAAGTCTGCTCTGATCGTGACGATACTGTCCCTTTAATAAGCATATACAAAAGGGAAAATACTTTTGTTATAATTAAAAAACAAAATGCCACCGCTCTGATATTGATCATTTTACATAATATCACACAGCCAGCATTCAAATTGCAAGCACCACGAACAAAATCTAAATAATGTTTTAAAATCAGCCATGAACACGGAATATCTCGCTTTACTCATTTAGCATTGATTCTCAGTTTTTTCCCCAACTGAAAATCCTGGCTACAATTACCATAATTATTGGCAAATGATACAAATATGAAGATGTGTACATTGACTTATATAATTTATAGTCTTGAGATATGTAGTATTCAGATAATAATACATAGAATAAGGAATAAAACAGAACACAATTTACGTGGCAAGTTTCCCGTCGAAACTTTTCCGATTCACGGAAACGGGCATAAGGCACATTCCATGCCCTTCAAAATGTTTAAATATAACCTTTTTTAAATGAAATAAAATCGATATCAGAGCCTCCGAGATAAAATTTAAGAAAACTGAACAAAAAGGACATGAGAAATATATTTTAGGATGATGACATCCTACACTCAGGATATCCATATCCTGAGATAAATTATCTCGGATGACGACATCTTACTTTAAAGATAAATTATCTCGGGAAAACAACATCTTACTTTCAGGATGTTGACATCCTGAGATAATTAAATTATCTCAGGAAGACCACATCCTCAGGAAGACCACATCCTACTTTTAGGATGTCGACATCCTGAATTAAATTATGTCGGGTGTCGGGATGTCGTCATCTTACGTTGATGATGTCGTCATCCTGAGATAAATTATCTCAGGATCTTAACAAGTCAGATGGCACTTCCAGAGCTCCGTAGGTATTACTCCATAAACTCGGATTTATTATTCACAGTAATACGTATGGCTAAAGACTTCTACAGCAGTCAAAACAAACGATGATCGGGAATTTTTGTCCAGCATTGAACTGTGCTGAAGTTGAATTTGAATATGATGACACATTTGAATTCCTTTTATTTCTATTAGGGCCTAATGTACATGCACATGTACAGGGATGCAGGTCAATTCTATATTAAAGTGACATTATGAAAGTAGTTCCAGTAATTCTAACTTGACCAGAGCTTACTTATCTGAGGTGTCTACTGTGGGACACCCCACTGGTTTTTAGGGGGCCAGCTCGATTTTCGTCTAATGGAGAATTCACGTAACGCGGATACCTAAGGTTACAGGACGTCGCTTGATACAGCGAAATAATAATAGTACAAATACATTGCGTATTCGAGGAGGACAGACGTGTGTAAATCGACAGTGTGAACAGAAGCAAGTTTTCAATCAGTCTATACACAGCATATGTACATGTATAACTTTTCTGCAATTTTTTTTGGTGAGAACTTGTAAGAACTTGAAAGATTGATTATCTCTTGGCTTACCTTACCAATCCAGGGCGTGGCTTATACCCAGCATTAACTGAAATATAGAGTATCCTCAAATGGCTGCACACAGTATACACTTCAATGCTTACAGCATGGATACTGCAACAGGAGCAGAATTACACAGCTGTGACTAAAGAACTTAACACGCAGTGGGGCATGATTACCTCTGGTGTGAAAGAGGGTACTTTGGAATTCCTTTTGTAGTATACAGGTAACTTGGTTAGAACAGACTGTAATAATTGAAGTGAGCCCTCTGTTGTTGGGATTTGGTTAAACATGTGTTCTAGAAAGTGTTCGAGAATAAATGGAAGCCATCTTTGTATCTCGTGTAAAAGCGCCCTCACATGGTCGCCATGAAGGCTAAAATCAGATGGTGAGTTTCTCTCATAAAAGTTATAATTATTGATGAATATAATTATGTAGTAATACAATTCAGCCTATAATTGTTTCTTATATATGTTAAAGATAATAAATCATTACAATTTAGTACAATATTGTTGTGTAATTATTGTGAATTTCCAGAGGAGCCCGTTGGAAAAACCATCCCTTTTCATATGTGCATAAAACCAATGGGATTATTGTTGTAGCTCATGTCGATTCATATTGTACTCGCCTTTTGTTTCACTTAACTCGGAACAGACTACCAAGATGTATTTTTAAATGTCTCCATGATCAGGGGCTGTTAAATCCCAGGCGTGGTTGTCGTAGTGGCAGACACGTCAATCGACAAATTCATGTTATTGTATCTTCAATAAGGAAACAGATACAGCATAGGAAGTCGCCCAATCTACAAAGATTTATGCACATTGTAACATTGAACAAGAAAATTTAACTCGGTAATTGAGACAATCCTCAAAGGCCACCATTACTACCCCGTATTTTTCTCACAAATGCAAGATCACTGACCAATAACCTCAAGGAACTTGAACTAGTGCTGAACTCTAACAAAGCAGACAAAGCTCTTGTCACAGAGACATGGTTCACAGAGACTTCAACACAGGTTGCCAACATGATTGATTTCACTACCTTTAGCAAATCTCGTCATGTCAGAAGGGGAGGTGGTGTTGCTGTATTTGCCAAGGATCACTTGTCAACTCAAGCATTACCCAATCATAACTGTGAATATATATGTTTGTGGTTACAAGAACTAGACCTAAATATGTACCTAAATTTATATATTGGAGTTATTTATTACTCTCCAAGTTCATTATATTATTGTTAGATATTAGAACATATAATTATGCCATACAATAGATGATAATAAATCATGAAATACCACAGTGGTACGTACACACACACAGAAACTAGTACGAGTGAAAAAACATGTTTTTTTCAAAATCGTTTTTAAATACAAGAATACATTTGTTTTCAATTATGATTTTAGATTTGAAGAGAGGAAGACGTCTTCTTAATACAAACCAAGTTTCCTTACGAAAAAAATTTAAAATAATTTAAACGGGGAAAGTGTGACTAGTACTGCTTGAAAATGGTTCAATTTTTAACACTTGCCGCGGAGCTCTTTTTGAAATCGAGCGAAAGTGCTGAGGCGATGAACACAGTTCCGACGATTACCGAAACAAGCCATGTTTTCGGGTGTACGGATCGGTTGAAATTATACTCTCAATCCAGGCCTAATATTTCAAGTTTTCGTAATTTTTTAAACTGATCGCGCTACACGAATACTTATAAGTAAGACTAATTGCGGTGACACCATGTGGAATCTCAATTGAGTAGTAATTAGTTCTGAAAAGAACTGGAGGTACAACTCGACGTTTCGATCAGTATGCTCTGATTGTCCTCAGGAGAATGCTGGACTCTGGAAAATGCTGCTGCTTACGTAGACTGCTGGAGGATCATCCCATTAAAACAAAATAAATAAAACATCATTTCATCATAAAAACATGTTTTTTCCTGTTTCTTATTTATTCCCATACATTTATAACATCAAGGTATGAATAAGAACTTTACACACATGCAAGCAAAGTACAATTTTAGATTTGGCTTGTAGAATACAGAAAACAAATCAATAAACAATTAATTGGGCAACAAAATGCTTGAACAGGCAGAAGATTGAATTGGACAGGCACTGGACAAGCCTAAACGTACAAATAAGAGACAGACAAACAGACACATACAGGAGAAGGCGGCAAAATACCGATGGAAAAGGAATAGAAGGAAACTGTGTTACATCATTGGGGAATAAACAACTGTTGGGAGGGAGGGAAGGAGGGAGGGAGGGAGGTTATATAAGCCACAAGGTTATATAAGCTACAAGTAACATATGCACAAGTTTTAAAACTTAGATATTTTGTGTTAATGTGATTATTGGCATTCACAGAAATTCCAATAAACTTGCAGGGTTTTTCATTTCACAAGATTTCCGAATGAATTTTTAACAATGAAAAAGTGTTATTTTAAATTTGTTGTTATTAATTTATTGTAAACTGATTTCCAAAGAATAAAATATAAAAAAATAATCAAGAAGTAGAATGACAAGTGACTTTATTTTTGCTTCTGTTTTGGTATCGCTATTACACTTTGTAGTGAGCCTACAGCCATTGCAATGCTTCCTATTAGATCAACAATCTGAGTGCTGAATGAGTATTAGTGATCTAAAAGTTGGAGGCCATTTAACCCCTTGATAATAAACAATATTTTAAACAATTTCTGACACTGTGACTGCACTGGAACCCCTGGATTGTAAATTTAGCACAATCCCAGCGCCCTTAAAAAGATGAAAACAAATGAAACTATAGCATCACATGACGCACGATACCCTCATGAATAAACCTAGGCCTAAATCGTCCATAAATCAAATTTAAAGTTCCAATTGGCAGCGATCCGTTAGGTGTTTGGTGAATTTGCTCTGATCTTAAATATTTTGTTTAACGTTATCACAAAATGGCGATTACGTCGCGCACTGTGTGTCGCGAATCCATTGTGCTCAGCATTTTGCGTTTTCACGAAGTGGCGAATCCGCGCACTGTGTGTGGCGAATCCGTTGTGCTCAGCATTTTGCGTTTTCACGAAGTGGCGAATCCGTTTCGAACTTAACAGCTGTGTAACAAAACATTCAAATAAGGAAATAAGTATCTACTCATGTTATTTAACTTATACAACACCGTATCACTAGAAAATATTTTACACTTTCGGTTAAAAGACCGACGAAAATACATTTTCAAAATGTGACCAACTTCAAAAGCGCTTTTCTCAAAATGCTGTGTTTCTGCTGCGTGGGCGGATTCGCCAGTTCGTGAAAACGCCGACGATATGTGTGAATTGTCCTTCGATGGGATAAGCTATGCCGATTGGGTCATCTGATCTTGCTGGCATATACACTACTAACCTTTGCCGTATAAGTCGACGCTCGGCAAAATGTTGTAATGAGCAAGGAACAAAATCAATACTATACAAGTTTACAGGATATATTATACCCCGGGCTAAGTGCTGGGGAAAGCGAGAAGCTGGAGAAAAGAAGCCTGTAAGATCATGATAAGCAGACAATACATGAAAATGCTATAGATGCCTGCAACCTCAATATTTTGGCTGAAAGGAGGGAGCAGTTACATGCATGAATTTCTTTAAATCACTCATTGCATACGATCACTTCAGCAGTTGAAACCTCATCATAGAAACCTCAAACTGTAACACATTCTCCCTGCCTCTTTAGACTAAACGGCGCAACAAATCCCAATCACGTTCGCGATCACAATCCGCTCAGACTGTGTGGTGATAGTGGTGCGTACAATGTAACAGAAAGTACGTTTTCAGCAAGGTTATCACGCAACGATAACTGTCTAGTGTTTGACATGAAACTTACTTGGTGTAAAGTTGATGAATTATATCATTTAAGTAACAATTGGTTGTTTAATTATAAATTGATTCAAACTAAAAATAAGGATACTTTTAGAAGCAGTTTCGCAAACATAACTAGTTGTGACGACTTTAAAGGACTTGAAATTGCTGTCGTTAGTGGTGTCGTCTAATTGCACTAGTGAAACATTATACACAAATAATTATACACAAATTCAATTGCTCATGAAGTTTGCACGCTCGCATGACGTGCATTTTGGGCATAGAATATGTGTACATGTAGTCAGTATTTTTTCATAGAAAATGGTATGCGGTTTGTGTAAAAGGCTAACGGATTACACCCTTGAGTTGTATCAAGATGGCGGCTACCTTGGATGGATGGGAGTTGTGGGTACGTTCGCATCATGGATGACCTGGACTGGAATGATAAAGAGCCTTGCCGTAATGCTACCTGGCTTACAAGAACAATTCGACACCTCTACTTGGCTTCTGGGCTGGATGATAGCGATTATAGACGGTGTGTTGGATGTAGTAGGTACGGTACAGTACAAGACAACTTTAGCTCAAAGGGCAGTGCTATAGCCAGTTCAGTAAACGTATATAAACATGCAACAAAGTGAACAAGCAACTTAGTCCGTGAGCCAGCTAATTTTTCAGTACGACCTGAAGGGACTAATTCCTTGAACTGTATTCTTTCAAAATAGTAGTTATTGCCATTACGTATTCGAACCTAGCAGGTTTTTTTCTCAAAGGCAAAATATACAAACACGCACACATATACATAAACACAAAGAGAGGGCAATTTTCAGTTAAAATCCTCCATTATTTTCACCATTTACCAAGCAAGTTTGATGGTCACTGTGAAAAGCTAAGAGTCAGACAAGGAAAGTAACAAAACAGACGTAAATAGACTAACAAACAAAACATGTAAATCTAATCTTCTTCGGTCCACCCCATTCAAAGGGAAAGGATACACCTTTTGGTCACGGTATAAGTGGGCCGGTGATATATCACGTTATTACATGATACATCAGTGTCGTTTAATAACGCTCATAATGCGGCAGCCATGTTGTAAAGCGCCACCTGCCGGTCAAGTCTTCCAGGCCATCATCGCTTTTAAGCGATGCTGATGTCGGTATCATGTGATAGCGTGATTCATCAACTTCTGCCTACTCTTGCCAACTCTTGTAAATGTATTCTTTTTATAAAAAATATATCTGAAAAACACAATTATAATAGACTTGTTTAACAACGTTGTAAGAAAATTACGTCGAGGTTGTGGGACACTTTTCCTGCACACATTCGAGGCGCCGCTGTAATGTGTCCTCTACCAACATTTCTTCAAGATGTGTGCATAAATCCTAACTGGCAATACGTCACTTAATCCTGTACTTGCAATATCTAATTAATTAATTAATGTTTCTTTGGTATAAAAACGATTTCACAATTCAAACATTCGGTTTTTATATTTAAAAGGTCCAGTCGCACCAATTCTCAGCGAGAAATTCGGAACCAGAGCAGTTATCATGGTGTGCGGTATGATTATTGGAACTTCGTTCATAATTTCGTCCTTTGTATCTAGTTTGGCTGTGATTACTGTCATCCTTGCTCTCTTTGCTGGTGAGTGTACGTTATCTATAGAGATGTTCAGTAGGTTTTTTTGGGGGTAGCAGAAGATTTTGATTGAACGACGCCTTTGCGATATTTTCAATGTCTTAAGAATATTTAGCACTATTTTGACAAAAGACTTACATGTGTCCAAATGCGAGGATGCGCAAAAGAATTTGTCATAGAGAAAACAGCGGTGATTAGGGACCATTAGAAGATGGAACGTATAGGTGTGCATATACGAATGTGACGTCATACGTATTTTTTCTACAATGAACACAATAAATGTGACGTCACATTTGTATATGCGTACGGTTACGTTCCGTCTCCATATGTATACATGTACAAACATACATGACCATTGTGATGTCTCACATGGGCAAGAACAAACATTTTAATTGTAACGTTCCTCATTTTATCACCAGGCCCTGCTTTGGGGATCGCCAATATTACAACTAGGGAACTGGTTGGTAACTGCTTCAAGAAATCGCATACTACGGCATTTGGCTTAGGCGGAATGGGCGGTTCTGTAGCGTTTGTCATATTTGCACCTCTAACGCAGTTCTTTCTGGAGCTCTATGGCTGGAGAGCAACAATGCTGCTAATCGGTGCAATATTATATCATCTTGTCGTATGTGGCGCTCTTCTCAAACCACAAGGTAATCATATGCCTGCAGATAGAAATGAAGACTACAAAGCAGTTACAACAGATGAGGACCAAGGTGTCATCAATGACAAAATAGATAATACTACTGCAGACAGAACTGAAGACTATACGGAAGTTACCGTGAACAAGGACCAAGGTGTCGTTGATGACGAACAAGAAAAAATCCGATGCTCAAATCTTATTTCACTATGTGCTTCAATCAGTCATAATTTCCACCTCGACTTATTCACTTCAGTGCACTATTGGCTAATAACCTTCATTTCCACGATGATAACGATGGAGCACACTTCATGGGTGATATACTTTGTACCGTACATTAACATATCCAAGGGATACTCGCTTGTCGACGCTGCAAATTTGGTTGTCGTTTTTGGAACTGGAAGGATATTGGGGACTGTAATTTCGGTCCAATCGTTGAAAAAAGCGGTCTTGGAAGTAACGTGTTGATGGGTGTATCACTACTAGTAACATCCGTCAACTGTCTTGTTGATCCGTGGTTGATATCTTATTGGCCGATATCTTATTGTTTTTACAGTGGGCTGTATTTCATTCGATTAAGTAGCATATGAGTTTCTTGGGCCCTTTTTCGGAACCTAATAAACCAAAACAACTGCTGTACATTGCCCATTGAGTTCCCATTTAGCAAGGCATTGTAATATCTTACGCTGGTTTTGTCATAGGTTTAAACGCATTTTCTAATGTAGAGATGCCACAGGTATGTTTATTAATAGCGCAAGCAAGGAGAGACAGAGACGGCAGTAGGGCATAGCGCCACCATGCGGCAGTGAGACGTTACCATTTATGCTCTCACTCCGTGTGCTGGTCTGGCCTCGCCGTCCACCAAAACAGACATAATTTTGTAAACCAATTAGAACCTCCCACAGGCAGAAATGATTGTTCATTGACAAATTATTATACCTCGCCTCCCAATAAAGCCCTGCCCCCACAGATGGTGTCAGAAGTGGGATTGGTTTATAACGACTCAATTCAGAATTAAGTTTTGGTGCGTCGTGACCAGTAGCACGGAGCATAGCACTCCTGGTGTACCATCATCGTCCGACTGTTCTGCAGAAAACACCACAGAGCTAGTGACTGTACACTACGTAAAGATGGCGTCAAGCATCCGGGTCAAACACAACACAGAGAAAACCTTGCGGTTTTCCCTGGTAGAGTCGAAATTACCTGCACAGACACTTCGGGACTACGTTGTGAGTGCGACTGGGTTGTCGGTTGATGGAGAAGAAGTTATTCTGCCACACTTAGATGACATGATCTTACCACCAGCCTGAGGATGGCGGGACCGAGTTTACGCACCAATCCTGCGTGGAAAACCAGAGAAAAAGGTGGAGCAGGCGCCAACAGTAGTGATGGCCCCAGAGCGGAAGGTTAACAATTTTTGGGGTTCAGAGGACTATGGAGGTAAAGCCACGCCTGTTGATGAGTTTGTCACTTCCATTCGACACGCCTTTGAACGACATAGTATCCCCAAGTCGCAGAGGGGACAATTCCTCATAGAGTCCCTGCGTGGGGGACCCAAAGTCGAGGCCAGGTCACTTCTAGCTACAGGAGCTGAGGCAGAAGATATTTTAACATATCTGAAGGAGTCATATGCTGAAACTCTCACCAGTAGCGAACTGCAGAGACAACTGCTTGGTGAGTCAGTAAGGGACTATTCCGTAACCTTACAGCGTCTCTTCACCAGACTACAGAAAAAAGGACCCAGAGCTCTACAAAGAACCGGACACACTACTGAAGGAACAATTCGTTGATGGACTTAATCATGAGGGGTTACGATGCTCCTGTCGTGACCTCCTGGATAGGACCCGTCGATGACGTTCATGGAACTCAAAAACTGGGTGATCAAGAGAGAGGAGAGAGAGAATGCCCGCACTAGGGTCAGCAAAACTCACCACATTGCGGCAGTGGGCGTGAAGGAGGACGACCGCTACCTCAACTTAGAGAAACAGGTCCAGTCACTGACCGAGTCGGTGCAGACTTTATTGACGTCATCATGGCCAAACCGAGGGGAACAGACCTACACATCACAAACATCATATGAGGCTGGTCAGTCAAATCGCCTGCCAACTTTCAACCAGTATTCATCGCAAGGGGCAACTACTGTGACGACTCAACCAAACCAGATGTCAGCACCCATAAACTTGTGCCACTCAGGGGTACCGCAAAGCCCACCAGTGTACCGAGATGTCTTGTGTTACAACTGCCACCAGCCAGGGCATTTCGCTCGTCAGTGCCCGATGCCCCGATATGGCCATCCCAGTAACAACTACCTACATGATCAGTCAAGGGACCAGCGTAGAAACCAAGCTACTGGACGTGTGTGGCAACGTTCAAATGTAGACCATTCGGGAAACCAACAACCCCAGCTGCATGGAGCCAAGCAGTCAGGGGGGAACAGGATGGCTCCCCTCCCTCAGACGACTTATTCATTGGCAAAGCAGTAGCTGATTGCTTCGGAGTGGATATAGTGTTGAGTGGGAGACGAGTTTCGTGCTTATTGAACACTGGATCCATGGTGACAACTGTAACAGAGGGGTACTACAACAACTATTTGAAAGGAGAGAAAAACTGTTTACGGGACATTCCAGAATATTTCAGGTTGCTGTCAGCCGATGGTTCGAATATCAAGTATGTGGGTTGCTTTGAGACAGATGTCGTTGCCATGGGTGTCACCATTCCCTCCAGAATAATCCTTGTCATTAAGGAAGCACTAGGTGAACGGACAAATCCCATGCCTTGTATCCTGGGGATGATTGTTTTGAGTGAATGTTGGGAACAGTTGACCGCAACCAAGGGGACAGAGTATCTCCAAAGACTTTCCACCTCCGGACCAGGCTCAGTATGGGAGAAAACGATGAAGATTGTAAAGAAACGACTACAGTTTGCACTGATAGATGGGCCCATAAGCCATGCATACTTACCCCGGAGTTCACCAATCATCATTCCTGCTCGACAGATTGTTGTCTTACAAGCATCAGCCCGGCCTGCTCCAGACAATATGGACTACCATGCTGTACTTGAGACTGAGGAATCATCTAATCTACCTAATTCAGTCCAGATCGGGAGATGTCTCGTCAAAGTATCCGGGGGTAGATTTACACTTGCACTAACAAATGAAACTGACAGTGACATCCTCATCCCGGGTCACTCCTGTGTTGGTACCCTCTACCACGGAGAACAGGCTGATGTTAGCAACACTGGCGAGAGTGTGGCGCCACCCACTACAGAGCCGACTAAACATGTAACTGCTAACTGTTCTTCGATGGCATCCACCAAAGAGACAGACCCATCAGAAGTGCCAGCCGTAGAGATGGGAGTGGGACTCGCTGTAGAAGACCAAGGAAAATTCTTGAAACTATTGAGGACTTATGATAGCATATTCTCGAAGGGTGATAGGAACATGGGGTACACAGATGTCATCAAGCACCAGATCGACACAGGTGATTCCCCTCCGATTAGACAGCGGTATAGGTCTATTCCCCCTTCTCAGTATCAGGAGGTTAGACGACACATACAGGAACTTTTGGATGCTGGTGTTATTCGTGAGAGTACAAGCCCTTGGGCTTCCCCTATCGTAGTTGTACGCAAGAGGGACCAATCCATCAGGCTCTGCGTTGACTATCGGAGATTGAATGCTGTAACACACCAGAATTCATTCCCATTGCCGCGTATCGATGAATCACTACAGGCACTGGGAAAAGCCAAGTATTTCAGTGTGCCGGATCTTACTTCTGGGTTCTACCAGGTCGCTATGGCAGAAGACGATATGCAGAAGACGGCCTTCATCGCACCGTTTGGTCTATGGGAATACACACGAATGCCTTTTGGCCTGTGTAATAGTCCTGCAACATTTCAGAGGCTGATGCTGCAGTGTTTTGGAGATCAGGCTCTGGAGAGTCTTCTAATATATTTAGACGATATCATCATATACTCGGACACCGTCGATGAACACCTGAAGAGGGTTGAGCTTGTATTCTCCAGGCTGCAGAAATATGGTTTGAAGGTAAAACCAACCAAGTGTTCTTTCTTCAAGACCGAGGTGAAATACTTGGGGCATCTGGTTGTTGCTGGAGAGGGAGTGGAACCTGACCCCGACAAGGTCAAAGTAGTGAAAGATTGGCCACACTAACACTAAATCTGATTGGTTAAAAATGTTTCACCTCCAATCAACAGCTGTTAACAATGACCAATCAGCATGAATTTTACATCAATTCAGAGATAGGTTTCTGTATTTTACCGTTCAAAAGAAAATAATCAGTCTAGGGAATGCAGACTTGTGTTTATTCAGGGATCGTGTAGTATTCAAAATGTTCCGTAAAAATTATTTTACACAGTAAAAACGGCCTAAGTTACAATGCTTAATTGAAAATCGATAGGTCTGTATATGTTTTTAAATGAATGTTACACCATAAAGAAGGATAAATTGTTTACAATATAAGCAAACACGAAAATTATAGCACAAGCAATTAAAAAGATATGATTTAAAGAAAACCGAAAATTGCATGATTTTGCTGTCGTCTTGGCAATATTCTGCCGTAAGTGACGTTTGTGGTTTAAGTTCTGCCAAGAAATTCATGTTTTTCACGATAAAAAGTTTACGAAAACTAAAGTGTTAAAATAACACCAATGGTGTCAACTTTATACTATCAGAGAGGTCACAGATGTAGTTTTTAACACCACAGTTTTTGCAGTGTAGCAGATATTATGCAGAAGAGTCTGGTATCTGGACGTTATTTTTATGTGAACTGTTATTATGAACACCTTGCATCTTGAATGTTTTATAATGGAAGTGTGAAATACAAGAGATCCTCATTAAGTCGCAGCCATATTGTTTTTCTTATATAACATCCACGTGACCAAACTGAAACTGGAAGAGGAAATAGTCTGGTACCTTGTATGCACTGATATTTAGCACTATAATCTAATTACTTGGGATTGTGACAAAGGTACCCAGAACGTTATAATACGTCGTTTAATTTTAACTGCATGTATTTCGAAGCTATCGACTATTTCTGTCAGGCAAGACTCTAAAAACATAAATCGTCGGGTCAGAGCAGAAAGGACTTATAATATATATATACATGTACATGCAATGTGTGAGCACAAAGGACTTATAAGACCTATAAATTACGTGCAATTCCATTATGTTAAGAAAACTTAATTATTTGGATATATGTTTTATTTAACAATGGTAATACTCACAATTTATATTTAGCAAGACCCATTATCTTGTACTTTATTAGGTAACTACACTTAATTAATCTTATAAGACCTTTTGTCATTAAACAATAAAATTGTCATCAAGTGTGTGTAAGTCCTTACTGCTCTGAACAGACGAAATATGACTGCACTTTATTGTATTGTTTCATTTCCCCCAGTTTTATTATAATTGTTTTATTGGCAGTAGTTTTGTCAGAATGTGTTGCCCCATACCTCAACTAATACAATCACTGCCAATGTCCAGTACTCAAACGATTACTTAAAACCTATTGAGAGCAGTAAATACAGCGACATGAGTCGCATTTCATACTGTCGATTAATATTCTCATTTCATTTTCCCATATCAGGTTTGATATATGACACACTCGGCAGCTACACCTTGGCTTTCATCCTGATGGGTACTATGAACGCTCTAGGCGTGGTGGCTGTACTTGCTCTGGTATGGCTACAGAGACGCCGTTAGGACATTGTCAGACATTGTTCTACAGGTTTTCCACCGAAACAGGCTGAACATTTGCTGTAGATTTTGTGAATCCATTTGGCAAATAAACAAGTTTCTGGTTTCTGGTCTCCGCGCGCGTCGCCTCAGACCCGCGCGTCGGCATGTTTAGTTCCAATAACCGCGTATACATGTATCACGTATTTCACTGGTTGGCAAAAAGGAAAATTTACCACCCAGAAAGCGCGTAATCGACCTGATTTTAAAGCCGACCTATGACCAGAAACTGGAGACTTTTTTTTATTTTGTCTTACGGACATGGACACTATTCGCATCGTGCATGAGCTGTTGAGGGCACATGTTGTTAGACCACTGTTGGCGATATGGCAGCGATAGTGTGTTGCGTTTGGCATAATTTGCAGTTGATGTGCGTATGCGGGAAATATCTCCTGACGAAGATTAGAGCAGGCTAATCGAAACGTTGAGAATAACCCGTGAAGTCCCCATGGTTCTCCCTGAACCATATTAACCCGTGAAGTCCCCATGGTTCTCCCTGAACCATATTTCTCACTTAGCGACAGTAGAGGAAAACGAGTTGCCCGAAATTGGTTCTCCCTTGAACCTTTCTCACTTAACGAAGGTTGAGATACCTGTACCTCAGCTTCACGTTAGTTGAGATAAACACATGGTGTTACCGCAAACCGAAACGATATTAATATCTAGAGCGATCATTGGCTGGCAGACTTACACGCGCGTGTAGGACCATAACATACGCGTATCAAGTGTACGTACAACGCTCGTTTGACGCTAATGTGGCTAAGAACAAGATGGGTGCAATTTCACCGCTAGAGGGCTATGGTGTGCACAGTGCGAATACTGCCACAAACTGACTGGAAGATGGTTTTGCTAAAATATTATAAACATAAAGGGTTGTCAAGTAAATGTTTACATTTCACAAGTAGTAAATTAATCCTTTCTTATGGGATTCTTTGTGTTTAATTTGATAAACTCAGTAGAGGAAATCCTCGTAGTGTCGTATTTCAAATCGACCGAAATCCCAGGGTCAACCTCGTTCTCACGGTTAGACCTTGGTAGGAAACAAAATACAAAATATGCGTGTATTATCTTTATACAATTATGCGTATATCCATTTGTTTAACACATCAAATGTTTGGATGAGAGATTTTATCGAAATGATGATTACCCAGTAATATAATGTGCTTCCAAATGAGGTTTATATACAAACTGAAAAATTCCAGAATATATTTGTGCGTAAACAAACAAGTACGTAAAACAATTTTGTATGACGGGGGAGGGGGGTTGTAAGTCATAGGGGTGGAGGTCAGTGGTCAGGTTAGATCCCCACCGACGCGTCCCCCTCCCCAAATCGCTGCCCCTGCCTACAATCTTTAAAAAATGGATCGCCACACTGAAACAGCTTTTATCTCGGCAACATTCAACATGCTCAATTTTGGGGACCAGTGGAGTTTCTCATGAAATTTTATCATTGAGAAAATGTGTCTGTGACAATGTATTCCAACTGTCTGGACCAAAACTGCAGGAGTAAAACTGGTACTTCTGAGGGTGTACATGCATGTGTTTATGCATTTGATTAGCTGCTTAGCACCAAGCTTCAAAGCACAGGGTACATTTACACCGGTACCCTGTTTTTATCCTGAAAGAAAATTGGGATTTTATACTGAAGATCTGACGTCACGCTTCGAGGCTCGCGTGCTAGCTACCAACCAAGGTCAAAGTTTAATCTCCCCAAAACTTTGAGACCAGTATCTGGGGTAATTCACAAGGTTCAAAGTGTGACGTAAGGTCTTCAGGCTGAGGGTACTTTACGCTGAGCAAAAAAAAGTGTAACACATTATGAGCATCGCATCATGATGGAGTGAGCGCTATAGTGACATTTGCAATAGACAGAAACACAAAACCAACGCGGTAGATGACTCAGCCTCAGGCTTATACAATTGTATTAATATAATGATTTCTGAGCCCATTCAGAGATATTGATTGTTACACCCTATTTATAAACATATTGATCTCACTGGGGTTCCCCCAAGTTATTGTGCAAATGTGCATAATAAGCGAACAATATCGTCACGAGCAGGCTCATTTATGCAGTCACTGCACTGTAAAATAAATTGCCTGTAAAAATTACAGTAAGTTACTGGCAACCAGCTGCCAGTAACTTACTGTACAATTTTACATTAATAACTGTAAATAAATTACTGTAAAAATTATAGTAAGTTACTGGCAGCTGGTTGCCAGTAACTTACTGTAAATTTTACAGTAACAAATAATATACTGTATCGCGATAATTTTTACATGCAATTTTTTACAGTGTGGGTTAATCTAAAACTAGCATTCCGATTCCATGCCATGTTGATCATGACGATATTGTCCCTTTAATCCAGAGATTTCCCAGTACACGTCTACATAGTGACTTCTTATGCGACTGGTCTGAGACTGGTCTGTACGACGTTTTGTTTTTGGAAAAATACTTTTTACTGTGGCCAATCAGGCCTAATACTTACAGCTTGCTGAGGAACTTGAAGTCCAACAAACGACCAGTTTGTATCTCTTCCAAAGGATTTCCCTGTATATGTTCTCTGTCAAAAGAATAGTCCGGAACTTAACATGAGAACGTCTTTAAGAAATGGAAGACCAAATATTGGCTGGCTTGTGTTACAGACTATTCTTATGGACATTTACTCTTTGGATGTAACAGCATTGGTAATTGTTTAAAAGAGTATATACTTTAATTAATTAACCCTCGTAGGCATTAATTAGTATAATTAACACTAACACAGTAGTGGATACATTGCTGCACACATACTGTAATGGTGACATAGAATGACTAAAAAATAATAAAGGGTTTGCCCATGACGTTTTCATGTTTGTTTCACTATTTACAAGTATATTTGGGCCCTAATACTAAAAAAAAAAATGTTTGTGGGTGGGGGTGGACGATGGGGAAGGAAGCACACATACTATACAACTTATTCTAGTAACAGATGCTTTATTTACATCATTTACATGTAGCCAAATAACATCCACACAACTTTAGTTACATAAAAGCTGTTCTACAACCAACCAGTGGCGCAGCAATCATCAACAGTGCTGCAATCTGTGTGTATTTGCAAACTTGTGTGTGGCTTTCAATACACCCACACACATGCTATTCTTATGTACACAGCAATACACACACACACACACACACACACACACACACCCTCACGCACATTGATTTGTGGGGTATTCCTTTGTTCGTTCTATTATCCCTTTTCCATATAATTCTCCTGTGGGGTACAAGATTTTCTATAGTTACCTTGTGGGGTCCAATTGTTCTATTGTGTTTTGGACCCCACAACGAATGGTGTGTACGTTCACACAATCCCGCACGGGGCGTTGTGGGGACAAAATACAAAGGATTTTGGGGATTAAAAACGTTGTGGGGACAATGAAAATGTCCCCACAGCTAAGTAATTCCGGATCCCTCTTTTGTTCTCTGTCCCCATAACGCGGCCAGTGCTTGAACACACCCACACACACACATTAGTGTATACAAACAGAACATTATGTGAGATTTCACATGTAACCTGATACACCTTCAACTCCAGCACTCTGCTACATGTAGAGTGGGTCAAAGGTGACAAAGTCAAGTAGTGTCTGGTTTCTTGGTGGAGTATTAAAGGGGCAGTGTAAAAAAAGCGCTTTTCACATCCTCCCAGGAGGGTAATAACAAAATAGTAAAATTTTAATACAAACTTTACTTTGTGTAAAGCTGATGATGGTATCAATCTTCATGAGACATATTTATGTCTATAGTGCAGGTAGTTTTAAGAAAAGTTAAATGATTTCTAGTTTGAATTTAGAGTAATGACCTTCAGTTCCTAAATTCCATATTAAACTTAAAACAAAATCTTAATGTATTTTCACTATTATCTCAACACAACATTAAAAGCTGAAACGTTCACTGGATGGTTGTTTAATCTATATCTTTTATGATATATTTTGTTTAAATTTTAAATTGTTTATATTTAGTAATACTTTCATAATTTTGAATTCAAAATTTGAATTGAATTGAATTAAAAAACGAGTAAGCATACTTGTAGAAGCAGTTTTGCCAACATTACCAGTGCAGTACATTCTCTTTAATATAAGAAGATACAACACGTTGTATGATCTACTAGCAGAAGTCTATTACCTAGGCAATAGTCTTCTGATACTAGCCTTTAGTCAACTGGCACACGCAACCAGTAACCAGTAAACCATGTCTGCCAAAAGACCACGCTCACGAGTGGCGAAGCCACGGGTGTCTTTGGTAATGATAAATAACAGAACCGAAAAACATGATACTTGTACTTTTTACGAATGGCCAAGACAATCATTGCTTCTTATCTTAAAACGTAGGATGCATTTGCAGCATTTCTTTACAGTATTAGTACTACTTCACACATTATATAAGGAGTACGCTACTTTAACAGGGGAAATCCCATTGAAGCCCAAAATCAGCAGACAACGTGTAATCATGTTCCAGATGGCTTAGCAATCACAATATTAAATTTAAGGAAGTGGGCCCTTGTATTATTTTTACGACAAACAGTAATGATGAAATCTACGATAAATAGTGGCGAATAAAACATACATACGACAGACTGTTCTCAGGGTCCATAGTAGACCAAGAAAAGGAGCTCTGTATTAGTATACTAGAATCGAGCATAAAGGATGGCTACGTACAATGGAGAGCAATGCCATAGGGTTGTAGGAATGGGTTGGATTTTATATTTGGTGACCATTACTGTGACTAGTGTAACTGCGACAAAGGAAGCGTGTGACGTGTGTGAGTGTATTAAGTCCATTCCTATTGTCGACTGCAGTAACAGAGGTCTGTTGGAGCTACCAGCAGGCTTACCAAATGACACGGAAGTACTGTAAGTATCCCATAATAATCCAGGCATCATTATTTTGATCTAGATACCCAGTAACTGATCCAAGGGAGAGGGAAAAAGGAGCACGCATCCCATTGTTATCTATTGGTCTATTTCGCTCTCATACCAGGATGGACTTCACCTTCGTGTTTTGATTTAAAAAGCATTTGCCAATACAGAAAAAAAGTTTTTCATAAATCCCTGTACTGTCCAAAGGTTGAAGAACTCAAGTGAAAAATATAAAATGTGGTGAAACGACCTCAATTATAAATGGACTCTTTTATTATATCATATACAAAAAATTGACATTCCATGCAGGAATCTGGAAGTTAGGCACCGTATCATATACATTGGGCAGTCTGGGGGTAGCATACATGTCATGTATTTCATTACAACATGCACATGTACATGTTTTTATATGGCCAAAGCCATCTCTGCAGGCTTTGGTACATTTTAATATTGATCCATTGAACTCTGGGATACACATATAATAATAATTTCTAAACACCCCCCCCCCCCCATCATTCTGCGTGTACTCGGAAACCATGCAAAAACATAGTGCACGTTGTCATGGAACAAACACAAAAATCAAATTATAATCATTCAGCTTCAGTTAACCAAATCCCAGAACTTGATTTGCCTGATTGGTGTAGGAGGAATGGAGGTAGGAGGAATGGAGGTGGGGGGGGGGGGTATAAGGTGATGGGGGAAGGGGATGGATGTGGGGGTTGAAGTTGGGGGAGGATGTTGATAAAACATTAGCACCCAGTCCGCAAGCCGCCGTAGGTCCGCCGGTGGTTGAAGCGCGGCCTGGTGGCATCGGCACGCCGACTTGAAATCCACGATGGTCCACCAGTGGTAGCCAAGTGGCGTATGTTCAGCGGCCACCCGCTCCAAAATAGACAGTGGACCGTCAGCGAGACCTAGCGGCTTACCGTCAGCGGGGCTGCCACTCCAAGACAGACAGTGGACCACTAGCTGTAATCGGGCGGCATGCCTACCGAGGCCTGCCGCTCCAAAATAGACAGTGGACCGTCACCGAGACCTAGCGGCTTACCATCAGCGGGCTGCCACTCCAAGACAGACAGTGGACCACTAGCTGTAATCGGGCGGCATGCCTACCGAGGCCAGCCGCTCCAAAATAGACAGTGGACCTTCAGCGAGACCTAGCGGCTTACCGTCTGCAGGGCTGCCACTCCAAGACAGACAGTGGACCACTAGCTGTAATCGGGCGGCATGCTTACCGAGGCCAGCCGCTCCAAAATAGACAGTGGACCGTCAGCGAGACCTGGCGGCTTACCGTCTCCGGGGCTGCCACTCCAAGACAGACAGCGGACCACTAGCTGTAATCGGGAGGCATCCCTACCGAGGCCTGCCGCTCCAAAATAGACAGTGGACCGTCACCGAGACCTGGCGGCTTACGGTCAGCGGGCTGCCACTCCAAGACAGACAGTGGACCACTAGCTGTAATCGGGCGGCATGCCTAACGAGGCTAGCCTCTCCAAAATAGACAGTTGACCGTCACCGAGACCTAGCGGCTTACCGTCAGCGGGCTGCCACTCCAAGACAGGCAGTGGACCACTAGCTGTAATTGGGCGGAATGCCTACCGAGGCCAGCCGCTCCAAAATAGACAGTGGACCGTCAGCGAGACCTAGCGAACTATAATCAATGCGTGTTTTTACTGCAACACTAGATAACCCCTATTTTTATCGGTAGTATTCCAATGGGCATGTTTTCAGTATTTTGCACGCAAAATTATTTTGCGAAAATGCTATAGGATGTAGGCCTACTTTGACAAATCAGCGCTTGGTATGAGGCTAGATATTCTAACCGAACCACTAATTCATAAAATAACACTCCGTTAAAATTTCATACTACTGATTCGAATTATCAATCCGAAGATTAATATTAATTATTTGAAATGAATCAGGAACCACACTTAAAGATATTGGTGACGTCATGTCAGCAAATCAGCCATTTTGATTGGACGAAAAGAAATACGTCACGCAGGTCACATTTTCCAACCGCCATTTTTAACTACGATACGATGTCGTTTTCGTCCCAATGATCGTTGGAGAATCATTTCAGAGTTAATGGAAGGGGTCTTCATTACTTTGTTTCATTTGAAGGTATGTAAACTTTCACATTTTATTATACATGTATGTTCGTTTTATAGTATACAGATAATGACTATACAAAACCATTTTAACGTTAACATAGTGTGTGCAGCAGGTCATGGTGTGTGGCCATGTAAATGTGTATGTGTGCAGTGTGGTTGATGCAACCCATTTGTCTTTGTTCTGTACAATGGATGGAGGGGTCATCATGTCTTCATGATATGTGGACATGATTATATGTTCGCAGTTTTATTAACAAACACACACACACACACACACACACACATCGTTACAGTACTACTAGTACTAACGTTACTAGAGTAGTAGGAAACTTGGCTAGTACTTAGTAGTCATTGGTAGTACTATAGTAGTAGTACTACTCGGTGTCAGTATTTTGTGCCTGGTCTTGTGACTTGTGTGGTGGTTGCTGTACTGCAGTGGCGGATTAACCATATGGGCACTGGGCACTTGCCCAGGGCTAAGGCTGGGGTGCCCCTGGTGCCCCCAGCCTTGGAATTTTTACCTGGTGCCCCTCAAATTATTTTGTATGGAGCCCACAGAGGCCCTAAACACTATACTTCATGAGGGGGCCTGTGTGAAGTCTTGTCATGGGGCCTAAAATCCCTAGTGACACCCCCTGCAACAGTGATCTTGGTGTCCTCCCTAAAATAAAATATAACCTCTAATTAAAACTTGTTTTGGTATTTATTATGTCCTAGGCACTCTGTGCTTGGTCCCCTCGAATTATAATTATAGTTTGTATATATTTCTGATAAGCGTTTGATTGGATGAATGAACGTCACTGTCCCGTTTGTTTCTTTTGTATAGAGTTCAGCACTATGAAGAGCAAATCGTTTAGCCTACTAAACTGACAGTGGAGTGGGACTATTGTTTATTCATACTCGTTTCATTATATGTTCTGGTGAGTTCAGCACCACGGACAGAAAATCGTTTAACCTACCAATCTGTTTTTTGTCTTTCATTCTTTTGCTGGTAACTGACACTTGGGACTGTTGTTTATTCATTTAAGTATGTTATAAACTGTAATAATTTCTAAAGTCCAAGTTTGAATCCATTTGTATTTTCTCTAGCCAACAGTTTGTTTTGTAGTTAGCCTACAGTGGAGACCTTTTGTGGTATGACTGACCCTTACACTCTTGACTGGTGTGATTAATAAACAATCAAAAGGCTACATTCTCTTCATTCTCTTTCCAGTAGCTCAGGCCTAGACTGTCAACTGAATAATGTGTAAAACAACCTCAGTAGTGTGCTTCTAGTGCCACCTAGTGGCGGCAGCGTAGGTAGGCACCAGTCACTGGCGTGCCCAGGGCACCATGGATTCTTAATCCGCCCCTGCTGTACTGGACTCTGGAGTCTGGCACTTTTCTTACTAAGCTAAAGTAGGCCTGAAACAATCACCCGGCCCCTTTACTGAGATAATGAAAATGTCACATCATGGAGGAAGGAAGAGGTCACATGTATTCTATTCTATAACGCATTTTTCTGAAGTTGCATAATTTTTTCTGAAGTTAAATCAATCTATCATCCTGATAATAACATGAGGGGTTGCTAACTTATGTGTGTTTTGTTAGCATGACCCATTATTCTTCATCCCTCTTTGAAAACATGTAATTTTGTTTATACACTGTACATGATATGTTTATATTTCAGATCAACGGTTGATCATGCTTGCTATGACATCATGGTCAACCATCTACAATTTACACTACTTAAGGGTCAGGATGATGAACATCATGTAAGTTTTTCTGCACTCAAACAATTATTTATTAATTTTTGATGAATCCATACCCCCTCCCCCCCACAGAAAAAAAGAGAAATGGAAAAACATGAACATGGGCAGATTAAGTGTGGAAAACTAATATTACTTAAGGCTAGGTGTGTTTTTGGTTTATATTTCAGGAACCGGATACCCGTAAATAATTTGTAAAACACAAAATACTCCCGAATGTATAAAATAACAATATGAACACAAGTTTCTCTTGTTTAATTAGAGTCATAATAAATGTGACTTATTGTAATACTTTTCCCGCCTCAATATTAAAAATGACTTGAACACAAAAATGTTTACAAAATTGGAGACTTCCATTTGTGTGGCTAAAATATTTAAAATAGTCAATTTTTTAAAAAGTCATTCATTCGTCACTGAAAATATTTCTTATTCAATTATTTTACTGTCCACAGATAGTCCAGACTGTGAGTTTGCAGTGAGGCGCCAACCTTGTTCCTTCCATTTTCACCATCAGAGTTAAAGGCGGGTGAAGGGCAAAGGCAACTCTATAGTCATGCCACTACAGGATGCCACTACAGGATGCCACCAAAGGATGCCACCAAAGGATGCCACCAAGTCATTTATTGACCGGTAAGGATGTGACTGTTAATAACCTATTGCATTTCAAAGTGCATTTTGGGAATCTGGTGACAAATCCCGTAGCATGCAAATCATTTGAAGTACACAGGCATAGGCCTAATGGTGCACCAAATTTGTAAAAGATGTGTTGTCATTCAATTCCTAGCATGCATTGAGAAAGCTTAAAATGTTTATTGTTTCTTTTAGCCATCATTTTGTAAGCCTTGTGAATTCTTAGGCATGTATCATCGCCATCTAAGCTGAGATTGTATTAGCAGAATCATAATTATGAATAACAATTTAGGAATTTCAATTTCTAGAAAAACTTCAACATTATATACATCGGTATCGGAATATATTGAATATACATGTATCTTATTTAGTAAAATTGTACATGTTGTTGTATACAGCCCATCATATCGTAACTAGACACAAGTATTAAACCTTCTCACTTTTAAAATAAAATTTCCACCCTTTTTACTCCAGATTGGAACCAGTGAACCCTTGTCATACAAATGTGTCACACAAACAGCCACTTGTGCTACTGCTACGAGGTGTGTCAGAGTCTGTATAACTTTGTAATCCAATGGCCAGGTGTGTGGAGGTTGATCTTTTCTTCAAAGCTGGAGTTAACGTATGTTTCAAATTAATTTATAAGTAAGACTAATTGAGACCGATCAGAGCATACTGATCGAAGCGTCAGTTAACACCTCCAGTTCTTTTCTGAACTAATTACTACTCAATTGAGATTCCACATGGTGTCACCGCAAATTAGTCTTAATTATCATCCTCACCATGTAAAGCTACAAGTTTTACCTAAATTAATTTATATGGACCTATCCTATCTGTGGCAGTCTGCACCTTCATGGGAATTGTTTTTTCAGGACCTTAAGACACATCTAGGTTATTCAGTGTATTTTAAACATGTTAGAACAATGATAGTACTGAGAATTGTTTTTTGACTGGACCCAAAAATCCCCACAAGTGTGTAGTTAATATCTGTTGGGTGATCTAGTAAAATGGATATTAAGACTGTGAATCCCCTGGGAGTTGGGCCATGTAAACATTAGTAAACATCCCCAGTCTTCATTAAGGCTCATGTTTATTTTTATGCGAGCATTGGGATAGTTCAACCTAAGTACTGACCATCAATTCCATAAACACAAATTAGTGTAAAGATATTAAAGGGACAGTATTGTCACGATCAAACAGAACTTTCTACGGCATGGAATGGTATCCTAGTTAAAGATGAACACAGTGTCTGAAAATTACTGGCTCATTTATGCATCAGCAACGCGAATATGACCTTATCATGTGAGTATTATTTTCAGTCAATGAGTTAATCTAGAACTTGAACTGTGATTCCATGTCCTGTTAATCATGACGATATTGCCACCTTTAAACAGTAACTTTAAAATGACTATTTATGAACATGTATTTTAAACAGTTAAAGAGAAATAAATACATATAACAATGAGAAGATCATTTCATTATTGTTTGTTTCTTTTCATTTTACAGTTATCCTTTCAAATTACATTGTGTTCCTAGGCCGTCCCTAACAAGGTAAGCATGTGTTCCTTATAAAAGATGCACTTATTTATGGCAATTTACTATAGAAATTAACAGTTTCAGCTGAATGTTACATAAAATAAGAAATTTGTTTTATTTGATTGTTTGCCATAGATAAGGCTTCTTAACCTCCTATAGGTTTAACACTCAAAGACACTAAAATTTGTATCTCTCTTAACCCATTGACTTTGTGCAGTGCACTCAAATACATGTGGCTGTGATAGAGGTCAAAACCCAAAGACACTCAAAATTTGTGCAGTGCACAAAGGTCAAACCAAAACCACTTGACAGTACATACACAGCTCTGTGTGACTCTGTGGTTTGACCTACCAATTGTGGAAATACAACCAAAAATGTCTGTGAGTGCCGTGCTGACTGGGCCAAATTTCAGCATGGGCATAGGAGGGTTAACACATGGAAGACATGCTTATCTCATTAGATCTCGGAATCCAGGTCATTAATTCTGACCCGTTAGTCCGGGTTGGATATGACCCGACCTTTCGTCATTCTGACTGGTAAAGTTGGTCAGATTATTTGACCCGTTTCCGGTCAAATAATCCTGACTCAACTTTTCGGGTCATCTGACCGAAAGTGTCGGGTCATATCCAACAGTATGGGTCAGAATTTTGACCCGAGTTTTTAGAGTGTAGTATGTATTTACCAAAAATATAATTTCATTTACATTCTCAACCTTTGAGGGTTGTTTAAAAGAAAAGCAAAGGTAATCTTCCTGGTGCAAGTCTTACATAAATTAGCAATTACGTACATAACATGGACAGGTCTTTGTTAGGAATGTTAACTCTAATTTACAAACAACAATTGCCAATGTACTTGTTGGATCTTGCCATGTTCGATTTTGTAATGCGTTCTACTGTAATGTTTGTTTTTTTAAAACAAATTATAACAGTTGGGTGAAGATCACCATAAAAATGTATTATGGTCTGTTTTAAGGGGAAAATGTTGCAGTATCCGTGCTCAAGCTCTTAATAGTTGCCCTGAAAATGTTTCTAATTGTATTACGCACTGCATGATTTTATTATTCATTTTATTACTATGCAATTATGTATTCTTTTATAAAGTGTTTTTTGTCAGTGCAATAATGTTATATCTCCTAAAATAACATTCAAATTACGCTTAAAACAGCCGGGATGTGCACATCATAAAATACTAAGCGCTGAGAGACAAGCGTCGTTACTGCAAAATCGCGGTGGCACGACGTTTTCTCACTGAGGACAACCCCATTAGGGGCGATTCAATAAAGTACAAAAATGTACACATCCATGTATTTTGCAACATCTGAACATGGAGGAAACAAACAATTAGACTGGTTTATATAATGTGGTTCTGATGTGTTATCATATAAAAAGTGCTGCTTTAGAAACATGATTACAGTTGTGGGTAATTTCATTGCAACCCTAATGTTTAGGTAATATTATGTTCTTTACTTTGATTTAGTAGTTTCGTAATGTTTAAGTAATTTTTTCGTTTTGTTGCCTCATTAAATAAATGCTGTCCCAGTCATTCACAGTGAACAAATCAGTGGTGTGTCCTCAGTTTAATAAGTAAATAGATTTATTTATATTATTTTAACACATGCAAGTCAATGGCGCACCGTCAGCCCCAGCAGACTGCTAACCTAGGGTTGGTCCTTATGCACCCGTCCGTCGATCTGCGACTTTTATGGCCTTCCTTCATCAGCCCAGCATGCTTAACTCAGCTCAAGCATGGAGGCAAGAACGTCAGGCAGCCATTCTATATACTGCATGTTGCCCGCCACGGTTGATCGCCGCAAAAGCGGCTGCCTGCTCGTTGTTGGCCCACCATCGGTCCACCGTCGATAACAAAAAAAAAAAAAAAAAATCGATTTCGGCTTACTGTTAGGCCGATGGTGAGTATGGCCAACGCGGACCGTCAAAGGTTCCTACCAGCGGACCGAAAACTTAAAAGTTCGCCCGCTCGCCAGTGGACCACCATCGGCAGCCGACAGAGGACGATGGTAGGCCAACAACGGACCGTCAGAAGGCTTCCCTAGCGGACCGCTATCAAAACGTTGCCCGCCGCCAGTGGACCACCATCGGCAGCCGACAGAGGGCGATGGTAGGCCAACAACGGACGTCATCAGGCTTCCCTAGCGGACCGCTAGCAAAAGCGTTGCCCGCTCGCTGGTGGTCCGCCACCGCAGCCGAGGGAGGGCGATGATGATGGAGCCAACGGCGGACCGTTGTCGAAATGTGACATTGTTTCGACAATGGTCCGCCATTGGTCCGACAGCGGATCTCTGTCGGCTGCCTCCAGCGGCCACCGCGGCGGGCGGACGTTGTGCCGGCGATCCGCCGGCTGCAGTTAACGGCGCCCGCTGGCGGTGCCACGGTGGGCCGCTGACGGACCGATCGCGGGTTGCAGGCTGGGCAATAGCAAGATGGCTACCAATAGTTTTTCAGTCCATTTTTTGACTACATAGAGCAAGTTGTGATGAGCATACAGTCACAGTTACTTGTGATAAGCTAGGAAACAGTTTCTTGTCTTGTTGAGGCATAGATGGACATTGCACTTGATGCACTTGACGAATGATGAATCATCACCGTCACTGCCGTCTTCATCATTGTCGTCATCGTCGTCATTATCATCATCATCATCATCATCATCATCATCATCAGCATAATGTACTCCACTCCCACTGGGCAAGGATAAATCTAAATCTTCATCATCGCTGTCAGATAACATGTCAATATCACTTTGGTCTCCATTGTCTAGAAAATCCAGAACATCTTTCACCGTTATTTTTCAAGGCATGTTTGGATGAATAATGAAATCGAAGAGAAGAAATCGAAGTTGTCCTGAAAAAATGAGGAAGAGAAAATAACCATAAGTTTTCTATAGGTCTGGGGGGTTCATAATTGATGTTTGGAATAACAATTTTACATTGATGAAAAAAAAGAAAAAATATGAACAGTTGAGTGAACATTTCACACATAGAAATCAACAGACGTAAATATCTTGAAATGTTTATTAAAGATTTATAATATGCACTGAATTCATGACAACCGGTATACATTATAATACACGTGTTCACACACAGTGGTTACGTACAGTACATGTACAGTACATGTACAGTACATGTACAGTACATGTACAGTACATGATGTATAGTAGCATGTACAGTACATGTACTGCACATACAGTACATGTACATGTACATACACATGTACACACATGCACACACATACACAATGACCATGTAAACAATGCCACGCTCAATATATCAGATAAGATACATGATTTTCAAAACCAAGTATTTTCAAAAATATTGCCAGAAACCAAAATGTAATGAGTCTAAATAATCTTTAGGTAACACTCTAAACTACAGATATGTTAGTTTTGTTATAGGTACTGACCTTCAAAGTAGAATTTCCCCTTATTTGCAGCCACTGACACCGCTTTACTGCCATATTGAAAAACCAATCTTATTGACTAGACTAGATATGATCAGTTCTTCGAATGTAGCCACAAGAGGGGGCTATACAATGTATCAAATCAGAGCCGTATATTGGGAGAGTTGCGACAACTAGTGATTAGAAGCCATTTTGGGTCCCAGAAACGTGTGTGCGCGCGCGAATTCACGTGTCGATCGTGTGTGCGCATTCCGTATATAAATATGCGTAAAGTGAGTACTGTCGCATGCGGCAACGGTCAATGTTATAACTTAATAAGAGTTTTTAATCATGAAGTTTGCTTTAAAAAATCCATTTGGATCTTGGGAAACTCATGGACGAGAGGATGGTGTGCCTGTGACAGAAGAAATCTTCCCTCGTCGTTGAAATGTCTCCAGGATAAGTTGAAGGTCGATCAACATCATGACATGCTAACGTAGCTCGGTCATGACCATGAACGTTCACGGTCATGATGAAGGTAGGCTATTTTTAATTATTTAACAACAGTTACATATTATTTTAGATTCATTGAATTTTTTTGAAATGATAGAATGAATGTTCCCCCAAAAGATTATATTTGTAGGCCTTGCCGTGCCAACAACTGTTACTTCAGTACAGTAACAAGTCAGTAAGCAGCTATCGCTTAGCAGTATGTATAGCCATGGTGTGATGATTGATGGTAGCCAGCCGGCCTATCACATTGTGCACATTGTATTCTTGCAAGCATTTGCACAAAAACCAAACTCGTCCCATCAGGCCTTGATTAATTACTACATTTCCCTCTCATTTACTAGCTTGTCCTCTACATTAGCCAATCATATATTTTTCAGGAAATATGGTGGTATTTCTATTTGTCTTTTAGTATAGAGTCAAGAGAAAAGTGGTGGCTGTATCATGGGGCCTGCACTCTTTCATTAAATTATGACGGAGATGTTGGTCATTTTCTCATTTGCTGAACTCACATTGTGCATAAAATACTCTTAATAAGAAATATTGTTATAAGAAAATATCCAGCAATAACATTAATAAAATGGCTGCAAATTTGTGACGGAATTTAGCTTAGTAAAACAAACACATCTTCATCTTAAACTTACATATAAGTACATATCAATATCCTGTGAATTTTCGCATTGTGAAAAGGCATGTATTTAAATAGTGCCAAATCCCGCATATAAACATGCTCCCAGTGCTTTACAAAATTACAGGCTAAAATGTCAAATGTCAAATATGTGTGACATTACAATATTTTCTTTTTTATATATTTTATAAACTGAATCGCCTCTGCATGCTTGTAAGGATGGAGCTTGCTTAATACCATGACAGGATGCCTGCATGCTTGACACAATGTCAAACCAGTGATTCATGATCTCAAGGAACCATGCTGTAGTGAGATTCTTGGTGCTTCTCCCTTCACATTCTACCATATAACGCACACTGGCACTAACTGAATGGCTTAAGAGGCTAAGGGCATTTGATACTTTCATGAGAAGGTGTTAGGATGGCATGGATGAGTTATGGGTGAGTTGTTTAACTCATTGTCATCTTGGAAGCTAGCCAGATCTTTTACTGCAGTGATACTTGCATGGCTCGATGGAAGCTTGAATTATCATCAGGGTCCATTGTGAGCACATGACCACTGACGAGGCAGCATTCACATTGTTAATGAGATGTGGAACATCATCTAAGAATTAAAGCCACTTCTTTGGATCTGAGGGTGTTTAATCTTATTAATTGTTTACAGATGTCAGTATCTTGTAAATAAAGACATTTAAAGGAATGAAATTCATTAACATTTTCTATTGTTTCACATTGTGATAAAGCATGTATAAGGCGTGTTACACAAAAAGCAGCTCTGGCTACTTCAGACTCATTTTGTAAGATTGGGTGACATTTAAATAGCGCCAAATCCATATAAACATGCTCCCGGTGCTTTACAAAATTACAGGCTAAAATGTCAAAAATGTAAAATGTGACCTGCTCTGTGAAAATAAGTCACAAATTTGAAAAATTGAGATTTCTATGTGGCTGGAAAGAGTACATCATCAGCTTTAATTTGGTATATGTTAGATGTGTGTGATATATTGCATTATGGAGATATGGCATTTCTAATAATTAATAATTTGCAATTTGCATAATTAACACAATTGAATTCTTAGGAAAACAAGCATTCGAAAGGAAAACAAATGACAGAAATGAAACAACCTACTCACAAAAAATAATTGATTTTAATATTTTATTGATTGAAATTTATGTCAGTTTCAATCAATAAAATATTAAAAGCCACATAGAAATCTAAATTTTTCAAATTTGCGACTTGTGACTCATTTTCACAGAGTTGGTCACAAATATATATATATAACATTACAATGTTTTTTTCTTCTTGTTTATTTCCCATTTAGAAACTGAACACTTCTGTCACTGCTTGTCTTGCTTGATGCATCATATTCTACATTTGGAGTGATGACATCCCATCAAGAGTGAGGCAGCATATTCGCATCTCCTGCACCTTCAACCTAAAAAAAAAACCTCCTATCTAAGACCAACTCAGACTGGTTTGAAAGCATTTTCCATGTCTCTTTCCATTACTACAGATTACAATTAGATTTTGTGTTGTTTCAAGAGGAAGTCATGCAGTTGGTTCACATGCCCCTCCCCCTGATATAGCCATTATGTTTACCCACTGATTTAGTGTCTGTCTGAAACTTTTCAAAAGAAATGGCCTGAACATTATAATAATTATCAGATAATTCAGATAATTTGATGTATCTGATGCATGATCCCTGGTTCCGGACATTTTGTCTCCGTTTCTCTTTTATTTTTATCTTTTACTTTAAACAAATTCCTTTTATGTGTCTTGGGAATGAGTGGTATTTGGTCACAATTATAATCTGATTGCAATTCAAAATTTTCATTACATACATTGTGTAGCTACAATTTAAAGATTTCAGCTTGAGGGGTTACAACTCAGTTGTGGGTGTATGTGTTGTATTGATCTGCTGTTTCTATGGTGATTGTTACATCATTTCAATAGGATGGTGTAAACAATATTTAACCATTGAAATATGCATTAAATGATCAGCATGACAATAGCCACCCTGTTGTCTATTATTAGGCTGAAAACGTAATGTACAACATCTCAATTAAATATTAAAATTTGTGTTCAATAATATTTATACAGGATTATTATTTTAAGATGAAGCTCTGACACAGAGTGAGATAAAGGATTGCAATTTTTGTTTTTCTCTCTGATGTACATGGAGAATGGAGTTAGATATTTCAAAATCACTTGATGGTGGTTTTAATCTTCCCAGCTTCCATAGAAAAAATGTTGTCTGAGGTGCTGTAATTTTTAAGAACATTGTAACTTATTGTCAAAATATTATTAGGTGTAATGTGTACATTTGGATGATTTAACATGTTTTAACATAATGCACTTCAGAAAGGATGATTGATACTTGTACTAGCTTTAAATAATTTGATAATTACCAGTGTTGCACACTCCATTTAAACGTCTGTACACATTATCCAATTGAATCTTTATTTTACATTTTACACTGTTTGAAAATGTCTCAAAGAAAAAATAATAAATGAGTAGACTAGTTGAAAGAGTAAACCATTGAGTATTCAATCACTATTGTGTATGGGGTGCCATGGTCAAGTGGTCTAGACCATTGGACTTAAATGTTCTCATGTGGAGTGTCGTGGCCGAGCGGTCTAGCTTACCGGACTCAAGTTCTGGTGTTAGCAGCAGAATGTGGGTTCGAATCCCGGCCGTGACACTTGTGTCCTTGAGCAAGACACTTAACCATAATTGCTTCTCTCCACCCAGGGGTTAAATGGGTACCTGTGAGGGCAGAGTTGGTTGATTAGCCCTATATGCGCTGTAATGGCAGCAATTGAGCTGTATACTCCCCAGGGAGCTGAGATGGTTTCAGGAATGATTTGTGAGCCTTATGAGCAGGGGTAATAATATAATGCGCCTTGAACACCAATCAGTTGGTGGATACGTGCGCTATATAAGTCCACACATTATTATTATTATTATGGCTGAGACTTTTTTCTCCTTTTTTCATTATCATTGTGTCAGTGTACCTCACAAGTACTGAACAAAGCACCAGTGGAATCGAACCACCCACAACGGCACTATTGGATCAAAGTACAGATACTGCACATTACCAAGAGACCTGTGTCAACCTGAGGTGCTTTTTATTAGTAACACAGTGGGTAACACATCAACCAAATTTTAAAAATATGAGTATATTCAAAATAACTTGAACCACATACAGCCAAACTGTGTTCTCCAATACATGTCAGTGTCTCACATGACCTGCTGCTAGCATTGTGGCACTAGGAGTAGGAATACATTTCTGTGCTTAACTGCTTTACCATTGCCAACATATAGACTTCATAACAAAAAACATTTATTTCACAAAGGAGAAAGAATGCTATTTATGCCTACATTGTGTTAACACCAATGCCCACTTGCTCTCTGGGGAGGGGACGGGGTAATATTGTTAAATAGGCAAATCTTTAGGTGAATTAATTTATTTTATTTTAAATTCCTGAATTTCCTGTTAATTATTTATGTGCTGCAACGATTACTCAGTTAATTTTTACTGCTTGGTTATTCGAAAATTTATGCTACCTTTTATTTGTGCAATAACCACATACAAAATCTGTCACCATCAATCCACAAACTTTACCAGATAGTGAATAACATATCTAATCCTTTTTATTACCTTAATTTCCTACCATTTTTGAATGTTTTTAAAATTCAGCGCGGTTAACCGATTAACCATACTGCCCTTTGGCTTTGTGAAGAATCAATCCAAATATTACAAATATCACATTTTCCTTTATTAAAAGGATGATAGAAACAAGATTTGGAGCAATAAGTGTATGCACATCAGTGAGATGTTGGCCATTGTTGTCTGCTAAAACGTGAGAAAGAGTTAACTGTTACTTAGGCTAGCGTTAACGTTAAGTTTCGGACATTGTGCATAGTGGCGGTTGGGTTCAACATTCTTCATGTTCATTCCTGCCCTTTTTATTAGCAATAAAACGACAGCTCCTCAGACAAAAATATATGTAGCAAAATGTTTACGGAAGATTTAAATTCAGTACGTGCAGCTGTCATGACTGTGCATAAATGTATTTTTACTAGGCTATTTAGGCTACAAAACAATACCCGGTATCCTCACATTCACAAACAGGTATGCCGTTGGTTGCCAACACTGTGAGACTCAAGTTAACCGAGGTCAGTTAACGTTAACTTCCACTCCAGGCTTTCCTTCTTCTGGAACATCTCAGAAATCTTTACAGTTTAAAACCTTTCTCAGACTTGTGTTGACATGTCCAAGCACAGCAGCAGTGACATTTTCCCATAGGTACGTTAGATTAGAGAAAAGTAGCACAGCCTACGACACGTCACACACTGGGTGGTGATATGATTAACAGTTAGATTAACTGGGCCTACGTTAGCATGTAGGTAAAATTACCCCATGGTTTACAGCTAACATTAGTCGAATGCTTGTTCCGTTCAGTCTCCTATTATTTTTAGAATAATTATGCCAATTCTCGCAGCGACAAGTTACACAATTATTCTAAAAATAGAGACTGAACAGAAGAAAGCATTCGGACTATATCTATAGCATGCACGTACCTTACGTTCCTGCTGTCGCGGGAAAAAACTTTTTGAGGACCCAAAATGGCGCCCATAGACCACGTGACCAGAAAAACCGGTACTCGCCATGTCGCAACTCTCACAATATACGGCTCTGTATCAAATAAGATACAACAAGCACTTGTAGCAAATGTTTTGGAATATTCAATACAAAAAGCTTAAATTCCACCGTATCATATAATTATGATACACAGGGCAGTAAAGGGTTTTTCATAAATTGCGTAATTTTCACTTGTGTGAAGCTGCTGAAACCTGGCAGTAGAATCAGATGACCAAATACATTGCGTGGAATTTGTTTCTGCAAACCGTACACAAGCCGCCGTTTTGTCGCTAACACACGCGTACGCTAAATGGACTATGTAAACTCCAGGATTTATTTAACGTTAGATCTGGACTTTCTTTCAATAAAATGTCTTAGTAAAAATGATATTTTGAAATTCAAACCTTAGCGCCTGGTGTTATATTTGGTCATGGAATTTTGGTACCGAGTTTCAGCCTCCCCACACAGTTAACATTTAAACCAGATCTAACGTTAAATAAATCTTAGACACCTTGTATCTCGTGGTCATAGCAAACGGGGTCCAACTCGCAATCAACAGGGCCCTCTGTACCCCCGTAGCGCCCTCTTAGCTACCCCGGGTAACAAGAAAACCCTTCCCAACAGAGTTCCCCTAGTCAATATTTATTGCCCCAGATTACCCAGACTGTATTAAACCTGTTCTCCATTCAGGTATTTGTTTTAACCCGTTAAAGCACCCCTGTGGTGATTCATGTTCAGTAACGTTAAGGTAACCCTTGCAGAAATGACCTAACAAAATCCTGTTTCAATCCTGTTTTAAAACATGTTTTAACCTGTTTTATCTTTCAAAATAGGAATAAAACATGTTTTTATTCTGTTTTCATGAAAATACTGAAAATTGAACCCTGTTTTTTTCCTATTTTTTTTACACAAACCTGTTTTCTTCCTGTTTTTTGTGACTTAGAATATTTTTGAGGTTGGATTTCCTGTTTTCTTACTGTTTTTTTGGACTTAGAATATTTTTGCGGTTAGATTTCCTGTTTTCTTACTGTTTTTTACTTAGAATATTTTTTGAGGTTGGATGCCCTGTTTTCTAACTGTTTTTGGGACTTAGAATTTTTTGAAGATCACTGTCCTGTTTTCTTACTGTTTTTGGGACTTAGAATATTTTGAAGATCACTGTCCTGTTTTCTTACTGTTTTTGGGACTTAGAATATTTTGAAGATCACTGTCCTGTTTTCTTACTGTTTTTTGGGACTTAGAATATTTTGAAGATCACTGTCCTGTTTTTCTTACTGTTTTTGGGACTTAGAATATTTTTGAATATCACTGTCCTGTTTTCTTACTGTTTTTGGGACTTAGAATATTTTTGATTTTATTTATAAATGGTTAACGTTTCAAAATTACTATGTTCATCCATGGAGAATTCCTTCCTCCATGGTTCATCTTCTGCAATCTGATAATTTCATACTACATGTAGGATAAAAGGTTTCACACACACTGAATCGGAGGACATCACCAATTGTCCACAATGAATTTTGACCATACATTTGCTATTGAATGCCCTTTAAAATGCCACTTTCACGGCAACGAGTTGCTGTATAATTTCCCTGCATTGCCGTTGTGCCTTCTTGTACACATATAGGCCTACATAGTTAGTACACATTTACATTCTCACGGAAAAATATATCGACGCCGCGCCACGCTCGACATTGCGCGACCGGTGACTGCGCTGCTAGTAAGACCAAGTTCACGCAACGACCATTTGGGAACAAAATATTCAAAATTACCTGGTACTCATGACCAAAACGATATAGCGGTTACCAGGCATGCGGCCGCTTGGTCGTTGTACGAACTTGGCCTTGCTAATACTTTGGTTGGTGTCAACAGTACCCACGACATAAACACTACGCCAGGCATTCGCGGGTACCAGCTAAAATAGCATGGCGCGGCGTTGAAGATTGCATGCAACATAAATAATACATGAGTCTGTACCTGAACACGCATGCACGTGCGTGTGCATCATCATCGATCGCGCGCGTAAACCGTAGGTACATTACGTGACCGGGGCTTTTAATTGGTCGTCAACATGCCGTCAAAAGGTCGACTAGCAGTAGCAAATAAAAAAAGTGAACTGAATACTGCCGCATCCAAATGCATAAAAATTGATGTTTTTGGGGGTAAGTTTACACGGTAGACCCAATTATAAAAAATAGTTTTTCACTGTTGAGTTTTGAGCCTGACATAACTAACGTTATAACGTTAGCAGTGTGAGCATGCAGGGGCTATGTACCTACGCACGCACGTAATTATGTACGTTTTGTTTGTTAAACTTTAAGTTTCTTTCAGACCAGACCGTCTCCTTTAGGACCAAAAATGTTAACGTTTTTGTAACTATTTTGGGGTGCTGTGATAGTTCAACATGTATGGAACTGTACAAACTACAAAAAACAACGATGATTTGTCAACTTTTGGATCTCTGCCTAGTGCTAGTGCTAATTTACAATTTAAAAAAAAAAATTGCGATTACAAAGTTAGATTGCCTAAGCCGATATTTCTGGCATAAAGTTTGCTGAAATTTCATGTTTTTTAATTTCAAAATTGTTCCAAAAAATGGTGAAAGTGATTTGTAAAATATAGGCCCTAAAAATTTCATTTGCAAACTCAAAATAATCAATGGAAAATCTGGCCATAGTTCCTTTTCAACACAATTCATATTTGCTTAAATTTATTTTTATGTACTTATTTATTTTGTTGTTTTTGTTTGTTTGAACTAATTATTTTACTTTGTTTTTTCCAGACATATAATAGCAGTCGAGCCCACCCCTCTGCCTCAGTGACCTCTTCTGGGAAGTGCAGACAGAGACAGCAAAAGCTGGTAATCAGGCAATACAACTTTGGTGTCCCCATAACATATTTACATTGTGAAATTTTTGTTTTGCACCACAAATAAATATAAAACACTAATCAATTTGAGTTTTTTAGCTTCTAAAATTTACCAAGTTATCTAAAGTAGACACATAATGGATTGTGAAACCCATATTTTCGATGAATGAAGGAATTTGAGGGTGTACATGATTCCTGAACCTCTGAAAAGAACTTGCATCACCATGATTTTTTAAATTTGGGGCCTAAAATGTTGCATGTCACAAAATATGTTTCTATACATGAGCTTGTATTCTCAGGTAAATGTTTTTAAAAATTGTGTGTGCTTTTAAACCAAATCATAATATTGGTAATATACATTTTATGAAGGTTCAATTATTATGCAAATATTGCAATACAATTTTTTTTTTAGAAAGGTTACATGATTTTGTTTTAATTTTAATTAGTCTTAATTTGTATGTCTTGCTTATGCTCTTCTTTATTTTGTCATACATTTGTGAGTGTTATATTCCATGAACATCACTAGCATGAGATGCAAAAAAAATTGTACTGTTTTATGAACAAGTTTAAAGGTAAGGTTTGACATTGAAAAATGTATATTCTCGGGGGAAGAAAGAAGACCAATTCCCTTATTATTCAACCCATGGTCTTTTAGTAACTATGTTCAAATGTGACTTTTACTACTTTTTACCAAAACAAATGCTATATATTCGGATGAGGACAAGATAACATTGTTCTCTCATCCGGAGTATAACTAATTGGTGATAAAAAAACTGATAAAGTCACATTTGGTGCTCAACGATATATGTTAATTAAAGACCATGACTGAATAAATTCGATTAAAATGATTTCAAAAATAGTTACAAATGGTATGATAAGATAACAATAAATGTAACCATGCAGTTACTACTTTTTGATAGAAACAACAATACGCATACATTGTTTATTTGTTTGAACTGATGATTCTTTCAATATTTTTAAATTTTTCTGCATTTTTTGGGTCTGGATCCACATTTCAAAACAGGTAGAATTAGCAGCTGTCCTAATTAGAAGGGTTTACTGTTTTTTGTAAAAACAGGGTCTTCAACTGTTTTCAAAAACAGCACACTACTACATGTAAAAATACTGCATTTTGAAAACAGAATCCTGTTTTTGAAAAGCAGAATCCTGTTTTTGAAAACAGAATCCTGTTTTAAAGCTGTTTTCTGGAAGACTGTTTTATCCTAGTTAAACCTGTTTTGTTCCTGTTTAAGTCGTTCCAAATACAACCGAGAAAAAACATGTTTTTAAAAACATGTTTAACTAGGATAAAACATGTTTTATTCCTGGTTTTTCGACGAGAGGAACTGTTGGTGCTAGGAGCCCTGGCCGAACAAAATATATCGCGACGGAAAGCAATCAAAGGGGGCTCAGGGATGTTGTCCAGGGAAATTTCCTTTGCGAAGGAGTGGGTAAGGTAAGATGCATAAATGGTAGAAAATACATATAAAGTCCGAACAATGTTCAAGTAGCGCAATGAGAAAGCGTAATGTTCGAGGTGTCAGAGCCAATGTCAAGTAGCCATGAGGGCAATAATGTTCGAGAGTGTCCTATCAATGTTGCAAGTAGCCCCATGAGAACAATAATGTTCGAGTGTCCGACCAATGTTCAAGTAACCGCAAAGGCGTGCTGATTCGAGTGAGCCGATACGTGTTCAAGTAGCCGCAGAAACATTAACGTTCGAGGTGTCCGACCAATGTTCAGAAGTATCCACCGCAAAGTAATAATGTTCAGCGTTCCGACCAATGTTCGAA
>CM055817.1:36982479-37038645 GCA_029582265.1 Zoroaster sp. YZ-2022 | reverse complement strand
CTGCTCCTTTCAGCTAAAATATTGACAACAAGAGTATTTTCATAGCTCGTGTATTGTCTGCCCAGGTTCTACATTGAATTTTCTCCAGTTTCTCACTTTTCCCAGCCAGGACCGTAGCGGCAGGGGGGTGGGGTGACACCTCAATAATGTTTCTCAGTGGGCATTTAGAGCCTCAGTCGGCAAATTAAGCATCAAAGCCATGGTTTAGCTCAATTATATGTAAACCATGAATTTGTGTTCATATCTGTTTGTATGGTTTACATACATTCAAATAACATTTTGCAACAACTTTATGGTTTATAAACCATGAAAAACCACTGGTGTGCAATTTCATGGTTTATATATAATGAAAATGAACCATTCCTTAATTTTGAACTCACAAAAGGAACACTCATAATACAAAGCGCGTATATAAAAAAACACGTCAGGTTTGATAGACGTGGTTTATTAATTCCAGGTGTTCGATTATGCACATAATGTATTTTATTGGTGGTCCCTCCCTCCCTCCCTCCCTCCCTCCCTCCCTCCCTTTTATTCCTTCATTCCTTCCTTCCTTCCTTTTATTCTCTGGTGGAGTTCAACTCCGTTTATTACCTTCAATAGTTCAATTGTTGCATTTTCAGGCCGAATAAATAATAATAATAATAATAATAATAATATTTTCAACAATGTAACAACTTTATGGTTTATAAACCATGAAAACCACTGGGGTACAATTTCATGGTTTATATATAATGAAAATGAACCATTGCGTGCAATTTCATGGTTTACACATAATGGAAATTACGCAACTGGACCCTTTTCCATGGTTTGTATATAATGAAAATGAACCACTGCGTGCAATTTCATGGTATTCATATAATGGAAATTACGCAACTGGACCCTTTTCTATGGTTTGTATAAAATAAAAATGTACCATTCCGTGCAATTTCATGGTTTATAAATGATGAAAATTACGCGATTGCATACTTTTCTATGGTTTACAAGTAAATCTTGGGTTCTCTTGTTGTTTTTGTAATGTGAAAATTACTTGATGTAAAATAAATGATGGTAACAATATTCCTCCAGAAATATTTTTGTCCAAGGTGCTGTCACATTTAAGAAAAGAGGAATAATTGGTACCCCCAAGTGCCCCGCCCCCCCCCCCCCCACACCCACTGAACCAATCCAGCAGGGTTAATGGAGGTAGTCCTATTTATGAAGCTTCAACAAACGCAAACCATTTGATTCTAAAATAAAATAATAACTTACCTTTTGTATGTAGTTTCCACCGTTCACGGTATACCGTCTGTTCAGTAGCTCGCAGAATAACATTGTGGTGAAAATTTGTTATTAACTGCGATCGAAAATAGTTAAGATAGAATTCACAATTATTTGTTTAGATTTTAGGATATGGACCAGTCGACTTGACTGGTCGGGGTGCCGATAATTTACAGCAGGGAAAGGAACCTAAATTAGTTCCATGCGAAAACATTTTTGCTAGGAAAGATCAATTGAAATGGTAGAAATCAATTGTCCGACAACTTAGTTGATTATGGAGTGTCAAGAAGGCACATTCTTTCTCAACCCGTTCATTTAAATTTGAACAAATTAACATTTAAACAAGTTGTAGAGTCTCCGGTAGAGTGGTAGAGTTTGGTCTCCTTGGAAAAAAACACGTGGTCCCGCGGACTCGAAATCTGGAAGCCTGTGCAAACTATCATTTATCATAAATTTGTTGAACTTTAATCTTACCGATAAAAAAGAGCCATTAATTTGATGGATTATAAAGTTCAATCAAAATTTAATCCACTGTGGACTGGTTTAAAAGATCCTATACCAACAGTTGTTTATTCCCCAATGATGTAACGCAGTTTCCTCCGTACTGTACATCGTCTTCCATTCCTTTTCCATCGGTATTTTGCCGCGCTTCTCCTGTATGTGTTTGTTTGTCTGTCTCTTTATTTGTACGTTTAGGCTTGTCCAGTGCCTGTCCAATTCAATCTTCTGCCTGTTCAAGCATTTTGTTGCCCAATTAATTGTTTATTCATTTGTTTTCTGTATTCTACAAGCCAAATCTAAAATTGTACTTTGCTTGCATGTGTGTAAAGTTCTTATTCTTACCTTGATGTTATAAATGTATGGGAATAAATAAGAAACAGGAAAAAACATGTTTTGATGATGAAATGATGTTTTATTTATTTTGTTTTAATGGGATGATCCTCCAGCAGTCTACGTAAGCAGCAGCATTTTCCAGAGTCCGGCATTCTCCTGAGGACGATCAGAGCATACTGATCGAAACGTCGAGTTGTACCTCCAGTTCTTTTCAGAACTAATTACTACTCAATTGAGATTCTACATGGTGTCACCGCAATTAGTCTTACTTATAAGTATTCGTGTAGCGCGATCAGTTTTAAAAATTACGAAAACTTGAAATATTAGGCCTGGATTGAGAGTATAATTTCAACCTATCCGTACACCCGAAAACATGGCTTGTTTCGGTAATCGTCGGAACTGTGTTCATCGCCTGAGCACTTTCGCTCGATTTCAACAAGAGCTCCGCGGCAAGTGTTAAAAATTTAACCATTTTCAAGCAGTACTAGTCACACTTTCCCCGTTTAATTTTTTTAATTTTTTTCGTAAGGAAACTTGGTTTTTATTGAGAAGACGTCTTCCTCTCTTCAAATCTAAAATCATAATTGAAAAAAAAAATGTATTCTTGTATTTAAAAAACGATTTTGAAAAAAAACACATGTTTTTTCAATCGTACTAGTTTCTGTGTGTGTGTACGTACCACAGTGGTATTTCATGATTTATTACAGGATTTATTCCTGTGACATGCCTAGCATCTATTGTATGGCATATATGTTCTAATATCTAACAATAATATAATGAACTTGGAGAGTAATAAATAATTCCAATATATAAATTTAGGTACATATTTAGGTCTAGTTCTTGTAACCACAAACATTTATATTTACAGTTATGATTGGGTAATGCTTGAGTTGACAAGTGATCCTTGGCAAATACAGCAACACCACCTCCCCTTCTAACATGACGAGATTTGCTTAAGGTAGTGAAATCAGTCATGTTGGCAACCTGTGTTGAAGTCTCTGTGAACCATGTCTCTGTGACAACAGCTTTGTCTGCTTTGTTAGAGTTCAGCACTAGTTCAAGTTCCTCGAGTTTATTGGTCAGTGATCTTGCATTTGTGAGAAAAATACGGGGTAGTAATGGTGGCCTGTGAGGATTGTCTCAATTACCGAGTTAAATTTTCTTGTTCAATGTTACAATGTGCACAAATCTTTGTAGATTGTGCAACTTCCTACTGTATCTGATTCCTTATTGAAGACACAATAACATGAATTTGTCGATTGACGTGTCTGCCACTACGCGACCATGCCTGGGATTTAACAGCCCCTGCTCATGGAGACATTTAAAAAACATCTTGGTAGTCTGTTCCGAGTTACTGAGGATGGATTTAGTCGAAGTAAGGAGGCTTTATCATACTGAAGCACTACATTCACCCGTGTACAAACATTATGATTGTTATAGTCAAATTCAAACCGAGTGTCGGAAATACATCATTTGTTTGACCTCATCCATGCCAATGGTCAATGGTGTGATTGATTGTGTCAGCGTCGCAACAATGGTTGCAATATGCCTTTCAATCCACATTTTTCGGGGGTTATATTTCAAAGCTGTCATTGGGATTTGGGGTTATAATACGTTATTCATAACAAATATCTATGGAAAAGATTCACCGTCCTTCATCGGTGATTTTAGTGAATTAATTTTTTTTTTCAATAGGCCTATTGAAGCATAAACAGGGACTCCTTGGAAATGAAGGGTTTGGGAATAATAGGCATTTTCCATCCATATTTAACACTGGTTTCAGATTGCTTATAGTCCTTAAACAAAACAAACTGACCATGTTTTTGTAAGGTACCCTCATTGTGAGCCCCATCGACTTCCCTCCACATTAAGAACACACTTTCGTACAGATTGTCCTCTATTACAGTGTATATGTGACAACCCCATAGGAGTGGGGTTTGTAAAGAAAACGTACGTTAAGCAAGTTAATCACCCTTCAATCTCGTACCTTCACCCAAGGTTTGTTTGAAGGCGAATTGTTTGAATCTCGCTCGGTAGCCAACACAGCGTGAGGTCACTGCCTGTAATCCAAATGTAATACATGTGTGTGAGTTAAGATTGTGCAGTGTATATGTAAGGGGTAGGTATAGAGTTATGTGCATGCTCAGATGAAAATCCTATAGGAAAGAAAGGGTTGCGGTCTGCATATTCTATTAAAAACCAGACATATTCAAAGTTATTCATCCGTCCAGTTGCAGTTTGAAAGCTAGCTATGCTTTTTGCAAATCATCTGAGCGCAACCCTCATTGTGACTTATTTCAATGCGTTTCATATAACTAAAAATACAAGAAAGGGTTTAATCGACATCAGAAGGAAATTACAGGAACTAAAATTAAAAGTAATTACTAAATATATGAAAAGCACTGGCAAATGAAAATATCTTTTTGATTACTGTATATCTCATGCCAGTGGGAACAACCAACTAGGTTGGTATATTCTCAACAATCCAAAGCTTAATTGTTTCGAGTGCTCAAACCTTTTATAGAGATCTTATTCCGCTATTCCAAATAGCTGGAGGCGATTTTAATGAGACATTCTCCTGTATTAATGAAACACGCAGTCTCCCCTTATGGGGACTCTGTTTTTGAAAGGTACCCCTCATTGTGAGCCCCATCGACTTCCCCTCCAGGTATTGCACAGTAGATGGCTTTGAACACCGATTCCAGAGGTATTCTGGCTAGTGGCACAATTAAACAACTTAAAGAGACATTATCGTCACAATTAACAGGGCCTAGAATCGAAGTACTACTTTAAGAATAACAAGGTTACTGAAAATAATACCCCACATGACAAGGTCATAATACTGTTCCTGCTGTATCAACTTTCAGTAACTGTGTTCATCTTAAACTATGACACCGATTCCGTGCCCTGTTTAAAGTCTGCTCTGATCGTGACGATACTGTCCCTTTAATAAGCATATACAAAAGGGAAAATACTTTTGTTATAATTAAAAAACAAAATGCCACCGCTCTGATATTGATCATTTTACATAATATCACACAGCCAGCATTCAAATTGCAAGCACCACGAACAAAATCTAAATAATGTTTTAAAATCAGCCATGAACACGGAATATCTCGCTTTACTCATTTAGCATTGATTCTCAGTTTTTTCCCCAACTGAAAATCCTGGCTACAATTACCATAATTATTGGCAAATGATACAAATATGAAGATGTGTACATTGACTTATATAATTTATAGTCTTGAGATATGTAGTATTCAGATAATAATACATAGAATAAGGAATAAAACAGAACACAATTTACGTGGCAAGTTTCCCGTCGAAACTTTTCCGATTCACGGAAACGGGCATAAGGCACATTCCATGCCCTTCAAAATGTTTAAATATAACCTTTTTTAAATGAAATAAAATCGATATCAGAGCCTCCGAGATAAAATTTAAGAAAACTGAACAAAAAGGACATGAGAAATATATTTTAGGATGATGACATCCTACACTCAGGATATCCATATCCTGAGATAAATTATCTCGGGATGACGACATCTTACTTTAAAGATAAATTATCTCGGGAAAACAACATCTTACTTTCAGGATGTTGACATCCTGAGATAATTAAATTATCTCAGGAAGACCACATCCTCAGGAAGACCACATCCTACTTTTAGGATGTCGACATCCTGAATTAAATTATGTCGGGTGTCGGGATGTCGTCATCTTACGTTGATGATGTCGTCATCCTGAGATAAATTATCTCAGGATCTTAACAAGTCAGATGGCACTTCCAGAGCTCCGTAGGTATTACTCCATAAACTCGGATTTATTATTCACAGTAATACGTAGGCCCTATGGCTAAAGACTTATGCAGCAGTCAAAACAAACGATGATCGGGAATTTTTGTCCAGTATTGAACTGTGCTGAAGTTGAATTTGAATATGATGACACATTTGAATTCCTTTCATTTCTATTAGGGCTTAATGTACATGCACATGTACAGGGATGCAGGTCAATTCTATATTAAAGTGACATTATGAAAGTAGTTCCAGTAATTCTAACACTTGACAAGAGCTTACTTATCTGATGTGTCTACTTTGGGACACCCCACTGGTTTTTAGGGGGCCAGCTCGATTTTCGTCTAATGGAGAATTCACGTAACGCGGATACCTAAGGTTACAGGACGTAGCTTGACTTGACGTGTAACTGACAGAAATGAAAAACAATTCTGTGATAAAGCGAAATAATAATAGTACAAATACATTGCGTATTCGAGGAGGACAGACGTGTGTAAACCGACAGTGTGAACAGAAGCAAGTTTTCAATCAGTCTATACACAGCATATGTACATGTATAACTTTTCTGCAAATTTTTTTTGTGAGAACTTGTAAGAACTTGTAAGATTGATTATCTCTTGGCTTACCTTACCAATCCAGGGCGTGGCTTATACCCAGCATTAACTGAAATATAGAGTATCCTCAAATGGCTGCACACAGTATACACTTCAATGCTTACAGCATGAATACTGCAACAGGAGCAGAATTACACAGCTGTGACTAAAGAACTTAACACGCAGTGGGGCATGATTACCTCTGGTGTGTGAAAGAGGGTACTTTGGAATTCCTTTTGTAGTATACAGGTAACTTGGTTAGAACAGACTGTAATAATTGAAGTGAGCCCTCTGTTGTTGGGATTTGGTTAATCATGTGTTCTAGAAAGTGTTCGGGAATAAATGGAAGCCATCTTTGTATCTCGTGTAAAAGCGCCCTCACATGGTCGCCATGAAGGCTAAAATCGGATGGTGAGTTTCTCTCATAAAAGTTATAATTATTGATGAATATAATTATGTAGTAATACAATTCAGCCTATAATTGTTTCTTATATATGTTAAAGATTATTAATCATTCCAATTTAGTACAATATTGTTGTGTAATTATTGTGAATTTCCAGAGGAGCCCGTTGGAAATACCATCCCTTTTCATATGTGCATAAAACCAATGGGATTATTGTTGTAGCTCATGTCGATTCATATTGTACTCGCCTTTTGTTTCACTTTACATAAATGATTTCCAAATTATTGCTCATTTTCCTTGATTTTGCAGACTACCTCTACGTTTACCTCTACCTCTACTTCTATAAAGATATCCCCAGTTTATCTCCAATCTACAATTTACTACCTGATTTCCCAATCCGAGTGATCCAATTAGCCTGGAAAATCCTTAAATATACATAATTGTTCTCAATGTCAGTTTCACTGTGAGGATAGCAGATTCAATTCTTGCTTGAGCGAGGCTAAGTTCTGCCTCAGTGAGTTGTTTCTCAAGTTCCAATTGGCTGGAGAACTCCTGTTTTCTCTTCAGGATCCGTTGTTATGCTGATCAAGCTCGATGCGCAACCTTTTCTGTTGGGCAAATTCGTCGGGTCAGAGCAGAAAGGACTTATAAGAATCTATACATGCAAAGTGTGAGCAAAAAGGACTTATAAGGCATATAAATTACCTGCAATTCCATTATGTTAAGAAAACTTAATTATTTGTATTTTTATTTTATTTAACAATGGGAGTACTCACAATTTATATTTAGCATTCAAGACCCATTATCTTGTACTTAAATTAGGTAATTACACTTGATTACTCTTATAAGACCTTTTGTCATTAACAAATAAAATTGTCATCTAGTGTCTATAAGTCCTTATTGCTCTGAGCAGACGAATTGGTCCTCTGTGCTGCCAAAAGCTCTTCCTCTATTCTCCCTCTCTCGGCTCTAGCTTTTGTTTCAATTTCCGCTGTCTTCCAAGTAGCAGCTAGCTCCTTCTCTCTGGCAGCAACATGGATCAAGGCTCTCACGGATAGTAGACTGACGCTAAGGCTACTTTGTTGGCTCAATATGGATTGGATTGATTTCTTGGAATAACGGCTAAATATTGATTTCGTTGATTTCTTGGTATGCTGGCTCGACAAGCGTGGAGAGGGTGCGTGTCCATCCATGCTATTGATATCACGTCTGGGTCACCATGAAAAAAAAGCGGTCGAGTCATCAGGTTTCATGGAACATCAGATAATTTTAGTTTATTCGTAATCACAGTATTATCATAACAATCATTTGAAAATGTAATTGAGAACTAATCACGGACAGTAATTGTCAATTGGTTGGGTAAATCAGGAGGTTCGATGATTAAGGATTTTCCAGGCTAATTGGATCATTCGGATTGGGAATTCAGGTAGTAAATTGTAGATTGGAGATAAACTGGGGATATCTTTATAGAAAAATGAACAATAATTTAGGAAATCATTTATGCAAAGTGAAACAAAAGGCGAGTACAATATGAATCGACATGAGCTACAACAATAATCCCATTGGTTTTATGCACATATGAAAAGGGATGGTATTTCCAACGGGCTCCTCTGGAAATTCACAATAATAACACAACAATATTGTACTAAATTGGAATGATTTATTATCTTTAACATATATAAGAAACAATTATAGGCTGAATTGTATTACTACATAATTATATTCATCAATAATTCTAACTTTTATGAGAGAAACTCACCATCCGATTTTAGCCTTCATGGAGACCATGTGAGAGCGCTTTTACACGAGATACAAAGAATGGCTTCCATTTATTCTAGAACACTTTCTGGAACACATGATTAACCAAATCCCAACAACAGAGGGCTCACTTCAATTATTACAGTCTGTTTTTACCAAGTTACCTGTATACCCCAAAAAGAATTCCAAAGTACCCTCTTTCACACCAGAGGTAATCATGCCCCACTGCGTGTTAAGTTCTTTAGTCACAGCTGTGTAATGCTGCTCCTGTTGCAGTATCCATGCTGTAAGCATTGAAGTGTATACTGTGTGCGGCCGTTTGAGGATACTCTATAATTATTTCAGTTAATGCTGGGTATAAGCCACGTCCTAGATTGGTAAGGTTAGCCAAGAGATAATCAATCTATATACTAATTTGAGTAACGTGTCTGTTTGTTAAAGAAAAACTCCGAGGTGCCTGAACAGATCTGGCTGAAAATTTCCGTACGGCATTCTCGTTCTTCTTTGATATATATATATTTTTGTACACAATTTCATTGAAAGAGGACGTGCGACTTCTCGTTCTTCTTTGAAATATTTATTATTTTGTACACAATTTCATTGAAAGAGGACGTGCGACACGAACATTGGCGTGCGGCACGAAAACCTGGCCGATAATAATTTCTTTGCACCAAAACATTCACGCGCGGCACGAAAACCTGGCGGCAAACTCTGGCCGGCCGTTAAACCTGGCCACCAGCGAACCGAACCTGGCCACCCTCCAACCACCGACCGCATCACAAGGCCCAAGAAAGATAGCCAAAGAGTAACGTGTTAAAGAAAAACTCCGAGGTGCCTGAACAGATCTGGCTGAAAATTACCGTACGGCATTCTTTCGGACCGGTGATCATTCTAAGGGGATACGATTTTTTATCTAGTTCTTTGAAATATCGTGGCACCCCATTTACAACAACACGGAACACAATTGTTAAAGTCAACAAAACTTACCTCCAAATTCTAAATAAATTTCCTCTATCCTTAATTGTTAGTTGTGGTAATATGCCCTCCATACCCACCCTTCTTCTACCTAGATACTTTACACTGGAAAACCTCATCTATGTGAGATTTGTGTTTCCCCACGCTTTAAAGAATGATTGACGCACGCACTTTGCATTATTCATACTGCAAATTATTCATATATCATTCAATATACACAACATTCTTCAGAGAACACCAACAATTTTGTTACATCGAACAAATTGTACTCAACAACGGAAAGCAACATACAGATTATATTCCTTAGGCAACATTATTTCCTTCCGTGTCTGTGTTATTGACAATACAGTATTTCAATTATGTATTGTCTGGGTCAATCATTTGTGTCGCCCAATCGCCACCGGGTACTAACACTGAGCCTCGCGAAAGGCCGCCGAAGACGGCCTTTTCGCGAGTCCTCAGTAAACTCGGAACAGACTACCAAGATGTATTTTTAAATGTCTCCATGATCAGGGGCTGTTAAGCCCAGGCGTGGTCGTCGTAGTGGCAGACACGTCAATCGACAAATTCATGTTATTGTATCTTAAATAAGGAATCAGATACAGTAGGAAGTCGCCCAATCTACAAAGATTTGTGCACATTGTAACATTGAACAAGAAAATTTAACTCGGTAATTGAGACAATCCTCAAAGGCCATCATTACTACCCCGTATTCTTCTCACAAATGCAAGGTCACTGACCAATAACCTCAAGGAACTTGAACTAGTGCTAAACTCTAACAAAGCAGACAAAGCTGTTGTCACAGAGACATGGTTCACAGAGACTTCAACACAGGTTGCCAACATCACTGATTTCACTACCTTCAGCAAATCTCGTCATGTCAGAAGGGGAGGTGGTGTTGCTGTATTTGCCAAGGATCACTTGTCAACTCAAGCATTACCCAATCATAACTGTGAATATAAATGTTTGTGGTTACAAGAACTAGACCTAAATATGTACCTAAATTTATATATTGGAATTATTTATTACTCTCCAAGTTCATTATATTATTGTTAGATATTAGAACATATATGCCATACAATAGATGATAGGCATGTCACAGGAATAAATCCTGTAATAAATCATGAAATACCACAGTGGTACGTACACACACACAGAAACTAGTATGAGTGAAAAATATGTTTTTTTCAAAATAGTTTTTTAAATACAAGAATACATTTGTTTTCAATTATGATTTTAGATTTGAAGAGAGGAAGACGTCTTCTTAATACAAACCAAGTTTCCTTACGAAAAAAATTAAAAACATTAAAACGGGGAAAGTGTGACTAGTACTGCTTGAAAATGATTCAATTTTTAACACTTGCCGCGGAGCTCTTGTTGAAATCGAGCGAAAGTGCTCAGGCGATGAACACAGTTCCGACGATTACCGAAACAAGCCATGTTTTCGGGTGTACGGATCGGTTGAAATTATACTCTCAATCCAGGCCTAATATTTCAAGTTTTCGTAATTTTTTAAACTGATCGTGCTACACGAATACTTATAAGTAAGACTAATTGCGGTGACACCATGTGGAATCTCAATTGCGTAGTAATTAGTTCTGAAAAGAACTGGACGTACAACTCGACGTTTCGATCAGTATGCTCTGATCGTCCTCAGGAGAATGCCGGACTCTGGAAAATGCTGCTGCTTACGTAGAGTGCTGGAGGATCATCCCATTAAAACAAAATAAATAAAACATCATTTCATCATAAAAACATGTTTTTTCCTGTTTCTTATTTATTCCCATACATTTATAACATCAAGGTAAGAATAAGAACTTTACACACATGCAAGCAAAGTACAATTTTAGATTTGGCTTGTAGAATACAGAAAACAAATAATTGGGCAACCAAATGTTTGAACAGGCAGAAGATTGAATTGGACAGGCACTGGACAAGCCTAAACGTACAAATAAGAGACAGACAAACAAACACATACAGGAGAAGGCGGCAAAATACCGATGGAAAAGGAATGGAAGACGATGTACAGTACGGAGGAAACTGTGTTACATCATTGGGGAATAAACAACTGTTGGTATAGGATCTTTTAAACCAGTCCACAGTGGATTGAATTTTGATTGAACTTTATAATCCATCAAATTAATGGCTCTTTTTTATAGGTAAGATTAAAGTTCAACAAATTTATGATAAATGATAGTTTGCACAGGCTTCCAGATTTCGAGTCAGCGGGACCACGTGTTTTTTTCCAAGGAGACGAAGGAGACCAAACTCTACCACTCTACCGGAGACTCTACAACTTGTTTAAATGTTAAAATTTGTTCAAATTTAAATGAACGGGTTGAGAAAGAATGTGCTTTCTTGACACTCCATAATCAACTAAGTTGTCGGACAATTGATTTCTACCATTTCAATTGATCTTTCCTAGCAAAAATGTTTTCTCGTGGAACTAATTTAGGTTCCTTTCCCTGCTGTAAATTATCGGCACCCCCACCAGTCAAGTCGACTGGTCCATATCCTAAAATCTAAACAAATGATTGTGAATTCTATCTTAACTATTTTCGATCGCAGTTAATAACAAATTTTAACCACAATGTTATTCTGCGAGCTACTGAACAGACGGTATACCGTGAACGGTGAAAACTACATACAAAAGGTAAGTTATTATTTTATTTTAGAATCAAATGGTTTGCGTTTGCTGAAGCTTCATAAATAGGACTACCTCCATTAACCCTGCTGGATTGGTTCAGTGGGTGTGGGGGGCGGGGCACTTGGGGTACCAATTATTCCTCTTTTCTTAAATGTGACAGCACCTTGGACAAAAATATTTCTGGAGGAAAATTGTTACCATCATTTATTTTACATCAAGTAATTTTCACATTACAAAAACAACAAGAGAACCCAAGATTTACTTGTAAACCATAGAAAAGTATGCAATCGCGTAATTTTCATCATTTATAAACCATGAAATTGCACGGAATGGTACATTTTCATTTTATACAAACCATAGAAAAGGGTCCAGTTGCGTAATTTCCATTATATGAATACCATGAAATTGCACGCAATTGTTCATTTTTCATTACTTGTAAACCATAGAAAAGTATGCAATCGCGTAATTTTCATCATTTATAAACCATGAAATTGCACGAAATGGTACATTTTCATTTTACAAAAACCATAGAAAAGGGTCCAGTTGCGTAATTTCCATTATATGAATACCATGAAATTGCACGCAGTGGTTCATTTTCATTACATACAAACCATGGAAAAGGGTCCAGTTGCGTAATTTCCATTATGTGTAAACCATGAAATTGCACGCAATGGTTCATTTTCATTATATATAAACCATGAAATTGTACCCCAGTGGTTTTCATGGTTTATAAACCATAAAGTTGTTACATGCATTGTTGAAAATATTGAACGATTGAAGGTAATAAACGGAGTTGAACACCACCAGAGAATAAAAGGAAGGAAGGAAGGAAGGAAGGAAGGAAGGAAGGACCACCAATAAAATACATTATGTGCATAATCGAACACCTGGAATTAATAAACCACGTCTATCAAACCTGACGTGTTTTTTTTATATACGCGCTTTGTATTATGAGTGTTCCTTTTGTGAGTTCAAAATTAAGGTATGGTTCATTTTCATTATATACAAACCATGAAATTGCACACCAGTGGTTTTTCATGGTTTATAAACCATAAAGTTGTTGCAAAATGTTATTTGAATTAATGTAAACCATACAAACAGATATGAACACAAATCCATGGTTTACATATAATTGAGCTAAACCATGGCTTTGATGCTTAATTTGCCGACTGAGGCTCTAAATGCCGACTGAGAAAAATTATTGGGCGTGTCACCCCCCCCCCCCCCCTGCCGCTACGGTCCTGGCTGGGAAAAGTGAGAAACTGGAGAAAATTCAATGTAGAACCTGGGCAGACAATACATGAGCTATGAAAATGCTCTTGTTGCCAATATTTTAGCTGAAAGGAGCAGTTATGCGTAAATTCCTTTCATTCACTCATTGCATACGATCACTTCAGCAGTTGGCTCCCACCAAGAAGGAGGGATGTTCTTTTCTTCGTAGAAACCTCAGAAACGCGCAAAAAATCCCAATCACGTTCACGATCACAATCCGCTCAGACTGTGTGGTGATAGTGGTGCGTACAATGTAACAGAAAGTACGTTTCAGCAAGGTTATCACGCAACGATAACTGTCTAGTGTTTGACATGAAACTTACTTGATGTAAAGTTGATGAATTATATCACTAAGTAACAATTGGTTGTTTAATTATAAATTGATTCAAACTAAAAATAAAGATACTTTTAGAAGCAGTTTCGCAAACATAACCAATTGTGACGACTTTAAAAGACTTGAAATAGTGGTGTCGTCTAATTGCACTAGTGAAACATCAATTGCTCATGAAGTTTGCACGGTCGCATGACGTGCATTTTGGGCATAGAATATGTGTACATGTAGTCAGTATTTTTTCATAGAAAATGGTATGCGGTTTGTGTAAAAGGCTACTGGATTACACCCTTGAGTTGTATCAAGATGGCGGCTACCTCGGATGGATGGGAGTTCTTGGTACGTTCGCATCATGGATGGCCTGGACTGGAACGACAAAGAGCCTTGCCGTAATGCTACCTGGCTTACAAGAACAATTCAACACCTCTACTTGGCTTCTGGGCTGGATGATAGCGATTATAGACGGCATAATGGATCTAGTAGGTACGGTAACGGTACAAGACAAGTACATAAACATGCACCAATGTGAACAAGCAACTTAGCTCATGAGCCAGCTGATTTGTCTGTGATTAGGGACCATTAGCAGATGGAACGTAAATGTGTGCATATACAAATGTGACGTCACACGTATTGTTTCTACAATGAGCACAGAACGTGTGCGTTCCATCTTCATGTTCATTTGAAAAATATGAAATTTCCACCCGATACTCCAAATTTGTGTCAGTAGATCGTCTCAAAAGGATCAATTTCATCCTGCTATTAACAAGCACAGATTATAATCTGGTAGTCTGGATTACAATTGGTGTCGTTAAGTCAGTCAGTCGTTATAATCTGGGTGGCACATGCATAATCGCATAATCGCAATCGTTAAATATTTTCGTCGTTAGCATTTAATTTAAAGAAGAACATAAAATAGTTATAGCCTAATTAGAACGTTGTAACGACTGTTACACGATGTATACAGAAACAATTTGATTATTCATGAAACGATCGACTACCGTGTGAATTAAGCGTGCCATTGCTGCATGCTACGCGATATGCATGTGCCACTCACTTAAAACGACACCAATTGTAATCCAGACTACCAGATTATAATCTGTGTTTGTTAATAGCAAGATGAAATTGATCCTTTTGAGACGTTATCTACTGACACAAATTTGGAGTATCGGGTGAAATTTCCCAAAACAAATGATAGACTTGCTGAAACAGTAGCGGTGTACTCGTTTTTAAGCAATTTTCGTAGTAAACAATTTGAAATGCTAAGCCTCATCCAATACAATAATGTTACCACTATTTGACGATTGCTACCAAATATGTCCACAAAAGATCCCATATTATTACACGCAGTACAATAATTAAAGTTAAACGTAAACATAAAACAACCGTTGTGTATGTTATATGTCAATACAATGCACCAAATAAATCAGAATCAACGCATTCATCGCATAGACAATTCTTAGGCTACTTCAGTTAGGCTAGCTATCATTAAACAGTCATTAAAGTGCTTTATTGAACGAGGTTAAGCGTTTTCATATTAAACAGGGCGAATCGTTTGAAAACTAACACCTGGCCATCGTCTCATCGAAGAACTAAGCCAGTAATCTATCAAGCAAGGAAGTAAGGAACAAACAAACAAACACCCTAACACTCCAACAAGCAAACAATTACAACAAACTGATATTTGGTGATGGTGAAAGCTAGACATCCTTTTAAATTTATAAACAATGCCCTAGCCCAATTATCACTCACACTAGGTTCTATTATCACATACACAACAGCCCTTTACTTTGTAATAAACAATTCGCCACTGTGTAACAATTCTGTCAATCACTAGCTAATCACCATCTATAAATGTCAGCGACCTATCCCCTATCCCTTATATACTGAGGTCTTTTGTCTCTCTCTAGCTCTCGCGCTCACGCTTTCGCTCTCGCGCTCTCGCTCCCTTACTCTCCTTAGTTATCATCCTCTCTACTGTCCTGCTAGTCCAATAACATTAGTTTTATTTTATTTTTAAATTTAAAAGGTCCAGTAGCACCAATTCTCAGCGAGAAATGCGGAACCAGAGCGGTTATCATGGTATGCGGTATGATTATTGGAACTTCGTTCATAATTTCGTCCTTTGTATCTAGTTTGACTGTGATTGCTGTCATCCTTGCTCTCTTTGGTGGTGAGTGTACGTTATCTATAGAGATGTTTAGTAGGTTTTTTGGGGGGGTAGCCGAAGATTTTGATTGAACGACGCCTTTGCGAAACTTTCAATGTCTTAAGAATATTTAGCACTATTTTGACAAAAGACTGACAAGTTTCCAAATCCGAGGATGCGCAAAAGAATTTGTCATAGAGAAAACAGCGGTGATTAGGGACCATTAGAAGATTAGAATGAACACAATAAGTGTGACGTCACATTTGTATATGCAAACGGTTACGTTCCGTCGTTATATGCATACATGTACAAACATGACCATTGTGGGCAAGAACAAACATTTTAATTGTAATGTTCCTCTTTTTATCACCAGGCCCTGCTCTGGGGATCGCCAATATTACAACTAGGGAAGTGGTTGGTAAGTGCTTCAAGAAATCGCATACTACAGCATTTGGCATAGCCGGAATGGGCGGTTCTCTAGCGTTTGTCATTTTTGCGCCCCTGACACAGTTCTTTCTGGAGCTCTATGGTTGGAGAGCAACAATGCTGCTAATTGGTGCAATATTATATCATCTTGTCGTATGTGGCGCTCTTCTCAAACCACAAGCTAATCATACGCCTGCAGATAGAAATGAAGACTACAAAGCAGTTACAACGGATGAGGACCAAGGTGTCACCAATGACAAAATAGACAATACTACTGCAGACAGAACTGAAGTTACCGTGAACAAGGACCAAGGTGTCGTCGATGACGAAAAAGAAAAAATCCGATGCTCAAATCTTACATCATTTTGTATATCAATCAGTCATAATTTCCACCTCGACTTATTCACTTCAGTGCACTATTGGCTAATAACCTTTATTTCCACGATGATAATGATGACGCACGCTTCATGGGTGATATACTTTGTACCGTACATTAACGTATCCAAGGGATACTCACTTGTCGACGCTGCAAACTTGGTTGTCGCCATGGGAGCTGGAAAGTTATTGGGGATTGTAATTGTCGGTCCAATTGTCGGTCTCGGAAGTAACTTGTGGATGGGTGTATCACTACTAGTAACATCCGTCAATTTTCTTGTTGATCCGTGGTTGATATCTTATTGGCCGATTATAGTAAATGTCTTCATATTTGGATGCTTCAATTGCTTCTTATATATTCTCACTGACGTCATTACTAAAGAAACCATTGGTGTTGATCAGTTTGGCACCGCGTTAGGATGGATTGGACTGAAAGGTGGAATATGCCGTCTCTTATTTCTATTTTTTCCAAGTATGTAATTTTTGAAAATATTGTTTCACTATTGTGGAATTGTTTATAGTAGCCTATATTTTATCAAGTAGTTTTTACACGATACAAAAACTATTGGTGTTCAATTAACACCAATGGTGTCAACTTTACACTTTCATAGTGTTCATTGGTGTAGTTTCTAACACCGCTGTTTTTGCAGTGTGATTTGGATCACCCATTTCTTGTTGTATAACGTTATTCATGTATTGTCCACGAACCGGTCAATAGACACTCATCAGCCATATTGTTTTTCTTAAATAACATCCACTTGACCAAACTGAGGATGCGTTCGTGTAGCCTCCCCGAGGTAACCCGAGCACGTCACACGGTTGAACCCCGAGTACAACCTGATCGAACGAGCGTCCCGTTGAACGTTCGCCCTTTTGTGGTCGTTAAAGCAATGCAAAGAATGTCAAAGGTCACACGGACTCTGTAAACAAAATTTTTACAACGAAACGAGCTATTGATCGTACTACTTCTCAGGTTCGTACAAAACGCCACATCGTCTAGTAAAAGAACAGTCTCTACTCACAGATTCATTGTTAAGGGTTGAAAATGTACGTCAAAAACTTCACGAAATTGCCGCACTGAAAACAAAGATGGCGGCCATTCAGAATATTCTCAAAGTGACGTCACTTACCCAGGTCTGCCTCAAGTGACCTGCTTCGTCATTTTCCCCACAGTTGTTTTAATGGCAATTGTTTTGTCAGAATTTGGTGCCCCATACCTGAACTAACACAGTTACTGCGAATGTCCAGTACTCAAACGATATAGTCTATCTATTACTAAAAATCTATTGAGAGCAGTACACACAGTAACATGAGTCGCATTTCATACTTTCGATTAATATTCTCATTTCATTTTCCCATATCAGGTTTGATATATGACACACTCGGCAGCTACAGCTTGGCTTTCATCCTGATGGGTAGTATGAACGCTCTAGGCGTGGTGGCTGTACTTGCTCTGGTATGGCTACAGAGACGTCGTTAGGACATTGTCAGACATGTTGCATCATCCTTATACAGGTTTCCCGCCGAAACTGGCTTAATCCTGTCAGGCCTGGGCACAATGTGCCTTATATGACTTTTTTAAAGATAGTATTTCCAGAACGCTTTGTCTAGTCAAGCTGAAATTTTCTGACTTTTCCTAACTATTCTTTGGAACCCCCCGATACCAAAATCAACAAAAATGGGTGTTCAGGTTTGCCATTGCAACCGTATAATTTAACAGGTCCAATTTTTGGGTGAAAAGTTACTAGATTTTTGATATTGCAAAACATTTAATATGTGTCTTGGGGTTTGTTTTCAACTTTCAAATTCTGCACTGGACAACACTGAGCCATGTGACCACTTACCAATGCATTTTGATAATCCAATATGGCCGTCATTACGGTTAAATTTGTTGCCAGTCCTTTTCATTATCAAACGACACATTGTACAAGCAACTGTCCCCGGTGCTGGATCCAGGGTCACAAAAGGGCAGCACAAAAGAGCATAAAAACGTATGGTTATTTTACGTGTACAGCGATAAAAAGGTGGTCACGTGCCCCACTTTGCCACCCCCTGGATCTACCGGTTACTTTTTTGTGGTAATGATTGGCAGTTGTATTTATAAGTTGTATTTATAAGTGCAGTTGTATTTATAAGTTATTCAATCTACGTCTCTATATACACTGAAATGGCCATAATTATGTCACGTATTATTTGCACGTTGCGTGTATAATAGGCCGGTTCAGATTTCACTTTTTTCAATTGTTGTACCCTACTGCTTGGTTTCCCATGGTTTTGCACGTGACAACTTCAAAAATCATATCCGTTTTGGTCTCAGATAATGGGGTATTATGCCTCAAGAACCCTGAAATCACGTGACTTCTTAATAATGGGGGATTAGGATATGTTTGGTAAAATAAACTGTAAGTTGGTATAATGAGCCTTGAAAGGCAAGTGATGGGTGATTTTATGCAAAGCATCACTGCTGAAGAAAATTAAAAAACCTTGAAAATTATTGGGGTCATAACATGCGTCAAAATGTTTGGTCAAAGGTCAAAAATTGTAAATTTTGACCAATAACCCTTAGTATTTATCCTATAGTTAGGGTACCTGCCTGTTCTTGACTTATTTTATGAAAAGTAGCATTGCTGAAGAAACTTTGAATGCTTTAGAAACGATAGGGGTCATAAACATGCGTACGTATTCGGGGTCAAATGTCAAATGTAGTGTTTTAGGCCATTAATAATGGTTGTTTGCAGTAAATTAGTTTTTTAAAATGGTTTTTATGTACTGCCTGTAAATTTTAGCAATATCTAGATTGATTATTGTGCAATGAGAAACTATTTTAAATTAAAAAAGCTTCCTTAGATCGGACAACATCACATTTCATCGGACTAGCAGACCACCTCCAACAATCAAACCACAGCACTTATTTATTCTATGATCAAGACTGGAGGAAGAGACCTTAACGACTTTTCCATCTTAAAGTCTACAACGCACCAGTGGAAGATGGCAGTTCGCAAAAGGTTATCGATTTGGTGCTCTACACGGGGATGGAAAGAAGGTAAATGACGTTGCAATATAAGTAACTGAGGGACCCTGGCCGTGCTCGTCTCTGGTGCTCTGTGAGGAGGGTAAATTACTTGGCGTTCCTACCATTAGTGACTCCAGGGGCCTATCACAATAAGCTGATGCATCTGTTGAGCTGCTTACAACATGAGACCTGACAAACTCACTAGTGGCATTGGTATTCTACACCACAGCTTGTAACACTGGTATTCACATGGGAGCCGCCAAATTGCAGAGAAGAAGTCAGAAAGAAACGTCTGGCCTGTCATCACCATGTGTTAGAACTCATAGTTGGTGCTGTATGGCAATTCAAGAGCCCTGCAAACACTTTGTTCAAGTAGTTGAAGGAGGCCTGGTCAGGGATTAACATGGAGAACCTCAACACACTGACAACTAAGACCAGGCAGAATAGTTGGTTTTGGGCGAAGAGCGAGCAGACCATCACATTGCTCAATGACGTCCTATCCAAGAAAGACCCCACCAAGCTACTCTGAGCTGACTACAGAGAGGTGGCAGAACTCACCATTATCCTCCATAGTGGCATATCCCCTCAAGGAAACCACTTTAGCAGACCAGGAGCAATGTGGATGGCAAGGTGAACGGCAATTAACATCTTCTCCATTAAAATGTTCATGTTTGGGGATGAGAAGGGGTATCATGCTGTGACACGAAACAACATACAGAGGGTCAACCATTTCTTGGTGCTCTTCTTATACTAATCGCATTGGATGACAGCCACCAGTGCTGCTGATGCACCAAATAATGACCTGCAGCTGATACATGATGAAGTACCAGACGATAGATAAAGAGGTGACTGATGCAGCCCTAGGCAAGATGATAAAACATGGATGGTACCCAACTAAATAAGTGGTCATATTCGACTTGTTCAGCACAGATCCAAGAATGACCAACACAATGAAAGGCTTGATGGCGAATACCAGATGCATTCAGAAATGGGAAACCTGTTTTCCAAACCATCTCGAGAGGACACCACACTTGTTGATCTTATTGGGCCAGAGTCACACTTCATATCCAATGCTCTCAATATAAGTTCTAATTAGCTACCCTCTACTGTGGACACTTGGTCTCGCGAACGAGATTTCATGGTTGTAGAAAGATTTGAATGACATAGCAGAGTGAGGAATGAAGATGATGACAACATCATTACTACTGACCCCCAACAACAAGCTTGGCTTCTGCAAACAGTGGAGTTCAACATGAAACAATTTGCCAGTTTCGCAAAAGCAACCCTGAACGTATAAGCACCCCTGATCCATGATATAAAATAACTTCTGAAAAAATAAACTATAATAATCACTCTTCCAAATACTTTGTAAATAGAAACACAGGCCTTTCAAGCCAATGACACGTATGTCTACAGCAGTTACCCTAAGAGAGGCTATGCTATGTGTACTGATCACAATTGGCTTTGTTAGACCTTTGAACCCAAATTGTGACCAATATTACGAACCCAATTGTTTCCAACGCACTGAAACTCATTTATCAGTAATGTGCTTTGCATAAAATCAAACCGGCATGTCAGCAGCAGGATGTCCAAAGACTTCAAGCATTTTGGTCAAAATACAATGTAGGCCTATATGTACCTTTGACCCCCAATTTTTTGGCTATGGCATATACATAGTGGAGTCGGCTATAGCAAGCCGCGTTCTGAATTGGTAAGATATCTTTAATGTTACTTTTTGTTGAAGAATTAAGGACCACACTTTCGCACAAAACAATCGTTGCAGAAACTTTATAAATATGCTGTAAATAGACTTACTGAAAATTTTGAATTTTTGCTTCTTTTCACAGCGCCAATTTACACACTCTAAATAGTCGTCGGTGATTCGCAATATGATATTTAAAGCCACTGTATACTATTGATAATGTCAACAAATATAATTGATAATGGTCTTACTTATACTTGGTGTATTAAGGTGCAAGGTATGGTATAAGAACATCTCGTGAAATCTTTCCAAGATCAGGTACTGAGCAATATGGTGCTCCCTGGATCTACCATCTCATTTGTCATATTTGTCAGAAACCGTTTTACTTTTTCAAATAAAATTGTGAATAAAAACAAATGTACACGCGTCCGTTGTACCTTCATTAGTTTCTTTAATTCAATAAATTCATATTTTAAACACAAAATAATGATCGAAATTCAGTGAAACTGTACGGCCACAAAGTTTATAGAGTTAAATCCGCAAAGTTAGAAGAACCATGGTTTGCGGGAAAAGTTGGCTGATGCCGGACTCGATGGGCGGTCCACTTATGTCAGTTATCTATTGCTCTATGGGGCCAGGTCAGAGGCCAAACCATATCAGCCGAGTAGCCAGGGATCAAGCCCCGGTCAGATGCAAACAACCTGGGTAACGGCAGTAGCGGGGATCACACAACGGGACACCGGCTTTTTACTTGGTTGTACACAAAGTAGATACAGAGTACAAAGTATAATACAGAGTAGGACATCATTTATTGGAATATTGTGTTAAGATAAACACTATAAATATATAATATGTACCACACGGTTCTTTTCAGAACCCTCATTCAGATTTATTCTAATGCCTATTTTAGGCCTACGGAATACAAAAATGTATCAGTTTTTCTGAAACCATTAATAACTTTGCACCGATGTTGTTACTGATCGTAACTGTGCGTATTCTTTTCACTAGGCATATGCAGCATCTGGATCATGTTAAAATATTAACTGAGTAAACAATTGCAGACAGACCCAATTACATTCAAAGATGGTGTAGATAGAAGTATACATAGATAATAAACTGAACCTTGCCATTTTCTAATATAGGCCTACGGAAGACGTATTTGCTTTGTTTAATACCATCAAATATAAAGTGTAAGTAGGAATATGTATTTCTATTTTGATGTTTTTCTAATATATTACTCGTTTATATTTTTGTTCTAAAGGTCTGAAGAGGTTCCTAGAGGGAGATAGTGACAGCGAGGAAGACATTCCTCTCATTGCTCTCTCCAAGCGACTTGCCACCGAGACCCTTGTCGCACCTGAGCCATCACGTACAGGGTCTCACACAGCCACCCACAGCCACCGCAGAGACCGTCATCGCACCCGAGCCACCAAAGAGTCTCACACCGCCACCCACAGCCATATTTAGAACTTGATAATGGGGATGTTATGATTGGTGCTCCAGAAACTGCCTTCCACGTGATGCAGAAGATCACGTACAATGACGTTTTTCAGAGAGTGACAAATGCCCAGGATCTTGTCCTGAAATTGGTTTCAAACCTTTTTGACGATGAGGCAAGGGCGCAACCACTGCGGGGGTCGGGGTCACAACCCCCCTACTTTTATGTGGACCTCCCCAACTTCTGGAACATTTTGGTATTTTATGTATACATGATCCTAGTAATGTCATTCATGACATCACAATTATGCAACACTTCCATCAACACGCTGAAATACGTGATATTGAACCAAGACCCCAGCTGCTAGTGGCGTGCTCGCTTCGCTCGCCCGCAGATCACGTTGCTATTGGCTGCTTGGGACCCCCCAACTTTCAACACGTGGTTGCGCCCTTGCGATGAGGAACTAGCTAGGTTCAACTATCACGAGGGGGGGGGGGTCAATTGTAAGTCGGGGACGGTTTTTAAGGATGCTATCAAGCACAATGTGAAGTTCCAAGCCATTGTTGCTGAAGCGAATTTAGAATTTCCAGACTCCATTGAATCCGCTAGTTCAAGAAAGGCATTGTGGGATGCTGTTAACGGCAACTGTAGGAAGATAGCTTCCAAACTAGGTTTATAAATTCTGAAGGTTTTTTGAGTGTCCCATCTGTGACAAAGAGATATTAAAAAACAATAACTAGCCATAATTTTCAAACTCATAAGTTAATACTGTATGCCAGGTTTTAACACGTGATTGCCTTTTTCTGACGTATTTATGTATACTATGTATATATTTCAAACATTTCATGAGTGTCCCTTTTGTGAAAAGTAAAAGTGTTCATTAAAGGAAATATTCGGTTTGTATCAGTTCTGTTTGTCAAACTCAAAAGCTAACATACTAGGTTTTGAAAAATAATTGCTTTTTGCCAAATTCGCTATTTTGACGGTAATTTCCGACAATGCTTTTTACATAAAGATGGGAATCGAATACAGTTTTCAGTTACAAAAGCTCAAGTAGCAATGTTCGTTTGAAAATTAAAACATCGGAAATTGCCGGTAAAACGTGCAATACAGATCTTCAAATAAATGCAGTAGAAATCCCCGGCCCGGTCGGCCTACGATTTTCATTAATTATTTCCACCAAAACAGCTCTATCTAGATTTAATTCACGGCATTTTGTAGGCCTCCCACACATGTGCCCCATGGAGCCACAATGATACCACAAGGGGCTAGGAATGTCTTTGCGGCGTGTTGCCCGTCGACCGCGCTGTCCCTGCACCACCTTCTGTAACACTTGGCTTATTAGCATAACAATACAAAGGGCTTAAAAACTGGGCAGTTGCTGGAATCTCGGCGCCGTAAAGCGCCGCAGGGTTAAAGTGAGTGCGGCGCTTAGCGGCTGCGCCGCGGCCCGACGCGGCGCGCCGATTAATTTATTTTTGGTGGCTTCTGTAAAAGGCTTGTGTCCCGTTGTGTGATCCCCGCTACTGCCGTTACCCAGGTTGTTTGCATCTGACTGGGGCTTGATCCCTGGCTACACTCTAAAAACTCCCGGGTCAGATTTGACCCAGAACGGGTCAAATCTGACCCGGAATCCGGGTTCTATTTGGCGCGACCACTTCCGGGTCAGAATGACCCGGAAAATTTGGTCAACATTTTTGACCCGGAACTGGGTCATTTCAACTGACCCTATTCCGGGTCAAGAAAATAATAATGACCCAGAATTGGGTCAGCTAAAATAACCCGGAAATCCGGGTCAAAAAGGTTGACCAAACTTTCCGGGTCAGAATGACCCGGAAATGGTCGCGCCAAATAGAACCCGGATTCCGGGTCAAATTTATGTCGACCCGGATTCCGGGTCACATGAGATAAGCATGTCCACCATGTATTACGTAGCATTATCTGTGGCAAGCATTTTGAAATAGTGTACTGAATTGAAATTCATACAAATTAAAGTCTTAATTTTACCACCACATTAAAAAGTGTGTTCATTCTCATTGCAAATTGCCATAAATAAATGCTATGTTTATTTAGGAACATGCTTACCTTGTCAGGGTGCCCAAGCACTGGAACAGCACATTTGAAAACTGTTAAATGAAAGAAACAAATGAACGTTTAATGATTTCACATTGGTTAAATCAGTTTATTCAACTTGGGTTTTGGCAAACACACTATATGTATGTACATATTTAATAGCATTATACAATGACATTGCTTCGTTTTGTGTGTTATGCAAACAAACAGTTTGGTTTTGAGATTGTCAGTTTTAAAGCTCATGTATCAGATCACTTCCACTTGGGGGAACTGCAAAATAGTTGGTTGGTCGGTCTGGCATCATAATTCCACTCTAAATTTATGCACAATAATAGTTTTGTTCACTTGTTGTCTGTGCATGAGTTTTTAAAAAGTTTAACTTTACTCCCTAACTTTTATGCAATGATGTATTTCTTGCATCTGGGATATTAAAAAGTTACTGAATTTGCACTTTACCGACGACTCAGTGTTTTGCGAGGTCTGCGGGAAAAACCTACAGCCGCTTGGGTGGGACTCAACCTGTGACCTTCCACATCCTCTCGCCATCAGGCAAGCTCGTTGGTCGAGTGAGTAAGATGTCTGCTCTAGAATGTGGAAGGTCGTGGGTTTCAGTCCCACCAAGTTGCTTGTGGGTTTCCCCCGCAGACCTCGCTACCCCTGTAGCGCATCAGTGAAATAACTAACCTGAAAAAGTAAGAATATCTGTGCATTTGGGAACACAATTACACACCAAGTTATTAACCTGGGAAAATGTTGTCAAGATATGTGGAACCTTTATTAAAAGAGTATTTGGTTTCGCATAGTTTTTAAAAATGAAGACTTTAAAACGTTTTTCTGTTATTAAAACACTTTTTCTTGTCTCTTTTCTCGTCTTTTTTTTATTCACTAAAATAATCTAGTTTTTAATAAACACATCACAAAACTAACTTGAAAAAATTAAAAGGATGTGAGACGTACTAAATAACAATGTTTTTAACACCTTATAATTATTTAACAATAAAACAATTTGAAATAAACATATTGCATTTTCCGGTATATTTTTAATTTATTTATTTTCTTTAAAAATAATAGTCTTTTGGAACGCCGCAAAAATGGGCCACTTGCTCGATTCCGCTACCGACGTCACATCCATTACATAATATACCCATGGGTGGACTGAGCCATTTAACAGTTTAAAAATAGTTGTCCTTTGGAATGCCCATGAATAAATTACGCCATGGTGACATCGGTGGTGGAATCGAGCAAGTGGCCTATTTTGTGGGCGTTCCAGAAGACTATTATTTTAAAGAAAATAAATCAATTAAAAATATACCGGAAGACGCAACATGTTTATTTCAAATTGTAATATTGTTAAATAATTATAAGGTGTAAAATAAAACCATTATTATTTAGTACGTCTCACATCCTGTAATCAATAGGTGTTAATTTTCGAAAAAAACAGCAAATAACTTTTTTTCTGTTTATCTGTGATTTTGCTATCATTCCTAACGTGCCTAAGCTGTAGCACCAGCAGTCATTTGGAGGTCTTGAGAGAAAACGTTCTGAATGATAAGGAAATATACTACCGGAATAAAGTAACTGTGCATCATTTGAAGTTATGCTATTTTTTAATGAAAAAAGATAATACAATGATTTGTGGTGTTCTGTTAAATCACTGTTTAACTGTTAACAGGATAATCTCGAAATCTGTATGCTTGGACACTAGGCTTCGTGACACGTCCTTGAAGAGATGTGGTGTCAAAAGTCAGTTCACAAACTCAGTATCGTGTGTGTCCACCATTGGCGTTGATGCAGGTCTGAGATACAGGGACGAGATCATTGGGCCTCATGTGCAAGCGTTCATTCAAAGACAAGGACGTAACATCACGCTTCAGCAAGATAATGCCTGTCCACATGTCGCTCGTGTTGTGACAGATTTCCTGAGACAGCAGAACATTCCGGTACTCCCCTGGCCAGCTGTTTCTCCGGACCTGTCCCCTATCGAGCACGCTTGGGATGAAATGGAGCGACGTTTACGTCAAGCCCAGAATCAGCCATTGACGTTAGCTGAATTGGGACAAGCGTTGGTTCAGACATGGAACAACATTCCCCAAGCTTTCTTCAATCGCTTAGTGTCGTCTATGCGTCGTCGTTGTCAAGCCTGCATCAACGCCAATGGTGGACACACACGATACTGAGTTTGTGAACTGACTTTTGACACCACATCTCTTCAAGGACGTGTCACGAAGCCTAGTGTCCAAGCATACAGATTTCGAGATTATCCTGTTAACAGTTAAACAGTGATTTAACAGAACACCACAAATCATTGTATTATCTTTTTTCATTAAAAAATAGCATAACTTCAAATGATGCACAGTTACTTTATTCCGGTAGTATATTTCTCAGGATTGGTACTGGTATCAACTTAGTCTAGATTCGTTGGGTCCAGTCAAAAAATTCCTCAGTACTATCATTGTTCTAACATGTTACAAAAATACCTTGAATAACCTAGATGTGTCTTAAGGTCCTGAAAAAACAATTCCCATGAAGGTACAGACTGCCACAGATAGGATAGGTCTATATAAATTAATTTGAAACATACATTAACTCCTTTGAAGAATAGATCATCAACCTCAACTCCTGGCCATTGGATTACAAAGTTATACAGACTCTATCTGACACACCTCGTAGCGGTAGCACAAGTAGCTGTTTGTGTAACACTTTTGTATGACAAGGGTTCAATGGTTCCAATCTGGAGTAAAAACGGTGGAAAATTTATTTTAAAAGTGTGAAGGTTCAATACTTGTGTCTAGTTATGATATGATGGGCTGTATACAATGACATGTACAATTTATACTAAATAAGATACATGTATATTCAATATATACCGATACCAATGTATATAATGTTGAAGTTTTTCTAGAAATTGAAATTCCTAAATTGTTATTCATAATTAAGATTCTGCTAATACAATCTCAGCTTAGATGGTGATGATACATGCCTAAGAATTCATGAGGCTTACAAAATGATGGCTAATCAATCACTTATTCAATGTAAAAAGAAACAATAAACATTTTAAGCTTTCTCAATGCATGCTAGGAATTGAACGACAACACATCTTTTACAAATTTGGTGCACCATTAGGCCTATGCCTGTGTACTTCAAATGATTTGCATGCTATGGGATTTGTCACCAGATTCCCAGAATGCACTTTAAAATACAATAGGTTATTAACAGTCACATCCTTACCGGTCAATAAATGACTTGGTGGCATCCTATAGTGGCATGACTATAGAGTTGCCTTTTGCCCTTCAACCGCCTTAACTCTGATGGTGAAGATGGAAGGAACAAGGTTGCGCCTCACTGCAAACTCACAGTCTGGGCTATCTGTGGACAGTAAAATAATTGAATAAGAAATATTTTCAGTGGCTAATGATTTTTGTGTATTATAGGAGCCGATTAGGGATAAGGCTGCGCCAGGTATCCGGATGACTGAAACTGTCATTACCCGGTTCCATTTTTCAGTTCCAATTACCTGTAAATGACTTTTTAAAAATTGACTAAACATTTAAGCCACACAAATGGAAGTCTCCAAATTTTTGTTAACATTTTTTGTGTTCAAGTCATTTGTAATATTGAGGCGGGAAAAGTATTACAATAAGTCCACATTTATTAAGACTCTAATTAAACAAGAGAAACTTGTGTTCATATTGGTTATTTTATACATTCGGGAGTATTTAAGTGTTTTACAATTTATTTACGGGTAGCCGAAGATTCCCCTTTTTGGGGTATCCGGTTCCTGAAATATAAACCAAAAACACACAGCCTTAAGTAATATTAGTTTTCCAAACTTAATCTGCCCATGTTCCTGTTTTTCCATTTTCTCTTTTTTTCTGTGGGGGGCATGGATTCATCAAAAATTAATAAATAATTGTTTGAATGCAGAAAAACTTACATGATGTTCATCATCCTGACCCTTAAGTAGTGTAAACTGTAGCAAGCATGATCAACCATTGATCTGAAATATAAACATATCATGTAAAAACAAAATTACATGTAAATGTTTTCAAAGAGGGATGAAGAATAATGGGTCATGCTAACAAAACATGTTATTAATAATATTATCAGGAAAAAATAATGCAATTTCAGAAAAATGCCTTTAAGTTAGGCGTTAGAATAGAATATAATACATGTGACCTCTTCCCTCCTCCATGTGACATTTTCATTATCTCAATAAAGGTGGTGATTGTTTCAGGCCTACTTATAGTAAGAAAAGTGCAAGTATAAACTGCAGTGCAGCAACCACCACGACGATATGAAATACTGATATGCCAAATTGCCTACTAACGTTAGTAGTACTGTAACATCCCCCATGTGTGTGTGTATTTTGTTAATAAAACAGCTAACAGATCATGTCCACATATCATGATGACCCCTCCATCCATTTTACAGAACAATGACAATGGGTTGTACAGTAATAGCTAGCATACACATACATAGTCAACCACACAAAATACACATTTACATGGCCAGCACATGACCTGGCAGCACAAACTAATGTTAACGTTATACTTATAACCATGGTTTTGTAGTCATTTTCTGTGTACTAAAACAAACATACATACATATAATAAATGTGAAAGTTTACATACCTTCAAATGAAACAAAGTAATGAAGACCCCTTCCATTCATTGTGAAACGATTCTCCAACGATCATTGGGACGAAACAAAAGACATCGTATCGTAGTTAAAAATGGCGGTTGGAAAAATGTGACCTGCACAGCTGCGTGACGTATTTCTTTTCGTCCAATCAAAATGGCTGATTTGCTGACATGACGTCACCGATAAGAAAATTGACCCAGAAATGGGTCAACAATATTTGACCCGGCAAAAGGGTCAACAGTTTGACCCGGGAGTTTTAAGAGTGTAGTCGGCAGATATGGTTTGGCCTCTGACCGGGCTCCGTAGAGCAATAGATAATTGGCATAAGTGAACCGCCCACCAACATAGGGGTTGGTTATCTCTGTTGGTAGAGCGCTCGTACGGTGTACGAGAGGTCGCGGGTTCGAGTCCGGAATCAGCAAATTTTTCATTGCTCGCTTCCCGTTTATATACTGACCAAAAACAATTTCACTTTCCTAGACAGAAACTTTCTCCAGGTACAAGGTACAGCCATGGGCACGAAGATGGCACCCTCATACGCTAATCTGTTTATGTCCGACCTTGAAGACAGATTGCTATCTACTGCGCCCCACCGCCCTCTAATAATAATAATAATAATAATAATAATAATAATGATGATGATGATGATGATGATGATGACGACGATGACGACGATGACGACGATGACGACGATGACGACGATGACGACGATGACGACGATGACGACGATGACGACGATGACGACGATGACGACGATGACGACGATGATGATGATGATGATACAAAGGCAGACACGACAAGTTGGCCAAGGTGATCCATTGGGATCTGTGTAAGAAGTACGGTGTCGAGGTGCAATCGAAGTGGTACGACCATGTGCCGGAAAAGGTTCTCTGGGACTTCAACATCCAGACAGATCATGTTATAGAACATAGACGGCCGGATGTTGTTGTCTTGGATAAGCATGAGAAGATGTGTCATCTTATTGATATAGCTGTGCCAGGTGATAGTAGAGTAGCTTCGAAGGAGAAGGAAAAGGTACAGAAATATCAGGATTTAGCGAGAGAATTCTGCAAGCTGTGGCAAATCAAGGTGAAGGTTATTCCTGTGGTAGTGGGAGCACTGGGTACAATTCCGAAGGCATTGGAGAAACATCTCAAGGAGATAGGAACATCTGTTAGAGTAGAATTACTACAGAAGGCGGCACTCTTAGGGACAGCAAGGATTCTGCGAAAGACACTCGAGATCTAAGGCTACGGGACGTAGCTTGACTCGAGATATAACCGGCAGAAAGGAAAACAAGATGTTTCTTTTCATGCTGTGCTAATGCGAAATAATAATAACAATAACAATAACAATAACAATAACAATAGCAATAGCAATAGCAATAGCAATAGCAATAGCAATAGCAATAGCAATAGCAATAGCAATAGCAATAATAATAATAATAATAATAATAATAATAAAGTGGACTTATATAGCGCACGTATCCACCAAACTGGTACTCAAGGCGTATTATATTATTACCCCTGCTCATCAGGCTCATAAATCCTTCCTGAAACCATCTCAGCTCCCTGGGGAGTATACAGCTCAACTGCTGCCATTACAGCGCATATAGGGCTAATCAAACACAACGACCAACTCTGCCCTCACAGGTACCCATTTACCCCGGGGTGGAGAGAAGCAATTATGGTGTCTTGCTCAAGGACACAAGCACTATGGTCACTGTTGGGATTCGAACCCACATTCTGACGACTCAGCTATCAGAACACAAATCTGATGCACTAAACCGCTCAACCATGGTACTCTATTATGGTTGAGATTTATTGATATTTTCTCTTATTATTGAAACTGGTTCATTTGAAGTAACAATAAAGACGTTGTTATGCAAAATTTATATGTGACCTGAAAAAAAAAATGCCCATAGTCTTGTAGCCCATTTTGTGCTCTTACTAATGATATAAATTTTGATATGGAAAACAATAAAGTACAATAATTACAGAATGACTACTCCAACTAAAATTTACCCCTTTCCCCAAAAATTAATAACAAAACATTTTCAGCTACACATTTTCAAAATCGGCCATTAACGGCCTAGATGAATTTTCCAATTTTATTAATAAATTGGTAGATTAAATACTTGGCTATAAAATAAATCGCCCGCAAAATTGCCGCCATGCCTTCTTGCCTCGGAAAAATCCATTTTAGCGACGACGTCCTCAACCAGAAACGACAAAAACGAGAGAGTAATTAGCGCCCTCTGTTGACCAAACATATCCAGTCTGCGTTGTGTACATTGTATGTTCAGCAAATGTATGTCGTCGCCAGAATTCAGTTACTTACCCCTGTTTTCTTTCTCTAATCACGGACTCCAAATGAAGCTCAATGTCGAATTATGTTTTATGAACAATGTTGGGGTGGGTTCGATTGATGTTTTTAAACATTTAAAAAAAAAAATATTATTATTAAATCATATGAAACTATAATATGTTTTAGAAAATTAAGCAGTAAAAATGTTGACACAATAATTAGGCCTATATTATACATTTTGGTTTTCGCACAATACCAATTATAGTAGTTATTGCCTGAGGCCATTAATGCTTGATTCTGGCCAATTTACGAACCCCTCCGATGTCGACAACATATCAATTCGTCTTGTATCCTCTTTCAAAACATTTTTTCTTCTATTTTTGTTTTTCTTTTCTATTAAATCTAACCGGAATACGGGGAATAACAGGAACCACCAGTGCGCAAAGGTGGCACTTTGTAAGTAAAGAAACGGGTTATTTTTGGTTTCCAAGCTTAAATTCACGTGCTCACCAGGTCCTTGCAAAACATCCGCAAATACCGGGAACATCTCTCTCGGAAAACTGTTTGATGTATTTTATTGTCTCTGGATGAAAGCAGATCCAGTGATTTGTTCCTTTTGTCTCGTGAACATTATTGCACATTACATACTATTACAGTGATCATCGCGTGCGTTCGTATCCTAGGAAAAGGGCAGATTTTTGAATATACATTGAGGATGAACTGTTGCATTTCTACCTTCAGTAGATCAAGGCATTGATTAATCAAGGGTGATTTCCCAAAATTTCTGTGACATTTTATCAGAATCGATTTCACTCTTTCCTAGTAAGTCGGAAAGATGATGTCAATTTGTGTCTTTCTGAATGTTGGGCTGCCTGTCTCTCCGATTGTCTGAATGCTATTTTACTTCTCTACGAGATTCCTTAATTTGATACACTTGGTAGAGGGAGTCCTTATAGTCTTGTATTTCAAATCAATCCCAAACTTGTAAAAAGCAAAAAGGAGCAACCCCCAAAAACGTATGGGAGACAACAACATCCACTTGGCGGCCCTTGATAAGATCCGAAGCAGAGCATATCGCCTCATAGGATTAAGCCAGCAAGATCAGATGACCCATAATCTGCATAGCTTATCCCATTGAAGGAATGTTGCAGCTGTCTCCTGTCTATATCGAATGCAGTGACGTCTTCAAATACTGAATATGCCCTCAGATTTCCATTGAATCTCCCCTGATAAGTGCACATTTTATACGTATTATAATTATACATATTACAGAATTATAATTGGTCAAATGTCACTTAAGAATCGAAATATTCAGTGATAATTTAACCCATTTCAGTAGCAGAAACATATACAAATTTATCGGGTCATAACTTATGCATATAAAGTATTTTATGTTGACCTTCAGGAACAATTCAGACATGCGCACAACTTGTAGTCACTCCCAGTAGTTTCACTCTCTATATGAAACTGCGGTGTACCGTACTGTTCGGCCGTTTAAGGATTCTCTATCTCGGCAAAATTTTGTAATGAACAAGGACCAAAATCAATACTATATGTACAGGTTTACAGGTTATATTACACTGTAAACAATATGTAAATTTACAGCAAAATGCAGGCAACTCTATTTACAACAATTTGCTGTATTACAATTTTACATAATTTTAAGTGTGTTTCCATTTTTGTTTGGACATATTCTTTGTGGGCCGAACAAAAAGAATCAGAATGATTAAAACAAACAAATACGTTTTGTAGAACCATTGTTGAATATTCTGCTCCTACTTAGCACCCATGGCTAACTGCTGGAAAGAGGGGCGTGACGAAAGCAAGGTGTGGCGAGGGGTTATGGGGCGCCGTTTGTCAAATAATTATTTAGTCCATTTTAAGCATGATTTTGCCATGGTTTAGCTCAATTATTATGTAAACCATGGATTTGTGTTCATGTCTGTTTGTATGGTTTACATACCTTTCAAATAACATTTTGTGACAACTTTATGGTTTATAACCCATGAAAAAACCACTGGCGTGCAATTTCATGGTTTATATATAATGAAAATGAACAATTGCGAGCAATTTCATGGTATACATATAATGGAAATTTCATGACTGGACCCTTTTCTATGGTTTGTATATTAATGAAAATGAACCATTGCGTGCAATTTCATGGTTTACAAACCATTACCTTAATGTTTCATACATATTAGCAATGTTTCATAAACCAAGTTAAATTTACTAGCTGGTTTACAAAACCATGTTATTATTTCAACCTCGTTCAACCTGAAGTGCTATGTGCGATCAAGACCTATAGACTGGTACCCTGTCCAATATCGCTAAAGGCCGCCCACTGATCTAATATAAATGTTGTTTATTATTATTATTATTATTATTATTATTATTATTATTATTATTATTATTATTATTGTTAATATTATTATTATTATTAATTATTATTATTATTATTATTATTATTATTATTATTATTATTATTATTATTATTATTATTAATTATTATTATTATTATTATTATTATTATTATTATTATTATTATTATTATTATTATTATTATTATTATTATTATTATTATTATTATTATTATTATTATTATTATTATTATTATTATTATTATTATTATTATTATTATTATTATTATTATTATTATTATTATTATTATTATTATTATTATTATTATTATTATTATTATTATTATTATTATTATTATTATTATTATTATTATTATTATATTATTATTATTATTATTATTATTATTATTATTATTATTATTATTATTATTATTATTATTATTATTATTATTATTATTATTATTATTATTATTATTATTATTATTATTATTATTATTATTATTATTATTATTATTATTATTATTATTATTATTATTATTATTATTATTATTATTATTATTATTATTATTATTATTATTATTATTATTATTATTATTATTATTATTATTATTATTATTATTATTATTATTATTATTATTATTATTATTATTATTATTATTATTATTATTATTATTATTATTATTATTATTATTATTATTATTATTATTATTATTATTATTATTATTATTATTATTATTATTATTATTATTATTATTATTATTATTATTATTATTATTATTATTATTATTATTATTATTATTATTATTATTATTATTATTATTATTATTATTATTATTATTATTAGTATTATTATTATTATTATTATTATTATTATTATTATTATTATTATTATTATTATTATTATTATTATTATTATTATTATTTTTATTTTTATTTTTATTTTATTTTTATTTTATTTTATTTTATTTTTATTTTTATTTTTATTTTATTTTTATTTTATTTTTATTTTTATTTTATTTTTATTTTATTTTTATTTTTATTTTTATTTTTATTTTATTTTATTTTATTTTTATTTTTATTTTATTTTTATTTTTATTATTATTATTATTATTATTATTATTATTATTTCGCTTTAGCACAGCATGAAAAGAAAGATCTTGTTTTCCTTTCTGCCGGTTACATCTCGAGTCAAGCTACGTCCCGTAGCCTTAGATCTCGAGTGTCTTTCGCAGAATCCTTGCTGTCCCTAAGAGTGCCGCCTTCTGTAGTAATTCTACTCTAACAGATGTTCCTATCTCCTTGAGATGTTTCTCCAACGCCTTCGGATTGTACCCAGTGCTCCCACTACCACAGGAATAACCTTGACCTTGACTTGCCACAGCTTGCGGAGTTCTCTCGCTAAATCCTGATATTTCTGTACCTTCTCCTTCTCCTTCGAAGCTACTCTACTATCACCCGGCACAGCTATATCAATAAGATGACACATCTTTGCATGCTTATCCAAGACAACAACATCCGGCCGTCTATGTTCTATAACATGATCTGTCTGGATGTTGAAGTCCCAGAGAATCTTGACATGATCCGTTTCTTCAACCTTTTCCGGCACATGGTCGTACCACTTCGATTGCACCTTGACACCGTACTTCTTACACAGATACCAATGGATCACCTTGGCCAACTTGTCGTGTCTGCCTTTGTACTCTGTCTGAGCATGCACTCTGCATTCGCTGACAATGTGAAATACAGTCTCCTCCGCCGCATTGCACATTCTGCACATATAAGAGACATCTGACTTCTCGATCCTTGCCTTCATCACATTCGTCGGCAGAGACTGGTCTTGCGCTGCAGTAATCAGACCCTCAGTTTCTTTCTTTAGTTCTCCTCTCCTCAACCATTCCCAAGTCTTGCTACTTGCCACTTCTTCAGTACATCTCAGGAATCGGCCGTGAGTGTGGTTTTCCTGCCAAACTCGTGTTCTTTCTTCTCTTCTTTGATTCTTATACTCCTTTGGACCTAATTCGTCTGCCTTCATGTATTTCTGCGCAACCTTCAACAACTTTTCCCGAGTACTTCTTACATGACACTGCAAGCTCCTTCTCTCGATGTTAGCGCTGTCTGATACACTAAGTAACCCTCTTCCGCCCTCTGACCTCGGTAGATAGAGTCTGCTGACATTCGACCGTGGATGTAACATACCGTATATCGTCATCACTTTCCTCGTTTTCCTGTCAGCAACATCTAGATCTGCCTTAGTCCACTCGACAATTCCCGCACTGTATCTCATTAGTGACACAGCCCAAGTGTTGATCGCCTTTATCATATTCCCTCCATTCAGCTTGGACTTCAAACACTTCTTCACTCGTCTTATATACTCTTTCTTAAGTCTCTCTCTTTCGATTCCTCGTGCAGTACATGATCTGCTTCAAGCACTCCAAGATACTTATAACTTTCTTCTTCACCCAACGCCCTCAATTGTGTGCCATCTGGTAAAGCAATTCCATCCGAATGTACCCTTTTACCCCTCTTCATGGTCATCGCAGCACATTTCTCCAGACCAAACTTCATGCCGATGTCATCACTGAAGATCCGTATAGTCTGCACCAAGGAATCAATCTCTTTCTCGTTCTTCGCAAACAACTTCAGGTCGTCCATGAAGAGAAGATGATTAATCCTGCATCCATCCTTCGTCATCTCATATCCCGCACTAACCTTCCGCAAAATCATCGTCAAAGGGAACAGCGCCAAAACAAACAACAGTGGAAACAGAGAATCGGCCTGGAAAATACCTCGTCTGATGTTTACCTTACCAAGACATTCATCACTGGCCATCAGATTTGTTCTCCATGTCTTCATGCTCTCACCCAGGAGACATTTCACCGCATTAGCTGCCCCTATCATATCCAAACATTCCATAATCCACGAGTGTGATACCATGTCGTATGCCTTCTTGTAATCTATCCATGCCATGGCCAGATTAGTTTTCCTGTTCCTACAGTCCTTTAGCACCGTCTTATCAATGATGAGTTGGTCTTTCGTTCCTCTTGACCGCTTCTTGCAACCTTTCTGCCAATCTGGAAATAACTGCTGATCTTCTATGTGACTATACAGATCTTCTGCAATGATACCGGTCAGAAGTTTATACATCATGGGTAGACATGTAATAGGTCGATAGTTACTTGCAACGTTACCCTTCTTAATGTCCTTCATGATGAGAACCGTTCTTGCTTCAGTCATCCACGTCGGAACATTGCCACGCACCAAGCATTGTTGCAGCTGCTGGGCTATTCTTTCATGAAGACTACTGAAGTTCTTTAGCCAGTATCCGTGCACTTGGTCTGGTCCCGGGGTTTTCCAATTCGGCACTTTCCTCAACTGTTTCTTCACCTTGCTCACATCAATCTGAAATCCCTCTTGTTGTTGTACATTCTTTAACTCGTCTTTCACGTCGGCTAACCATTCTGCTTGTCTGTTATGATCACCAGGCTGATCCCAAAGACCACCCCAAAAATTCCTTGCCTCTGCCGGCTCTGGGCCCACTTGTGAGTTGTCACATTTCCTGTCCAATTCTTTGAATAATTGACGTTGATTTGTACTGAATAGGCGATTTTGATGAAACTGCCTGACTCTGTCATCGTACCTCTTTACTTTCGCAGCCTTCGCCTTAACCCTTTGCTTTATTTCTTCCTTAACTACACTCATCCCCTTTCCTTTTACTTGATACTTCTTCATTAATCTGTTCCTCATATCTGAATCTTTCATTGCACCTCTATCCATTTGCTCTATTCTACTGAGATCTTTGCGTAACTCGTTAATTTGGCCCTCAAGTCTGCGTTTCCACCAAGGTTTATTATATTTATGTCGTGATTGTGAATGTGAAGATTTTACCCCTGATCTCTCCGCTACTACAACTGCACCTGCAAAGACAAGATCGTTAATTTCAGAAAGATTAGTAGTACTTACCGTCCCAAGGATTCTACTTACCATAGCTGACACATTTGTCAGCTTTTTCCTTGGGACCTGGCGCAATGCAGGAATACTCCACTTTCCTGTCCCTTTTACCGATACCATTACCTCTTCAATCCTCTTCCTAACCTCTAGCTCTTCCTCCGTCAAGTCTTCTGTTCCCTCTTCTATTCCTCCACTGACCTCATCCGCACTCTGGGAACATGCCAGCTCACCAGCGACCACGTTGTCCAGTTCCTCCTCCTGCACTTCTTCATCCCCAGCCTCTGTCCGTGATATTATTCTACTCATCTCTTCCACCTCAACTTTCGTTAGCCACTGATTATGTTTGATTTGTTTTACCTGGTCAAGGCCGCTGTTCGCTTATTTCAAACATGCCTTTATCCTGCCATATGTTAATCATTCTCCTTCTGTACCCTCTGTTCTCTGGCTTGCTCCTTATAAAACATTCCATTGCAATTCTGTTATCGTCCTTACTCCACTTTCTCCTGTTTACAGCACGAATTCTGTTATTGTTCTGAGCAGTGTGTGTACGATCTGGCGGTACCTGCTCAAGCATACCGACCAGAACGGGCGATGGACTTCCTCGTTGAGAGTTTGTCGCTGATTCACCGTTGAGTTGATGCTGCATAGCATTCATTATTATCATCACAAAATTGTGAGAAAAGTTGTATTGTTTCAGGGGAAATTACATGCAAAAGCGATGTGTATTTCACCCTGCAGTAGTTCACTCAGCATTAGTTGCTATCAAGTTGCGGTCCTACTAATTGCCGACCCCTGCCGACATCTACCGACAACTCTTCTGCGCTCGAGATACGACATGGACTGTACCATTATACACGAGGGTGATGGTAACCAAGGAGAACAATAAGTCGGCAGGGGTCGGCAATTAGTAGGACCCAATGAGATGTCGGTAGGTTTTTAAGAGTTGTCGGTAGATGTCGGCAGGGGTCGGCAATTAGTAGGACCCATCAAGATGTTCTAAAGGACGCAGATGGAACGCGCGTCTCACTGCTAACTATATATACTGAGTAACATACGTTGTAAAGAATCTTCCGAAATCGGAGAAATCAAAAAGGTTTTTACAGTAAAAAGCCACAAGATCTTTAATGGCCGATGTTGAAACTTACCCTGTAGAGTTTACTCGGTAGCACCTACAAGGAGAACACTTTTGGTAATGATTATCTCACGGGAAACAATAAATATTTTCGCTTGAATCGAGAGCCGATCTGTCGCAGTGTTTCTTGTCTCGACGCCATATTATTATTATTATTATTATTATTATTATTATTATTATTATTATTATTATTATTATTATTATTATTATTATTATTATTATTATTATTATTATTATTATTATTATTATTATTATTATTATTATTATTATTATTATTATTATCACTATCACTATTATTATTATTATTATTATTATTATTATTATTATTATTATTATTATTATTATTATTATTATTATTATTATTATTATTATTATTATTATATATTATATATGCACGAATCAATTTGTACTTTCAGAATTTCCCTGACAAAATTTGTAATAATCACGAAAAATTTGTGGAGAAGGTGAGCTATGAATAGGTTAGTGTCCAAACCAGAGACAGGGTGTCCAAAATTGAAATAGGCAGTGTCCAAAAACACCCAGACACCCCTCTGGGTATCAATACAAATAAATGCATAGTATGTGTGGGGGTGTTACCTAAGCGTTGCCCAAAAACATGACGTCATGCATTGAAGCGCAGTGTATTTTAAAAATTAAAATAACGGGTTCCCAGCTTGTATGATACCAGATGCGTGGTGTCGCTGACTGCGTGATGCTGTAGTGACGAATAGTTTGTGTAGCCACCACAGCCGAACTGAAGCCACACTTTTGTACCTTCATCAACCGACAAATTATTTTAAAAGCTTGTTAAAGAGTAAACGAACAAAAATTAGGTTATGAATTTCGATTCTCAAAGCAATACTATGCAAAGGGTTAACACACCTGATCCAGCAGGTCCGCTGTGATCGTGTGTACTCCTCCCATGCTAAAAGTCAGCTGTACTCCTACAAAAGGGTTTAATATACTCACAGAAACATAAGAACAGATAAGTGCTCAACAGTAAACTTCACAAGAGATCTCAATTGGTCCCAGGTAGGCATAAGGGATGGCTGATGGCAAGAAGGTTGCGCCTGTAATCAAGTATGACAGACTGTACTACTCAAGCAATTGGCGTATCAATCAATATGTTCCACAGCAATCATCGTCTTTGAGGGAAAGTATACCCAAATATACCCCATGCACTGTGTCTCTAGTCTATTGTTGATCAAAGCTTTACATTTCCTGTATAAGCTTATATTCAAACAATTGACGCAGTTGCCCACAAACTGAACACAAACAAAGAAAAACATGGCTCACTGTTATTCTGCGAGTATTTATATTTTTATTATTATTACCATTGGTCAGGGTCAGAGTAAGCGGGGGTGGGGCTGTGGGAGGTGTGACACGCACAATAATTTTTCTCAGTCGGCACCAGAGCCCCGCCCGGCAATGAAGCATCAAAGGTACCAGAATAAGGGTTGGTCCAGAATATTTTCAGCTCATGTAAACCTAGAGCTATGGGTTTGTTTATCGCAAATGTATTTCGGTTTCTAAAGTTGTTTATGTGAAGTTGTTTATAAGCTGCGTTGTTAAAGTACTACAGAGTGTCCATGTTGGGGAAAATTGCATGTAAATTTGTTTGGTCATATTAGTGTTGTGTCAGTTGACTTGGCATTAACAAAACAAATTGGCGCCTCCCCACCAACTCTGATGTCAGTCGAGCAAATTGGCTTCACACACTTCCAAAGAAAATGCCTTCACATACCTGATTATTAATAATATATGGTGAGGTGTTTAGTTTTGCAGGCATTGTTTCACAGTTAGACCAGCAATATTATTACGTTAAATCACTTCATATATCCATAGTAGGCTTGCAAAGAGGTTCACTGATAACTTGTTGAGGGCTATCGCATTAGATGCATTTAACTTCAATAGAGGTGTCCCATACTTTTCAGTGGTGCAGTATATCGCACAACTTATCACAACAAAATGTGGTAAATACTCTGAAAGGGAAATTGCAACCTTCTATTTGTTCTTCCCGCCACACCCTAATACGGGAGCGATGTAGGTCGACACCCCCAAAATCACAACATTACTATAGTGCACATCACTATATGCATGAACTACTTCAAATAAAATATAGTAACATTCTATTTAACCTCTGTCCTTTCCTGAAATCCTCCAAAATCTTCTTTGCTAAAGTGAAAGATTTTGGAGGATTGAGGTTATTAGGGCATACTTCTCTTTCCATGGTACATGGCTGTTATATGTTTGTTGTAGTGATTAAAAGGTCAGTGCTTGGGTCAGTGGGACACTGTTTATTGCTCCTGGCGATGCGGGAGGGGTCCCTGGCTGCATGTACATGGTCAGAGATTAGAAACACATGCGGCATACATGTCATGTCTTGCTTTTACTACTGAAGCATTTTTGAGGACTCAGGTTGCGTGTTAGCAAATGGGCCTAGGGAGCAGGGGTAGATTCAGGTTATGTGTTTAGCGAATGGGCCTAGGAGTTAGAGGAAGATTCAGGTTATGTGTAAGCAAACGGGCCTGGGGAGTTAGAGAGGATTCAGGTTATGTTTAAGCAAATGGGCCTAGTGAGCTAGGGGAAGATTCAGGTTATGTGTGTGTTGCGCCTGGGGAGTTAGGAAGGATCCAGGTTATGTGTTTCACAAATGGGCCTATGGAGTTAGGAAGGATCTAGGTTACAGTGTAAGCAAATGTGGGCCTAGGGAGTTAGGAAGGATTCAGGTTATGCGTAAGCAAATGTCCTAGTGAGTTAGGAAGGATCTTAGTTTATGTGTAAGCAAATGGGCCTAGGAGTTAGGAAGGATCTAGGTTATGTGTTAGCAAATGGGCCTAGGGAGTTAGGGAGGATTCAGGTTATGTAAGCAAACAATGGGCCTAGGGAGTTAGGAAGGATTCAGGTTATGTGTAAGCAAATGGGCCTAGGGAGTTAGAAGGATTCAGGTTGTGTGTAAGCAAATGGCCTAGGGAGTTAGGAAGGATCTAGGTTATGCTCAAGCGGAATGGGCCTAGTGAGTTGTGAAGGATTCATGTTGGGTAAGCAAAATGGGCCCTAGGGAGTTAGGAAGGATCTACAGTGTGGGCAAATGGGCCTAGGGAGTTAGGAAGGATTCAGGTTGTGTGTAAGCAAATGGGCCTAACAAGTTAGGGAAGATTCATATTGTAAGCAAATGTGCCTAGGAGTTAGGGAGGATTCAGGTTATGTGTAAGCTAAATGGGCCTAGGGAGTTAGCATGGATCTCAGGCTATGTGTACTGCAACGGGGCCCAGGGAGTTAGGAAGGATTCTGGTTATGTGGGCAAATGGCCCTATGGGAGTTAGGAAGGATTCTGCATGCAGGCAAACGGGCCTAGGGAGTTGTGGGCGATCCAGCTTGTGCAAGCAAATGGGCCTAGGTAGCAGGCAGGATCCAGCGAAGGTGTAAGCAATTGGGCCTAGGGAGTTAGGAAGGATCCAGGTTGTGTGTGCTAAAACGGGCCTAGGGAGTTAGGAAGGATTCAGGTTGTGTATAGCAAATGGGCCTAGGGAGCAGGGAAGGATCCAGGTTATGTGTAAGCAAGTGGGCCTAGGAGACAGGAAGTGATCCAGAAGCAGTGTAAGCAAATGGGCCTAGGGAGTTAGGAAGGATTCAGGTCAGTAAGCAATGGCCTAGGAGATAGGAAGGGATTCAGGTTGTGTGTAAGCAACGGCCCAGGGAGTTAGGAAGGATTCAGGTTATGTGTGCTAAATGGGCCTAGGGAGTTAGGAAGGATTCAGGTTGTGTAAGCAACGTTCTAGGGAGTTAGGAAGGATTCAGGTTCAGTGTAAGCAAATGGGCCTAGGTGTTAGGGTTGTTTGGGCTGAGCAACAATCGAATATCGCGATACCCTTTTTTATTCGAACACGATATATCGAACATTTCAAGTTAACGAGATATCAGCAAAATCGCGATTAAAACCATATATTTCGATTAAAAAAAAAATTAAAATCGCCATTGTGAGTCAAGTCAGGACAAAATTAGGACAGTCTTTTCAGCATTCTAAAGTGACGGACAATTTAATCGAGACGCTCAAACTTATAATTCTATTTCTTAGACGCCTCTTCAGACACTCCTGATGATTAAGAAATACCTTGCTTTGGGAATTTTTTTAATGAAAATCTTCCCTTGAGTCCCTCCGCTTGCATCAAGAGGTGGGCTGTGTTAGTCAACACGGGTAATTTCCACAACTTTCCCTCAAACCACACAGGACAATTTGTGTATACCACCCAGAGCATGTATAGCCCTGTTAATATCAGCCATCCATGACAGGTCTGGCAAGGAAAAGTAACTCTGGCTTGGCACAGTCATTGCGGGAAATAAGTTTGGTTGTTTGCAAGCAACAAACTTCCCAAGCTTGTAGCACTACAACACAAATAATAACCAGTATTGGAGTGTCATGGTGGCGGTTTAGTGCATCGGATTTGGAGTTCTGATGGCTGAGTTGTCAGAATGGGTTCCAATCTCAAACCGCTACAATGGTGCTAATGTGTCCACCCAGTGGTAAAATGGGTACCTGTGAGAGCAGAGTTGGTTGTTGTGTTTGATTAGCCCCATATGCGCTTGTAATGGCAGTAATTGAGCTGTATAATTCTAGGAGCTGAGATGGTTTCAGGAACATCATGAGCCTGATATGGTGAGTAATAATGTAATGTTTCGATACCAGTTTGCGGATACGTCAGCTATATAAGTCTGCTACACATTATTATTATTAGTAGTAATTATAATGTATAATCCTCAATTCACCTAATTTGAAGCACTGAAGGTTTTATAATTGTCATGTCCCAACTATCCTGCTGGTAAGCGTGATGTAATTCAACATAAGCTGCCCACTCGCATCGCAAGGCTCCAACTATCACTAGAAGCCCATTGGAATGCATTGACCACCCATTTCTTTAAGGATGTACGCAAGAAATTAGAAAGCTTGGGACTTACATTTAACATATGTGGAGTGTCGTGGCCAGCACCAGCGACCGGACTCAAGTTCTGGTGTTAGCAGCAGAATGTGGGTTCTAATCACGGCCGTGACACTTGTGTCCCTTGAGCAAGACACTTAACCATAATTGCTTCTCTCCACCCAGGGGTTGTAAATGGGTGCCTGTGAGGGCAGAGTTGGTTGATTAGCCCTATATCGCTTGTAATGGCAGTACTTGAGCCACATACTCCCAGGTTTGAGAGGGTTTCCAGGAATGATTTATGAGCCTTATGAGCAGGGGTACGATATAATGCGCCACTTAGTTGGTGGATACGTGCGCTATATAAGTCCACACATTGCTATTATTATTACATTATTATTATTACGTGTTTGTAAAGACTCAAATTAAAGTTAGAACGTTAAAATCAAGGAATTTTGTTTAAATTATACACAAGCGGTATGCCAGCTTTGGAACCCGAAGCAGCGAAAAGAATGCACGCATACTATCAATGCGCCGCATCGACACGATCGACTTATAAAAGGATAGCATCGATCCCAACTTTATGTGTTGTACTGTTGTAAAGTTGCAGCCCACCTGTAATACAATAGTTGTTAATTCCAATTGCAGTGTTGCATTGATGTAGGATTTGAGGCTTTGCATGGTGGATATAGATGTGGAGTTCTTTCGGACAATACCCATGCAAAGATCTCTTTGGAAAAAGCATGGCTCTGATAAGAAGATAGTGTTGTATTGTTGTGACAGGGCTGTGTGTTTCAAGTCGAAACCGGATACCGAAATTTGAAATCTTTGGATACCCGGGTGTGGCGGATGACGATATCTCAAACTCAAAACAGTTGACCTTTTTGTCTTGATAACATCTATGTCACGGTTTAATTCTACACACAATAAAGGAAACATAACAACAATACTGAAATGTAAGCATACAATAATCTTTTGCAGGCAATATCATTCCCAAATACACATTAATACTATGGGCTCATTAACATAAGAATGTACTGTGTATAGTGCATATGCCCCAATGTGTGTATGTGCAACACGTACTTAAAGTGAAACACACCATTTATACTTTGATGATTTATAACAATTTTGAACTCCAGTGAAATTAATCCAAAGTACTACAAAATAAACTTAATCAACTGACTGATATTATCTATGAATATTATGTTTATTAAACAAACAAATAAATTTCAACACCATTAATATACATTGGGCTTTCGCAACCAAACTGTACTAACAAATCTGACCACAAAATTGTGGTGGGCAATTTATTGAAAACACATGACTACAACAACGGAAAAATGTTACTGTCCATCCCAACAGCGCCCCTATCGACTGCAGCGTAAAGGCTTCATCATAGACGTAAATAATCGACTTTCTGGCATACTGAGTTTACATCCCGATTCCCTAAATGAATGTCTATACAAAACATAATCATTTCACTTAATACATCAATAAGGGAAGAATGCCAATCAAATAAATACTTTTTTGAAAAATAATAAAATTTAAAAATAAAAAATTTATAAAAATAACCCAAAAATGCACCTTAATTAAACTGTGGCTCCAAAACAAACACTTATGATAAATGCTTAGCTTACTGGGTTCAATAGTAAAAACATCAACCCTCTCTGATTAAAATGAAGGGTCAAAACCCTAAAGCTATAAATTGTTTAAGCCTTTCCATCCTTTTCAACTGCTTCCAACAGACAGAGCTTTGCACTGGTCCTCATATCACAGGTAGTCAATTTTGTTTTTACTTTGGCTGCTCTGACTAGTTGATCCTTTCCTGGATAAGTTTCGATCGCGATTCGCCTGAAGAGCCATTTGTTCCTTGGCAAGTCGTTGTCAACAACCAGTGACCACATCAATTTAGTCTTGTACATTTCGCTGTGGTCTAGACCACTTGTCTTTCCTGGAAGTAAGTGTGGCAAGTGATTTCTCCAACCATCTTCTCCCAGAAAACATCGGGCTATGTACTGCGTATTCTGCCGCCATCTTTTTCGCTCCATACAGATCCTTCCTTTGTCGAAGATACCAGCTGGCAAAACAACTCCTGCACGAAGCAAAAGCAAAGTGATTAGGGTGTGAGCAACGGCTCCATGTCATTTACATCGCTCTGAAACCGCGGTAATCAGTCGACTCATTGATGATAGACTCAACAAGACACATCAGTGTCGACATAAACCTCATCAGGCATCAAGCTTGCTCTTTCATGAGGCTATTCATCAGCTTGCATGTCGTCTCTAATTCTGTCTTTCCCATACACCTCCCATATGGGGAGATGCTGTAGGTGCTAAACTTCCAGCGAAACCCCTTTGAAGAAGATACCCACTGATCTGCTTGTTCAAAAGTCTCCATCGACTCTCTGAGCTCTCGCTTGCCCCAACAAAATTGGAGCCATTATCAGATCTCATCTCCTCTGGCTGCCCTCTTCTCGGTCAACACATAAAAACCCTCTGAAACCCATTGATAAATGAATCTGCCTTCAGCGAATGAAAAACTTCAATATGTACCGCTCTGACGACCAAACAGGTGAAAATACATCCATAACGCCCACCAAACTCCGAATCTTCTGTTTCACTATGAAGGGGCCAAAGCAATCAACACCTACATAACTAAATGCAGTGGCTTGTTTGGAGTAACCTCTGTCTTAGGGGTAGATCTGCCATCTTTGCTCGCCGATGGGTGGCTGACATATCGTTGCACGCACAAAACAATTCACGCAGAGCTCTGCGGACTGTAGACCTGGCTCCCATCAACCAAAAATCGTTGGTCGCAAAAAGTGAAAGCACATGCTCTCTCTTTCCTGAATGTCCTGAGGTTTCTGATGGAAATGTCTCACAATAAGAAACACCACATGGTGATCCTTTGGCAGGAGGACTGGACTCTTTACTTGTTCATTAACAGGGGCGTTTCTTCAGACGACCACCGACTTTCATTATGCCATCGGGCTTGGACAATACTGGATCAAGTTTGAAGACAGAGCTGGTTTTCCCAATACCTTTGTTCGCTCTGAAGACATTTCAATTCATCACTGAATGATCGCTGCTGGATGTATTTTATGATGGAATCTTCTGCTCTCATATCCTTATCTACCGTTAACTGCTTCTGCATATCCGCGTCCGGGTTTTTTGCCTTGCTTCAGAAGTACTCCTTTACTCTCGCAATAACCACGCCGACATCTTTCTTCAGATTATGCCAAGATTATCGCTCGTTGCTCCAACAGCATGTCTACCACAGTAGTCTGATCCAGCTTGCTTGTGGTGCATAGTATCGTGACCACATCTTTCTTTTGTTTTACTTCTGGATCCTCGTCCTTAGATCTCTATGCGAATGGTGACTTCGGCCAGTCACTTCTATCGAGCCACAGGAAGCTTTCTGGTCCTCGTAACCAACGCTTTGTTGTCTATCATTTCTGTTGCTGTCTGTCCCCTTGAGACATCATCGGCAGGATTCGACTTTTGAACTCCACATGTCGCCACTGACTTGGTGACCACCCACTGTGTATGGCTGAAATCCTGTTGGCAACAGAAATGTGTGGGTGCCGCTTTCTTCGCTCTTCACATACTGTAGCACAAATTGTACTGTCTGGTCCAAAATACAGGACTCGCCTATGGGCAAATCTAATTCTCGCCGAATCATCGAATCAAGTTTGACGGAGAGTGCTCGCACCCATCAGTTCTAGAATCTGGGTATTGTCATCTTCTTCATTGAGCAAGATGTGACTTTGCCAGTAGAAGACAACAATGAATGTGATCTTTGTTAGTCATGCGTAGATAAGTCATCGCACTACATGCTATCTCTGATGCGCCAGAGAAATGGTGAAGTTGATAGTTAGTTACTTCTCCAAAATCATAAGGCTTCAAGCATCGGGTTCACCTTGAACTCAAGTTCAAGCTTTAGGTAACTCTTGTTGCCATCAGAAAGCCAACTGGTCGACGTGGTTCGCTACCAGTGGTTCATCCTAACCTAACTTCGCTAGCGACTTAGGTCTTGAATTATCACCTTGGCCTTGAGAGCGAATGGACTTACAACCATGTGGATCGTGAGATGGAACTAACCACGCTCAGTATTCTCTCTTCGTCAAGGGCTTGTCCTTTTGACTTATCTTTGTAAATCAAGCAGTCATGTTCAACATCCCACTGCATCCAAGTGCTCTCTGTCGGCAATGCTTCACACATTCAGGTCAAGCTCCTTAACATCCTTCTTTGCTCTTTTCTTCAATTGGGATGGTGGATGCCAGAACCTTTGTGTTGCAGCATTACTATCCACTTTGTCAACCTGAAACCGCCTCTAGCTAGTAAAGACTGCACAATTCCTGAGCGATCTCTATTCTCTTTACTTCAGTGTTCACCGACTTCAGGCAGTCGCTCTCACGAAAAATTACGTAACACAGTCTCCACTGTGTCTGGATGAAAGTCACTCGGGTTGTCTTCTAACAGGCGCCCGCAGAGCAAAGGTGCAACAACTAGACTCTATGTCCCACCAAAAGATGTACATCCATCCTGTGAACACTTGCTTCGAGACATGTTCCTTCTGGCCAATGCCATAGATACCTCAATACATCACGGTCTTCAGGGGGAACCCTAACCTGATGAAACATAGCTTTGTACATCAGCCATAAGTGCCACAGTTTCTTTGTCGGAACCTCAAAAGTACTCCCAGCAACTTGTTAGTTAAATCTGGTCCACCTAGTACTCGACTGTTCAGGGACATTCCATGATGCACAGATGCACAATCGAATCACTATTCTTAACTTCCCAGGTTTCATCGGGTGATATACCGGATGATGTGGTAGGCACCACACTGTACTGTCAAACTGAGCTAGCTTGTCTTCATTCACTATTTCTTGCATACCCTTTGGTGATAAGGTCTTTCATGCCTTCACAGTACTTTTGAATTCAGCTGTGGTGTCTCGCTGAGTCGCTTACTCCAACAAAATGGAGGCGACGCTCTGCCATACAACGGGTTATCAATCAAATCTGGTGGCCTTTTTCTGAATGGGATAGCTAATTCATAGTGACCATCCTTCAGCTGGGATACTCTCCTCCCATACTCGCAGAATAGCCTGCTTGTCCTTCACTGACATCCCTTTAGTGTCATCAGTGAAGTGACTCACTCTGTGTCCAACTTCCAGAACTTCTGAAGTTGACACTCTAAGTCAATGTCTGTCTCAATAAAGTTTGAGATGGCCTCGTGTTTGCTGTCCTTCCAAGCGCCCATTTTGAGAGTCCACCTAAGCTGTGTTCCCGGGCCGCAAAGGGAGCGCTCTTTTCCACCCTTCCTGACTTCTAGTGGCATGAGTGCCCTCTGGGGCGCTCTTGACCAATCAACAGAGAAACTCTTCCCTTGTCAACTTGGTGGTGGCAGGTTGATTCTCTTGCAAGTGTGTCCATTTTTCAATGTCCTGGCTTCGCTTAAATTGCTGCCATGGATTGGTAGTTCTCACGCCGAGTATAAACCATCGGTAGTGCAACTGTGTGTTCAGAGTCAACACCCGCTACGGTGAGGCTTACAACAGTTGTTTCCGCCTGCACACATTTGCCTTCATCATAGTTGCTCAGAGACAATAATTGCTGTTCACCTTTAACTCTTAGTTGCCTCACCAATTCTTCGGTGCAGAATGCTTGTCGAACCGCTATCCAAAAGAGCATATGTGCAGACAGAATTATCGCTGTTCGCAACAGTGACTTTCACTGGAACGATTGGCAATGCGACTCTAGTCGTGTTCGACCCCTATGCTGTTACAGCCTGTGTTCTGTTTCTGGGAAACCACTCTTGCACTGTTGTAGCTGGTTCTGCTTGTGTAGCCTCTCTTTCGGAACAGAGAAACCTTTTGGGGGATTAATCTTGTCTGATGTAGAAACTTTGTATGTTTTCTTCCACATCCTAAAACTGAACATACTCGCCTAATTTAACGTACATACATTTGACATATGGCCTGAATTTAACAATTAAAACACAGTCTGTTTGCTTTTGCAAATTCTAACCTTTCTGCTGGATTTCCTGTCCTTAAATTCTGAAACACCCAAACAAGGTATAAGGATTGCCTTTGCACATAATATACATATCAAATCACATGTTGGTTTAGCATTTGTCATCATGGTAAAAACTACTCTTGTTTGATCGACTCAATGGGAACTTTTTAAGCTGACCACCCTTGTTTGCTTTTCCACCTCTTATGTCCCTTTGTCTTACCTCATGCCACCACACAGGATCATTAGCCTCTTCGGCTGCATCATCTACGAATGACCCCTACCAAACTTGCATTTGAGGTGGCCTATTTTTAATTCTTTTTGATTCCTCTCCCACTTGCTTTATCCAATTCGTTTCTTAGGTAAACTGGCACTTTCTCAACTATTTTGACAAGTACTCTTTGGGTATTCACTCATGGATGTAATTCCCATGGCCATCAGTGTTTCCTCACATGTTTTTAGATCATCAGCAAAATCTCTCAGTGCGCCCCTTTTTATCATGGGGGCCAATGCTACTACCTTCGGTAACCTTATTCACCTGCATGTTTCAGAAATTGTGTAATCATTACCAAACCTCTCCTTTAGCAATTCCTCATTCTTTTATATCCTTCTTCATTTGGTTGCATAACAGAACAACACTGAATGACCTTCTTTGCCTTTACCAGCACAATACTGTATTGCTTTAACCAACTTAGCACTGTCCTCTATATTTGTACTGTCCACACTGTTCTCAAACGATCGTATGAATGTCCAGTACTGCAAGGGATCCCGTCATTAATGTTAATAGTTCTGCTCGAGGCATTTGAATCACTTCGAGCAAACGCGTTGCTGCTGCAGTTGATTTTGTTCCACTAATTGTGAGATGGATCCTCTCTTTACTGTAGGAGTGGTAGTCTCCAGGTCGACTTTTCTGAACTCCATGAACTGAGACTAATGTCTTCGACGCTGGACAAACTTTGGGAGAAAGATGTGTTTGGACCCATCCCTGTAGGAGTAAGCTGCTCATTGGCTCCACCTTTTTCATGCAAGTTCTCCACGTGTGGCACTGAGATGCATCTGACGCTGACAAACCTTTGAGCAGCATGGTGTGTGTGTTGTATTCTTACTTGAAGTGAACTGCACTATCATTCAATGTGTACACTTCTTCTTCTGCCTTAGCAATGGCCAACTTGGAAAGCGCATAGACAACTGCACCTTCTTTTTGACGTAATTTTAACTCTTCAATTTCAAGGGCCTGTAACCGCTCTAAGGCCGCCTCTACTTCAATTGCAGCCTTCTTGGCAGCGGCTCATCCGTGTTTCAGCCATTGAACTTGTCAGTCAGTATCTGGCCTTGACCCATTGACTTGTTGTTGAGTCCTCTGAACAATAAGTTCGCAAGTGGCTATGATGAACTGTAGTGTTTACTGGTTGTTCTACCCCAATCTGAATGGTTTTCTACCATGATGTGACATTTCTTCTTGTAAGGTACTCATGTTGGATGCCCAAATCTTAGTATGCTGGCCCTGTCATTAAACTCATGTATGGATGACGATTAACTTAAACCTCAAAACAGTTGACCTTTGTCTTGATAACACTATGTCACGTGTTTAATCTACACACACAAAGGAAACATAACAAAATACTGAAATGTAAGCATACACTAATCCTTTACAGGCAACATTCCCAAATACAATACTATGGGCTCATTAACATAAAATGTACTGTGTACATGTATATGCCTCAATGTGTGTATGTCAACATGTACTTAAAGTGAAACACAATTCATATTTATACTTTGATGATTTATAACAATTTTTAACGAGTGAAATTAAGAACCAAAGTAGCTACATAAAATAAACTTAATCAACTGACTGATATTATCTATGAATATTATGTTATTAAATAAACAAATAAATTTCAACACTTACGACATTGGGCTTCTCGTGAATCAAGTATCAAACTGACCACAAAATTGTGGTGGCATCGCACAAAAACACATGTGACTACAACAACGGAAAATGTTACGGTCCATCCAACAGCGCCTTCTATCGACCAAGGCTTCATCATAGACGAATACCGACTTGGCATACTGAGTTTACATTGGCACCCGTAAGAACAATTTTTGTAAAAACACAAATACTCCCCGAATGTATAAAATAACCAATGTGGGAATACAAGTTTCAAACAAAAAGCCGCAAGTATGTGAAAGGCTGCTCAATGGCAAATGTTACTTCTAAAGCCTTTCATCCAAGTTTTTTTTCATTTTGTTAGCTAAAAATCAGAGACTTTGATTATTTTTTGTTGCTTAAAATGTTAAGTCGGAATTTTTAAAAGTTGTTAACGGGTTATTGGAACCGAAAAATAGACCCGGTTAATGACATTTTCGGGTCGGGTATCCGGATACCCGCACTGCCTTAGTGTTGGTAGCTCCCACCATAGTTCGGACGTAACATAATCAACTGGACAATAACTTTACAAATTTAATCAAATTCAAAAGTTTGGTGCTGCTGCTTGTTTTGGGATTTTCTTTGTAAAATTTTAAACGGTATTCAAGTCAAAGCGTGACTTAATCTACATACGTACAACACCCTGTAGGCATAGACACTAATATTATTACACATTACGGCAACAATGACCTGGGGTCAGAACATCGATTGTATGTATTAATATAAATGGAGGCATTTCTTAAAGCGCTCTACACGAAGTATCACAGCGCTTGCATACATTATTACCCTGCTCATCAGGCGCATAAATCATTCCTGAAACCATCTCAGCTCCCTGGAAGTATACAGCTCAATTGCTGCCCATCTCGGCACACATATGGGCTAATCAAACACAACAACCAACTCTGCCCCTCACAGGTACCCATTTACCCTGGGTGGAGAGAAGCAATTATGGTAAAGTGTCTTGCTCAAGGACACAAGCACCACGTATCGCGGGTTCAGATTCAAAACACATTCTGACGACTCAGCCACCAGAACACAAATCCGACGTGCGACTAAAACCACCGACCATGGCGGCACTCCATTACAGGTGACATGGCTCATATAATCGCAAATGCGGAAAGGGTCCTGTCACTAACGTTAGTATCACAGCTAACACAACAGCAAATACATGGTTGATGAGAACAAGAAAATGAACTATGTTTTTATGTATTGATATCTAGTAAAATTTGTGGTTTCAATAACTATGCCACCATTAACAACTCTGTTCCACTCTTTACAAGCAAAAAGTTTCTAACTGTTAGTACATACCCAATAATTGTTTCAGTTTGAACTATGTAACTTTACATCCCTTTGCTGAATGGAAAGCGATGTGGAATACAACCGACACTTTTTCTATCCAAATATGATGAATATTACAGATTTTCTTTTCCTTTAATTAAAAGATGACAGAGTACACATTTAAGGATCCGAAAGTGTAGTCAAGTAAGCGATTGGAAACGATATTTTGGGAGATTTTGAGCAATGAATGTAACATTATGTGTACATCCAGTACTAGTCCTAATGCTTCTTCCGCTCACAGTCTCCCTATTTTTAGAATCCTTCTATTGTCTGAAAGTGATCCTTCTATTTTCTGTCTCTGAGTCTCCTTATTTCTGATGAATAATGATGTAATTTGACGTGTGAACAAATTACATCATTATCCCAAAGGGGAGATCAGGGCTGTGAAGTGAAGAAGCTATCTCGACGACGTACTGATATACATAAGCGAAAGAATGTCGCATCCGACTGCCACTTTTTAAGGGTTTTTGGAAAAAAATTTGCAACCACTAACCAGTTAAATATAATGTTCAGCAGATACTCTAGCTGGGAAATCAATGTTTCTCCCTTCCAGAAAATCCCGGAAAGAATGTTGTATCGACTGCCACTTTTAAGGTTTTTGTTTGGAATATTTTTGCAACCACTAACCAGTTAAAAAATTATTCTATCGATTTTGGGGGTACAGAAAGTGAAAACTATCTTTAAAAATCCACTTTTATGTTTTTTGATCTTATATTTCCTTTTTTCTGAAATCCTCCCTTCAGAAAATGTATTTTCTGAAGGGAGGATTTTAGAAGGATCCTGCCACTGCGCGCATGTACAATGACCGGTGTTGGTCACTAGTTATGGGGAGTTGACAAAGATCAGACGACATGACTGAGGAAGTCATCATAGGCCCATAAATTAAAAATGCCTGATTTTCATGAAATAAATATCCTGGAATAATTTGAACTAACACATGTATATGTACATCATCATCCATATGTTCTCTCCACCTTATTAGGTAGTGTAAGATTACATTATTGGTTATATTGAATGAGAAAAGTGGCGGTCGGATACGCCATCTCTACCCAATAAACTTCTGCCATTTACCAGACGGTAGCTACATTTACGTCCGTCAGGTATGCGTAGGGCATGCGGTCACCACAGCAAAATAAGTAATAATAGTAATACATAACCTGTCCCAAATTAGACTTCAGTGCACAAGTGGCGGTTCTGACATTCTTTCCTTGACACAAATGATTGGGCAGTATTAAATTGCAATTATAAACTGGATCTTATTTAAGTTTTTACCACATTTTTCTGATTCAAAAAAAAAATGAAGCTCTGCTGCCCACCGAAAGCAAATTAACTATGCCACTGTTCTCAGCTATGGCTATTATTATGTCCTTCTGCTTCTCGTGGAGCAGCAGACAGTGATAGTATGGCACCCTGGTTTAAGATTCTAGGGGTAGGCCCATATTATTTATGGGTCAATGCGATGTGACGTCTGGCTACCACACAGCAGCAGTAGGCAGGGTGGGGTGGGGGTTGAGTTTTGGGGGAATGGAGGGTGGGAGTTACAATTTCACTGGGGCGGAGCGCGGCGCTCGTCATGTTAGTTTGTTCAACAGGTGTGTGTGTGTGGGGGTGGGTGGGTGGGTGGGGGTGGGTGGCGGGCGGGGGTTTTAGGCAAACAAGTCCCTGCTTTCTGGTTTTTGTTGTGTTTTGTTTTTTGCCAACGACAGTGAAACAATACATGACTTGTAATTGTATACGCAAGGGTTATTGAACGAGACCAAATTTTCCATACACAAAGTATGGTATGTATGCATGTAGGCTCACGTATTTCCTTTGGCAAAAACAAGGGGGTTAGGATTTTTAGGGACCCAGGCTCGATCTTGGAGGCAATTTGTTACACTTGCAGGCCATTAGCAAGTTTCCTCTTTTTTGTATGGAGTTAAACTAATGACAAAAAGCTATGGGAGGAAATGATCCCCTCGCCGGCACTCGGCGTCCCATCGATACGGGCATTTAGGGAACGTAAATTCCTCAAATTTCTACTTTTTGGTCAGCATGAAAACCGTACCAGCCGTGTGTCCAAAACCATTATCAATAGCGCCCTCTATCAGTTGCTTATTAAATTAATGCAAAGCTAGTTTTTGGCATGAAGACTTCCAGCCCCTACAACTTCTCAGTCTTCGACCTTAACCTGCGTGCCCAGGAGTTGGGTTTGCAAGTGATCAGCAGAGGGGAAACACATTCTGTATGGTGTACGCACAGTTGCACTTGTCTTTTTCGTAGGTTGGCAATGGAATTCTTACATTTCTTTCTAAATCACTTTTTGATATATAAATACTGCTTGATGAGTGATAATTCGGAGACTTGTATTTTCAACCTGGTTTATTTCCAAATCTTGCACGCAAAACAAATATCATGTGAATACAGATATAGGTGTCCCAGGTATTTCTTTAAAAGGACTCGATATTATTACTAATACGGTTCAATGGTAAGACAAATTAAACGAAATAAATAACGAAAGAGGTCGATCTGACATGTATTTCAATATGTATTCTGTCAAATATTCAAGC
>CM055817.1:36949440-36981979 GCA_029582265.1 Zoroaster sp. YZ-2022 | reverse complement strand
CCAACCAGAAAAGATTTACTAAACGCGGTTACTGGAACCCAAACCAAAATTTTCCCCATACACAAAATAGGTTTTCAAGAGGCCAAAAAATTGGGAAAACTTCATCCATTATGTAAAAAAACAGCAGGGAAAATTCCCGATCTAAATTTTGGTGAATTTGGGACACGTTTCGCAAACAAAAAAAAAATAAAAAGTCCAAAGGGACGAATCAAAAGGTTGGGGACACGAGAAAATATATTAGGCCACAAACCCCACTATTACTAAAAACTTTTCGGCATTTTAAAGGGCCCAAAAAAAATTGTCAAATTTTTTTCCCCAAACATTTATCTATTGTATTTTTCAAAATTTTAACCCATTTTTTTCCTTTAACGCCAAGTAATTTTCAGATTTTTCCAACACCTCCACAAGGATCAAAAAGTAACCATTGTTACGTAAAGACATTCTTCCTTAAGCTTCCTGGAACTTAAAAGGAAATTTCATCCCCGGGTTCAGCCAAAAAAAAACTTTCCGGTCGTCTTCACGACCGTAGAGGCCCACTTAAACGATGATGGGTTTTTTAAAACCGATGAAAAAATTGCCCTTTCTCACAGAGTTTTCTAAAATTTTGAAAGAAACAGGGAAATTATCAATAATTAATACGAAACATTCTAAAAATTTTGGGTTGAATCAACATTTAAAATTTTGGTAAAGACCACTTTATAAATTTGGGTTTTAATTTTTAAAAAGTGTTAAATTTAAATTTTATTAAAATGTTTTAACTTACTAAATGTTAAACGACTTTTTGAGATTGCCCGAATTTTTGGTTGATTCAACACAGTTTGAAAGTGTATGTATTCGACAAAAATTTTAAAGTCCTTTTTTAAAAAATATCGCCCATGTTTATCGAGACCACGAAATAGATTAAAAAATGAACAATATTGAAAAAAATAAATTGATTTAAAAGAACAAAAGAAATTATGAAGTTCGGGTAAAGGATATTTAAAAAAGTTTTATTATGATGATAGCCATGTGGAAGGGGGAAAACCCCGTCCTCGGGAGGGAGGATTAAAACTTCATTTTATTAATTTTAAAGGTATTAATAATCCGGTGGATATTTTCGTTCAATGTCTCAAAAAAGATATTTTTGGGAATGATAAAAAAAAGTTGATGAGTTTCAACTGAAAACAAAAGTTTACAAAAGGGGATCTTTTAAAAACGCCCAAGAAATATTTTCCCTCTGAAATGCTTCCTTGGTTAAAGAAGACCCCCAAAAACGCAAAGCTGATTTCGATTGCAACAAAACAAAGAACATGCACAAAAAAAAATAAAAAATTTTTTAAAACCGGGAAAACCAATTTTATGAAATTAACATTGAAAAAAGGAAAAACAATCATTTTACAGTCAATAGAGATTTTAAAATGAATTTTGACGTTTTTGAAAAAAAAAACAGCCCCGGTTGACCGGGTCACTTGGTGTTAGTAGGCCACTTGGGGCTATTTGATGTCATCCCCTGCCCCAAAAGGGTTTTGAGGAGGCCTGGACAAAGAGAATATTCGAAGGGGCCGCCTTTTTTTGTTTTAGTAGGATGGAAGTTTGCAAAAAAATTCATCTTTTAAACAATTAATTTGGAGTGAGATGTTCTTGTACTAAAAGACATTTATTAAAGTAGGATAATTGGGTGACACCTATGAAATTTTATTGAGGTAATTATTTCTAAAAAGAACTGATTTTACAACCGCCAACGCTCAAAAAAGGGGGCCCCTTAAAAAAGGACAAGTTAAAAAGGGGCACATTAAAAAAGGGGAGCACACGAAAGGCGGACCACACTGCTATAAAGGCGGGAAAGTATAATGGGGGGCACACGCAAAAGGCGGGCACTACTGAAAAAGGGGGGGGGCACACGTAAAAAGGGGGAACACATCTATAAAGGCAACCCCTGCAAAGGGGGGCCCAACTGCAAAAAAAGGGGGCCCCTGCTATGGTGGGAATCCAAAGGAAAGCCTGTAAAAGGTACATTTTAAAAAAGGGGGGGAAAAAGTGAAACCACTGAAAAAAATTTTGGTAAATTTAATCACGAAAAAAAAGGGGCACGTGCCCCATCCCCCAATCCTCCAGGTGCCCCCTTTTGAGCTAGCCCACATTAATGTATATAAAAAACCTTTGATGTAATGTACCTTTAAAAAAAATAAATAAAAAAAAAAATTTACAATTATGAATTTAGGTTACTAACGGAAAAAAAGTCCCTTTTTTTGTCTTAAGGATTTACACTTTTTTTAACCGTTTTCTAAATTCATGGCTTGTCAGGAAGTTTGTCCATAAAAAAATAAGTTTTTTTAGATTTTATTTATTAATTTTTAACTGGGATCACCGAAGGTCAGAAAATTTAAAACTTTTGATTTTTTGCGTTGTTTTTCATAAACCACCACTGTACCGGGTTTTTTAAAAACTTTTGCCCCCCGCATTAAAACCCCGTATATAAACAGAGACTTTTGATAAGAATAGAGTCATTGGAATGATTTTTTTTCGATTCTTGGGAAGAAAGGAAAAACAGTTATAAAATTGCCTTCAATAAGTACCCGGTGTAATTAAAAAAACGGTGTTTTAAAAAGGTGCAAAAAAGTGACCCGGGAGATGCTGGGGAAATATGGTTATAATTGGTGCAATTTAAAGGGGTCGCCCCCCCCCCGTTTTCCCTGGCGTTTATATGAATGGTTTTGAGTTTAACCCCCGCAAAGCTCAGAAAAAAAACCCAAAACATGATAATGTCCAATAATTGAAATGTTTAAAGGTGAAATTTTTGGTTTAGTAAACCATAAAAATTTAACATTTATTCAACGTTAATAATTTGGGGGGTTCGATTATAGTTTCCCCCGGGGGAACCAATACGTAAAAGGGGACCCCTACCAACCTAATCGAACGAGCATCCGTTGAACATTGCCCTTTGTGGTCTTTAAAAGCGATGTGAAGAATGAAAAGGTCAAAAAAAAATTTTTAAACGAAACGACCCAAAAATAATTTTTTCCTAAAAAAAAAAAATTTCATTACTTCAGGTTCGTACAAAAAAATTTTTTTGTAAAAGAACAGTCTCTCTAAAAAAATTAATTGTTTAAGAGATGAAAATGTTTTAAAATTTCGAAATTAGATGAAAACATATATTTCAATGCCCTTGTCTTTTCCCCTCAACCCAAACGAGAAATTTTTTGTAGGGGTTTGAAATTTTGATTTTTAAGATTTCAATATTTTCAAAAAACATTGAAAAGAGAAGGGCCTTCTGTAGACGGGAACTTCCGGTTTTTTAATGCCTATTATTTAAAAAGATTAGGGGTTTTGGGAGGGTTTGTAAAGAGAAAAAACGAGTTGTTTGATATTGGTTCCCCCCAGATAAAACAGGGTGTTACGCAAACCGAAACGATATCCATATGTCCCTAATTTGACATAGGACCAACGTTTTTTTTAAATTTAATTTTTTCCCGCCTTTGATAAGGGCCCCAAGAAATTACCTGTTTTTCTTTTTTTTTTAAAAAAAAGTAGTTTGGGTCCATTTTTCCCCCAGAGGGGGTCTTTTCTTGTTAATTTGCCCCCTCCGGAATGACCAAATTTTTTTCAATTTTAATTTTCGCCCTTTTACATTGGGAAAGACCTACCATTGATCTAACCACGCATGTATTCCTTAGGGGAGTTTTGGAGATAGAGCAACAAATGACAATGCTCTAATTTTTTTTTAAATTTAAAGTAAACCCCATTAAATTTAATTCGGTTTTCCAAGGCAAATTAGGGAGATATTTTGAATGTCATCATTATATATTAAAGAATTTAAGTATTAACTTTATTTAAAAAATTTTTGAAATATTTTTAAGAAAAAAAAGTCTCCATTTTCTTTTTTGAGCGCGCCCCGACCCGTGCTCACTTGTTTTTTTTTGTTTTTTTTTGTTTGTTTGTTTTTGCGAAACGATTAAAATTAACCCAAAATTGCTTGATCTAAAAAAACCCGCACTTTTTTTTAAACGACTTTTCAAGGGGGAGAACGTTTCCCCCATTTTGGGGCCCTCTCTTCCCAAAACCCATACTGTGTGCATTAAATTTTGGTCGGTTCCCAAAATTTCATTATAAATATTTTCACTGGTTCAAAATAAAAGATTACAAAAAAAACAAAAAAAAAAAAAAACTTCCCTGCACCTATTTTGAAGCACCTATGACGAAACCTGAGACTTTTTCCTAAATGTTTTCCCAAAACTTAGTAAAGTTTTGATGCATCCGATTTTGTATTAAAAAAAGCACAGAAAAAAATGGGCCCCCATAAAATCTTCAGCGGGAACGATAGTCGTTAAAAAAAAAAAATAAAAAAAAAAAAATTTTAAATTTTTTAATTTTTTAACTTAAAAAAAGCCCCCTTTAAATTTTAAGGGTTTGGGTTTGGGGAAAAACCTTTGGGGGGGGCCCGGGGGTTTTTCCCCCAATTTTGAAAAAAAAAGGTTTTTTTCCCAATTTTTTTTAAAACTTTGAAGGCCTTTTGAAGGGAAAAAAATTGATTTTTAAATATTGTTCTTCTCCTTGGCGCGTAAGAAAAAACATCTAAAAAAAACACCCCCCGAAAATTTTTAGCCTGAAATATTTTTTTAATGAGGTAAATCAGAACAATTACTTTTAAGGGTAAACATGGGGTAAATATTTTGATGATGGGCAAATTTTTTATTGTGATTAAAAAATAACCGACATATTGCCCGGGGTATCCGCAAGTTTGACGCCGGCGCATAACATTATTACCCCTCGGGGATATCATTCCAGAACCATCTCAACTCCGGGGAGGGCCCCCATGCCCCCTGTGTACCCCAACAGTTAATCAAAATATTATTTCTGCCCCCAAAGTGCCCATTTATCCCCCGGGTGAACAGAAGCAATTATAGTTAAATGTCTTGCCAAGGACAAAAACCCCCCGGTTCCCCAGGATTCTCGAACCCCAAATTCTGATAAACTTTTTTACATTAAAAAAAAAAACGAACCCAAGCCCCCCCACCCTTTGGCTGCCCCCTGATTGCTCTTTTTTGGGTCTCATAAAGTAAAACTTTCGGTTTGGGGATTTCATTTCAATTTTTTAAAAAATGAAAATTTTTTTAAAATTACAATGTGTTGAAAGGGAAAGGTGAGGGAACCCTGGATTTTAAAAATTTCCCCAAATGTTTGAACTCAATGTAAACAAACCCTTATTTTTTAATGGTGGTGCTTTTAAAAAAATTTATATCCATTTCCCGGAGAAGGATATCTATATCTTTTTTTTTTGTTCCTCCCCTTTTATTTCAATTGTGTATTCCAATAAAAAAAATTTGATTGATTAACATAATAAAACCTATATAATTATATATTATGGGAGGAGCATGTTTAATATTCCAAGCTGTTTCCCTTCACGGTTTGTTGCCGGAGGTACACCGGAAAACCCCCGGAAATTTTTTTTATTTTTTTGTCCCTTTCATTTAAAATTTATATTACTTTTGGGACAAATAATTTGGGAAAAAAATTGTTTTAAAATAAAAATTTTTTAAATGTTTTCAAAATCTTCGTTTATTTATCTTAATCCAATAGTTCAGACTTGTTTTTTTGTATTCAAAGGGGGAAAAAGGAGGGATCGGGGGGCATTGAAAGGGAAATTTTAAACACACCTCCCCCCCCCCTTAACACCACTGTTAAAAACCTTTTTTTTTCAATATCCAAAAAATGTAAACAAAATTTCCTGAAACCCCGTCCAAATCAAATCAAAATTAAAAACCGAGTTTGTCCAAAATTCAAAAAGAAAAATTAATTTAATTTGTTCCTGACGTGTCACCAACCTAAAAGAAAGGTTTAAAGCCCTTTTCAATAGGAGCAATTGCGGAACGTGCGAGACATCTTCACAAACACCAGTGAACTTACAAATCGCTTTCCCGCTCATACATCGTTATCTTGGTTGCAAAAACAAAAACAATGGGTGTTTCCCGTTTGCTCCCTGATAACCTATACAAATTTTTGTTCTCCTTCCCCCCAGCGATGTTTTCCCAAACATTGGGAAAAAAAGGCTTCCAAAAAAATTTTTTGGGGGGGGGGAGGAGAAAATTAAAAAACAAGTTTTTTTAAAAACTTGAACGGGTTTTTTCGGGGGTTTTTTGGGTCCTCCACGTTTTCAGAAACAAAAAATAAAACAGAGCTTAAAGGGAGAACAAACAACCCGGGGTTCAGTCAACTTCCGGGTTTAATCAAATTATCAACGATGATTTAATATCAAAGGGCAAGGGTTTATATCTTTATAATAACAATATCAATTTCATGTTCAAAAGACATAATTTTAAGAATTTTTGAATTTGCTTCCCGTTTGGACAGAATTAAAAGGGCAATTAGGGGTAAATATGACTTCCCCAGATTAAAAAATACAAAATTTCAAATTTTTCATCAAATTGAACTAGATATGACTTTAAATTTTAAAATCGTTACTTTGGTCCACTTTACCAATTGCCGATTTATGGTAACTCATTTTAAAAAATTTAAAACTATTAAATAAAATTCAATTTTTTTTTTTCAATAGGTCAATTTTGAGAAATGTGTTGAACTTGGAAAAGTTGTGTGATTTAACAATAAATTAGAAATAAACAAATGTGACTTGGAAATATGTTTTTTTTTAAATATTGACACTAGCCCAACATATGCTTTTAAAAAACCCTGTAATGATAAAACAACAATCACCATATGAAAAAAGTTTCCAGGGTTGGGCAGAATCAACCTATTCAGTTTTTGGGGGATAAAGTCACAAAGTTGATTTAGGGGAAAGGCAATGTATAGTAACTGAATTAAACTTGGCTGCAAATTCAAAAAGCGGGGAAGGGGGGTTAAATTTTTGGGGGGGTGGGGTTTCTGAAAAATGAAGCATGGAAACTAAAATTTTTTCATTGTTTTTTCCAAATTTACCAAGGCAAAGTTTCCCGGAGGAAAGAGTCTTTAACCCCTTGAGATTTATTTCCTGTTTGGGTTTAAATTTTCCCACATAAAATAATAAAATTACAATTTGTGCATTTCATCCGTTCGTGCGGGTACCCAAAAGGGTTACCAGCAGCCCTAGTAGTTGGGGGAAGAAGAAAAAAAGCTTATGTCAAAAGTTTCGGTCTTTAAAACGGGATATCACTAATTAGCCTTTTATTGAAAACAACAGACATACATGATAAAGTTGGAAGAAAGCCACCGTGCTTTTATCTTCCCCGCCCCCCCCGGGAAAGTTGTCAAAAATAAAAATTCCCCAAATTTAAACAAAAAAATTTAATTATATCCACTGGGTCTCTGATAATTTTTGCCCTTTTTATTTTTTTCATGGAAACCTTTCAATTTTAGATTTAAAAAACATTGGTTTTATCTTTTGGTATTAAGTCTTTTACAAAAAATTTAAATTTTAAATTTATGGATGATGTTTTAAACTGAGAGGGTCTATATTTTAATATACTTTACTTTTGGCCAAATTTATAACAAAAAATAATGATAAAATTTAAATGATATGAGACTGAATCAAGACTCTTTTTTTGACATGCTTATAAATTGTTTTGTTTTCCCAACTGAAATTTAAAAAAATTTTTAAAAATTTTAAAAAAAATTTACATTGACTTTAAATTTTAAAGGGTTGCAATGATTGGCAAATGTCTGTAGTGCATCCAAAAAGAATTAAACCCCCAAAAATGATATTTTTTAAAAAATGTTTAACATTGAAAAATCAAGAGTTCCATCGGTGTTTAAAATTCAAAAAAACAAAAAAAATTTTTATTTATTTTAACTTTTTGTTGGGGTTTTATGACTTTACTTTTTTGGTTAAAATTTCCCCCCACAATCAATTGAAACCACTTTTTTGACTTTTTAACCATTTAACCCAAACTAGAATAGGGACATGGTCTTACATGTAAAAGGAAAAATTTGTAAATAACCCCTTTTATCTTTGTTTACAAGAAAACAGAAACAATTAAAAAATGTACGCTCTGATACGTACGATTTAGGACAGTTCAGAAAGGGGGAAATTTAGGGGTCATTGAACTAATTTTGAATAATTCCGTTTTTCCCCCAAATTTTGGGAATGCTCTGCAAGGTGAACCAACACATTTGTTTTCTAAAATGTTTTTTCCCTTGCACTATAGAACCAAAATGGGAAGGGGGGCAAACAACAAAAAATATAAACCCAAATTACCGTCCCTTGACTGATACTGCTTCATTATGTCGAAAAAACCCCCACATCAATTCCATACTGAATTAGATGTTTTTTCCCCTTTTTAAAAAAATTTCAATTGAAAATAGGGGAAAGGGGTTTGATTTAAATAAAAGTTTTTAATGACAGAATTAAAAAGGGGGTTATAAGATAAAACTTTCGGACTGAAATCCAGTACTGCATGCAAAAAAGTAACAAATTATACTAAACCTTAATTTTTTTTTAATAAAAAAACCATTAAAAATAAATGAAAAGTTCATCATTTATTTGATAATGAACATTTAATTTAACCCTTAACACTTTAAAATTAGATCTCTTGAAAAAAAGTATGTGAAAATTGAAAATTTAAAAATAGGTGCTACCCCCCGTGTTTCATAAAGTTATGTCATGGTAACTTCTTGAATTTTCAATAATTAAAAAAAAAATTTTTTTTTCTTAAGAAAAAACCCTTTGGGCAAAATTTAAATTTGGAATTAGGATGGGCCCAAATAAAAATAAATGTTTGATAATATGAATCTAAAACCCAAAAAAAACACTTTCACCCTTTTTTCCCGTCAAATATTTTTTAAATTGTAATCAGGGTTTTACAAAAGCCAGGGACATTGTCAATTGTGTTTATTATTACATGTAAGACATCGTTAATTCATTTTATCCCCACCGTACAAAAAAATTAATAGATCATGATTAATCACCCAGAATCCCCCATGTCCCGGTAGTGCTGCTACCCGGTTTTTTCGTCATGCCTTTTTTCCCTGTTGATTGATGGTCATCAAGCCTATTTTTAATTTTCCTAGTGGTACGGTATACCGGCTCCCCACAATATTCATGACCGATGCAAACAACAACACGAGGACCCACAGAAATAAATTTGGAACATCAAAAAGCGAAACTAAAAGGCACAAAAGTTGTTCGTGTAACAGTGTTTCCTTTTAAAAATAATTTTTTGTTCCTTAAAAAATGTGACAAAACCATGCAACAAAAAGTTCAAAGATGGGTTGACCGACGCGTCGCGACATGATATCCGCTGCGGGGAAGGCGGGATTTTGGCCGGTGCACTTGTTTCGGTCAAATTGAAAAATTGAAAATACTAATGCGGGGGGTAAAGAAGGATTAAAATTGTGGGGCCTTGGGGAAAAGGGGGCTTTTGTTTTTTCGTTTTGTCGTCCTTTTTTTTTTTTAGTTCGAAAAGCCCCAAAAAAACTTCCGGGAAAAAAAAGGGATCGTTGATTTGGTTTTGTCGGAATGCTCGTTCGGTTAAGTTTGAAGGGTGTTTTGCCAGCAAGGATGCTTTTTGGGACAACGCCACTGAGAAGAAGTAAACAAAAAAAAAGTAAAAACAAGGGTTCCTTCCTCGAACACCAATAAATGAAGATGAAATTTAAAAAAAAGTTAATTAAAAAACCCAAAATTTTTTAAAAAAAAATAATTGATGTATAATTGATTAAAAGTAAATTATTCTGAAAACTATGACAACTGATACTTTATCAAGAAAACAGAAAATTTTTTGCGAATTTACAAATTGCCATCTGGCAACCGTAAAACATCGTCAGGTCAACACCCTCGTCAACGCGCCCCAACATTTGGCAAAGGGCAGCCCCCAGGGAAAACAGCCCTCCGAACCACCCCCAAACCAACGGTTTCCCCCACAAGACAACGGGGGTTCCAAAACCCCCCAAAACAAGGTAAGTAATCTAACCCTCTGCTTGCTCCCTATCTGGTTCGACGTCCCAAACAAAGCATCCCCCGACGAGCAGGACGATGTTTTATCAGCCCCAGCAAACTAAGGACTTCACACACCCACAAGACAAACCGGGCCCAAACAACAGAGGGAGTTCCGATCCCTTGGTGGGGTTACATCGGAACAGGCAACCTCCCCATCAGATTGAAGGATCACCGAGCACACGGCCGCAGAGGAGATTTTGAAAGTCCGCCACGTCGCACTCGCCCTAAAAACCACCAAATCAACTGGGAGGCGCCCCAACTCATCACACTCATCACACATGGCACCCCAGACATCAGGGGAGGGATCGAGATCGTCAAAAACAACTGTGCCCGGACATCGGTTTAATCAGCGACATTTGGGGCCATATACGGATTGAAGGATCTTCTATTCCCAAACCATAACCCACCCCGACGAGGGGTCTCCCATATCCCAAGTCAACCACCCCCATCTCCCCCGTGCTTTTAACAACTATTCAGTTCAGGGGCACCCCTTCCCCCCAAACCCCAGGATCCCAGTCTGTTTCCCCCTGCGCGCCTCAACGGGGTGATCCTCCAGCAGTCTACTTAAGGCAGCATTTTTTAGAGTCCGGCATTCGGGACGATCAAACATACGATCGAAAGTCATTGTACCCCAGTTCATTTTAGAACTAATTACCTCAATTGAGATTCCATGGTGTCACCGCAATTAGTCTTACTTATATTATTATTATTTATTATCTAGTTGCAAAAGGCGAGGAAAAATTCACCCATGAAATTATGCAAGCAGTATATACGAAAGAATAACACAACAACGGCTGGTGGTAAATGTATTAATTTAATCTATATATACAAAGTGTTCCCCACATGGAACGAAACTGTTGTACCATGAATAGTCTAACTCGAATTAATTGAAGCGTTTGCAAACCAAAAACACAATAGTCAAGCCGCTTTTGCCTTTTTGATTGAAATAAAATCTCATTTTGTCCATAAAAAAACCATACTTTAGAGCTTTGTCACTATTTCTTTCTACACAAAAATCAATATGTCTGGATCTACGTGCAATTTGGGGCCCCCAAATCACGGAGCGCGTTAATTGGGGCCGCCGTGTGTGACATCAGAAATGTTGAATGGTAACTCTTTAATACGTTGCTCAGGGTCGGGGTTTAAACATGCTCACGCACGGAGAGTGATATCTGACATCCCATAATAATAATAATAATAATAATAATAATAATAATAATAATAATAATAATAATAATAATAATAATAATAATAATAATAATAATAATAATAATAATAATAATAATAATAATAATAATAATAATAATAATAATAATAATAATAATAATAATAATAATAATAATAATAATAATAATAATAATAATTAATAATAATAATAATTGGGACGGTAAGTACTACTAATCTTTCTGAAATTAACGATCTTGTCTTTGCAGGTGCAGTTGTAGTAGCGGAGAGATTAGGGTAAATCTTCACATTCACAATCACGACATAAAGATAATAAACCTTGGTGGAAACGCAGACTTGAGGGCCAAATTAACGATTTACGCAAAGATCTCAGTAGAATAAAGCAAATGGATAGAGGTGCATTGAAAGATTCAGATAGGCCTATGAGGAAAATATTAATGAAGTATCAAGTAAATGGAAATGGGATAAGTGCAGTTACAGAGGTGAGATGAAGCAAGGGTTTAGGCGAAGGCTGCGAAAGTAAAGAGGTACGATGACAGAGTCAAGCAGTTTCATCAAAATCGCCTATTCAATACAAATCAACGTCAATTATTCAAAGAAATGGACGAAATGTGACAACTCACAAGTGGGCCCAGAGCCAGCAGAGGCAAGGAATTTTGGGGTGGCCTTTGGGATCAGCCTGGTGATCATAACAGACGCAGAATGGTTAGCCGACGTGAAAGACGAGTTAAAGAATGTACAACAACAAGAGGGATTTCAGATTGATGTGAGCAAGGTGAAGAAACAGTTGAGAGTGCCGAATTGGAAAGCCGGGACCAGACCAAGTGCACGGATACTGGCTAAAGAACTTCAGTAGTCTTCACGAAAGAATAGCCCAGCAGCTGCAACAATGCTTAGTGCTTGGCAACGTTCCGACGTGGATGACTGAAGCAAGAACGGTTCTCATCATGAAGGACATTAAGAAGGGTAACGTTGCAAGTAACTATCGACCTATTACATGTCTCACCATGATGTATAAACTTCTGACCGGTATCATTGCAGAAGATCTGTATAGCCACATAGAAGATCAGCAGTTATTTCCAGATGAGCAGAAAGGTTGCAAGAAGCGGTCAAGAGGAACGAAGACCAACTCATCATTGATAAGACGGTGCTAAAGGACCGTAGGAACAGGAAAACTAATCTGGCCATGGCATGGATAGATTACAAGAAGGCATACGACATGGTATCACACTCGTGGATTATGGAATGTTTGGATATGATAGGGCAGCTGATGCGGTGAAATGTCTTCTAGGTGAGAGCATGAAGACATGGAGAACAAATCTGACGCTAGTGATGAATGTCTTGTAAGGTAAACATCAGACGAGGTATTTTCCAGGGTGATTCTCTGTCTCCACTGTTGTTTGTTTTGGCGCTGTTCCTTTGACGATGATTTTGCGGAAGGTTAGTGCGGGATACGAGATGACGAAGGATGGATGCAAGATTAATCATCTTCTTCATGGACGACCTGAAGTTGTTTGCGAAGAACGAAAGAGATTGATTCCTTGGTGCAGACTGTACGGATCTTCAGCGATGACATCGGCATGAAGTTTGGTCTGGAGAAATGTGCTCGATGACCATGAAGAGGGGTAAAGGACATTCGGATGGAATTGCTTTACCAGATGGCACACAATTGAGGGCGTTGGTGAAGAAGAAAGTTATAAGTATCTTGGAGTGCTTGAAGCAGATCATGTACTCACGAGGAATCGAAAGAGAGACTTAAGAAAGAGTATATAAGACGAGTGAAGAAGTGTTTGAAGTCCAAGCTGAATGGAGGGAATATGATAAAGCGCAACACTTGGGCTGTGTCACTAATGAGATACAGTGCGGAATTGTCGAGTGGACTAGGCAGATCTAGATGTTGCTGACAGGAAAACGAGGAAAGTGATGACGATATACGGTATGTACATCCACGGTCGAATGTCAGCAGACTCTATCTACCGAGGTCAGAGGGCGGAAGAGGTTACTTAGTGTATCAGACAGTGTTAACATCGAGAGAAGGAGCTTGCAGTGTCGTGTAAGAAGTACTCGGAAAAGTTGTTGAAGGTTGCTGCAGAAATACATGAAGGCAGACGAATTAGGTCCAAAGGAGTATAAGAATCAAAGAAGAAGAAGAACACGAGATTGGCAGGAAAAACCACTTCACGGCCGATTCCTGAGATGTACTGAAGAAGTGGCAAGTAGCAAGACTTGAATGGTTGAGGAGAGAGAGCTAGAAAGAAACTGAGGTCTGATTACTGCAGCGCAAGACCAGTCTCTGCCGACGAATGTGATGAAGGCAAGGATCGAAAGTCAGATGTCTCTTCTATGTGCAGAATGTGCAATGCGGCGGAGGAGACTGTATTTCACATTGTCAGCGAATGCAGAGTGCATGCTCAGACAGAGTACAAAGGCAGACACGACAAGTTGGCCAAGGTGATCCATTGGGATCTGTGTAAAAGTCAGGATCACGGTGCAATCGAAGTGGTACGACCATTGCCAGAAAAGGTTGAAGAAACGGATCATGTCAAGATTCTCTGGGACTTCAACATCCAGACGATCATGTTATACAACATAGACGGCCGGATGTTGTTGTCTTGGATAAGCATGCAAAGATGTGTCATCTTATTGATATAGCTGTGCCGGGTGATAGTAGAGTAGCTTCGAAGGAGAAGGAGACAGGAAATACCAGGATTTAGCGAGAGAACTCCGCAAGCTGTGGCAAGTCAAGGTCAAGGTTATTCCTGTGGTAGTGGGAGCACTGGGTACAATCCGAAGGCGTTGGAGAAACATCTCAAGGAGATAGGAACATCTGTTAGAGTAGAATTACTACAGAAGGCGGCACTCTTAGGGACAGCAAGGATTCTGCGAAAGACACTCAGATCTAAGCTACGGGACGTAGCTTGACTCGAGGTGTAACCAGCAGAAGGAAAACAAGATCTTTCTTTTCATGCTGCTAACGCGAAATAATAATAATAATAATAATAATAATAATAATAATAATAATAATGTGGACTTATATAGCGCACGTATCCACCAAACATATGGATGTTGCGGATGGTGTGAGGATATTGTCCACTTAATAGCCCCATATGCCGGGAATGAACATTTCCATTTACCAATCCAAATCAAGAACGGGCCTGGTGCCCAGGTGGAGGTGGGGGGGACAATTGAATGCATAACCGTTTATTTTTTAATAAGTTCTTTTATGAAACACAGCTTCATTTCAGCGCCATTCACTCTTTAAACATTATCCATCAGGCCCAAAACAAAACTTTCCGTTTCTGGTCTCCGCCCGCGCCGCCTCAGACCCGCGCGTTGGCATTTTATTATTTATTTATTAATTTATTTTGCTATGAAACGATGTCAATTACAGCCAAAATTGCTGGATCGATTGAAATTCTGCTGTGCTGTTTTAAATACTTTCACATAGGAGTATGAACGTTTGCCCGATTGTGAGGCCTCTCTTAGCCACCATACTTTAATGGGAAATTTAGGTCCCACGTAGACACGCATCACGTATTTCCCTGTTGAAAAAAACAACGTCACCACCTGATTTTGAAGCCGACCGATGACCAGAAAACGGAGACTTTTTGCTCAGTGAACCCATTAAAATAACAAATATACGCAATTTCTAAATTAAATGCAACATAAGTAAATTTAATATATAAATACGTTTATCACTGTATATTAAAAATAAATTCTTGTCCATCAAAACCATCACTTTGATGCGTTAATTTCTCGGCAAATATAGATAACTTTCAGATACTTTCCAATACCTTGACAAGGATCACCACCAAGGTGTCTATTGGTGACAGTGAAGGCACATCGCTCCTGCCTGACAATCTGCCTGAACCTTCTGCAGCGACTGACCTTCATCACCACAAGGTACTGCCTAAGTTTTAAAAAATCTGCGGGTCGTCTTCACGACCGTAGAAGAGTGAAGCGCAGAAATCATTGTTTAAACACATTTGTACCTTCAACCCAACTTGATAAAATACCAACTAATCAGAGAAATTACAGACTAAACTAGAGCTAATGTGCTTCACGAAGCACGAATATCAACCCTATAAACTAAATTTAAAATGTAAAACGACATTTTTAAAAAATGTTGTACAAAATTACCACTGCTGACCAATAGGTGACCACTGGACAAAATCTGTATTTGAGCCAATGAAGCATTGGACCTAGTCAGGTTAGCAATCGGCTAAAGAATGTGGGAGAAGAATCATTTTGTAAATATTGATTAAATGACCACTACTGACCACTAGATGACCATCGGCCAAACTTTATGAAAATCCCAGATAGATGAAATACATTGAAAATGTGAAAACGACATTTATTTTTTTAAATAAAATGACCACTGCTGACCGATGGTGACCACTGGCCAAAATCGTGTTCGAGCCAATGAAGCATTGGACCAAGTTAGGCTGCAATCCGCTAAAGAATGTGGTAGAAGAAGCTATTTGTAAATATTGATTATAATTAAATGACACTACGACCACTAGATGACCATCGGCCAAACTTATGAAAATTCAGATAGATGAAATACATTTAAAATGTGAATAAGACCTTTTAATTTTTTTTCATAGAATGACCACTGCTGACCGATAGGTGACCACTGGCCGAAATCTGTGTATTCGAGCCAATGAAGCATTGGACCAAGTTAGCTGCAATCCGCTAAGAATGTGGTAGAAGAAGCTTTTTGTAAATATTGATTATAATTAAATGACCACTACTGACCACTAGATGACCATCGGCCAAACTTTATGAAAATTCCAGATAGATGAAATACATTTAAAATGTGAATAAGCCCTTTTTTAATTTTTTCATAGAATGACCACTGCTGACCGATAAGTGACCACTGGCTGAAATTGTGTACACCCAAATGGGGATCAAGTCAATGAAGCATTGGACAAAGATAGGCTGTAATCAGCTAAAGAATGTGGAGAAGAAGCATTTTGTAAATATTCATTTAATGACCACTGCTGACCGATAGGTGACCACTGGCCGAAATCTGGTACACCCCATATGTAGCACAGTTAATGGTGCATCTGTCCAAGTTTGGCCGCAATAGGCCACAAAATGTGGGAGAAGAAGCTTTTTATAAATATTCAGTAAATGACCTATTGACCACTGGTGACCGTTGGCGAAATTTATGAACATGCTCGCTGGCCCATTTATTCCTCCATGATTTGACAAAGTTTGTTTGAAATGGCCGAATAGTTTTAGAGTTATGCCATTTTATTTTAGTCACGTGACCGTTTGGAAGAAAGTTTAGCATTACAATATATCAGCCTTTCTTCGGGCTGATATAAAAAGTGATTTATTAATAATGGTGTATTTTAAATTCTGAAAGGTTATAGATGCCTTGAGCTTAATGTTTTTTAATGGATTTTGGCTTTATACAAGACTTTGTTGTTATTATTATTATTTATTATCTAGTTGCAAAAGGCGAGATAATCACCCATGAAATTATGCAAGCAGTATACGAAAGAATAACACAACTAACGGTTGGTGGGTAAATGTATTAATTTAATCATATATATATATACAAAGTGTTCCCCACATGGAAACGAAACTGTGTGTGACCATGAGTCTAACTGAATTAATTGAAGGTTTGCTAAAACAAAACACATATAGGTCAAGCCGCTCTGCCTTTTGATTGAAATAAAATCTATTTTGTCCATAAAACAAATCCATACTTGTAGAGCTTTGTCACTATTTCTTTCTACACAAAATCAATAAAATCAGTATGCCTGGATCTACGTGCAATTTGGGCCCAATATCACGGAGGCGCTTTAAATTGGGTCCGCCCGTGTGTTGATATCGGGAAATGTTGAATGGTAACTCTGAGTTAATACGTTGCTCAGGGTCGGGGTTTTTGAACATGCTCACAGGGGAGAGCGATATAACTGACATCCCCAATATGGATGTTGCGGATGGTGTGAGATATTGTCACTTCATCTGTATATATGCCGGGAATGAACTTTTCCATTTACCAATCCCCAAATCAAGAGACGGCCTGGTGCTCGGAGGGGGGATCATTGAATGCAAACCGTTTTTTATAAGTTTTTTGGTTATGAATACAGCTTCCATTTTACGCCATTCACGCCAGTTCATCTCTAAACATTATAGTTCCATCGGGCCAAAACTATAGTTCCATCAGGCCCAAAACATTATAGTTCCATCAGGCCAAAACATTATAGTTCCATCGGCCAAAACAAAAGTTTCCAGACCCCCCCGTTGGTATTTTTAGTTTTATTATTTTGTTGTTTTTTGCTATGAATGATGTCCAATTCCACCCAAAAATTACTGGATCGATTAAATTTGCTGTCGGTTTTAAACGACTTTTTCACATAGAGGTATGAACGTTTGCCCGCTCTGTGAGGCCTCTGTTAGCCACCATATTTTGTATATGGGAAATTTAGTCCCGTAGACACGCAGGCCAAAGCACGTCATCACACCGATTTTGAACCGACCGATGACCAGAAACCGGATACTTTTTGGCCTCAGTGAACCCATTAACAAATAGCTACGCCAATTTCTAAAGTAAACGCAACATAAGTAAATTTAATTTATAAATACTTTTTATCACTGATTTTAAAAAATAAATTTGTCCATAAAAATCATCACTTGATGCGTTAATTTATCGGCAAATAAAAATAACTTTAGATATTCCAATTTTTTACAAGGATCCCCACCAAAGTGACTATTGGTAGCATGAATGTACATCGCCCTTGCCCTGACAATCTGCCTAAACCCTTTCTGCAGCGACTGAGTTCTTACCGCAAGGTACTGCTTTATTGATGACACAGAAGAACCGTCTTCACGACCGTAGAGGCCCATTTCCCATCGAGGGTTTTGTTGTTTTACAATCGATGAAGAACGTTTCGTACTCACAGACGTGTTTTACTGCGTTTGAAAAAACGTAATTTTAAAACAAATAAATAAATTCTGATTTGGAAAATTGAGGTAAATCTGTGACAGAAAACAACAAAGAATCTTAAAAAACGTGATAATCAACACTTAAATTTAAGAGATGAATAGGATAATAATCATATTAATTTGGGACTTACCATGAGCAATTAACGTCTATTGACCCATCATATCATCAGTTATCACCAATGAATCGATATCGAGGTTGAAACGGCCCCATGGTTTCTGCATGTTGACTCCCCCAAGACTATTTTAGCAGTTACACGGGTTACGGTGGGGTAACACCCATCGCATCTTACCCTTGAACCCGGTTCATTCCCGGGCGTAGCAGACGTGAGCCTGCATTCTGACAGCTGTAGATTAATCGTTAAAATAATATTCATTCAAAAGTAGTAAAAAAGGTGCATCGCTGAAAGAAAGGCACCAGTGACCTCTTAACCCGGGGTCCATCACTTTGGCCAGTCGGATCTATTTGTTTAGCCTACAGTGAAATACAGCCAAAGATGGTTCAGAGATTGAAAGGGTCGAAGTTTAAAAAGGCAATAGTCATGATACGGGCATGGAATCAGTGCCAGTTTTAGATTAACCAGTGACAAGTATACCCACGTGATAAGTGATAATACCGTTCTGCTGCATAAATGAGCCAGTAGTTTGATCAGTCACTGTGTTCATCTTAAACTTGAAACCGATTCCATGCCCTGTTGAAAGGTGTCAGACAATGTTTCGGGTGAAAATTCACAAAAATGAAGATTTTTTTAAAGAATATATATGAAATTTGCTCATGACATGTACCTATTATGCCACAAACGATCTGGGAAGCAAGGGGTATATATCTTGTGTGTTCCCTTTTAATTCGAGACACGGATCTTCACCTTTATAACGTCTTAGGTACATACAGACCTTTCGTAAGATTTCACATGCTGCGTGTGGGTTTCGAGAATGTGGTTTATTGAGCTAACTAATGCCCTGGCTTGGGTCTGGGTGTAATCTGTAAAAACTAAACAGTTTTACGATATTACCGGGGTTAAAGTGGAATATACACCATTTGCAATTCTTAATTACAAAATTCCCGAATAATTATTCGAAAGTTTATTTGTTAAAGTGGTAAAAGAAATTAGTGCTGGGAGTTTACGGTTAATATTGTAACTCAGAAACCCGCAAACAAAAAATATACGGTTAATCGGTTAACCAACCCGAATAAAACAAAATCGAAGATGGTAGGAAAATAAAGGTAAGAATAGATATTAAATTTATGTTATTCACTATTTCTGGTACATTTTGTGGATTGATTCAAGAAGTGACGGATTTTGTAGTGGGGTATCGGTTATATTAAAAGGTAGCATCAATTTTCGGATAACCGAACCGTATATATTCGGTTAACGGTAACCAAGTAATCGTTGCACCACAAAAAGGTATTTACCAATATTTGGTATATCAAATATTCACCATTACAAAAGGTTTGTCAGGCCCAAGTGTTTTCTGTAAAGTACGGTAATGTTTTTTTTAGTTTCATGACTAGACTTCGCATTGAGCTGAAATTTTGTATTCACAGAAGAGTTTTAACATTACAATTTGTATTCCCTTCAATGTATATCTTGATTCAAGAGGAAGCATACTCACAGAAGAGTTTTGCCAACATTACCAATGTTACCTTTCCCCTTTAATGATATCTTGATTCAAATAGAGTAAGCAACTCATAGAAGCAGTTTCCAGCATTCCCTATGCTGAACCTTCCCTTAAAGCATAGTGATGGTGATTTTTTAAGTGATTGTCCCTAATGTTGTAAACATTGGGTCTTAACGTTCATGTAGGCCTATATCTTGATAAAAGAAGTAAGCATACTCATAGAAGCATTTTTCCCAACATTACCAATGCTGTACCATCATTTTAACAGGGATAAATGACAGGCGAGGACCCGGGGGTCTATTAAATGTATTGTAAATTTACATTCATTGATGGCGATAAAAATGGCCCCTTTTTTCCCAATCCGCCACTGGCAATCATGATGATTTATTGGAAAACTCTGAAAGCTAGCTTATTATATATTTTAGACGCGGTATCATTGAAGCCAGCAGCAGTAATGACAAACGTCTAATACGGAAAACATTTATAAAAACCTCATTTATACTGTTCGGCACCCTCAATTTTACAGGATTCGGGAAAAAATAGTTAATTTCATTTCTATTGGAGTTGTAAGTACGGTTTGTTTGATGACTAGTTATACTTTACATACACAATGATGCATGTATTGAATAGCATTTAAACATACAGGAACTGGCCAAGGGTTGCGTCATCATACTATGTATAATTAATACAAATTACAAAACATATTGTTTCCATGCCAACTATAATATTATTTTAAAGAAGCATTATGGCATATTTCTTCCATTCTATGTTCCATCGGACAAGAGTAGCTAAATTATGTGCATAAACAACAACAGTTTCGTAATTGACAGAGGTACAAATATGTTTATAATTTGTTTATCCCCATATTGTTTGACTCCCATGCTATTTTCATTTCCCCCATTTTACCCACCCTCTCCTATCTCTTTCCCTCCTCCTCAAACCCCAAACCCTTTTCTCAACACCCTCCTTGACATCACACCTCCCTATCTCTATCTATCCTTTTCCCTCAACAAAACCCTTCTCATCCCCTGACATCCCCCCCTCCTCATCTCTACATCCTCCCCCTCACCCTCCCCCTCACCTCCTGAATGGATTTAGACAATAAGGAACAATAAACCATTTAATAATAATTATAAAAAAAGCCTGTAACATTTATTTAGCCTTAGTGAGATGTTTTACCCGCCCGCCCGACTGGGATGATATTGTTTTTGACAGTGCAGGCCAGAATTGCATATACTATGCACTCCCAAGCATGAATTTTGGAGAAAAGACAATTAAAACCTCCATAGCTGTGAATTACTTCAGTACAGAAAGGCTCTGCTTCTGGTTTATTTTGTAATTTGAAACAATTATTAATACAAAATAATAATAATAATAACTGGCGAGAGTTCTCCAAACAACGCTACCAAGCTATTCAACCGGACAATTTATTTAAAGGGTTTTTCCTGGGAAATTTTAAAAAGAACATTGGGGTTTTTTTTTTTTACATTACTCGTTCAATTAATTTCAACAGTCGTTCATTCACAACTGCGTTTAACTAGTTCTATTTCGTATTTTGGCATTCGTGATCAATTATCTCATCTTGAAATTGTATATATATTTCCGGATTGATGCAGTCAAATTAACAATCATCGATGTGCAAAGTTTTGTAGAAGTTTGTTATTTTCGCTTTCGTTTATGGACAATCAGTTTCATCTTTAGAGATTAAATGCGCCTTTGGCAAATTTCAAAGAGTTTTCTGATGATTTTTATTAATGTGAGTTATGAAAGTCACTAAGGTCATCTTTTCTAAACTTCTTTTTTGTCGCTATCCAATTTCTTGATTTTAATTCCAATGTAGTGTTGAAAGTACATTTTATAAACAGCTATTATAAGATAATGTCAATTTATAAAACTACAGAACAAAATACTTTCTATACGCACATTATTTAGTCCTGAGCTGAACACTGCAGTATACCTTGGCAGAACGCGTAAAGGGTATACTAGTTGTGAGATCTAAAACACACAGTAATAATTTAGCGTCATATAAATTATAAGAATGGCCAGATGTTGTTTGGGCATTTGCTTGTCTTTCTGTTTTCTGTGAAATACAAGAACATTTGATTTTTCAAAACTTTCGATCTACTTTTCCCCCTTGTAGGAAAGTAAAAAGTAGATGTCCACTTTTCGGCCGCCAATTAAAAAAAAAGTAATTCTGCTTTTCAGGAAACGACGATCTACCTTTTACAAATTTTAAAGCACAAAGCCATTGTCGTTTTCCATAATTACAACCGAAGAAAATAGTCACGCATGCAAAATCACATCCATCCGATATCGGAAGGTCTGTGTGTTCCAAGCCCAAAATCAGACTTTCAAACATTTCTGTTTAGCGATTTTCTTTAATTATCAAGTTTAGCATGGAGAAAAAATATTCCTCCATGAATTCATGAAATATTCATTTTAGTATCACATTACGGACCTGAGATAAAAAATGTAGTCTTTAAAGTGAGTGCACTTTTGGTATCAACATGTCGATGCATCCATACTTTATAAGAATCAAGAGATATTATAGAAACCAACCAATGTCTGTAAATGCATCCATACTTTAAGAATCAAGAGATTTGTAAGAAACCAACTGATGTGGAAATGCATCCATACTTTATAAGAATCAATATTATGTAGGCCCATACAAAACCCTGTAACAGTTTAGGATTGTTTCATTAACGAGAGAATAGTGAAATGCATTCAGATTGTTCGTAAAATGGAATTTCTGTCTTTGGATGACAGATATTAATTTTGGAAATTACTTTACTTAAACGATATCACCTGAGACAGGTATATTTTAAGGGATGTTTGATTACCATCATCAACTTTAAACGAAGTAAGTTTGATGATAAAACTGTGATTATTTATGTTTGTTGAAATGGAGTACAGTGCTTGGTTTCCTAAACAACAACTATTTGGAATGTAAAACATGGATGATTTTTGAAACCCCGGGAAATGAACAGTAACTTTCAACAAACAAATCAAAGATGAAAACAATTCGAATTCCACCCATCCTGATGAGCAGAAAAACTGTAAACACGGTCACGCGGCGAGACATCTTGACGATACTAAACCAACGGAGACGTCAACCGTTGACCGCGCTTTTTCTAAAACCCGGCTAACCGGTTCAAACATCAGCCCCCCGTGTCCAAGGGAAAGGTTTTTGCACGGGGATCAGCGGTGCAACGATAAGCAAAGTGTTTTTAAACGTTGTTTTAAAAAACAAAGTAGTTGAAGGACGGTTAATAAGAGATGACATTTCTTATATTTTGAATATGAGATAATTATATAGAACACATGGGCTGGAGTGACAATGGTTCATTAGGAAACGCTTTTAACAACAAAGGGGGAGCTCCATAGCCGAAATTATCATGAACAATCCATTTAGAGACAAGGTATACCTTTGGTAATTACCCGTTTAAATTTCTGAATTATTACCACTTACTCGATATTGTAAAGTTGGATAAAGACACCAATCATCTTCAAAAATTAATAAACGAATAAGAATAAACGACAACCGAATAACCGAATAAACAAATAAATACATGAGAAACAATCAATAAATAAATTAATAAATAAATGAACAAAGTAAAATGAATTTCCGTCGGTACCATTTTCACAATAAGTGTCAAAGTGTCCACTTTAATTTTGTAAACAAAAAAAAAAACAAGCCAGCTGGCGAAATCAATTTAGGGTTACCTTGGCAACAACAGCCGTCAAGGAAAGACACAGCACGATCAGAATAACATGCTAAATGAAGCAGGAAAATAATAAATTCATATAGATGATTTATCAACTACAACACGATACACATCGGTGCGTAAAACATCATTCAGACTGCTGGGAAAACTATCACACTAAAATCCGCTTGCAAATTGTCGAATCGGTTAACAGCTTTTCACAACTGCAATGTTTTGAAAACTCGTAAACCGTTAAATCTGATAATGTAAAGGCGTTGTGATAAGAACACGGCGACGTGCACAACCAAAACAAATTATCATATAATTATCCTGCAATAAAAACAGACATTTACAGCTGATAGTTAATTAATATACAGATTTATTCTGCAAAGTTTCCTCAGAAAGAAAATATGGCAAATAAAAGCATTATTTGAATAACAACAATGTAGATATGCAAATTTCAAACACGTGTACATGTTCACTTCTTACAAAATTGTTAAATAAATAAACAAATATAAATTAATATCAACTAATATGATACTTTTGCCATTTCTATACCATTTTACCCAGCAGTCAGAAAATTCCAAGCCTTATTTCATATTGATCAAAGGTTTTCAAAGGTTTTTTTTAAAAAAAAAAAATGCTATATGCTACGCCAAAACACATCGGCTATGAGCACCTGATTTAAATATGGGGTTCAGAACCCATGGGACTAGGTTGTTGTGTGAAGCTGCGTTGCAAACCTTTCCCCCAAACCCTTTTAGCCTCGTCCCCATACCTTTTAGCCTCGTCCCCATACCTTCAGCCTCCCATATTTCAAGCCGCTTCTGTATACCTCTACCCATACTCTCTCGCCCTGGGAAAGGGGGATTTCAAAACCCAAAAATTTTGCATATTGAAGAAGCAGAAGGTGCTTGTAGCCATGGGGATGAGGATGAGTCTCATACATTTTTAAAAAAGAAGAGGTGTCAGTACGAAGGCCGGGACGCGATTTGTTTTCCCCCTATCATTTTATATTTTAAAAATAAAATGTTGACTTTATTTTCCTTTAAAAAAATCCTCCACAGCCGTTAATTACTATTATACAGAAAGGCTTTGTTCTAATTAATTTTGTAATTAAACAAATTAATAATATATTTATTTATTTATTTATTTTTTTTAAAAGTAGCTTTTAAAATTATAGCTAAATAGATAATATTATTCTTAGATAACAAATATTGCACCGGTCCGGCATAACTAGGTCAAATTAATTTAAATCCGCATTGCAGGTAGATAATAATTTCCTCGTATTTCAGCATTCTTAAAAGAAAAAAAATCATAAAAACATTTGACGTGTTAAAACATTATTATATACGGATGATATTTTGACTACGAAATAAAATAGAATAAACTGATACTAGCTGTTTTATTTTGTAGCAAAAAATCGCATTAAAAGAAATCATTTTCCCCCCAGGTCAAGCATGAGACCGAGATAGACCCTGGGGACGAGGTTAACTCATGGGCTTCACTTTTTCTTGATCAAAAAAATTTTGCTTATTTTGTATGGACACAAGACTTAGTAGATTTGATTCACAAAAGGGTTTTATAGACTGGTCCCTCTGTCTTTATACTCAAGGTTTCCTTTAATACGATTTCTGGATACATGGTGTTGAAGATATTACTCACGCTTCGGGCTCGCGCTAGCTACCAACCAAGGTCAAAGTTGAATCTCGGGAAAACAAACCTGGTGGCTGCACGGGCCCGTATCTGGCTAAATTTACGAGCCCCCAAACGTGACGTCAGATCTTTAGGCTCGGGCCGTATAGTTGCGAAATAGACTGTGTGAGCCCTCACAAGGAATTGTACATTAACATAATTTATAAGGCCAAAAGAAAAGTCTCCGGTTTCTGGTCATAAGTCGGCTTCAAAATGAGTGCAGTTTTTTTTTCTTTTTTTTTAGCCAACCGAGAAAGACGTGGTACTAAACGCGGTTACTGGGAAACCCGACCAAATTTTCATACACAAAATACGGTGTCTAAGGAGGCCTCATAATCGGCAAATGTTCATACCAGCATGGCAGAATACAATCGATCTAGTAATTTTGGCTGCAACTGGACATGTTTTTTGGGAAACAAAAAGAAAAAAAATAGATATAAGTTTTGTCACAACAAAAACAAGGTGTTCGGGTTTAGTTAAATGGTTACGTCATCAATTGAAGTGTTGAGAAGTCAAATGTTAACGTCTGTTGAAGTTCTCAGGAAGTTTATGTGAATACAAACAATACCCGAATTTAGAAATTATTTTAATATTAAACTTTGACTTCCGGGTTTGAGGAAGTAAAGTCAAATTGGGTCACCTTTGTGTAAATACTTTTGACAAATTTAAAAATCTTAAAAATGGTACAAAATGTCAATTTACCTCCTGTGGTTGTTGAGATATGATTTTTTTATTAAACTTTACCCGGTTTGGACAGGAAATAAGTCAAATTGGGGTATAAAAATTTTTTTACAATTAAGTACAATTTCAAAAATTGTCAATTACCTCTTGTGTTGAGATATGATTGTTTTTATATTTAAAATTTGACTTCGGTTGGGCAGAAGTAAGGTCAAATGGGGCACCAAAATTTTTCAACAATTAACAATCTATACAATGGTTTCAACAAATGTCAATTTTCCTCCTGTGGTTGTTGAGATATGATTTTTAAATATAAACTTTGACTTCCCGGTTTGGACAGGAAGTAAGGTCAAATTGGGTCACCGTTTTGGAAAATTTTTTTACATAACGATCTGTACAATGGTACAAAATTGAATTTACCCCTTCTGGGTTTTTGAGATATAATTTTTAAATTATTAAACTTTGACTTCCGGTTTGGACAGGAAGTAAGGGCAAATGGTCACCTTTTGTAAATATTTTCAACAATTAAATCTATAAATGGGAAAAATGCAATTTACTCCTGTGGTTGTTGAGATATGATTTTTTAAAAATTAAACTTTGACTTCCGGGTTGGGCAGGAAGTAAAAGGGCAAATTAGGGCCTGTTTTGGAAATATTTTTTTACAATTAACATCTGTACAATGGGACAAAATTGTGAATTTCACTCTTCTGTTGTTGAGATATAATTTTTTAAATTATTAAACTTTGACTTGTTGGACAGGAAGTAAGTCAAATTAATACCTTTTTTAAATATTTTTGAAATTACCAATCTGTACAATGGTAAACAATTTTGGGGTTTACCTCTTGTGGTTGTTGAGATATGATTTTAATATTTAAAATTTGACTTCCGGTTTGGGCAGGAAGTAAGGTCAATAAGTAATCACAATTTTTTCATCTACTTGTTAAGTTCTAAGTACATGCCAAGTTTCAAGTTCATGTGAAGTTTGCAAGTATGTGTTTTTTGTAGACAATCTATTTTTGTGTAAAGACCACTAAAGCTGTACAGCGCCCTCTATAGTTAGCATTTCTAACGCACGAATGTGGGTCATTATGTTGGCTGACGTCATCATGACGTCACTGTTGCGTTTCCTGATTATCATGACGTCACTAAGTTTCACTCAGTTAGGTCTAACTATGTGTGAAGTTTGAAGGTTTTTTAAACTTGGGAAGTATGTTTTTATTTGCGGACAAGATGGGGGAGAAGAAGAAGAAGAAGAACTATAGATATAAGTTTTTGTCACAACAAAAACAAGGTGTTCAGTTGAAGCATGGAGAGTGTTTTCTTCCTCCATGGTTGAAGTTAAAATGGTTACATGTGTCATCAATTCGAAGTGTTGGAGAAGTCAAATGTTAACGTCTGTTGAAGTTCTCATGAGAAGTTTATTTGAATACAATACAATACTGAATTTAGAAATTATTTTAATATTAAACTTTGACTTCGGTTTGGACAGGAAAGGTCAAATTTGGGGTCACCTTTGTTGTAAATACTTTGACAATTAACAATCTGTACAATGGTACAAAATGTCAATTTACCTCCTGTGGTTGTTGAGATATGATTTTTAAATATTAAACTTTCATTTCCGGTTTGGACAGGAAGTAAGGTCAAATTAGTATAAATATTTTTGACAATTAACGATCTGTATAATGGTACAAAATTTGTGAATTTACCTCTTGTGGTTGTTGAGATATGATTTTTGAAAATATTAAACTTTGACTTCCGGTTTGGACAGGAAGTAAGGTCAAATTGGGTCACCTTTGTGTAAATATTTTCGACAATTAACAATCTGTATAATGGTACAAAATTGTGAATTTACCTTTTGTGGTTGTTGAGATATGATTTTTTTAATATTAAACTTTGATTTCCCGGTTTGGACAGGAAGTAAAGTCAATGGGGTCACCTTTTTCTAAATATTTTTCGAAATTAACGATCTGTACAATGGTACAAAAATTGTGAATTTACCTCTGTGGTTGTTGAGATATGATTTTTTAAATATAAACTTTGACTTCCAGTTTGGACAGGAAGTAAGGTCAAATTGGGTCACCTTGTGTAAATATTTTCGGCAATTAACAATCTGTATAATGGTACAAAATTGTGAATTTACCTCTTGTGGTTTTGAGATATTATTTTTAATATTAAATTTGGCTTCCGGTTTGGACAGGAAGTAAGGTCAAATTGGGGTCACCTTTTGTAAATATTTTTGACAATTAACGATCTGTACAATGGTACAAAAATTTGAATTTACCTCTTGTGGTTGTTGAGATATGATTTTTTAAATGTTAAACTTTGACTTCCGGTTTGGACAGGAAATAAGGTCAAATTAGGGTCATGTTTTGTAAATATTTTCGACAATTAACAATCTATACAATAGTGCAAAAATTTCCATTTACCTGTTGTGGTTGTTGAGATATTATGATTTTTAAATATTAAACTTTGACTTCCGGTTTGGACAGGAAGTGAGGTCAAATCGGTCATAACTGGAGTTTCATCTACTTGTTAAGTTCTAAGTACATGCCAAGTTTCAAGTTCATGTGAAGTTGGCAAGTATGTTTTTGTAGACAATCTATTTTTGTGTAAAGACCACTAAAGCTGTATAGCGCCCTCTATAGTTAGCATTCTAACGCGCAATGTGGGTCATTATGTCTGTTGGCTTGACGTCATCATGACGTCACTGTTGCAGTTTCCTGATTATCATGACGTCACTAAGTTTCATCTAAGTTAAGGTCTAACTATGTGTGAAGTTGAAGGTTTTTAAACTTGGGAAGTATGTTTTTATTTGCGGACAAGATGGGGAGAAGAAGAAGAAGAAGAAGAAGAAGAAGAAGAAGAAGAAGAAGAAGAAGGGAGAAGAAGAAGAAGAAGAAGAAGAAGTAAAAAAATAAAAAAATAAAAACCGAACAAAAACAGAGTGTTTCGGCATATACCCGAACACCTAAGAAGAAAAGTAAAAAAAAAAAAAAAAAACCGAAAAAAACAAGAGGTGTTCGGCATATCCGAACACCTAAAAATGCCCTAAAGGACTGGTAACCTTACAATTGGTACAGTGTTGTATAGTGCTGTAGTGTATATCTACAGGTAGCAGGGTCAACACCAGTATGTTGAATTATCTGCTGACACGTATGAAAATATATTAACCTACTATTACTGCAAACTATTTCGGCGTATTATAAGGCCTTAATAAATTGCTCAAAACTTTCTCACCAACACATTTATCTATTGTATTATTTTGTCCAAAACTTTAACCCATTAATTTGGTGTCGCACAGATATAGATAACTTTCAGATACTTTCAACACCTCCACAAGGATTACCAAAGTAATCATTGTTGACAGTGAAGGCACATTGCTTATTGCCCTGACAAGCTTCCTGAACCTCTGCAGCGAATGAGTTTCATCACCGCAAGGTTCGGCCTTAACATAAAAACATATCGCCGGGTCGTCTTCACGACCGTAGAGGGCCCACTTCACATCGATGATCTTGTTGTTGCTACAACTAATGGAGAAATTCTGTACACCTCGTAATGGAGAACCTCACAGACGAGCTTTTCTGAAGTGTGCAAGAAACATGGAAAATTATCAATAATTAATACGTATACATTCTAAACAAATGTGGGTGTTGAATCAACATTTCAAGAGTTTGGTCAGTGACAACACTGTGTAAAGTTGGATTTAACTTTTAAAAAGTGTTGAATTAATATTTATTGAGCTAGATTTAACTTTACTAAATGTTAAACAGCACTTTCTTTGAGTTAGATTTAACATTATAAACAGTTGCCATTGACCGAATTATTATAAGGTTGATTCAACACTAGTTTGAAAATGTAGTATTCGACAGATTTAATCTTTAAAGCCACTGTTTAAAAGAAAAATATCGCCCGTGTTTGACTCAAGAGACCCACGAAATAGATTAATAAATGAACAAATTTTGAAAGATAATATCGTTATTAAACGAAGAAAAGAAATGAAGTTCGGGTAAAAGTGATATTTAAAACACGCTTGATTCTGATGATAGCCACGCTGACGAATGGAAGACTGCCACGTCCTCGTGCAAGGTGAGGATTAAAACATTGGGCCTACATTTTATTAATTTTACATGGTATTAATCCTGGCGGATATATTCGTTCAATGTCTCAAAGGTATGATATAGCTTTGGTAATGATCAAAATGTTTGAGTTTCAATCTGAAAGCTAAATATTACAAAGGTGATACTTGAACTAATCGCCCTAAGAAATTTTTCCGTCTGAAATGCTGTCATCTTCAAAAAAATTGTATATGAAGACCTCCAAAAACGCAACAGTTGATATCGATTGCAACAATAACACAATATGAACATGCACAAAATAACTAATAAAACAGTTTTCTCAAAAACGCGAACACCGATTTGATGAAATTTTCAAAGGTTGGTTTTATGATTTTATTTTGAAAACTAGATGATTGGAATGAATGCATTCTTTAAAAACCAATGATGCATCGTACCTTTAAATGAAAGCTTACAACTTCCTTAACCCCAGACCAAGCCATTCAACATTTAAATCTATTTCTTACCGTCAAATCGGCCCAAACACGAGCGATATATCTTTATGTAAAATATCTGTAAATACATCCATAGTGAAAACGTCGACAAATTAGTTGGAAAAGTATTTTATTAAATGATAGCACCTCAGACTCAGAAAGAGTTTAAGAGATGTTTCATCATGTAAGACTGATCAATCATGTTTCATCACGTAAGACGATCAATCATGTTTCATCACGTAAGACTGATCAATCATGTTTCATCACGTAAGACTGATCAATCATGTTTCATCACGTAAGACTGATCAATCATGTTTCATCACGTAAGACTGATCAATCATGTTTCATCACGTAAGACTGATCAATCATGTTTCATCACGTAAGACTGATCAATCATGTTTCATCACGTAAGACTGATCCATCATGTTTCATCACGTAAGACTGATCAATCATGTTTCATCACGTAAGACTGATCAATCATGTTTCATCACGTAAGACTGATCAATCATGTTTCATCACGTAAGACTGATCAATCATGTTTCATCACGTAAGACTGATCAATCATGTTTCATCACGTAAGACTGATCAATCATGTTTCATCACGTAAGACGATCAATCATGTTTCATCACGTAGACTGATCAATCATGTTTCATCACGTAAGACTGATCAATCATGTTTCATCACGTAAGACTGATCAATCATGTTTCATCACGTAAGACTGATCAATCATGTTTCATCACGTAAGACTGATCAATCATGTTTCATCACGTAAGACTGATCAATCATGTTTCATCACGTAAGACTGATCAATCATGTTTCATCACGTAAGACTGATCAATCATGTTTCATCACGTAAGACTGATCAATCATGTTTCATCACGTAAGACTGATCAATCATGTTTCATCACGTAAGACTGATCAATCATGTTTCATCACGTAAGACTGATCAATCATGTTTCATCACGTAAGACTGATCAATCATGTTTCATCACGTAAGACTGATCAATCATGTTTCATCACGTAAGACTGATCAATCATGTTTCATCGTAAGACTGATCAATCATGTTTCATCATGTAAGACTGATCAATCATGTTTCATCATGTAAGACTGATCAATCATGTTTTTGCGAATACCATGAGTATACAGTGGTTTTACATTATCGGTCGTATTTTTCGCTATTTTACACTGTAATTGCCTGTAAAATTACAGTAGGTTACTGCAACCAGCTGCCAGTAACTCTAATTGACATTAATCTAAATAAATTACTATAATTACAGTAACAAACAATATGCTGTATCGTGATACAGTATATTGTTTGTTACTAAATTACAGTAATTTTTTAGTTAAAATCAATCCTACATAAGTTACTGGCGCAGGTTGCCAGTAACTTACTGTATTTTAACAGCAATTTTAGTGTACACAATTCTTAAATTTTCGTTTTCATCGGAACATCACTATTTTTTAGCATGGTTTTACAGTATTGTGTACCGAAATGAATTTATGGTGGGTCCCGACATCAAATACTTTTGGCACCTTTACTGTTAAACTTTCAAATACTGACAAATACTTTGTGATATATCTAATTTCTAGTATTTGCTTTCCATTCTAAAATTAAATTATCAATATTCAAATGAAAACAAAAGTTAAAAAACGGCGATACATTTTAACCACAAAATCAAAAAGCCACAAAATCATGACAATTAAAATGCGAGCATGAATGGAATGACGATTGATTGGGGGAGGGGGTATCTTACCCAATGTACAATTCAGCAGTCTATTGATCTCATCAATATCATCAGTTCTCAACAATGAATTCAGATATCGAGGTTCAAACGGTCGCCATGGTTTCTGCATGTTGACTCCACCAAGACGTATTTTAGTGCAGTTACATGGGTTACGGTAGGTAACACCCATCGCATCTTACCGCTTGAATCCGGTTCATTGCGCGTAGCAGACGTGAGCCTGCCCAGTCCCAAAAGCTATAGAAGGACATAAAATAATCGTACATTGATTATCACCTAGGTGAGGACACTTAAGATACATTGAAACAAGGCAAAAACAATAATCTTTGACAGTACAATAGAGACTTTAAAAAAATGAACTTTGACGATTTTCGAAAAAAAATTGAGAATTTTATTTTGCGACTCTGAATTTTGCAGCTTCCCCGGTTGACCGGGTCTGACTCGGTGTTCGAGTAGGCCCGACGTCATTGCGGGCTATGGATCAGCCTCAGTGACCTACGCAA
>CM055817.1:36899177-36948940 GCA_029582265.1 Zoroaster sp. YZ-2022 | reverse complement strand
GTTTACCCCGATCTTACAGGATGAATTGTGTCTTTATATAAATTCTTTAACTGGTCATTGAAAATTTAACTGGTCATTATGCCAAGAAATGTTATTAAAAGTCGATCCCATTATTCCTGTACCTAAACGATCGCCAGTTACTTGCCTTAACGACTACTGCCCAGTAAGCTTTAACTTCAATTGTCATAGAGTACATGGAATCTCTAGTTAGAAACTTCATCCGGTCACAGCTGTCACCTAAATTAGATCGTTCCAGTTTGCATATAGGGCAAACAGATCAGTTATTGATGCAATTTCTGGGCTCTATTTAAAGCATCACAAGTCCTCGACAATGTCTTCTAATTATTGCAGATTTTTATTTGTGGATTATAGTTTGACTTTTAATACCATATCACCTTTTTAAGGTGTACGATAAAGTGGTAAAACGAATCTTAAATCCTTCTGTTGTCAGTGATTTTAGTTTCTTTATTAGATCGTTCCCTGGTGAAACAGTGAGGCTGAACATTTTCTTAGCTACGTGTTCTGAGTACAGGAGCACCTCAAGGATGTGTTTATCACCTATGCTGTAGTCTTTGTTCACGCATGACTGGTGGCTCTGTGTGTAACTGGGTTGATATCAGATGATACTACACTGGGTGGGCTCATTCTCGGGACGAATCCTCATATCGTGATGAAGTCGAGCAGTACATTGATAGTGTCACGACAATAATTTAGAGTTAAATGTCGATAAGACCAAGGAAATAATTTGTGAACTTCAAAAGAAATTAAATTCAGTATATTCAGCGTTTAAAGTATAAATGGATCTGAAGTCAAGTGCCAATCTTCAAATTTTAGGGCATATGTCAACGATCTGAAATGGGTGACCCATGTTGATTTCATTGTTAGAAAATAACAGCGTCACCTGTTTCTTTCTTAGGAAGATTGAGGAAGTTTCCATGGCAGTCAGGATTTGTTGGTGAGGTTTGCAGGCAGGTGGTTTAGAGTGTCTTGACATCAGTCGCTGTCTGGTGCAACCAACCTACAGTGAATGACCGGAAACGCCTCAGTCGTGTAGTTAACACCGCTAGTGCTATAATTGGTTGTGAGTTACAGAAAATTCTGACCGCTTATAGAGCACGTGTCCTAAAAGTCTAGGGTCAATTGTTTTAGACGTATCCCCACCCTGCGTATAGGTTATTTGAATTGATGAAAACAGGAAAGCGGGTATAGATCAATCAGAGCCGATTCAAATCGAACCTTGTAAAATAGTTTTTATCCAGAAGTGCAATACCATTTGTGAATGATCAAATGCAATTGTCAGTATAATTGTAATTGTAATTTTAATTTAACATAATTATTTTTTTGTTTGCATTGTATTGTTTTCTAAATTAATGTCAAAATAGAAGTGACGTTGTCTATTAAATATTTTGTTTTATAGGTTGTTCATATAATGGTGTATATATAAATATTATTTTGATATTTTGATGCTCGCAAGGCCATACCAGAATTTCAATGTATTGTTTTATACAGATGACAATAAATATTCTGAATCTGAATCTGAAGAAAGGCATAATGATTTCGAGGAACGAAATGATTTCGTTCCCTCGAAATCTATATTCGTTTGAATAAAGCCATGTTCGTGACAACGAAATGATTTCGAGGAACGGAGGTAGCAAAATCATTGTTCCTCGAAATCATTTCGTTAACAAATCTAAAATGTATTACCTCAAAATAATTTAGCTGGTACAGAACCCTTGTTATGCTCCTGGAAAGGTACATTAAATGTAGTTTTCATATCCCGATAAATCAATGGCATATCAAGTGCTCCGGAACAAATAATATTTCGAGGAACGAAATACTAATTCGAGGTAAACAAAGCATTTTGAGAGAACGAAATAATAATTAGGAGAATGAAATATTATTTCGAGGAAACGAAACTCATTTTTTCTTTACTTGTCCTTTGGGGGCTCCGTAATATTTAATAACTGGGTGTAAATACACGATGAGTTCACATTATTGTTTGTAGTATTATCATGTATTTGTTTGGCTATATTCTTTATTGGGCCGAAAAGAGAATCAAAATTAGTAAAAAAAAAAAAAAATATGGGAACGTACTGCAGTTTCATTATTAAGGGTTTACAGAAATTATGTAAATCAGTTTAACCATAGAGGGTTTAACAACATGTTATGTAAAATTATAATACAACAAATTGTTAGAAATAGAGGAGTTGGCCTACATTTTGCTTTTTTTACTAGAGTGTACAGATATATTATTCACTAGTAAAAAACTGCAATAAATTTGGAACCTATGTGCTATGCAACTAGATGGCTTCAGTTTAGTGTGAATGTGTTTGCAGCATGTAACATTCAATGTAATGCGTCAGTTCAATTTCTTGGCTGCACCTCTTTTTCCCCGTGTGTACAAAGTATATGCGTTCCTCGCCAAAAATCTTCGCCCCAAACACTTCTTTCAAGTGGCCACAAAATTCTCGCCAAGCTAACGTTATACGTCCAGGAATTACACTGAATGTTCATGCTACAAATTTACAGACATAATGTAATCATTGGGTTTTATAAACTGAGTCATTCACGAGCTTTCATATGGTGTATATTTTTTGTATTTTGTATTGAACATGCACAGTGATATCGAGGTTAAGTTCATGTTGTCACAAGGCTCGACATGTTTTCACCGTGTCACGCACTAAACTGTGAATGAAATGATATTTATTGACGTAATATTGACGTCATTTGTTTCAAACAGAGTCACATTACGGGCTCGCATATATCGTGCATGTGTGTATACTCTCCCAACAAAAGAAACTGTACATGCCAAAATTTTATGAATTTTGTGACTAGGAGTCTAAACACATCAAATTCACGAGGATGAGCCTCCGACATGTTAGAGAATAAGACACCTCTCCCATAACATGAATATTACATGTAACGGGGTGTCATGGGCGAACCTTGCCCACTCCACTCGGACCAATATCAACAGACCACAAGACACAGACGAATGAACACGGTGGGAAACTAGATTGGAATTATACAAATTATAAAAGTTATTTAATTGATTGGTGCAACTTGCGTAATGGCTGCCCAGTAACCACCCTCTTCAGGTTATAAAATTCCCAAGTTTACTTTAATACAATCAAAGTTTACAAAATTATCTTTAATACATGTAAATATCTAAGCCCAATGAGTGATGACCCGCCGTCCAACATCTTGTACAAAACAACCCGTCAGGAAAATGAACCACATTCCGATCCCCGTCACAATCAGCAGCCCAACGGCGTCCTGGACCCATCCAAGGACGCTTCACCGCAGGTTTAAGTGAACTTAAGAAGCACTGAAAATACCTTATATTTTACTTTTTAAGCTACCCCTTGTCGGACATCAGCTTTTATACACAATTAATACAAGTTCATTTACTAGAATATCACTTACATCTTTCATTGCAAATTCAAAAATATATCACTGGAAGTACTCGAACACTTAGCATAAACATTTGAACATTTCTAAGTTACAATAATTAAATTCTAAACTCACAGTGCCTTTGGCTTTATCAATGTCTATCCTAGGCTCCGGTGTTCCTGGGAGATTTTACGTTGCCTCAAGTCACTTCTTATGGAGTCTCAAACACCTAGCGGACCCCTACACAGCAAAGGCGCAACCACGTGTTGAAAGTTCAGGGGGTGTCCCAAGCAGCCAATCAACATGATCTGCGGGCGGCAAAAGCGAAACACCACTAACCAACTGGGTCTTGAACCAATATCACGTATTTCAGCGTGTTGATGAGTGTTGCATAATTGTGATATCATGAATGACATTACTAGGATCATGTATACATAAAATACCAAAATGTTCCCAGAAGTTGGGGAGGTCCACATAAAAGTAAGGGGTCGTGACTGACCGACCCCCAGTGGTTGCGCCCTTGCTGCAGTACAGCTGGAGTCGCCGATACTTCTCTAAGCTCGGCAGCTTGGGGGCACGACGCGACAACCTCGGCGCTGACGGCCCTGTCCGCTGGCATACACCCACCAGTGAAATACTCCCTCGGCACCCGCAACGTAAAACTGCCCTGAAGTAGCGATCCTTTGGGTTTTTATACTCCCAGCCCAAATTGAGGCTAACTTTTGGCGACCCCATTTCGCCTGACATTTACCCAAGAGACGCAACGCAAGGTGCGTCACCATTCACCGCTTGCGTGTCTAATCAAACAGTGGTTGTTCCAGGCAAAAACCCAGTAGTTATATAGAATCGATTAAAGACATCCGGCAGGTTTGGTTTATACTTTGATCAAGTACCTGGAACAACATAGCACATATAATTGCTTGGGTGTAATTTTCTAACCGCTTGCTTGACACAGGGGGTGGGAAGTAGGCATGTGTACATTTCTGCGTGGCATGCTGCAGGCTGTTGCGTAATCAGATTCGGTTACGTTTAAAGTTTTCTTTAAAGTTGTGTAAGGCCCAAAAGTCAAACGAAAACTTGCCTTCATTGAGCAAACAAGCACAATGCCATGCCGCGTTTGTCACTTCATGAGCGTCATTAGGTCCTTGGAAATGTTGGAAGCTGGCGCTGAGCCAGCGCGGCGTTACCAGGGTACTTCAACTGCCATCGTAACACCATTTCGGCTCTGGTGAGACGATATCGAGAAAGAAATGGTGCTGTTGACCGCCCCACGGACTGGTCGCCCGCGCGTCACAACACAATGTCAAGACCGCTGGATTCAAGTGACGCACCTGAGGAACCGCCAAATCAAACTGCTGCTGATACTGCACAGAGGATCCCTAACGACGACGAATTCACCCTGTAACAGTTCGTAAGGCGATTACGTGAAATAGGGCTACGCCTGTAGACCTGCTATACGTCCCATTTGACGGTACCGGTACGTCACCGCCAAGCACGTCTGCGGGGTGGTGCAGGACGCACGTACGACATCCATAACGCTGGTGGAGGCGTTATGTTTACCGATGAATCACGGTTCAGTTATCACGCAGTGACAATGCTCACGCGTTTATCGACACGGGGGTGAACGGTGCGCAATCTGCGTCATTGCGCGGTGGATATGTCATGGTTGAGAATGGCATTATCGCTGTATCCACCAATATGATCAATGTGGAAGGCGATCTTACGGGGAAAAGGTATCGTGATGAGATCATGGAGCCGGTTGTGGTACCGTTCTGCGTCCAACACGTTTCAGCAGGACAATGCTCGTTACATACCGCGCGTGTTGTTCGGCGGTTTATGAACAAAATGACATCGAGTATCTGCCAACCTGCAAAACTCGCGGTTTGAATCCCATCGAACATGTTTGGGATGAGATGGAACGTCGACTGCCTCATAACCGTCAAACCTGCAGGAATTGGCTGAGACCTTGTCCCAACATATGACGATATCTACAAAACTTTCACGCCAATGTCGTTGCTTCAATGAGAGAAGAGATGCACAGCCGTCATTAATGCTGAAGGGCACACTCGATACTAACATTGTGACTCTCAGAATTTAAAATCCGTGATTCCCGGCCACACCACAGGACTTATCGTGCATATTCAGTCACTTCTGTTTGTATCCCATCATGTAATTCAGTCTTTTTTGGGTCAATGTTTAAATCATACTATTGGGTGCAAACTTAAAACATTTTTAGTGATGCTACAATTTCTTTTGTTGGAAGTATGTATTTATGTAGAAAATGCTAAGTCAGCGAGTTTTGCGTAGGTCGAAAGGTTGTCTGAGGCTCAGGTGCAGTCGTGGTTTCTTGTTAATCGTGTCGAGTCGTCACAAGGGTCGGACGTCTTACTCCCGCAGCGTCACACTGAACTGTAATAGCTTACATGATATTCCAGTGACATTATGATGACGTGCTGTTTCAGAGCAATAATTCACATTACGGACTTTCATATCGTGCATGGTTTGTAGTGATGTGACGATGCTTATTATGACATCATCCATCGACAGCTTTCCGTGTTAAACCTATGGGTTTTTGGCGGAAACAAGAAATAATATAATCGAACGAAAACAATAGGGTTTCGGCGACCGGTAAACCCTCTAAAAAATAAAGTGGTAAATTTTTACAATTCGGCGGGCCATGGGGTAGGTTGATCACTGATCCCCACAGCCACGTCACTGGGTTGTATTTAAATTTACAAAAGGTTCTTTCTTATTTCTGCTCCATGATATGCAGATCAGCCATGTCACAATGTCTGCGGTTGCGAAATAGACCCGTGTATCCTACGGGCGGTTCTAATAGTCAGTGCACAGATGGTTTGGGAACCGGTCCACTATCGCTGGCATCAAGAGTGTAACAAAACAACTGTAAGTACAGGAGATCTAACTGAGCAGGATATAAATTACATTTGAACTAATCTAAATAATCGTGAGTTTGGAACGTAATTCATATTATTTGTTCAAGTATAAATAAGTTAATATAATACTTTGACGGGAAGTAATGTAATAAAAGCCCTTATTAACACTTTTGACACATTTGTTTCTGCAGTACATTATCTGGTGAAATATCAGCGTTCTGCAAACTGGTCTGTTTAAAAGACTTCCATACCTAATATTATGCAGTATTCAAGTTTTTGACGTTCTTCGTTTAATTTAAGATCTACTGATAAATCTACAGTCAAGCTTATTACTGTAGTGAAGCATGTTACCTTCTATTGTATGTGATGGAGCACGTGCATACATAGGTCAAAAGGGTGCTTGAGCCCCTGCCCACACTGTATTGTAAAAAGTGTACAGCCCAGTTTTTTTTTTTTTTTGAATGAATTATTAAGTTCCCTATTGCGCATGGGCCACTACTAGTTGAAGATGTCAGGATAGAAAATAAGAATAAATATTGGGTCTCGAGATGCCTTACTGTTCCTGTGCACAGGCCCTGCATGTGCCCTCCGCGAAACTAGATTTCACGCATAGCCGCGCGCTTTCCTACGTCTTTTGATAGGCAGGCCACGCTGTCACTGAAACACGAAATTGACGCCGCTCCCACTCGAGACCTGTGTCTTACAGTTAGCCTACTGAAAGCAACTACTACACTTACTTCGGTAGGTAGGTAAGCTATTTGCACAATACATGTTCATTTTCGGTTTTGTGTTATTGGTACTTTATGATTGTTTGACTGGGCAGACTCCGTTTTCTTGTGCAAATATCAGGTGATATGATACATTTATTATAAATTTGAGACTTAAAGGGGATAATTAGACTTGGTGGACGGTCCTTGACTATAGGCTCACTCACCACTGCCAGATCAGATTGTAAATGAAAACCCAAAGTCATCAACATAATCTGATCTGATTGTAATGTTAAAACCTGTATTATGCGTTTTTATTAATAAATAAACCCGCAGAATTTTGTTTAGCTCGCGCGCTACGCTATCAAATTACTGCCTTTTCAGACCTCGACCCTGCCCTCTACAACCCTGTACGTCCCTGTGTATTGATATTGCTGTCAATTGTCAGTATTTTACATAAGTTTGTTTGTACAACTGAAAGGCCGGTTCATACTTCACGCGAAAGCGAACGCGAAGCGAATTTTACGTCTTCAAATTCGCGGCGAACCAGTTCGCCGCAAGTTGAAATGTTTCAGCACGAACCTTCGCCGCGAATATTTTAATGAACCATTGTCGGCGTTACGAATTTTCCCGCTTCACGATCGGAATGAACCCGGGCCCTTTAAAAGATCAGTTGAAATCGAAAACAAAGTGTTCGATATAATTATTAATGGTGTGGGTCCTTAAAAGGCAAGTCACAACATTGTTTATCTAAGCAAATGTTGTAGTACCACGGACGCCTTCAACAATTTCCCAACACTTGTTATATGTGTTTTTCCGTCGCAGCAAAAGCTGCATTCATTCAACTGGTATTCCCCACATCTGTGATTAATAAACTACATAAAGTGACCAATGCCGGACGTCGAGATTTTGTAGAGCGGCATAATAAAACGGAAGCAAGGAATTACTCGATAATTTTATAATACACTTGAATAATAATGTGTATTAATCGTAAAACAAACCCAAAAGTACACTGGGTCCTCGCACCACCATAAACACATTACTAAGCCGATCAAACTGACATGGGCTAAGCAGGCCCGATCACTGGTCTACAATTAGACACGTGGTTGGTTAAGACAAGGCCCTATTTTCAAAAGACTCCCGAACATTTATATAAATGAGCTGAGCAGCGCTGACATGATCTAAACACGCCTGGTCTAAACACGCTAATATTCAACAGTTGGGGTCAAAAGACTCGCATAGCTCTCAGGCATTCATACAATTGAGCTGACAAAGCTCACATGATGGGCTAAGGCCGCTGTCGGGCATTAAAGACTCATTATGGCTCCCAGGCATTCATGAACGAATAAACCAAAGCTCACATGATGGATAAACATGCCCAATATACAATACGGGTCAAAGACTCGCATGGCTCTCAAACAAATGAACCAACAATGCCAGTACAATAATATCGGTAATATTTCATGTGGAACGTAGACTGATTGTCTAACAAAATCTACAATGAAGTATTGATAGAAAAAAAACAGAAAACAGATTTTAGATTTTTTTTGTTTAATCGCGACAAAAATATCACATCTACACTGTTTTAGTTTCCCAAATCTCCAACTACGTGTCCAGACGATACTGTATCCATAATAGGACAACATACTGAATGTCTTCAACACTATTTTAAAGCCACCTTCGCGGAATAAAATTACTGCTTCCTCCGTTCTGTGTTCACTTAAATTATATAAAATCTTATAAAAATAAGGCTGCATCTTGGCATGACGCCTTTATTTTTACAAATTAAAAAAGAAAAAAAAGAAAAACATCTTAAAGTGACTGTCTTACCGGGCCTAACTCTACTTTAGTTATGTTTACTTTCCTCAGCTCTGGACTTATAGGCCTAATGGCTTCAATTGAGTATCTGAGAAAAAGTAAAAAATAATAATGTTTCTGCAAAATAAGTTTATGTTTGTTTCTTGACAAAAATATTTTGGGCAAGATCTGGGCCTCTTCATTGCTAATATCAGCTCAACAAATAAAAAACACATTACGCAAAACCCTTGTAGTATTGCTGGATGTAAATAATACCAGGGACTTCCTTGATTTTATTTATAGTTTGTTAATTTGCACTCAATTACTAATCTTTACACACTACTTGTACGTACGTAATCATCAGAAAACCATTTCGAGATGTCTTTTCCTTCTCACACAGGTCTAGTATTCTGAGATGCTTACTTGAGGAGATACTTCAAAGTCTCACTGTTTCCTCTATACCTGTCTTCATCTGTGAAAGAATGTCCGTCTCTGTTTACACCTGCTCTTAATCTTTGTTAGTGTTTTTTCTGGCTCCGTAATACTTCTTTTATTTCTTTACATGTGCTATTTCGCTTGTATCTTATCCCTCAGAGGATTCTAATGTTACACTTATTACATAACGACCAACTCAATGGTCGGTGATAGAGTCAGACTGTGCTAGTAGTTATAGCAGACAGAAATAAGGAAAAAGACAAAACTATGGGACTGAGGATGACCAACAACTCAACAAAATAACAACAAACCACGATAAACAACTCAAACATATTTTATGTGTTCAACATCATTACAATGGAAATTTCTAAAATTGTTCCCCCAAAAACACAATTCTGCAAAAATATGAATTACTTTTTATATGAACAAAATGGTACATTCTTCAATATTTTACTTTTGGTAATAAACTAAATAGTTAACCACTGGTCTAGATTCACAGAAGCAATACATTGATTTAGAAATATCTATAAACACCCTTGTTCATATTTTGCGCAAACGTCATAAGGTTGTGGTCTTGTGTAATAACCACAATGGACCTGGTTGCTGCATCAAGATACATCTCAAAATGTTGCAATGCGAGAATTAAAGGCCAAAGCCTCCTTCTCTGACAGTAGTGAAAAAAATTTTGCTGATGCAATTTAGTTTGTTTTAAAGTAATGCAAATTTGGGTTGTTCCACATTCTGGTCGTCTTCTTGCAACAGCACTGACCCAACTCCTCCATCACTAACATCGGTCACCAGTTTAAACAGCAATGAAGTCCAGAACGCGAGAACTGGAGCGTTATCATGCGTAAGCTTTTACCATCTCAAAAACTTTTTGAACTTTCATAGTCCACACAAACTTAGTGTTTTATTATTAATTAATTAAAACCTGCGGTGAAGTGGTAAGACATAATAATGCCGTCCCAGGAGACCCACTTTTTTTTTTTTACAATAGGTCGTAAAATCGTTGATTACCTGGGTTAAACTGGTTTCGTCAATGTTATCAATCTCAACCCTTGTTTCCAGAGGGTCTAGAGATGTTTTTATCAATTAAAATGTTTTATTTTTATGTTTTATTAATGAATTAATTAGTTAATTAATTAATTAATTCAACACTACGTTCCTAAAACTCGTGTCTTACCTTTATTTAATACTCTGATTAAATGCAGAACATTGCTACAGCAGAGTAGAGTGTAGGTAGTCCTCATAGAATGAGGTCCGGGGAGACCCTCTCTTCACATTCCCTCCCAAAACATCCACCTTTTATTCCATTTACATCTCGTATTCATCTCATCTACATTTTCTCATTCAATCTCTAACCCTTTACTCACACTACACACCTGATTCTATTCTAATTCAAACTTCAATCATGGATTTCCAAACTAAATCTATAGGATTCCAGGTTCAGGAATTTCTAACAATTATTTTTTATTGTGAAACCTATTGTTACAATTTATTGTACTCACCACGAACAACCAGGCATTATTGGTTTGGGGTTTTTGGGGCTCCAACTTATACATTATTATCAACTCAAATATTTGTTGCGTTATTATCAACTCAAATATTATGACAACAGTCTAAAAACAAAAGCCAATATTGGTATCAAAATGGTGAAAAAAGGTTAGGATCTAAGTGAACATTGTGGCCATTTATACGTGGGAATTAAAGCTGGATTGTATATTTTTCTATCATTGCTGAAACAAACAAACCACCCAGCTTTAATTCATTTTTAATTAAACTTCGTCTACTTTTTATTGGGAATGAAATCACTGTGGACCAACTTCATAATCGATTTAGTTTTCATAAATTATTAGACTATAGAACTTGTTGCACTTTAAATTTTAACCTTGATGATATATATATACAAAAGACCGCAGCAACGCGAGTTTGGGAAAATATTATACAGAAGAAGGCTTTTATTTAATTATTCATTTATTTATTTATTTTATTTTTATTTTTGGTGATTTATGGACGACACTTTGGTTTCCACTCTGGTCCCAATGTGCATCGCATCAAAACTTACATACATTGGTAAATATGATCAATGATTTCCCATATAATTATAATTTGTGAAACATAGGTGGTATCAAACAGTCTAATTAATTATCCTGCTTGAACTGAGGTTCACCCACTCATTTTAAAATTTTCAAATTAAAATTACAAATGCATCTCGATAACACGCTTGAGTGCATGCCCTACATACTAATTAAGTGCAACAGTGTGGGACAAGTTATACTTATTTAAAGAACAACTTGTTCAAAATGTTTTCACATAAACTGATCTAAAACGTTCTTATACGTTGTGTCGTAAAGTTTAAATCGGGCATTACAATTTATTGAGCTTGAGCGCGAAACATTATCTCTACAAAAGAAATCCCGGGTAAACCCAAATCTATGGACCCCTCACTTTTGTTGTTGCTGTCTCGTGCTATGGGTTTGGAACTTATTTGTGAAATCCAAAACTACACAATAGGCCTACAATATGTTGGATGGTTTACACATTGACAGTAAAATAAAACAAAACATAACCCAATTAGTTATTCTAAAATAATTTGTTGATGTCTCACATGAAATATATATATTGAAATAAATTCATTTCACATCCAAGACTTCTATCAATAAATATTCTTGAAAAAAAATTCTTTGGGTGGCTCCAAATTTAACTCTGTTTTTGGTTATAAGGGGGTGGAAACCACCACGCCATACAAATTTTTAAAGACTGCTTTCAATAATATAGTATTTATTATGTATTTCACTTGTTCTGTTATGAAAGGGGTTTATAGGGTGCCAATTACCACCCTTACTTAGTTGCCTCCTTTTTTAAAAACGACTTATTATTTCAAAAAACAATATTGTTTTTTGAAAAATACGTTTTCTTTATTTCCAATGAGAACAAAATATTTCCATTTGCGTTATTAAGTGTGAATCGAAATTAATTTAACAATGGGTCCCCACCTATGTATTCATATGTTGGCACTTTGTCTTACTACTGTAAACCAAACTTCTGACTTCTATCTTGTGAAATTATCTCATTTTCATAGATGTTCCTATTTGTTTTTTCTCTAAAGTTAAATTATCAATATTTGACAAATGTATCTTCAGACATCGTCTATGTAACCCTATCTCATATATCTTACTTTATATACACAGACACAAAGCCAAGGGTGACCAATATGATATTCTACTACAATGACAATTATTGTATTTTGTGTATATTTGAGATTTACATTCAGTTGGGCCGCTGCAACCGCCCACAATAAACCTGACAGATAAGCAACTGTGTTCCCTCAGTGTTTTTTGGTTTAAATTTTTTAAAGTAATAGGTAAAAAGGCAAGGTTTATTGGCCTGTGTAAAATATGTGTTTAAGAAACTGATGCTTTTCTTCCGATATTAAGTTGTCAGTGTATAAATTGCGTATAGTTTCCTTCACTAAACAGATTGAGACTGTATGCGTTCAATGGGCTGTTCATATTTAAGTTTGGTCATTCCTATCATTGTACCTTTCCTGATGTTTGACTCTAGGTTAACGTTGTCGGTAGGCGAATAGTTTAATTCTTAATGACAAGCGGAATGAATATTTATGCACATCGCCTAGCCTTCCCTGTCAAGTTACGATGGTAACTGCATTTTGTCTGAAACATACAGTTTCGATCTGGCGAATAGATATGAGACCTTTGTGTCTTTTAGGGTACAGGGATGAAATTAAACTTCCTCCTTGCACCAGTTAATTCCAATGTAATGTCGGGCAGAGGGTAAAAGATTTGATCGTTCTAATTTTTCCAGGTCGACGTCGTGATTTTTGAAGAATTGTTTTTGTATAAAAGCACCGGAGCAAGAGGCTTTGCCAGATGGTTCAGCTCTGTTTAGCGAGTTTTGGCGAGTTCAGTCAATCTTGTGTTTGAATATTTAGAATGTTGAAACGTTGTTTGCTGGCTGCCCTTTGATCGTGATAACAAAGTCCGGAATATAGTGATGTGAGGGCAATTTACCGATACCACGGTTTCTCGTTTTTTTCACGCTGAAAAAACTAAACCATATTCCTCTAGTATAGACACCAAAATATCTTTGCAGACGTCTCGTAGATCTGTTTTCTTTGACCAACGACCAAAGATAACAACTAAATCATCATAGCCCGCTCAGAACATCCAATTGGAGCCTCGTCGTCGGAGCGACAACTCTCATCTTTGGATCAGACATTTTGTGCGATATTGAGATTGAATGTCACACAAGGAGTTGTTGGTTGCTCGTGTTGAAATATTTTTGTTTGGAGGATTTGAGTCAAAAAAGATGTTAAGGAAAGGCAGGGTCATTCAACGCTGCCTTGCAAGACACCAGAAAGATATATATGAAACGGAGAGCCAGACACGCTCTTATTATGCGTTGAGTTCTGCTGATTGTGCGATGTTGAATGCCCCAGTGTGCCCGTTCACGATCCCTCTCATCTTTGATTTTGGTATAGACCAAAGTTGATCCTACTGCTTTGGCTTATGCTAGTTGGGGATTCTAACGGTGGTGACCTCGGCTAGAATCAGGCGCGTTATGAGTCGGAGGTTGTTGGGGATTGTGTTTTATTTTCCTTAAAATGGAGGATCTGGAACGTCTACCAGGGTGGGGATATTTGAATTTTGCATTCCATGGCTGGGAGGGTTATCCCTCCCCTGAAACACCAACTTTAAAGCAACAACGTATACGTAAAATTTTGTTTTATGTTTTGATTAACAATTCAGCAGGCTCATGGGAAGGAACCCTCGATGACCCACCTCCCTCCCTTAAGGCGGATCACGTCTTAAATTAATGTTGGCATTTGTTTACTGTTGTGCCAAGTGCTTCTCTGACACTTATCATGTGAAGTGTTTTTTTTCCTTACAAAAATTAATAATAAATAAATGAATAAAATAATAAAATATCAATGTTCCAATGAAAATTGAAACAATCCAAAATTGCCTGTAAAACACGGGCGATACATCTTTAAAGCAAAATGTAAATGCGTAGCTTAATAATCCGAAGTGACTCTGTGACGTATTCTGATTTATGTACAGGATTTGCTGTTCTTTAAAGTCATTTGGCCCATCTTGGTCTTGCTGGGAACAAAACTCCAACACCATACCCTATTGAAATGCAAATTGCCATTCTCCAATTTTTGGTGTGGTTTCGCGAACTGTCTAACGTTGAGCTGCCCTGCTAGAAATATCTGGCTGGCAAGCATTCTTAGCAAGGGGTTTTATGAATACAAAATTGGTTGGTAACTTGCGGAGCCTAGTTGGTTGCCTTAAGTTGGTAGGTTTTTGATGAATACCAACCCTGGAACCCGGGCGGTATTTATCAACAACTTAAGTCAAAGTACGGTGCCTAGTAGGTACTTAAGTAAAGTACTATACTTAAGTGCGAATTCTCCAAGCTACATATCTAATGTATCTCTCCAAATCCACACCTAAATCTGAGACACCTCTCGGGGTGTCTTAAGTCCAAAGTGCGTTGGCTTTTTGAACATAAATTACTAATCATTTCGTAAAGGGAGCTACTTGGAGATGGCTAGTGTTAAATGTATATGGCGCAAATGGACATAAATCAGCGGCGCGCAATGAGGGCGGGAACGTGTATTTTGGGACAGGATGCATCCATTGGATACCGTACACATGTACAATGACATTGAATTTTTATCAAAAGTCTGGTTTTCCCTTTTTTGGTTTTTTCCGCAGCAGCTCTATGCTAGTGGATACCGGCCCATGCACAGTTGTTTCCAGTGCAGAAGGTATAAGCCTCACGACCAACGCATTACCCGGGATGAATTTATTATCAGTCATTAATCTTACACAATGTGTAAACAGTAGATAATTCTAACTGCCAATTACCCAGCTCACTACGTTTTGAAACATTTGAAACAAAACTTTAGAGAAAATTGTGACTGATTACGATATGGGTTAGTTAAGTTTGGATGAGGTCGAAAGATATAATATATACATTTTTTAAATTCGTTGATGTATGAGCCTATAAATATATATAATGCAGGGTGAATTGAAATTTGTAATAATTATTAGATTAGTAAAAACTCTTTTCCCCAAAAATTTTGACTATTGCTTCGCCAAATTATGAAGGCGAAAATAGTCAAATTTTTAAACAATTTTACAATCTAACATTTAACAAATTTCAATTCACCCCGTAATACACATCAACGCATTTTTTTTCAAATATATTATATCTTTTTCTGACCTCATCCAAACTTTTTAACAACCCCTTATCGTAATCAGTCAGAAATCGTATCTAAAGTTTTTGTTCAAAATGTTTAAAAAAAAAAGTAGTTGAGATGGAAATGCGTTAGACATCTAAATATCCTTTGTCATCATGGTCATTCGGACGCACGATTGCTGACCCATCGCCAAACTGCATAAATCTACATGAAAAACATGTGAAATGTTACATAATTCCTTGGAAACGACCTTTTCCGACAGATCTAGGCACCATACCTAAATTGGTGTATCCTGCCTTAGCCAAATGGGTACTTAAGTCAAGTTAAAGTGAATTCCAACATTAGTATGGTGCCCAGCTTGGTATGGTGCTTACCGGCTGGGCATACCTCCCCAACTGTTGCTTGATAAATACCGGCCCAGGGGTCAGATATACTGATGCATGCAACTCTTTCGACAGCAGGCCGGTTGGCCGGGGTAGGGACATGACGGTGTGTAGAAAGGAAGAGAGTGTAATCATACATGCAGCCTATCTCCAAAGAGTCCAAAGGATGTTCCTCAGTGTAGGTTTTTAAATTATGTATACAGGCCGTCGCCCCACAACATAATGCTTGAGAAACTGGTGTAATAACGCAGGTTCGAAGAGCCAGTATGTATGTGCGTGTATGTACGGTTTGGTGATAGAATGACCTGCAAGCTTCCAATGCTGCTTTGTAATGGACTCATCTTTCAACAAACACTTCTCCAGCATCTGGGCCAGTTGGTGTCTAACAATGAGTTCCGGAGATTGATGAATGGTCCTGTTTGCCTACAGTGTAATTAATTTTTCTTTAAACCGTTGATAATTTTAAAATTAAACCCCTTCAAAAAGTTCTGCAATTCAAGTTTGAGGGATGATGATATCTTTCTTCGTTACTGATGGGCGAAAAAAAAAGCTGGTGTCATAGAAAAGCTTGATTATTCCTCTTTACAATGATATGCCATCTGCCGTGATTATGTAATCATAGAATGTACAGTACCTGAATATAGGGCAAAGTCTGAAGTGAAACATGTTGCAAAAAGCATTTGTTTTCAACACCGAAGTCTCCATTTTTTGCAGAAGATGCAATGTGTTGTTTTGAATGGTGCCCAGATGATGCAGTGCATGCTCCTGCATGAATGTCAATGGTGCCTTCAATAATATTTGTGTAATTGGTAGCTGCAGTTTACTTGTGTGTCGTTTTGTGCAAGATGTTTGGGAAGATGCCACGCTTATCAGATCTCCCAAAGGCCCAAGCAATTGGACAACTCCGGCTGATCCTTGTTGAAAAGGTGGGACGCCATCCTATGCTTAGCCCGTGTGACGAGGGCGGTGGTGAACAGCATGAGGAGGAGGTGTCAGGCCGTGGTTTACTGTGTCTGGGGGTCATCTACCGCTACTGACTTACTGACATGTGCAACCGACTTTCTCTCAATAGTGTAAGAGGAGGAGACAGTGAGAGAAAAAAATTTGTCTGTGGTCATCACTGTTTTGTCATGGCTAGAAGTTTGGATGAATTAACTATTGAAAACAACGAATTTTGCAACGATTCCATTTTTGACCTTGCTGCATATTCAGAAGGACTGCGCATTCCATGATTGCATAAGCATCTAAATGACACATCATTGTAAAGAGGAATAATCAAGCTTTCTGATGATACCACATTCACGTATGATGATGAAGCAACAAGAGATACTATTATCAATTTGAATTGCAGAACTTTTTGAGGGGGTTAATATACTATGAGTAATATTGCAACGAGAATATTCACGTCACTGATTTTGTTGAACTGTGACCAGTGATGTTTTTGTTAATTATTGCATCGGTTTTGGTTGCAAAAGAAGGACCATTTCAGGGAGCTCAAAATGGGCCGGTAAACTGTTATACTTGTTTACATACGAATGGTAGGCGTTGTTCTTAAACAGTTCTCAACCCGTCAGGAAATTTCGAATGATGATGACGAATAGATGCCATGCGGTTCATTTTCCTGTAACTGTGCCAATAATAAATGTTGTGTTATTTCTTTTCCCTTTAAACCAAATAACTTGTAATTAAATGTTGTCTTACAGAATATTGGTTTGTTTTCCCCCCCAAAGCTGCGCAATGTAAAAACAAAGATTGACTATGGGCTTGTTGCTTAATTAAATGTTGTCTTAAAAATTGACTTTATAGATGAGTGATCAATAAATTATAATTCAATTAAATATCATCTACGTACTATGCGGAGAAACTGAACTCATCGCAAATACACTACTAAAACAAGAGGCGCTTATCTTTTCTTTGACATGAACAATCTCTTTATGAAATTCTTGGTTCGGATTTTTGTTTTATTTATATGAATGAAACTAACGGATCAGTATACATAACTATTGATCTGGTTGGAGCACTAAAACAAGTTCAGAATGCTTGAAATACAAAACCAGCTAGGCAAGACACTCCTTTTCTATGGTTGAGTAATTTTTGCTGATGTTTGTTTAATTTCTTAGAAAAAACAACAAACTGAATGATCAATTTCTGACCACTCTAATTGTATGAGACAGAACCACCAATATACCTACACTCATCTACTGACAATTTTAAAAGGCTTGGTTAAATCTGGTGCCATCAAAACTGGTTCGTTAAGCTAGAATGGTTTTAGTAGCTCAAATGACACTTGGTTGCATTCATCTGACCAAATAATTGTTTTCTTGCTGAGCAAATTGTCAGTGGAACAAGAACATCCGAAAAATTCCTTCAAAATTTCCGATAATACCCAGTCATGCCGAGCAAATGCACAGCCATCATCTATGTACACTTCAGTGTTTGTCAAACCCTTGATCACATTATTCATTAATCTTTGAAACGACGCAGGCGCATATTTCAAACAAAAAGGGAGGACCTTATACTGATATAACCCCTGAGGAGTCACAAAGCAGAAACTTGTTTTGCACGAGGGTGAGAGGACCTGCCAATATCCCCAAAAATCTGTACAAAATCAAAGAAGAATCAGCTTTTTTTTAAAATACAATGGTGAACTCAATTACTGTCACTTTCCTCAAAAATATCAGTGACTTTCATGTATTTATTCTCCTCATTAAAATGTGCTTTAGTGGTCCCTCTGTACTAGTTTTAGAAAAGGCCCTACACAATTTCACCTGCTCTGTGATAGTCGTAATCAAAAACCCACAATTTTGAATATTTGTGATTTCTATGTGACTGGAATGAGTACATCATCAGCTTTAATTTGGTATGTCAATGAAGTATTGCATTATGGAGATATACCATTTTAATAATCAATAATTTGCATAATGAACACAATTGAAATCTTAGGAAAACAAGCATTCGAAAAGGAAAACATGTGACGAAATGAAACAACCTACTGACAAAAATCATTGATTTTAATATTTTATTGATTTAAATTGACATCAATTTCAATCAAAAATCCTAATTAAAAAGCCACATAGAAATCTCAATTTTTCAAATGTGCGAGTTGTAACTTTATTTCAACAGGCGGGTCAAATGGTTCTTCGTGACATATGCGGAAAATATTGAGCAACTCAAATAGGGGCCAAAAACAATCATGCACAATTCAATCATGTTTTGGTAATAGCTAAGTGTCTAGACGTGGGTTATGAGATAATATTATTCTCTACTTCAAAAGATGCCTGGTATATGCATAAATGCTGAACTCTTAGTAATCACAATGATCGGTACTCATTCCATCATCAACCAACTAATTTGAAAAACAAAATCATTATGAAAAGAAACCCTAGGTTTCATCAAGTAGACTAGACATACAAGTTTCAGAAAGGTCTAAATCTGCATCAGTATGAACTGGCGCTTTTAAGTTTACTTCTCATGGATCGAGTTGTAACACAAGTGGGGAACATATGAGTAACTCCTCTAGTAACCTAGTATTATTATCAGAACATAGCACACCGTCATACAACGTTCTACAAATACCCTAGACCAGTTACTTCGTTACCTGGCAGTAATGTTATACCATTAAGTCCTTGAGGCAAAGTAGAATTACACCGACGGTCATGGGACCTGAAACTAAAGTCCGACCCAAATACAAACGATGGAGAGGCACATCAATAGGTCATTACATGTACCCGTAATACTCATCTATGCCAAATTAAGATCCCCGGGGTTAAAGGGAAAATTTCCCCTTGCAATAGCACATATTGAGTTGACCCCGTATCCTCAAAGGTTAGTTGGTAATTCGGTAAATCAGAACGCTCATTGAGAGATACAAATTACTCTCTAAGGTCGGACAAACACCCCTTGACTGAAAACTTGTTGATACGGTACAGCCAGGGTTTTCAGTTGTGGGCCCAAAAAGAATCAGAATGGGTAAAACAAACAAATATGAAACGTACTGCAGTTTCATTATTAAGCGTTTGCAGAGATTGTGTAAATCAGTTTAACATAGTATATGAAATTGTAATGCAGAAAACTGTTGAAACAGTTGGCTGCATTGCTATAGTTTACATTTTTAGTATCCAGCAGAAATACTGCAAGCTGAACACTCCAAAAAAAGGCTTTGAAGGAAACCTTTACCTATATCCATATTATTACAAACAGTACCAAGTGGGCATAACAATAGTAATTATCACTACTGTTTATCAAATGAATCATTTTGAAGATTTTAGAGTGGCTACGGAATTCGCTGAATTCGGACAAATAATTCTGAGCACTAAAAGAATAAGTGCACAGTACAAACAAAAGAAGGGCATACATATATAACAATATTTATCCCATCAAAATAAATCTTTAAGTGTCAACAACTGGTCTGGTTTAGGCCATCTACGGTTCAAAAATTGGTCTAGTTTAGGCCATCGTTGAAGAATGCCAGAAACCCCGTTCAAACCATCAACAGAAGAAGATAATTACAACAGGTGTAACTCACTGCCTCTGCTGGTCAAGTTGTAGGGCCGACGCACCATGGCACTAGCTAAGCCATGGGTGATAACGGGGATAAGGCTGATGGAGGGCGACAAACATCATATCAGCAGAGGAAGTAGACAGAACCTCTGGCTGACCTCGTGTTCAGATGAGTGTGTGAAAATATATGGGGGCAGGTCTTAAATAGATATTACACCCAAACCCAACGCATTCCGCTTCCGTATTTGTGGTGCTAAAAGAACAATATACAACAATATGAATAATATCTTTATGTATTAAATACTCTCCGGCAGTGGTGCTCAAGACTTAAGATGCTTACAGATATTCCTTGGGTGAACCAATAATAGAAACACGGCCGAATGTCTTAAAGGAACTAACCACCATCTGTATCAGTACTTCCTGTTTGGAGTTCAAACAATTATGTGGATGCTTTTTCACTATCTCTTTACGACCTGATAGTGATAATATAATAATAAGTTTATATAGCGCAGTTTCGACACGACACAACGCAATTAGAAACATTGTTACAAATCATTTAATGATGTATATCTGGATTTAACAACACATGTTGCTTATAGAATGGATTGTATTATAAAAGAACATGTGCAAAATGTATATTTTATATTTAAAATATTGTTGTACAGATGTAACACTCAATAAAGATTGCCACCGAACATGTTTATATCGATGCAAGTGTTGTCTACCAATTTTCTTTCTTCTAAAATAATTTAACCTCAGCCAAATATGGTATGTGACATTTTGCAAAGTATTTGTTTTCCTTTCTAAAAGGAAATTATCAATGTTCCCATGAAAATAAACATTTCCGGAAATTGCCAGTACAACACGTGCTATACATGTTTAAAAATGAGCAGTTATACCGGATATACCGACCGAAACCAACGAAAACAACTAACGTTATGTAGAAACATATATACGAACAATGAAGTTGGAAGACACCAATATTGAGAAGAAACCATGCTACCGTACTTGTTCTGGGAGAAAAGATGTTTAAATCGGCAAAAATGATTTCGATTTAATGAAATGATACTTGGTTGTTCCCCTCCACTGATCAGAATTCATCCTTTCAGCCATTTGTCCCTGAGACTATAAATCCAATACAAATTCTGCTTATAACTAATCCATGACATACAGTAGTTTTCTTGCAGACCGCGCTTGGTGAGAATGGATTTATCACTGAGTATCAACAGCCCAAAATCCGTGCACCTTTTCTCACCATGTTTCAAGTTGTCTTCTTATTCTAACTACTCTTTGAAAACATTGTATTTGGATATTTTATAGACTGAATTCCCTGAACGCCACATATAGACATATTTATTTGTTTACATTGTACGGTAGACTGGACCATATTTCCTAATTCATTTTTTGTAAACAAAATAATAGTTAATCTTCAAACTGATAATCTCAAATCGTTTGGTCCGTCCATTCAAATCCGCTAGTTTGATTTATTTGGATGTTGATCCTTTGTTTTGTGATTTTGCACATGCTCTATAAAATCTATAGTTTGTACTTAAAGATGTTTAAACAGTATGGGCAAAAAATGTGATGGGTAAATAAATCGCACAATTATTGTTGAGTCGTGTTTTTTCCAAATGTGTGATGTTTTCGGTGTTGGGTAAACTTTAAGCTCTAGCTGAAAGTTGGCTATACATCGAGTCATTCAAGTTGGGTATTTTTGTTACAACTTTTAAATAACTCAAATGTATTCATTGTTGGGCATTATGAAAACGATAACCTCATTGTTGGGAATATCCGCTTATCGCCAATTACAACTGTTAGTGAATAGGGAGCATGACTGGCGCTTCGGTCCAACTGCTTCAAAGCTGTTTAATTTTTAGTGTAAACCCACGCGACAGAACATGTATCATCATTGTTATGAGATAAATAAGTTTCACTAGCTTCAGTAAATATCACAATATAAAAGACACACAAACAAACTATATCACATGAGTTGGGAAATCAATCAACTTCAATGCGGAAAAGGCTAAATTTAACTTAATATTTTTACAAAATTTAACAAATAAACTAAAAGTATCAAATACAAAGATCAATAATAGGATCACGTAATTACACAATTAATTATCTGCGGTTCGCGCCAAAAACCTAGGCAGCGTATGCCATCTTGAATATATCATAAACAATGTAAACTAAGAAAAATGAAACAAGAATAAGTCTTAGGAGATAACTGTTTAAACAATAAAGCACTTGTGAATCTCCTTAACATTATCAATTGTGAAATATATGAAATAAGTCTGTCTTAAGGACATTCAATATAATCGTAAGCTATGTCATCAATAATTAACAATAATAGCAAATAATCACTAAATGAAAGTATTAGTGTTAATGAAGTGTAAATTTAAGTTTAGATAAATGATATTTTTTAAAATAAGTTGAAAATGATATGAAGACGAAGACATGTAAATGGATCTTCGACAGAAAACAGTGTGAAGGGTGGAGCGCGATAGAAATGCAATCGTAGAGGGCGCTTCCCTCAATTTGAATAATAATGCAGTTGAGTAAAGAGTAAAGGTAGTATGAACTAACAAATAAACTGGGGTGTTAAATTCAAAGTTAATAATTTCTAAGCCGTCACGTATGTAATGCCGGGTTTTATTTATTCATTTATTGTTTTCTTTTGTAGGATATTTTCAGCAATGTTTCGATGAAAAATAACAAAAACATGGGCAACATATCTTTACACAAATTAGTATTGACTGACACAAACAATCTGAACTATAGAGCAAGGACTTGCTCTATGTCTGGGCTGCTATACTGAACGTAGGGTAAATTAACTGGATATAATTGAGACAAAAAACATGATTGATACATGATTAACTATACATTCATTAGATAACTAATTCTCACTAGCATCAGTAAAAATCATAATATAAAAGCCAAATGAGTCAGGAAATTAATCAACTTAAATGAGGAGAAACCACAATTTTACCAAAATATGTATCGCCAGTGTTTTACGTTATTTTAATAATAATAATAATGTGTGGACTTATATAGCGCACGTATCCACCCCTGCTCATAAGGCTCATTAATCATTCCTGAAACCATCTCAGCTCCCTGGGAGTATACAGCTCAATTGCTGCCATTACAGCACATTATAGGGCTAATCAACCAACTCTGCCCTCACAGGTACCCATTTAATCCCTGGGTGGACAGAAGCAATTATGGTTTAAGTGTCACGGCCGGGATTCGAACCCACATTCTGATGCTAACACCAGAACTTGAGTCCGGTAAGCTAGACCGCTCGGCCACGACACTCCATCCGATAATTTACCGATAATTTACCGATAATTTTACCGATAATTTGCGGCAAGTGTTGTTTTAATCGGAACATTGTTAATTTTCTTTTAGAAAGGAAATCAAATACTATGAAATGAAATATTTTACAAAATCATTTTTTAGAAATTTTGTTTTACAGTCAATAAGTGCCCCAATGATTTATGAAGGGGACAAACCATAAATAATTTCGGGACATTATTTGATGTAAATCCTGTTATCCGTCCTGAAGTAAAATGTTCCTATGAAACGGGAAAATTACCGGTGATGTATCTATAAAAGTCTCAACTGACAATACAATATCTTAACATAATAAACGTTAAGGAAATCAACTTTATATAATCGAAATTATTTTTTTATTTATTTATAAAATATGATCAAACCTCAATCAGGGGCATGTGAGGCATTTTCTTTGGGGTTGTGGAGTCAATTTGCTGACTGACATCACAGTCACGTGTCTACAAATGACAATGTTAATGTGAATATAGGAAGGATGAGTTTCTTTGAACCAAGTTTTATTGAAATATGGGTTTGAAATACTTGGGAGACAGCGGCCTCTCTTTCTTGGTAAAATTATGGTTTATTCTGTAAATGTAGAAGACAAGAATGCAAAGGATAGAACAGTAAGATGGTCTCTTGTCTTCGGTCAACATTGGACTCATCCGTTATTTACACAATTATATTAACAAATCGTTTCCAAGATGGACTCAATAAAGTCACATTTTATGCGTTGAAATAGCTCATAAATGCTCTCACAAATCCTCTTGAATGAACAGTTTGCCTGAGCCCTTAAGCGGGCCCCGCATCGCTCTCCACGCCGTGAGTTCGAAAAATTTCGCTGGCTTGCTTGTTTCGATTTACGCACCCCACCACTTTCAAAAAATGGTCCGCCGATGTTGCATGCGCCGCTGTTGCATGCATGCAGAGGAGGAGGACACGGCCCGTCTTTATCAACACTTTGAGTGGCCCTTGTTCAAAATTTCCTGGCTACGCCTGTGATATCATGTTAAAATCCTCATGTTATCACTAACCAAATAATAGCATTTTTATTTAACACTTACCTGGTGTAAAGCTGATGATGCTATCAATCTCTTCTAAAAAATGATTGTGTCTGAGGTCTTGTCTCTTTTAGGAAAATACATTGTTTTTGATTGCATAAAGACAAATTCGGGTTAACGTGTCGGCGCTCTACCAACTGAACCATCTATCCCTATCTTGGCGGTCCACTTCTAATCTTGTGGTTGATTTGATTATTTAAAAAAATCAATTGTTTGTTTGACTTAAGGAAATACTAACTATTTCCTAAATTTCACGTTAATATTATATATGTATTTTTTATGGTTATGAAATAAAGGATTCCTCAAAAGTGTCAGTAGCACTGTAGCTGAATAAGGCCTGTGATGAAGATCTTGAGAAGACGATTAAGAAATGTTAAGATTTAAATGTGGGAGGAAAAACCCAGAACAAATATTCTGTTGGAAAACCACGTTATCAGGTTGGGACCGAAAACCCAATCCTCTCGTTGGAGTGGAATTCGAACCTGTGTCCACGGAGGTGAAAGGCGAGTAAAGTATACCACTGCGTCAACCTGATCCCCCAAACTTTCACAGATTGGTTGTTTTATGTTTATATTGAATAAAACAGACAAGTATACTTGCCAACTTTCCCAGTGTTGTACCTTCACTAAAGCATAAAGCACTGTGCATCTCGAATATTATTTATCTTTGATTGTTTACATACTGTTTGCTTCCACTCCCAGTATAAACACGTGACATGGTATCTACACCAGTCTACGATACATCAAATTCGTGACTAGATTGTCACTAAAACTCAATGTTGGGTTGCTTTATGTTGTATCATCCGTGTTTTCAATATTTGTACCGGTAATTTTATTTTGATCGGAACGTTACTATTTAACTTGCAGGAAACAAAAACGATTGTTTTTTAAAATGACACTTTTAACAAACAAACAAACAAACAAAAATAAATAAATAAATAAAAAATGCGAGAAGCATATTTTTACAGCAAATACAAATAAATAGGACATGGTGGAAGCAATTTTTTAACGTGGAACAATTGTTTTAAACTTTAATTCAACACAAATTATTATTTACAATTATTTACAAGAAACACAGAATTCGAGGAAGCGGAGTATTTATATATGAAGCGTATAAGTCTAGATATACTTAACTCCTTCTCAATGGCATTTTACGCAAACAAAATTCTATGGTTATTATCAGACCGGGGAGGGGGTGTCTCATTGTGCCCCCCCTTCGTATTTTCTGTATTCAACAGCCGATTTTCAACTTCGTAGGCATGATTGGTTTGACGCGATCTATTAAATGAGACTTTGAAAACTTTCATAGGTCACCGTTAGGTGGCGCTATACCCATTTTCGGAAATTTTTCCTCATCTTTGGTCAAAAATAGTGTTTTTCCCATAACTTCCTTATTTTTTGTCCGTTGGCCATGACATTTGCACAAATGTTGTCTTCAGTACAGGCAACAATGTGACAGCATTTAGAATACAACTAGAAGGCGCTAAATTAAGCAATATTTTGGGTCAATTTGTTCCAAAAACATGATTTTTTAAATATTTTCACCCCCAAATTTTTTTTAAACCAAAAGTACAATAAAGGCAGACATAATAACATCCATGGTACTACTGATGACACAAATTTATACAATGAGCAAAAAAAATTAAAACAAACTTTAAAAATCAAGTTTTGGGGACAAAATTACCAAAGAAATCGTCCAACTATCTTTCCAATAACACTTTGTATTTACAAAAGAACTGACATCAAATAACTAGCATATCAACGTCTGAGATCTGGAATCGTATCGTACAATCATCATCTCACAGTATATGAAAATTTGCTATAAAGGAAAAACTTCGTTTTCACAAGAAAATCAATTAGCGTAATTATGTCATTCAAGCTATTTAAAGAATCAAACATATTGGTTTTAAACTTACGGTAAATAGCGATGTTGGTTATAATGCTGTCGCGGAGTGGAATCTGGTTAGTGAAGTGGGCTTATTGTGCCATGGCCCTCTCCAGGGCCTTGATTGCACCGGTGGATGCACCCAGAGGCGTAGCGTAGACAGTTTCTTTGGGGAAGGGGGGTGGAGCCAATTTGCCGAATGACATCAGAGTTGGGGGAGGCGCAAAATGTGTGTGTTAGTAAATTTACCGACACGACTTTAATATGACCAGACATATTTACTTGTTTCCCCTGCCCCACAGTTGCCTAGTGACCATTTATCATAACAAATAATTATACCATGACACAGTTGTTTAAGACCCAGACATTTCATTCGATTTTTTTCAAGATTTTGCTTCCAACCTGTTCAGCTGTATCTAAGATAGGTTTCAATCCAAAAAATTAACAATAATAAATTGTTCATAATGTTGAGTAAATACTTGACTTTAAAAGAAATCGCCGCAAAATTGCCACCATGCCTCCTTGCCATGGAAAAGTCCATTTAGCGACAGCGTCTTCAACCAGAAATGACATAAACGAGTAATTAGCGCCCTCTGTTGACTAAACATGTCCAGACTGTGTGCAGCAAATTCGTGTTCAGGTACTTTGCCCTTATTTTCTTTCTCTAATCATGAAACTCAAATGAAATTCAATGTCTAATTAGGTGGGTTCGATGATGTTTTTGAACAGGTTTTTAAATTATTTTATTATCATATGAAACTATTATGTTTTAGAAAATTAGACAGTTTTTTTTCTTTTTTTCACCTTTTTTTTCTTCGCACAATCACCTTTGGGGAAGAAGACAGACACTGGCCAGAGATTTATTAATGTGGAACTTGGGCTCATTCACTAATTAAGTAGTTATCACCTGAAGCCATTATTGCTTGGTTCCAGCCAACTTACGAATCCCTCCGATGTCGACAACTTATCAATTCGTCTTTAATATTTAACATAATTTTTTTTTTTCTTTTTTTTTTCCCCCTACAAATATCTGAATGTATAGCACGTGCTTTTGGTCTATTTTACATGACACGTGACCCTTGTTTGTCAACATTCTTGAGTTATGAGTTCAAAATTCCTGGCTACGCCCCCATGTGATGAACTCAAACGCCCAATGAAAATGCCGCTTCTATGTGTCAACTATGTGACGTTATGAAAGGTTGAGCTATTCCTCGTGAAAATAATGGCAATGCAGGCTATTAAACAGCTAGGACCGCTTGTAACCAGGGGATACATGAAATATGGCACGATCAAAGGCTTTAAGCAGCGGTTCCCGCCAAAACTTTGGTGACGACCACCATATTGGGAAAATGTACTTTAAATGCAATTTGAAATGTAAAATTAATGCATTTAATTAAAACACCTTGAAATCACCTTAGATAAACTTATAACTTTAGGAATATTTACAGAGATTGTTACTTTCTGAAATCTCGGGGGACAACATTTAACAAGAATACAACAAGAATCATTGAATAATCATAAAATATGGTTTAACTGAAGGAAACTGTATTAATTTCTATGGACTGCATACATGCAAATTTAAGTTATAAATACAACAGATGTAGAAGATAAGGCAAAGGAGAGAATGGTATAATAATATGCTCTGTCGCCTTCGGTCAACTATTTTGAATGATCCGAAGAAAACCCCAATCATCAATGGTGTGCTCGGTTGACTGTTGTAATTTGAATTTAAATGAAGAATATTTACATATGAAGAATAAGTGGATGACGTAGCCCAAATGAATAATACATCAAACTGGTTACATGTATAAGTAAACTTACTAAAACTTAAAGTGTGTATTTGTCATACATGTGACGTACATAGAAGGAATGTTTGAGTGAGAAAAGGTATTAATGGATGGTAAAGAATAATAAAGCACAGAGACTCTTGACATTTACAATGAAAGTATATAACACATTGAACAATTACCGGGGATATTAATGGTTAAATAATTCAAACCGTGATATCAAATTTAAGACCAGTTATTATAACATCTAGAAATAGTATAATTATTGTTATTAAATAAGTCATTATCACTAGCATCAGTAAATATCACAATATAAAAACAAATAAAAACGTGTATATAAAATGAGTTAGGAAATCAATCTACTTAAATACGGAGATAGGTAAAACTTGTAGCTTTGCATGGTGAAGAGGACAAGTAAGACTAATTGCGGTGACACCATGTGAAATTTTCAATTGAGTAGTAATTAGTTCTGAAAAGAACTGGAGGTTACAACTCGAACGTTTCGAGATGGCAAAATTTAAACTTAAATGGACATTATCATCACGATCAACAGGGCATGGAATCGGAGTGCTAGTTACTGAAAATATTACTCCACATGATAAGGTCATATTATTGGTGATACTGTATAAACAAGACAGCAATTTTCAGTCACTGTGTTCATCTTAAACTAGGACACCGATTCCATTCCCTGTTGAAAGTCTGCTCTGATCGTGACGTTATTGCCCCTTTAAACATGTATCGCTGTATTAGTTATGTTACCCGTAATTTCTGGCAATTGCAAAACATTCCAAATTTATATTAGAAAAAACATACTTTGAAATCGGCTATTTCATAAAATATTTGTCAGAATCTTGGTTTTAAAGTAATTAAGTGCCCAAATTATGATTTATTTTTTAAGTATTTTTTTTTATTATCATATACAGAAAAGGACTTGTATAATTAAATAACTAATAACTAATTGTTTATTAGCATAGTTAATAGTCACGCTGTCAACAGTCACGCTCGCCGCTCATGTAAAGGATACCAAGTTCAAATCCACGATATTTCATTTTTGAAAATACACACCATGAGGAATATTCCATTAGTGTGTCCTGTCACGTCATCATGTGGGCGATGACAATGGTGTCTTTGTTGTTCAGAGGAAAACGCCGGTTGAATGAATCTAGCATCATTGGCATCAGTGGAAAAGTGATTTTTGCCTCATTTCGGCGCCTTTGGAATATATTTAATGGTCCATTGCAATCCAGGTAGCATAACAAACCGATTGATGACACCAAAATAAGCGGGCCCCTAATTTTATTTATTTTTATTGTTTTTTATTTATTTATTTCACAAAACAAACTGAACACGTGCACATAGGTACATGAGTTATACTCATAAAAGTGTTTTTTTTATATTTTTGTTATTATTGTATATATTATAATGCACTCAAGTGTTCTCTATCGAATGATTTTGTAATTCAAATTTCCCCACACATGTTTCTACTGAATAATACAGAGGGCGCTTAAAATAATATGCCCTGTCAAATGTCACGATTAACCCTATCTCCCAAACTTCAGATGAACGGTCTACCAAGTAATTATTTAAAGGATGAGTATTGTCAAAATCGCACCCATCTTCATGGAAGGCTCGGTAGATTAGTGATCTTTTGCTTGATGCACAAAATACATATTAGGATAACAATCTTTATTCTCACAGGAATGACCATGTATGATTGTAGGCCCTTTCTGTTAACCAAACAATGTGATATTGTGTTGGCAATAAATGAGTTTGTCTTCAATAATAGTATAGTTGAGGTTATTATGTATCAATGAAGTATTTATATCAATGAATATACTTCTGAAATCACTGAAGTATTAAAATCAGATTCCAATACCGACAATAGCAATACCGACAATAGCAACATGCCACCCATGAAATGATTTTGAAGGTACATGATATACAAGCTCAAAACAGAGACCAATGGTGTGCAGAACCTGTTGGCACACCACCACAACACACCCCCACCCCCCACCCCCATTCAATGTTGAGGTAAAACCAAATTTTTATTGGAAACCTTTCACAGTGTGATATCACTTAACAACAAACAGTGGACAAGGGGAGGGGGATTTCTTCTCATAAAGTTACGTTACTGTGTCAAGGTGTGCCAACAGTTTTGGTCACCATTGTAGATGGCATTATTGTTTTCTAGCTTAAAGGGACAGTATTGTCACGATCAGAGCAGACTTTCAATAGGGCATGGATTCGGTGTCCTAGTTTAAGATGAACACAGTGACTGAAAATTACTGACTCATTTATGCAGCAGCAAAGGTAATATGACCTTATCATGGGATATTATTTTGAGTCACTGAGTTAATCTGAAACTATAGCACTCCGATTCCATGCCCTGTTGATCGTGACGATATTGCCCCTTTAATTTAAATTATTAACACTAATGAAAAACACTATTGTTTTCTATACACTCACTGGCAATAAGTATTGCAACATTGAAATTCACACCAAAGACTTTTTGAAATTTGAAAATACTTTTGGCCAGTGAGTGTATATAAAGACTATAGGTAAAACTCACAAAGATCCAGGGGCCCTCAGCAAAAATAAACTTAACACCAAGGTCAAAGCTGAATCTCCAGTATCTGGCATAATTCAAGAGCCTCAAATCTTCAGTCTAGGTAGTGGGTATCCATGAGTTGTAAGGTATGATACGGTGTGCTACCCGGACGTACATGAATGCTGTAAAGAGACAATTCCAGATAACAAGTCTTAGAAAGACGTCACTCATATACATCTCTGCAATAACATTTGAGTGTTTTCCGCCTACCAGCAGAAATGCTTTAAAGGTCATGCATGTCAATTCAATATGTAAAATCATAAGTCTATTACCTACATGAAGTGTGCCAGCCTACTGTAATCCATATTAGTCTACATGTTATATTGGTAGTTTTTATTGGTTACCAAGAAAACATGCATGTAGTAAGTAAGTAATTTGTCTACAAGCACAGGACAATTCAATTCTAATCAAGTGATTTCATGAACAGTATACATTGCCGATAAACCTGTACAGTTGATTCATGGTAAAATGCTCTCAAATTTAATGCTCTTCTGTGCCTAATATTCTCCTTTAAAGATACATTTGGGAGAATAGAACCACGCTGTTTACAACAGCATTATTGTAGCCAAATGAACATGCAACATTTAGCAGTGCTAATAACCATACTTCTCACTAACTATTTTCACTTGGGTTTGAATTTTTGATATGATACTGTATGTTTGGTGGTCATGGGACTATTCTATACCCACTGCATTGGCTGCTTTTTTCAAATAAATAAAGACAATGGCTGATCACTATAACAGTGGCATGTCTGCTATCACGTTCAGTAGTGACACGGATGAACGATTACCTATAATGACATACCAGGGACCTGCATGCCCTATAATGTACACCAAATCTCAGCTGATTGCACTCAAACAGGGCATCAAGAGTAAATGGAAATTTTTTCAGAGGTTTTAACAATCTCAAGAAACTGGACTTCTGCACTGCAGAAAGCAGGTGCGGCGTGGGCGTCATATCCCGTCAGGTATCCACGATATCCCAGGACAACCCTCCAACTAAATCCAATTATGTACCGTCTGGTGTTAACCTCCACGTTGCTCACTGGAATGCCCATTCAATCTGCAAAGACACTGGTGTTTGTTGATTACGTTCTAAGCAATGGCTTGATATTGACCACCCTGTTGCGATTAATGAAATAACACCACCTGGTTATATACTTTCATTAACGTCCCACGACCAGGCGATAAACATGGAGGAATTGCTATTCTGTATAAGTCACAAATTGTCTTACAAAAGAGTGACTTAGTATTTGAAACAAATACATTTGAATATGCAATAGCATCATACGGAAATCACAGTGTTAATTTTGTTGTGCTATACCGACCACCACCATCGGCAAAAAATCAGCTTAAAACATCAACGTTCCTAACCGATTTCGACAACTTCATTGACTGCTTGAATGTGTTGCCTGGGAGACTTCAACCTCCATTTTGATTGTGCTGAGAAACCCGAATTAGCCCACATGTCTGCCATTCTTTCTGCTTCAGGATTGAAGCAACATGTTACTGAACCCACCCATTCACTTGGTCACACTCTTGATCGGATCATCACGGATCAATGATGAAGATAATTTCGTGATGAACCACAAGGTTGACATGAACAATCTGTCTGACGCCATTTAATCTCTTGTAACCTTAACATCATAAAGCCAAGACTGATGGTGACTTAAGCTCTATCGCAAATACAACAAGATTGGCCGTGATTTATCATATCTGTTACAGAAGCATGTACTCACGCCGTGACAACATAGACCATCTTGTTACCAAACTTGATTCCGCCATTACAACAGTTCTCGATATGCACTGCGCCTGCTTTCTCTTCCACCAAGCCTAGGCGCTACACCCAAGTGGTACAACAACCTGGTTGACAACGTGAGGCGATGAGCGCGTCGTTCTGAGCATAAATGGCACAAATCCAGATCCCAACACTGACAGACTCGTTTTGACACTGCCAAGCGTATCGTCTGTGAGACACTCGCTAAGGTGAAACAAATTTCTACAAGGAATCCCCTTTGAAATCAACTCCCAGGAGGAAATCTTCCGCATCCTAAAGACCGGTCACCATCAGCAAGTGCCTTCCATTTCACTCGCCACAAAGTGTTAGCCAACAAATTCAGTAAATTTTTCGAGAGAAAGTTGACAACATCAGGTCACATTGCTGGTCATCAAAGCTGCGGACACGCAAAACCGGGTTTGAGCACTGCCCCAAACCACACTCAGTTCAATTTTGAAACCCTGTTACCCCGGATGAGCTCTTGAAGTGGCAAATCAACCAATAAATCCTGTCGTTTGGACCCTATTCCTACATGGCTTTTCAAGCATCATATTACAACTCTGCTCCCAAAGTTGACTGAGATTGTCAATACTTCCCTTCACTTGGGTGTTTTCCTCTTGCAACTATAGGAGGCAGCGATCACTCCTATTCTTAAGAAACAGTCGCTTGACAAGGATGTACTTAAGAACTATCGCCCAGTATCAATTTGCGCTATCTGGGTAAACTCATCGAATCAGTGGTCTCATCACAATTAACCACGGTATCTTGACAACCGAAACTGCTCGATCCCTTACAGTCAGCCTACAAGAACCGACCATAGTACCGAGTCTGCTCTGCTGAGAGTGCACAATGATATCGCCGTGTGCAATGGACATAAACATGACCATCTTCATCATAATGCTTGATCTTTCCGCCGTTTTGATACCACTGAACCATGACATCATGCTCCAACATTTCTGCGTAACGATTTGGAATCACGGGACTGCCCTGAAATGGTTTTCATCATATTTTTCTGGACGACGCCAATCAGATCTATATTGCCGGTGCTGCCTCCGATTGCAAAAAATAAGAACTTTGGGTTCCCTCGGGATCAATCATTGGGCCACGGGCTTTCACTATGTATACAGTGTGTCTCAAAAAATGCAAACAAAATTTAACGGAATGCCAGGCGTAGAATGAGTAACCAGCATAGATAATATAGGAATGGTTTGAAAGATACACCTTTCCACTTTAAAATGAGACATCAAACGTCCAAATCTGATAATTTTTGACAGAGTTATGAGTACTTTTCCAAGAGAGGTCAAATTGACGATATATGGCAAAAAAAAATCATTTTCCGGTTTCTGGTCTTCACGCATGTCACATCAGACCCTCGAGTCAGCTTTTTTATTTGTATTTATTTTTTCTATTCTTTGTTTTTGCTATAAAAATGTTCAACTGCAGCCAAAATTGCTGCATTGATTGGAATTCTGCCGTGCTGTGTTTTACACGACATAGGGGTATGAACTTTTACCCAATTTGTATTTGGCTATAAAGGGAACAGACACTCCCTCCAAATGTATTCTTGTTAGACAAGAAATCTTCAAACAGACTAGAAGTACTAACTTCACATTAAGTATCTTTTGTATAATAATTTTGTAATTTAGCAATTACCAAAGATGTACCTTCCCTTTAAGTATGTGCATTGCACCGAGAACAAACTTTTAAAGATCACCAAAGTTTGTTTTACAAGAATAATTAAGGAAAGTAATTATAGTGAATCTATGATTAGCAAAGAAAGCCTTGGAGAACATTTGTTATTTATTAGCAAATAAATTGGGCATTTTAACTGGTTTTTATTTTAGTAAAATGACATGCATGAAATAGAAAATGTTTTCAGATCCATCATTTTTAAGTACACACCTTGGATCCATCAAATCATCAGGTAGATGTGTCCATCTTGGAGACAGCAATGTATTATCTATGAGTCCTGTTGAGGTGAATGAAATGTATAGCTTCACATAATCAGTATTCACATACAAACTTATTATTTTCTCATCACTACTTACAGTACATGTATCACCAACGCTGATGTTTTTTTTCAAGAATACCAAAGTGTGTATAGGGGCTTTATAATATTCGACTCGAGTTGGACTTGAGTTAAAGTCTGATTCAAGTCTGCTAGTAAGCACAGGTACATAGCATACGTACATGTAGATGTACAAAACCAGGTCACCTATAAAAATAATAGATTTATTAACAAAATAAAGAATTTCAAAGACTGATCGAAAATACAAATGGTCAAGTCCACAGATTTGGCAAACTCCCCCCCCCCCCCCAGCAAACTCACCCCCTGTCAAACTCGACCAATATAACAAATATTAAAAAGTTGACAGGAACAAACTTGCACTAGCCTCAATGGTAACTGTTAAGGGTTTTTCTAGTGATATTTCATGTGACTTTTAACATGTTGTCATTGGTGGCAGATCGGGAAGCAACAATAATATGTCACGTCACATACACATAGCACATACCACTTCACTATGACACAATAGAAGCAGCCTAATGTTGAGAGCCTTTAGTCAAGGTGCACACAGCAATCCCAAAACACAATGTCCAAAAAAGCTACAAGTTAGGCCAAATAAAAAAAAAAAACATGTTTAGCGTCCTGCCTTTCTGAAAAAAGGTTAGGAGGGCTTTTTTTTTTTTTTTAAATGGCCGCCCGACACATTTTTAAAGACAACCGGCCGGGCTATTTTTCAAGATGGCTGCCAGCTTTTTTCAAAATGGCCGCCACTTAGACTCAGGAAATGACATATTGGCTGAGATCTGTTAAAATCTGTTAAAATCTGGCTGAGATCGTTAAAATGTATCCTTTTTTTTCGTTAAAAAAAAAAAAAAAAAAAAAAAAAAAAAGGAGGCGGCCTCTAAAAAGGAAGCGGGCGGGGACGCTAAACATGTTTATTTTTTTATTTGGCCTTACAGTCTGTTCTGTGGACGCTACTACTGAATTATTCATAAACCTCCGGTAGTACATGTATGATTAATTTATGTTTGCAAATTTATTTAAACCAATCACCATAGGCAAAGTGTTGGGAACATCTATATTTAATTAGATAATATCATAACAAGTTAGTAATAATGCATTAACATTTCTCTAACAAATCGGTAGAGAAATATAAAAAAAAACACAAGACCACAGAACATTATTGAATATTACATGAACACAAAGGATAAACTACTGCACTTGACACTTGATAGTTTACATTTTTGCCAGTGTGACATTAGGCAAACGAGATTGACTGCTTTGAAATAAACAATGACCTTTAACCTTTACCGCCTACAGGCATTTCCCAGACACACTGCTGAAGGCAACACTATGCAACAACAGAAAAGTGTACAGGCTGCTCAATGCAACAAGATCCAGCAGCTAGAACAATGGTTTCTTTTGTTCTCTGCTGAGGGTAACAAGATGCAACAACATTTTACAGTTGTTACATCTTGTTGCATTGAGCATGGTTAGGGTTCATGAAAAAAGAGAGAAAAAAGAGAGAATTAAGAGAGTTGCACTAACGGTACATAATAAAAATGGCATCAAGCTTACTTAAAAATAATAATAATAAAATAATAACAACATTAATAATGGCTCAAACTACATTAGGTCAATTCCATAGAAAGGTTCCACATGCCCCAAATTTAAAAAAAAAATTAATCCTCTAATGCTTCTGATCCCTAACAATATACATATCAGACTATCCAAAAACACTTTTTTGTCATCTGTAGGATGTCTATGCACAAAATTATCACACATTGAACACGGAATTCTGTTTTTGTGTATTTTTGTTGTCATTTTTCATGAAAACTTAAAGATTCAAATAAATAATTAGAATAACTGAAATATATTAATTTATATTGTTTTCTGAACAATTAGTAATATGTTAAACAATAAAATTATTTGTTTGTACATATATTTAACAGACTGCTAATATTATGAGCATTGATGTATGACCCCCCTCACAATGTCCCGTGAGTCACGAAGAAATGGTAAAAGTGGATTCTCAAAAAGATGGGCAATGGGGTTATAATTTTTTCCTATTGTATCTAGAGACTTCATCTCAATCAGGCACCATACTGCTTAGATTTTTTATTACTATTTAAGAAAGTATGAGTATCAAAATATGTCCCGTGAGTCATTTAATGGCGATGTCCGTGAGTCACGAAAAATGGTAAAAAGTGGATTCTCATAAAGATGGGCAATGGGGTTATCTTTTTTTTTTCCTGGCTATCTCCTAGAGACTTCATCTCAATCAGGCACCATACTGCTTAGATTTTTTATTACTATTTAACAAAGTATGAGTATCAAAATATGTCCTGTAGTCCGCGATGTCCCGTGAGTCATGATGTCCAGTGAGTCACAATGTTGCATGATTCACAATATCAGGCCAATCTCTGTTATTTGAAATGGTCACTTCAATGGAAATTTGTCTCCACATAAAACAGCTATTGAAGCAACAACATGTACTCAAGCTAATAACCCCCTCCCCCTCACCCTTCTGCTATTTAACACCATGGAAATCCTGAATAGTCCAGGAAGTTTGATGGATTTTTTTTCTCATGGATTTTCTGACAAGATATAATGATGCTTAATTTCAATCAATTACAATTTCTTTCTACTGTACTGTTTTCATTAAAGACCCATATCTCTTGTGCACAAGAGAATTCCACATCCCAGGATACCTAATTCTGTATTTGTCAATGCTCCATACATAATCCATTCAGCTGACCAGTAATGCAGATTTCTGACATAATTGGGGTGGGAGAAAAGGGCCTTTGAGCTTTTATCCCAAACATGAGCCAGACAAGCTAACCACTGTAAACAATCAAAACATTTCATGGAATTTTCCATGTGGTTCATGGAATTTTATAAGTGCAAAGGTCAATGAACATGCACTGATTGGATTTGGAGATCTCATTCTGAATTGTTATCTCTTTAGTAGATGTACCCGTACTGTGTGGGGTATGTGTTCTAACAATAGTGTGTGGAGGTATGACTGATCAGTGTGTTTGCTAATGAACTTTGTGACAGTATGGCTAAGACTAATGCTGAGAGACAACGTAATAGGAGAGAAAGACTCAAAACAGAGGGCAACTTTGAACTGTATAAAAATAATAATCTTTTTAATTCTTGTTAATTTCTTGTTTTTACAACTTTAACCCTAACCCTACAATTATCAATTTCTCTAACCCTTGAATTTTATAGTTTTATGAGATATTTTATTCATCAAGGGGTTAAACCATGGAGGAAGGAAATGTATTTCGTTCCGCCATGGTTAAACCAATGTCAAGGTGCACAGGAGCAGCACAGCAAAGTGTATTAACTAATTCTAAGCTCAAAAATTGCAACAAAACTCTCAACACATATATATGTTTATCTGCTCATAGATACATGTAATGTCCCGTGAGTCACGTTACTTCATTTAGCAAAACTTGGATATGGCGGAAGATTTGTTTTTTTTTGCTATTGTATATTGTAAAGGATACAGTCGTGCAAATATTTCAATATAGTAATGAATATTAAGGGTATCAGAACAGATAAATTTTTGCGAACTTTATTTAGAACATGGAAATCACTGCCCTTTTTTGTCCCGTGAGATACTTCTAACCTTTTCCTTAGTTCCACACAAAATATATGGATGAATTTCTGAATACTTTCTACTATGTTAATATCATCATTAGTACTTTATAATTGAATGAAGTTTCAGTAGTTACTCTGCTTCTATATTTTTGTCAGTCAGTTAAAGATTCAAATTTGCTATCTTTTGTCCTGTGAGTCACGCTGGAATTGGCCATTAATGACTTAAACTACAATTTAATACTTAAATTTTTAAGTCCACAAAACGTTAGCTGGTCATACAAGGGCACTTTGTTTAATCTCTTTGAATTGCTTTAGTTCCATGTATGGCTTTATTTTCTATTAAGAAAATAAACAAATGTACTGGGCATTTAATGTAGCTGGACAAATGTAGCTGGACTTTGATACTTGTCAACTCTTCAATGAGATTCCATTTATTTGATGGCAAAATGAATTACAACAAATTTCAGTTGTAGATACACAATACAAATATGCAGAGCGCAGAGATGCCAACATTGAATTCCAAAAAAGAGTAGCATCTATTGAAAAAAAAAATTGAAAAAAAATAAAATAAAAATAAAAATCGCAAAAATCGCAAAAATCTAACGCTAAAAAATGCATGTCCGGATTTTGGGCAATGTCAGCGCCTCGGTGTGAACCCGCTTAGCTAAGCGGTAGTGGGACCGGGGGGCAGAGTAAATTGGAGGAAAATACTCAATGAAAAAATTATGAAATTATAACAATGCTAGACGTATCTTATCTTAAAAAGCTCACAGTAATGATCTTCCACTAACTTCTCTTTCTTGGGGTCTCGAAGGCAAATAACAAATTGATAGCCTTAGCTAGGCCTAGCCCTATCCTACCTAGCTCACCTGGGCCCAATTTCATGGTGCTGCTTACCATAGAATTCTGCGCTTACGGCGCCATAAAAAGCGTGTGATTCTATGCGCTGTAAGCGCAGAATTCCGCAGTAAGCAGTGCCTGCATGGCTGACACTGAAGTCGCACTTGCAAAGAAGCTTCGAGAAATTAAAAGGTAATGCACGCATGTATACACGTGTACACACAAGCTACCTCACAGACAACCTCATTCCCCACGGGTATGCTCATTCATTATTCCCATTATGTAATAGAGATCAATGGGTACGATCTTGCAAATAATGTACAGATGTACAGGCAGGGTACGGGTACATGTGGTAGGTAGGCAGTCGAATCCATCCAGCGCGCTTGCGCTTGTGTGTGATACGTACATAATCGTGTGAATTTGCCGCTAATCCCGCTATCGTCCCTTTTTACCACCACTGCGGTTTATATCTAAAAGGTTGTTTTGTTTTTTCATTTTTAAAATTATTTTTCATCATTTTCATTTCCACTTAATAGTTCATTCAATGTTTGCTTGTATTGTAACTATACTGGGGCGGCTTGTTTAGCATTTCAATGAAGTATTATCGTAGAGTCATATTCAAGGCTCAAAATCGTATTTGCTACGCCCAAATCGTGTATGTTAGCATCTCTGCAGAGCGGCGTGTCCATTTTTACACAGCCATGTAAAGTCATTACCTTGCAGTTTAGTTTCAGGCCATGTGCTATCATTGATCATTCAACCATAGCCAGTGGATATGGTAGCATATCAACACTGGCAAACAAATGATTTAAAACGTATGATGAGCCAACAAATGAAAAACAAGTTGACAAAATTACATTTTCAGAGATTACAATGAAACTACCATAATGTGAGGTATTGCTTTTTAAACAAATTTAGCTACAGTCTCTGGGGCAACTAAACCAGCACAGCCAATTATGCGACATATCACATACAACATTATGTTACATGTACTTACCTTCTGTACCATGTTGTCCATGAAAGTTTGAATGATTTCTCCCTTCAAAGACCTTTATGAGACACACACGCCCCTCAACAATCAAGCAAAAAATCCCATCTTTGAAAGACTTTGTAGTGAAGACACCATGCCCTGTAGAAGTAAAATTATCACAATCCATCAGCTAGTATCATGTAACTGTCATCATACAGATGGGTTAAAATACAAATGGGTCATTCCATGTTAATTGCTAAAATTTTGTAGGATATTTGGTATAAACCCCTTGAATCCAAATTGCGCGTCTCTTGGCCATTTTATTTTAGAGATGTGGATTAAAAACCCTCCTACATGTGTGTTCCACAAAATTCCACAAATTAGCCCATCTGTTACATGTGTGTTTTAATTGCATGCGTTCCACGATGTTTTGCATACTATTTTTTCAGTGGCATATCAGTACCACAAAGTTCCACTGTACTAGTCACCTACTGAGTGTTCCACAGAGTACTGCATGGTAATATGTGGAACTGGCCTGCTATGCATATACTGTACATGTTTGTTTTTCAGAGGCCATGGTACTATGTGGAACTGTCCTGTTAGGCTGACATTATAATCTGTTTGTTTTTTGTTTGCTTAGGGTCTTACTGGCAACAATTTCTTGTCTATTCAAGGTAGTATGTGGAATAAATAAGGTTTTTTTTCACACATATTGTTTTTTTCCTCAACTTTTGTACAGTGTTTGTTTGGTGGGCTCAGATTCTTTCCATTATAATTCCACAACCAAATGTCCACATTTTGCTCTGCCAAGATATTCTTCAAAATTCCACAATCTGCTGTGGTATTAGGTGGAACCCCAGTACACTTTGTCAGAGTAGTAAACATATTCTTCAAAATTCCATGTGGAATTATGTGGATCCCCAGTGTACATTGCCAAAGTAGTACACATATTCTTCAAAATTCCACAATCTGCCGTGGTATTAGGTGGAACCCCAGTACACTTTGTCAGAGTAGTAAACATATTCTTCAAAATTCCATGTGGCATTATGTGGATCCCCAGTGTACATTGTCAGAGTAGTACACATATTCTTCAAAATTCCACACAAGTAGAATTCTGTGGAATTTTGTGGAATAAATCAGTTCTGTATAAAAGTGCACTGACAGTAGGAGGGTTTTAATTAATCAACTTTTGCCTACATGTAATTACCGTGTGACTTCAAACAGACTATACATGTATGTATCTCTTGTCATACAGTATGTAAAGAGATTTTATATCATTTTAAAGGTCTTTTCTAGCCCAATCTTTTAGTCTTTGAACACACTTTCATAAAAAAAAAACATAATAAAAATTTTGGCAATGTTTGACCAACACTAGTTTCATCCAACACTACTGCACAACATAGGAACAACTTCAGTAAATTCGATGATGGATGGGTACTCCACAGTTTTTTAAATGGTGCAACAAGATGATGACGTGTGGTCATGTAAAATCAGTAAGAATTACAGGGGCAGTATTGTCACGATCAATAGGGCATGGAATCGGAATGTTAGTTATAGATTAACACAGTGAAAGCCATTATAACCCACATGATACGGTCATATTACCGTTGCTGCTGCATAAATGAGCCAATAACTTTCAGTCACTGTGTTCATCTTAAACTAGCACACCGATTATTTGCCCGTCGAAAGTCTGGTCTTATCGTGACGATAAGTGCCCTTTTAAGTCTGTGACATTCTAGGTTGGACAATATCTCGCCCCTAAAATGGAATATCAGAAATATGTGTAAAGTGGCAATTTTCAGTCTTGAGCCTCTTGTACGTCTGAACATACAATGATTCACCTTTAATTTAAAAAAATACAAGACAATGTATTTTACCAGTCAAATGCTTGACTCATTTTGACCTGTAAATGTACTTACTACAAGTAAGGTTTAACAGTGTTCGACTGTTAAGTGCATACATGTACATGTACATTGGCAAGTATACATGTACATGTATATCAAGATATTTGACTGATTTTGACCCTTGAAGTCACACAAGGGTTATGCAAGAATCAAAATAATGTTTTATACTGCAGTGCCTACTTAAAGACGGTTGTCTTGTTTGTTATAAATTGTAATTCATGGTTTTATTGCCTACCCTCCCACAGGATGTTAGGGCAAGAAAACCCATCTCTCCCATGTACCCTAATTGAAGCACCTAAGGCTACAATTATATAATCAACTCATCACTTACAAATGAAATTACAAGTTTGTTGTTTCAGTGAAGGATTCTCTTGTAAAATGCTGAATCTTAACCCTAACGTTCCCCAACCAGTTAAACTCCAACAGCAGGTTTTGTTGGAGTTTGATGGATTAAAATGCAGTGTACACTTGATATAGTGTTGGATTTTGATTGAATGGGAAGGTCATTTTGAATTTGTGCTGTCTGTTGGATTATGATGGGTGGTGTTGTATTTTGAAGGGTAGGAGAACATGTAGATGAATGTTGGTAGAAGAAGTGTACTGCACTATGGGCTTTATGTGGATGACCCATTGTTTCACATGTACTGAACAATGGGGTCAGTGTAAATACATGTTGAATGTGCACACACAACTGTCTGAGCCCATCAAAAAAACTGTAGAAACAAGTTGTGGGATTCATTAGGTACTGTGTTCCCTCTTAGTACTTTGTATTGTGCCAGTGTGCCCTCCATCAAATCCAACAGGTAAGGGCCTGTTGGAGTATGATGGTTAGAGTACTATTACTGTAAAGTGCTGTTGGTGTATGATGGGTTAGGTACTGTTACTGTAAGGGTGCTGTTGGTGTATGATGGGTTAGGTACTGTTACTGTAAGGGTGCTGTTGGAGTATGATGGGTTAGGTACTGTTACTGTAAGGGTGCTGTTGGTGTATGATGGGTTAGGTACTGTTACTGTAAGGGTGCTGTTGGTGTATGATGGGTTAGGTACTGTTACTGTAAGGGTGCGTTGGTGTATGATGGGTTAGGTACTGTTTACTGTAAGGGTGCTGTTGGTGTATGATGGGTTAGGTACTGTTAACCAGCAATGTCATTCCATAGTGTTGGAATTTGATGGACTGGGGAAGGATACTAGCACATAATGCTTAGGGGCTAGGGTTAGTATCTTTGTATAATCATTTTGTAACTTAGCAATTACCAAAGATGTACCTTCCTCCTAAGTATGTGCATTGCACCGAACAAACTTTAAAGATCACCAAAGTTTGTTTTATAAGAATAATTAAGGAAAGTAATTATAGTGAACCTATGATTAGCAAAGAAAGCCTTGGAGAGAACATTTGTTGTTGTTATTAACAAATAAATTGGGCATTTTAATTGTTTTGTTTTTTAGAAAAATGACATGCCTGAAATAGAAAATGTTTTCAAATCCATAATTTTTAAGTATGCACCTTTGCTTGGATCCATCAAATCATCAGGTGGATATCACCGTCTTGGAGACAGCAATGTATTATCTCTGAGTCCTGTTGAGGTGAATGAAATGTATAACTTCACATAATCAGTACTCACATACAAACTTATTATTTTCTCATCACTACTTACAGTACATGTATCACCAACGTTGATGTTTTTTTCAAGAATACCAAAGTGTATATATAGGGGCTTTATAATATGCGACTCGAGTTGGACTTGAGTTAAAGTCTGATTCATACAAGTCTGCTAGTAGCACAGGTACAAAGCATACATGTACGCATGTACGTACATGTACTGTAGATGTACAAAACCAAAGGAGAAAAAAAAAGACCTTCAAAGACTGATCGAAAATACAAATGGTCAAGTCCACAGATTTGGCAAACTCCCCCCAGCAAACTCACCCCCTGTCAAACTCACCCCCTACATAACAAACATTAATATGTTGATAGGAACCAACTTGCACACTAGCCTCAATGGCAACTGTTAAGGGTTTTTCTAGTGATGTGATAGATGATATTCATGTGACTTTTAACATGTTGTCATTGGTGGCAGATCGGGAAGCAACAATACATGAATGTGTACATCACGTCATCAGCAGCATTTGGCATTCAATCTACCATCCACCAACACCCACACCCCATTGTCAACTGGTACGCCTCAGCGAGCAGGCAACTCACACACAGCAGGAAACACACAACAAGAACAATGCCACGGTGGCAACCAATCACAACACATCACACAACAGTAGCACCAATCGGAATACTTCCCATTCTACACATAATCCCAGCAAATACTACTTAAGGAGTTGCATCGGCAAACCTCTTCATTCTCTGGCAGAAGATTAGAGCAGGCTAATCGAAGCGTTGAGAATAACCCGTGAAGTCCCATGGTTCTCCCTGAACCATATTAACCCGTCGAAGTCCCATGGTTCTCCCTGAACCATATTTCTCATAGTGACAGTAGAGAAAAAGCAGTTGCGAAACTTGGTTCTCCTTGAACCTTTCTCACTTAACGAAGGTTGAGATCTCGAGTTATCTGGTTCTTTTCAGAACCTGTACCTCAGCTTCACGTTAGTTGAGATAAACACATGGTGTTACCATGAAGCAGCGATGTCGATATTCCACCATGCAAAGCCTCAAAACTTATATTATTTGCATTTCTTTTTTATGATTGTTTTCAATTTTCAATTTTCAAATTTTTCAATCAGTGATAAATTTTGTGATCAATTTGGCACTGTTTTTACAATGTGGAACGGAAAAAAATTGCATTGCATAAATTTTTTTAACCAGTGGAAAAACACATTTATTTCCGTCTTTATTCTTCACTTAATGCATGGTATCAATCTCTCTTTATAAATTGGTGGTCCTGAAAAGGACCCGGTTTGTTTGTTGTCGGCTTGTTGTTGTGGCTTACAGGGCTGGACCTGTCAGGTACTTGCAGGCTGCCAGTAGTCGATGTTGTGGTAGCGGGCTTGGTAGTGTCCTGGCACAAGATTTTCCTTGAACCTGCCGGTACATCCGCCGCTGGTTCCGGCGCAGTCTCGACTCTTTTACGAGCTTGAGGCTGGGCTGGGCGTAATGGATTCAGCATGCAGGGAGCATGACGTTGTAGAATGGGATGGTGTGATCTGCCGCCCGACTCAGTCTCCGGTGCCAGCCCTCCACGTCGTTGTTTGTGCGAATGCTTCTCATAAACACCCGACCAGTCCCGTGGGCTCCAGGTTGAGCTTTCCAGCCCGTGGTGCAGGGTAGCTGCACAGCTCGGCCATGACGGGATCAGTCACACGCTGAGTTCCTCAAATGCTGGTTGGATATGTTCATAGGGGCAGGAGCGGGGTGACAGCAGCTGGGCCGATGAAATCCGCGAACTCCGTGCGTTGGACATGTAAGGTACTGCCAAACCGAGTGCCGAGGTTGAAGTAGGATTGGGACAGCTTGCAGCGGGTGCGTCAGGTTGAAGGTGTGTGGTGATGACATCCTCACAATGGCCTGCTGATTTGAAGATGTCAGCCTTGGCCTTGGTTATCTGGTGACTAAAACCAGCGTTGCAGCCCATGCTGCCATCCCTGGCAGCTCACACTGGAAGGCGTGCTGGTTCGTCCGAACAGGCTTACAGAAGAGGCAAGGATACTTGATAGGCCTCTTGAGCTGGAAAGTTCTTGAATCTTTACTTGACTGGAATCCTGTCTTGACACAGAATGATATATTCTGCTCGATGAGACTTTTTATAGACCTCAGAAGGATCCTGAGTATAATTCTATCAACCAACCAGGCGCTCAGTTTGAATGACCAACCTCAGTTTATCAAACACGCCCGTGTTAATGAGGTGCAAGGTGATTGGTACCGCCCGGAGTGGGCAGTATAGAAATTGGATCAATGGGTTCCCTCACACAAAAGGAATCAAAGCTTTTTGAATTTGATAACATGATATTGCAAGGACCGCAGTCTTAATCCCTTGAAACGTGATACATGTCTATAACTTTCGAGTACTATGACTATGAGTATGACTATGACTGAGTATGATGATGCCGCACGTCGGCGATGTCACAGGAGCAGGTTTGCAAGACTGGCTTAATCTCCTTTGTGCGTCATAATTGACTGGGTACGAAACGACTTGGGTACGAAACGACTTGGGTACGAAATGACCTGCTTCGAGGAATACATGCACAACGCCAGAAGGAGCGCATACACATACGATCCTACATCATGTCCTAAGGCTAAGTTTACAAATTAGGTCACAAACTTCCAGGCTAAAATCTCGGTAATTCAACAGACATGGAAATAGAGCAATACGTATTAGGAACTAGGAACATTAACTACTCATTGGTTGTACTCACGTTCATTATAACAAGACGCTCGGAATTGGGAAAAAGGTGTGGTAATACTATAGTAAATACATACACATGTACACTTTACGAAGTGATTATATAGTGATTTTTACGCGTATGGGGTGAATATGTACAGACTCTTGAGGGCGCTTATTTACTTTACCCTCTCACAAGTTTTAATGAATAATTCTTGAAAGACCAATAATGTGAAAGGTGATTAACATTTTGCAAAAAGTACTTTGAAACTTTGAAACATTTATTTTTGTTATGATGAGTGGCCTAATTTTGTATATGATCAAACATTGAGTTTTCTTTTTCAACTTTCTGTTGGGCGTTAGGAACATAACTATTTTAGCTGCAATATTCTTTAAAACATAAAACCGGTTTTTGGCATGGAGGATAGTGCCAGGCTATACAAATTCTGATAATCAGTGGCGTAACTCAATATTTATATCAAATTAAAGGTCTTGATGAAAGAAAATACAATGGTTTTTAAATCAAGAAAAATCGGACAGAGTAGTTTTTAAGGAATCCTGTTTTATTTAATCAAGTGCAGCATTCGATGAAGCCCGACTGTCCATACACTCTCCGCTCAAAACTTTCACTTATATATGATGAAAGAAAGAGGTGTAAAAATTCATTCAGACACACCGCTCATACTCTTTCAACTTGAAATTTCAACTCGAAAATGGTGTTTGCACTTTTTATCTCTTCGTAACTTCGTTGTAGAGAGTAGTATTGGAGATCGGAGCAAGCATGGGCTATGTAAAGGAGCCATTTTGACTCAATAGGGAAACCCCGTTTTCATGTCAATCACAATGTACTCAGGCATGCGACACAGCTCCGAAAGTGGATGCCCTCAGCAGAGCGCAGCAAATTTTACAGGCCAGATGGCCCGATCTTGGGGAACACTTCGCAAAAGGCTGGGCGGGACGAGAGTGGTTCATTCATAAAACCCTGAGGCTTTCGTACGTACTTCCGATTGCTATTTTATGTACATTGTTGGATAGCTGAGACTATAAGCTTCTCCAATGAGCTATTATGCAAGTAAGATTCCTGCATTAAACACAGAGGAAATGTATTCCAAGAGATTCGAAGTTGGATGAGACAAAACTTCCTGAAATTCGAACGATGAAAAAACGAGAATTTGTTCTGATTTGGATCACGTCAGCAATTGTCTAAAGTTTTCTCTTCCATTTTATTACAATTGGTGACTCTGGCAGATAACCCCTCATTACATGCACGTAATTTTGGGTGTTATATTTGGACTCGATTTCAATGACTTTAAAACCACATCTCCAACATTGTTCGTATATCATCAATTCATATCAGAAATATAAGCCGAATTAGGAAATACTTGAATAAAAGTGCTGCTAGAACAAATTATACATGCGTTTGTCACATCACGGCTCGATAACGGGAATGCTCTCCTTTACGGTCTCCGCAGAATCAAATATCTCGTCTTTAGCAGCACCTACAAAACACAGCAGCTCGTGTTGTGACTTTGTCCAAAAAGTCATGCCATATCACGCCAATCTTGAAACAACTGCACTGGCTTCCCTGTTTCACAGAGAATTGTTTTAAACTTATACTAACTTGTTCACAAATCTTTTAATAACATTTGCTCCAATTTATATTTCTGAACTGCTTAAAGTCTACACTCCATCACGTAATTTGCGCTCCCAGCAACATGTCACTCTTAAAGGAACCAACTTCAAAAATGGAACTGGGGTGATAGGTCGTTTTCTGTCGCAGCTCGAGACTCCTGGAATCATCTTCCAACTAAACTCAAATCTTGTCATGTAGTATAACCAGATTCAAGTCGATGCTTAAAACTCATCTTATGTCACAACTCTTCCAAAAGATGATGCTATATTGTAATTGCATTATAATTTGTAAAGGTACATGTATCTCGGTACATAATTTTTTTTTTTTCCCCTCATGCTATCATTGTATATTGTTTGTGTTAATTTTTTCTTTGTTTCCGCAGCTTGAGGCGCCCAGCAGAGGAAATGGATATGTGCGCGCTAAAAATCTTTATTATTATTATTATTATTATTAGGTAAAAGTAGTAGAATTTTTTTATTTAAAATGTTGATGTTTTTTGTTGCGGGCGATGCGCTGTGCGTGTGGAGGGCTATAGCACGACCATGCCGCCGCCACCACCACGCGCGCGTCGTACTAGGAAAGTAGTCTGGTTGCGGCCCAAGTGATCCCGCTGTGTTGTGCGTAATACACTGTGATTAATAATCGCGGTGAAAAACACAACACGGCAAAAAGTTGACAACCTTGGCCACATCGCATAGAGACTTAGTCATTAGAAAGCATTATAGATAAAACATGCGCGATCGTGTACGATGTTGGGCATGCTATTTTTAGAAACAGGGAAATTCTGCTTTTTGATACGTCACACACGAGTGAGGTCTTTTCGTGAGTATTATTTACGGTGAATGAATGCATGAAAATCTTGCGCTAACGACCTTCATTGGAAAACACGGCCCGCTTTGTTAGGTTGAGGGTCCACCGAAAGTTACACAAGCGGTAATCATCACCACAGACTATGGGCCCAAGTAGGAAAATCCTTTTAGAAGTGAAATTTGCCTCTTACCTCTAGGTACTCGATACTATTCTCACATAATGCTTACTTAGATGTGCTTTTACAAAGTTTTAATTGTTCCTAATTCAAAAACTTGCTCCGTAAGGAGTTATGACCCTTCAAAGTTAGGGGGCGATTGGGTTTGGACGATGATGCTTTTTGGGGGACAGTTTGGTTTTTATACACAAATGTAATAAACAAGTGCCTTCCAAACCATTTCGCCCCCTTCATATGTTCGCCCCAATTTTGATGTTATTTAACCATTTCGCCCCAATACACAAAAGCTGGAACAAACATACCACAGTACAGGAGCTAATAATTATGTGTTACCTTACCTGAGTATTGGACCACCATGGGATCTAGTATAACAATCCTACTAAAAAGATGTGCTCTTCACCTTGGTAGTCACAAATTAATCTTCAGGAAATACTTCATATTATTTTGGCTGTTCTCCCATGTTAAAAGTGGCATTCTTGAGAGTAAATTTGCCTTAAAGATTTGATTAGGGGCAACATGATTTGGGGGGCAGGTTGGTAAAACATAATAAAAAAATTTGCCTTTAACCTATTTGTCCCATTCAGTTTTATTACAAAAGAAATACACCCCAATAACCATTACAAGTGATAGACAAAATGCTTTCATCCCAGATGGATAAATTCGATTTAAATAGACTTTATAAAGGTATATTATTTAGATTGAAAACTACTCC
>CM055817.1:36872561-36898677 GCA_029582265.1 Zoroaster sp. YZ-2022 | reverse complement strand
CCTGTTCATAGGATTATCAGAGGAAAGCATTTTTTTTGGGGTAAATTAACCGACACAAAACTAAAATGAACCCACAAATTATTTCAAAATACAGGTTAATTCCTGATGTTCAGAATTTCAGAAATACCAACAAGTTTTGTGAAAGTTACACACTATTTTGCTAACAAGTGGAGGAGGCTGCCCTCCTGTCCCACCCTTTAGCTATGCCACTGTTTTCAATGTTTACAGTTCCCACTTGTCCTGATTTTCCCCACTTTTGAACCAAATATTTACATGTATCATTGAGTATTTTTTTTGTAACCAGGAGTTAATGATTCTCTGAAACTTAATAAAGATTCTCAAAAACTGGCCCCAAATTTCCTTTATTTCATATCAGACACCGAATTTATGTTAACTTTACAAAATGTAACAATATTTTGTAATTATTTGAGCACGAAATGTGCACGTTTTTTATTAACCATTTTGGAATTTTGCACAAAAATAGGTTGAAATTAGATTTAGTGAACAGTTTAATTTTTTTTTTTATTATACACGCTTTTACAAAATGGCCATGGACGCTCCGTATGTGGCCTGAAGAGGGCGCCGTTTTTGCTCCATTTTCATTTAAGTGAACAGATTTTAACGTTTAAAATCTTACAAAATGGTCGATGGAAATCTCCTTTTCAGGTATAGAAAAACTTCTAAGATACAGGAACGGTATGATTAATATGGAATATAAGGAGGTTGTTATGGATGTAACAGGGAAGCATTTCCAGTTTGTATATAAACTGATTTTATTCAATCATTGAAGCAACAAAATATATACAGAAGAATACATTTACATTTCTACACATTTTATGCACGACCAGTATTTAGCTGTTTTAATTATTAAAATTATTGTAAATTTACGTAATATTCAAAGTCGCTGCGGTGACGCGGTTTTTATTTTATTTATTTATTTATTTATTTTGCTTTTTGGCATAACATGTATACGCGGTTATTGGAGCCGGACCAAATTTCCCATACACAAAGTGTGGTGGCTAAGAGAGGTCGCACAATTGGGCAAACGTAATACCAATGTGAAAAAAGTCGTTCAAAACATATCACGGCAGAATTCCAAACGATCCAGCAATTTTGCCTGCAATATACCTTGATCACACAGCAGTCATCTTTGTTAGATTCCTTGTATACACGATGACAACGGTAATGTAAATCTCACTGAGCAAAAGGACCAGACTATTTTCCCTTCCAGCCTCTGTTTGATTTACATTGCTTTGAATGAAAAGAAAATGAACCGTGATAAAGATATATTGGACATTGAGGTGACGTGCTCAGAGACCAGAAACTGGAGACCACAAACTAAAAAGAACCTATCTATGTTAGTTGCTTACAAATTGTAGTATATTTTGTAATTATTTGAGCACGGAAATTTGCACGTGTTTTATTAACCATTGTGGAATTTTGTACAAAAAGAGGTTGAATTTAGATTTAGTGAACAGTAACATATTATGATACAAAACAGCTTTTACAAAATGGCCATGGAGGCTCCGTGTGTGTGGCAGAAAGCAGCGATTGTTTATTTCCATTCACGGGAAGAGTTTATAATCTTATAAAATGACACATAGTAATCTCTGTCGGTCCTGTCTGACGTCTGTCCTGACAAGAAGCCGAGGGGTGCATCCCACTAAATAAACTCCCATAAAAAACAATGCTACAAAATAAAAGTAACAACCAAGTACAAAATATTCAAAATAATTATTTAAAAAAAATACTTATAAAACTTAAATTTTTAAAACCAAAAGACATTTTAAAAATTGTTATTTTAAATTTAATGTGGATAATCCAGAAGCCCGTCGAGTTATTCTTGTCCCAATGGAAACCCCCTCTACACTAGTGAATACGTCCATACTGACAAGCATCCATTTTGGAAAAAAGGTCCATGCTACACATTATGACCATTTATTCAAGGCCTAGTGTATCCAACATACTCAAAATTGGAAGTCAAGTATCCCCAGGTCATGATATTGAACTATTTTTACACAGTCCCTCCCAATGTATGGGCCTCAAAGCTTTGTTTTTCAGAAAATATTGAGGGCATAACAGCTCAGCTGATAATATTTTAGTGGGGTGCACCCTGCATGAGGTTGAATTGATAGCGCCTCCTAATGATTATCAGTGTATGTAAATCGAGTACGTGAAATAAATAAGCAGATTATCTGCATACAAATGCATATTGACACCTTCATCTTTGTCATTCATATCTATTGAGTAGGCCTGTATTTTTTAAATGTATATAAAACTGCATAAACAGAGGGATACAAAGTGTATTATACAAGGACAAATTATGTCCATCATTACTAATTACCAATCACCAGAAGTTCGATTCTGAGGTAATAATATTTTAGAGGGAGATGACCAATATAATCATATAACATCCTCCAATATTTTCCCCACTTGCTACTAAATTATGCTATATTTTCGCTATATCAATTCTCTGTACCCTCTAAAATATATTAGGACACTTTATAATTTGTCATTATTGTATATTAAAACAATATGTCCCAGATTGCATCACAGAGCACAGAACTTCTGGGGCCCTTAATACCAACACGTTTGTGAATTTACCGACACGTGGGGGTAAGTGGCCTCCCCCGCCCACCCTTTGGCTACGGCACTGTGCTACAATTTGGCTACGGCACTGTGTTACAATTTGGCAACGGCACTGTACTACAATTTGGCTACGGCACTGTGTTACAATTTGGCTACGGCACCGTGTTACAATTTGGCTACGGCACTGTGCTACAATTTGGCTACGGCACTGTGCTACAATTTGGTTACGGCACTGTGTTACAATTTGGCTACGGCACTGTGCTACAATTTGGCTACGGCACTGTATAAGTTACAATTTGGCTACGCCACAGACAGAGGTAGTGTTGCCCTTTAGGGTAGTGTTGCCCTAATCTGTTAGGTCCATCCACTTAATTAAGTAAAGATGCTCTCGACAAATAGACACAATAAGATCAGAAAATAAACAATTGGTTCTTTGATTCGTAAAATAACAATGATTAGATTTATTTTTAGATGATTATCTTACTTTAAAACTATACAGAATTGTTGACTTTAATGAGTAGATACAGTGAGTATCACAAAATATAAACCGGCTTTATATCAATATTATATCCCACTCTTAACTCTGAATAAATGATTAAATAAAACCTTAATTATTTCATTTCATTCTATGTAATTCCAGTCTGTTCATTAAAAACAGACTACAAGCCATGTATGTCAAAAATGAACAATGAACAGTCGACGTATTAGACCGTATTACACGTAATGATACATATCACTGTAGGTAGAGGACATTGTAGGTCAATAATATATACACGTTTGCTGATTTTCATTTCAGTAAAGCTTTGAGTAAGTAACTTGAAATCTACATTATTTAGATTCCCTTTATGATGGCCTGCGTGCACTCTTGTGCACTCATATTTAAAAGTAAAACGGATAAAACCCGAAACAACGTACTTATTATAATATCTTATTGGTAAGTGTGACGTAATTCCAACGTAAACCACGTCTACTTCGCACTTGCTGGCTCCAACGATCACCAGAAGCCCATTGATATACATTGACAACCTATTTCTTTAAAAATGTATACAAGAAATTAGAAAGCTCGGAACTTACCTTTAACGTATGTGTTGTAAAGACCCAAATTCGTATTATACAAAGTCAATTTGTACCTCAAGAATTACGGCTTTTTGAACTTATCATGAATTTTAGGTTAAATTACACACAACGTTCAGCCAGCTTTGGAACCGAAGTAGCCAAAATAATGTTTGTACTATACCAATGCGCGTGCATGTAACATATCAACTTAAACACAAACAAAGCACAGAACTCTCCAAATACGTGTGGCAGCTCAAGATGAACAAGAAACCCTTCACGATCACGTGGTCCATCGTCACCAAAGCACAATCATACGACAACAAATCCAAGAGATGCAACATTTGCCTAACAGAGAAGCTTTCCATCATCAACGCCGACAAACGTAAACTCCTCAACAAGCGACCCGAGTTGGTATCGAAGTGCCGCCACGAGAACAAATTCTACCTAACCAATCACGACAAGTGAATTCTTTCACTCACGTCCGCCACACCACATCTTATTTCGTGCAACCGCAGAATAGCACTCAGTTGTCTGATGATCGCATAAGCGTGAAACTCGGAGTTACAACTACCGTTCCAGCAAGTCTTCATTCATACTACGCTCTGCATAGCATCGAGCACTCTGCATGAAGATAGCTCCCTCACCCAGTATACATATATATATATATATATATATATATATATATATATATATATATATATATATATATATATATATATATATATATATATATATATATATATATATATATATATATATAGATATATATATATATATATATATATACTGTTACGTACGGCGGGCGCACGGCAGAAAGAAAGTTGTGGGTTCGAATATCGCCTGTGTAGATTTTTGTTCACAGACGCTCGGAAAGCACTGAGTATACAGTGCTATACACACGTCGGTGTAGGGCAAAATGAAATCAATATCTGTTAAGTACACATTTCTGGTAAACATTTTTTTCAGCTGAGCAGCTAGCTCTTTCAAATCGGCCCTTGGTGTCAACACAGCATACAGGTTAGATATTGCATTACGTATTCCACATAACAGGCATTTAATCACTCATTAAATCCGATATTAAATTACTGAATGTCAATCTAATTAATCACATCATCTGTAATTAATCACGTCATCAAACATCCTGGACAATTCCAATTATTGTTGTAACATCATTTCAATAATTGATACTGTGCACTGATGTGTATCCTTCATAACTTAGCTGTGATTGGTCAATGCTGTCTTGGTGAGCGCGCCCTTGTCACGTACACCGCATATACCAGAATCAGCAACTGTGTGCGCGCCTTTTTAAGGATGAGCAGGCGGTAAATTGTTGGTAGAATTCTAGCTATACTTGACAACACGTATGTGTACTGTATGACAGGAGATTGACTCGTGATTTAAGTTTATCGATGAAAGAAGCTACAGCGAAATTGAAGAGATTTTTGTCTTGATGCTTCCATTAAAAACTGCAGAATGGGTTGGATTTTAGGAATACTGGTTGTGTACTGTATGTGTGCTCCATGCAATGGACAAATAGGTAAGTTAATACAATCACTCCTTTCTGTCTAGTTTACCATTAAAGAGAAGGTACAAAATTGGTAATACTTTATTGGCAAAATTGTCTGCCCAGTCTCTGAGTCAATATACAATGCAACCATGTGAAAGTTTCGTTTTTTTTTAAAGTGAATATGTGTTCGTTCGGCAAACACGGAATTCTTTATTATAACGTGGAATTGTTTAAATGTTTACAAATTCAGACTGGGGAATATTTGCCTGACTATTCTTAAAATCGATAGCACCTCAGACATAAGTATATCATTGCAAGGGATGCTTTATACCATCATAAACTTCACGTAATATCAGTTTAAAGAGACAATATCTTCACGATCAGAGCAGACTTTCGATGTCCTGGAATTGGTGTCCTAGTTAAAATAAACATAGTGACTGAAAATTACTCATTTATGCAACACCAAAGGTAATGCGACCTTGTCATGTGGGGTATTATTTTAAGTCATTGAGTGAATCTCAAACTAACACTCTGATTCCATACCCAGTTGATCATGCCGATACTGTCCCTTCAAGAGAGAAAAAAGTTGTGTGTTGTTTAAAATACCCATTATGAATTTCTCTCATCCAAGCTCGAAGCGCAGGTTCCATATTATTTTCATCAGTGCCGTAGCGAGGATTTTCTGAGTGTGTGTATGTGGGGGGAAATTTTTTTTTTTTTGGGGGGGGGGGTAAATTTATTGATATAAAACTTAAATGAACTAACAAATTATTTGAAAATACAGATTGGATTCCCGACATTCAGAAGTTCAGAAATACTAACTATAGTTTGTGAAGTTACAGACATACACTGTTTAGCTAACAAGTAGGGCCGGCCAAACCCTTCCCCCTGTGGGTACGCCACTGATTTTCATTATTTACAAAGTAACACCTTAGCCAGCATGATACCTCCCAGACTCCTTTACCTAAACAATTGATTTAATCCAAACAAAATCACAAGCCTTTTCCTAAAACTACATTTGTGCATTGAAACAGGCCCTTGAACACTTCAATATAAACTAATTATAACAAATCGGCCTACACGGACGTAGCTCTACAGTATAAACATAATTTGTTTTGGTGAATGCACTTTTATTTGGATACCAATCTACGATTACGATTTTGGAATTCAGGTTTTGACGCCCATTTCCTTTCTTTTCTGAAAGTGGATACTTTATGGAGACTATTTTCTTCAAGGTGGGTGATCCCAAAGATCTGTTTTCCTTAATCTAGTCCCTTTGGAAATGTTCCGAATTCCCCCCAAAAAATAATTATGAAAATAAAAAATAAATAAAAAAATTCGAGTTCACCTTTTTAAGTGTAAAACAAAATGTTCTTTATTAAAGTTAACTTTACATTATTATTTCTCAACATCAATAGATAATAAATGTCAAAATATTAAACTTTATAAGACATGTCTCTTTATTGCCATGCATCATATGCGTCATGCTTGGCTGATTTGTCGGTATCCGAGAAGTCACTGGAATTTGTTTTTGAAACCGATACCGATCCCGAAAGATTTTTACTTTGCCAAAATACTACCAAATTCTGTTTTTTAAACAACACCACGTTTCTTTCGTCGCCAGCTAAAGACTATATGAATATTTAATTTCGAGCTATTTAATTTTAATTCAAAAAAATCAGTAGTTTTAAGTGCTCGATAAAATATCGAGGCTGACTTTCACTAAAGGCTGTTTGTGCTTACGATTCTGCAAGCCTCGATTTCGAGTCAAGTAATTGGTATAGTCATGACGACGTCCGTCTGGCCAGCCAGTCGGTGAGGCTGCGCTACCGTCCTGCCGGCCAATGAGGCTACGCTGCCAGAAGGCAGGATACTGAGCTAGATGACTCTAAATGTACTGAAAGTGACTGTGCGCGGGCAACGGGTTTATGTTTGTTCATTGTTTTTGACAAATTAGATGGAATTATTTTCAATTTTGTTTTTAAATTATTTTTGTGTGTGTATAAAGTTCACATTATTCCCGCTGATAAATAGGGTGAAAAAACAGCAAGAACAAGGTTTTTGAATTGTTGGTCTGTTTTTAAAAAGAAATTTACGGTTAAACCGCAAACCATGTTTTTCCCCGATTGAAAGCCAATAACGACTTTCCCAACATTTATGAACTACACTCTTCGTAAATAGGACCTACTTTATATAGGCTACATATTTCATGTTCCTTAGAAAAGGTCATGATTTGCCCTCCCATATTTTTGTAGCATTTACATGTAGCATTGAGTATTTGTGTTTGTAACCAGTAGAGTTAATGTTTCTCTAAAACTAAATATAACATTCTCTAAAACTGGCCCCAAATTTCCTAAAATTTTCCAAAATGATTTTACATTTCTAAAAAAATTGAGGTGGGTCTGGGGAACGGTTAGGACAGGCCAACGTTCATGGCCGGTCATAGAAATTTAGAATCAGCCTTTAAAATGTACACCCAATTCTCCTCGCAAAAGGAAAATTTACACAAATTGACAGGAACTCAAATCCTTGAGGATATATATATATTTTTTTAATTAAAAAAAAAATAATGTTTTTATCCCACGCCGTAATGATTGCAGAGGGGGATTAACAATGCAATAATCCATCCAATCAATTTAAAAGATGATGATGATGATGATGATGATGATGATGATGATGATGATGATGATGATGATGATGATGATGATGATGATGATGATGATGATGATGATGATGATGATGATGATGATGATGATGATGATGATGATGATGATGATGATGTCAAACACCTGATTCCATTCCCCAATGTTCACGATAGATTTTAGCTAAATTTCTTTCCCACATATGCTCATATGTAACACTGTCAATTCAATATTCATTTTGGTTAAGAGCAACAGATGAAAAAATCTTTTGATTAAAGTTAACTTTACATAATTATTTCTCAATCATCAGCAGATAATAAACGTTAAAATATTCAAGTTTGTAAGACAGATCTCTTTATTGCCATGCATCTTCAATATGCTTGGCTGGTTTTTCGGTATCGGAGAAGTCACCGCGCCGAAATTTGTTTCTGAAAGCGATACCTATCCCGAAAGGTTTTTACTTTTGGAACCGTTGCCAATCTCGCCCGCAAAAACCACTGGGTCATTCTCCCAGTATTATCGTGAGACTCGCCCGGAAAGCAGTGATGAAGCTGCAGTCCTAAAAAAACTGCCATTGTTAACTTCCTAATCCATTGACAAAGGAGTGTTCGCTTGGGACTTGTGGGACCTTTTGAATTGCCAATTAAGCCTTTCCATTGTGTGAATGGATTAAGGTCTGGCCATGTCCAGCCAGACAAAGCGGTTACATCAAACTATAACGTGGCCAGCTTCTTCTATTGTTAAGGTTTTTTCTAAAGGTCTGGTAGGAGACTTGAAGTAAAACAAATAGTGAGGGCGTGAGTTTTTGCGGGTGAGAATTTAGATTGTTCCGTGTGGAGTTACCTGGCGAGATTGGCTAAGGTCCCATATCAAAATACTACCAAATTCGGTTTTTAAAAGAACACGACGTTTCTTCTGTCGCCAGCTATAGTCTCTATATGAAAATTTTATTTCGAACTATTTTATTTTAATAAAAAACAATAATTGTTATAGTCATGACGGCGGCCAGCCAGCCAGCCGTTTAGGCTGCGCTGCTGTCTAGCCGACCAGTGAGGCTGCGCTGCCTTCCTGTTGGCCAGTGAGGCTGCGTTAGATGACTCTAGTTGTACTGATAGTGACGGTACGCGGGCACGGGGTTTCATGAATTGTTTTTTCACAAAATAAATTAGATTGAATACATTTTTTATTATTATTTTTGTGTATAATGTTCACATTATTCTCCTTTGATAATTAGGATTAAAAAACAGCAGTATTAAACAAAGTTTTGAATTGTTTTTCTGTTCTTAAAAACTATGTTTTTTGCGACTGAAAGCCCTTAACGACTGGTGAAAATTGGCAAAATTGTCCCTTCATAAATAGGCCCAAGTTTATATAGGCTACATATTTCATGCTCCAAATATGTGGTAACAGTGTAAAAAGATGTTTGAATTGATTCCAATAAACATGGGCCCAAAATTTCCTTAAATGTTTCACAATTTTCCCAACACTATTCCAAAATGATTTGAAATTTCTCAAAATTTGAGGTGGGTCTGGGGGACGATTAGGACAGGTCAACGTTCAGGGGCGGTCATAATAATAATAATAATAGATAATAATGGTCACTTATATTGCGCCGTTATTCGCCAAGTTTGACGCTCGTGGCACATGAACATTATTACCCCTGTCATCGGGCAAGTTATATCATTCCTAGAACCATCTCAACTCCCTGGGGAGTTTGCAAGCTTACACAAGCTTACACAAGAACCATCTTTGTCCTTACATGTCACCATTTTTCACCTTTGATGAAAAGCAAGTAAGTGTCTTGCTGAGGGACACAAGTATCACTGTCCCGGCGGGGATTCGAATCCACATTCTGACGACTCAGAGCACAAGTGCGATGCAAGTTCGTTGGCACCACGAATTAAAATTAAAATTTAGAATCATTCTTCAACATTTACACTCTAATTCTCCCTGCAAAACGAAAATTTACCAAAATTTGCAGGGGCTCAAATCCTTGCGGATAGGATTTGTATCCCACCTACTAATGATTCTAGAAGGGATTACCAATGCAATAAATCCATCCAATCAATCCGTCGCATATAGGTGCCAAAGTGACCACTATTTTGGTGGTTCTGAGATATTAACTATTTTAGGGTCCTAAAAGTGTACATTTTCATCTCTACTGGTTTTAAAACGTATATTTACATGCTTTTTAAGATCAGTAATAATTCAAACGACGAATCAGCACAATCTATCAAATTATTATCTCACGAAGTGACGTAACACTGTTAAACTATACTCTGTCCTTTACTGTTTATAACACAGTTATGTTGACACGAAACCTGTATTAACATGCTTAGCATACAGTGCGTATCATACAGTGCATATGATTTTTGATACAATGAATCCTTGTGTACGTATATGCATGGTACAAGTCTAATCGTTTGCACGCCGATAATTTGTGGCGCGAAGCGGCACACGCAATGTTATTTTAGTAGCCGACGAAGCGATGAATCGCGCATTGAATAAGACCACTTGTGGATATGAAGTAGCGGACAAAGTGACGAATTTTGTGTAAACAAAACACAAACTTGTACGGCTTTGATACAAAATCATAAATAAAATTCAACTAGGGCCTATTAAAAAATAAATAAATAAATAGTTTCTTTATGTGTAAACATTGAATAATAAACACCGAAAACGAGTTAAAACGATTTTCTCAGAACAGCATTTTGCCGATTCATCACTTCGTCAGCTATGCGTCGAATTTACCAGGCTTGAGTTACAATTTAACCATATTTATTCTGCATAGATATTCAACCTTTTATGATAATGTAGATTCATACTGTGCTCTCACCTGATTCCATTCCCCAATGTTCACGATAGATTTTAGCAAAATGTTTTTCCTGCGTAAGCTCAAGTAACAATGTCAATCCAATATTCATTTTGGAATCATTCTGGCCCTTTAAAAAAAAACATCAGCTATTTTTTAGGTAAAGATCAAGAGATCATTTTCCAGAATGGACTCAATAAAACTATTTTTATAAGTAGCTCATAGCTCACAAATGCTCGCACAGAGCTTCCTGAATGCAAAATCGTCGACCCACGCCATGAGTGTGCTTCGCTTGCTTGCTGGTTTGTTGGATTTGGGTACTCCCACTTTCATAATCATTCCGCTGCCGTTGGACTGAATAGTATTAATATGCCTGTCTTCTCAGCTTCATCCTTACACAATATACAACAATTTGAATACGTCTACATGATATTATAGCCATAATGGTTGTCACATCACCAGCAGTACAGATAATTAATTGTTAATTTCACTAATAATAATAATAATAATAATAATAATAATAATAATAATAATAATAATAATAATAATAATAATAATAATAATAATAATAATAATAATAATAATAATAATAATAATAATAATGTGTGGACTTATATAGCGCACGTATCCACCAACTCAGTGGTGGTCAAGGCGCATTATATTATTACCCCTGCTCATAAGGCTCATAAGGCTCATAAGGCTCATAAATCATTTCTGAAACCATCTCAGCTCCCTGGGGAGTATACAGCTCAATTGCTGCCATTACAGCGCATATAGGGCTAATCAACCAACTCTGCACTCACAGGTACCCATTTAACCCATGGGTGGAGAGAAGCAATTATGGTTAAGTGTCTTGCTTAAGGACACAAGTGTCACGGCCGGGTTTCGAACCCACATTCTGCTACTAACACCAGAACTTGAGTCCGGTAAGCTAGACCGCTCGGCCACGACACTCCAATGAGCTATCTGGAGCGCTCGTCTGGCTTGATGACTATGCCAGTTGTAATGATATGATGCAATCAAAATGTTATAAGCTAGCCAGTTATCAATGGCAACCATTACGTCAATAAACAGAAGACCTGAAAATAAAAGATATCAAGACTGAATTATAACAGTATCCATCATATGATACAAAAAGACATGGTAAGCCATTTTACAGTACAACTATTTTGGTTGAGTTTGATAAAAAAAATATGCACAAATGTACCAATGCAGAAAATGTCATGCCATTCTCCCACTATGTTAAGTTACGTTGCTGTTACATGTAAACAGTTTTGATATTAGGAAATTCATCCGTTGAGTCCTTAAAGTTGCCCTTTTTCAACACAAGTTGGTTGACAACCATATACAAAATGTACACAAAATGTTCAAATGCACAGAAACCACACCCTTCACCCACGTGATCACCAACCTGAACACACCTAATTTGTATTGCATTATGGGGGCATCTAAGACAGACTAAACATAATGTAAAAGACATACAAAATGGTATCAACCAGTTTGAATTGGAATGAACTAGACACTGAATAAGAATAGTGGTCTAGTACCACTATTCTCCCAATGATGATAGATCTCAGGACATATGATGCTCGATATGCGGCAGAGTGCACCCCCTCCCATTGTGTCTTCATTGTATTCCAGGATCTTAGGAATTATTTAGAGGATTTTTGGGGGAGAGATGCGTTAACAATAGAACAACAGTTTGTTCCAGACACTGTGGCTGTAAGTCAACCACATAAGTCCACTTGCAGCCTTTGGAGCTGTTGTTTTTCCAGGCATGTCATTAAACGTTTCCCCAAATTTCCCCAAAAAACTTTCTGAATTGTCATGTGTTTTATCAGGACAATTTGTTTCCTGTCATCCTCCTCCATAGCAGTATCATTTATACAACCACCTAAACCATATTTATTTTAAGTCGCTTCTTTGAAACATCCTGACAAACATTTCCTGAAAATCATGTTATTTATATGATAAACTGCTAAAATGTGTGTCACACTTTTGTTTTATCAGTTACCGCCCTTAACCTCAATGCAAATAAAACAAGGTTAAAACAAACAAAATTTTCTTTGTTTTGGCAATCTAAATGCAATGGGCGTATTAAGTACACATGACTTGTGTAGGGCAAAATTAAATCAATTGTTTATCACCCGACGCAAGAATCATTTACTTAACATAATTTTGGCAAAACAAAATTTAGGTGTAAAAGTAGGCCTACTTTAACAATAATGGAAATATTTCCAAAATTGCTGCAACGTTGAAATCCAGAATGGCAGCCAAAGATGCCAATAAAAATAATGGCACCCTAACTATATTGCCCTCAGGAATGAAACCATGTTCCAGATGTAGTGTGCCTCAAAAACTGGCTTTGTGCAAACATAGCTGCATTACAAGTAGTCAAGGACAGAGTACAGTTTAACAGTGTTATGTCACTTTCTACATGAGATAGTAAGTTGACTCTCAGAGGGGGATGCACATGTCTCGAGTGTGGGGAACATACTGAAAATACGTTTCTGTGAATCACAACATACCCTACAAAAATAAACGAAATCGTGACGAGCATAGCACCACTGTCAAATCCATTCCTTTGGATTTCAAAATGGCCACCATTTTGGACATATTTTTCCCAAATTTGTTACTCTCTGACCACCTAATACATTGTTGTTTTCCATTTAATGTTATATTTTGAGTCTTGAAATCTGAAAATAATATTACTTATTTTGTAAAATAGGGCCAAGCCACTGTATAATTTGTTCAGCAGCACTTTTATTCAAGTATTTCCTTATTTGGCTAATATTTCTGATATGAAATGATGATATGCGAACTATGTTGGAGATATGAGGTTTTAAAGTCATTGTCCAGTCAATTATAACACCCAAATTACGTGCTTGTGATGAGGGGGTTATCTGTGAGTCACCAATTATAATAAATGGAAGAGAAACTTTAGACAATTGCTGACGTGATCCAAATAGAACAAATTCTGTTTTTTCGTCGTTCAATTTCAGGAAGTTTTATCTCATCCAACTTCGAATCTCTTGAATACATTTCTCCAGTGTTGTAATGCAGGAATCGGCAGGTTCTTGAGAAGATTTAAAAGTAATGTAAAGCTGTGTGTCATCAGCGTAGACATGGTAATTTAAATTATACTTCAAAATGATATCACGAACTGGAAAGGTATAAACAGTAAACCACTCTGGGCCGAGCATAGAGCCTTGGGGTACAGAATAGTCAAGAGTAACAGGCTCGGAGATAGCGTTACCAATACAAACATGCTGGGGCCTATTTAAAAGTTAGGACCTACACCAATCCAGGGCTGTGTCATGTATTCCAAGATGATATTGAAGGCGGAAGAGAAGGATTTTGTGATCGATCGTGTCAAAAGCGGCGCTTAAGTCGAACAAAACTAATGCAGTGATTTTTCCATCATCCATGGCAGATTTACATTTCCAGTTGAGATTCAATATCATGACATAAATCTTTTTAATTTAATTTAATTTAATTTAATTTAATTTAATTTAATTTAATTTAATTTAATTTAATTTAATTTAATTTAATTTAATTTAATTTAATTTAATTTAATTTAATTTAATTTAATTTAATTTAATTTAATTTAATTTAATTTAATTTAATTTAATTTAATTTAATTTAATTTAATTTAATTTATTAAAATACGCCCATTGCATTTAGATTGCCAAAACAAACAAAAGTAAGGTTGGCTCTAATTCTGTTTGTTTTAAACTTGTTTTATTTGCTTTGGGGTTAAGGGCGGTAACTGATAAAACAAATGTGTGACACACATTTTAGCAGTTTATCATATAAATAACATGATCTCCAGGAAATGTTTGTCAGGATGTTTCAAAGAAGCGACTTAAAATAAATATGGTTTAGGTGGTTGTATAAATGTAACTGCTATGGGGGCGATGACAGGAAACAAATTGTCCTGATAAAACACATGACAATTCAGAAAAATTTTTTTGGGAAATTTGGGGAAACGTTTAATGACATGCCTGGAAAAACAACAGCTCCAAAGGCTGCAGGTGAACTCATGTGGTTGACTTACAGCCACAGTGTCTGGAACAAACTGGCCTGTACAATGCTTTGCAAATCATGAAATGCAATCACTGTGGGATTGCAACTTGTTTAATTTCATTAAACTTCTTGTTTAATTTTAGGCATAAAATCACAAGATACATGTAAATGAAGCCTATAAGTGCATATTCATTTAAATTAAACGCAATGTTAGCTATAACTTTGAATAACTAGTTCAAGATAATATTCGCTGGGTCAGAGCAGAAAGGATTTATAAGATCTATACTTTTTTCTGTTGAAAATATACTACAATATTGTCATGCTTAATACATGCCTTTCTAAAGATTTAAGATCATTCTGGCACAGTACCCTAAATATTTATTATCATGCTGGCTTCTGTTCATGGAGTTTCAGATTAAAAACTAGAGCTTAAGCCTTTGATGAAAACGCTGACATGGGTTTCGGATGTATTGATAATATTGGGCACTGATGTCCCAAGTTCTTTGTTTAGTGTTAAGAAAGTTATGATATATTGAAATAAGCTGAAAATGCAATACTTCAAAGACTGGCTACACATCGTCAAACTCTATGCTGGCAGCAGAGGTTGGTCTTTTTTGCTACTAGCTCTTTTCAGATACTACCAGCTGTTTTCAGAGCTTTCAACTATTAAAAAAAGAGAATATTACCATGTCTATCATTAAACAATAAATAAGTATTTCTTTTTTCTCCCTCTTTTTTACCGATTTTAGATATAACCTGTTGATTTTCAATGTTTTTATATTATTGTTCGTCCTTAAATGACTTTTTTTTTTTTTTATCTTCTTCTAGTGACCACTTTGTTTTGATGTGTGTTTAATTTTGTTAATTGACGCATTCGACGTTGCAATGGATCTTGTTTTAAAAAGACGTCATACTAAAGATATTGGTTTTATTAGTTGCAGTATAATACTCTTTAAAAAAGCAATGCAGTGAAGCTATGCAGACATCCGTTTAAAGTACAATCAATGCGATATATATTTTTTATTTAGGGCCTATCCAATAATCGCATAGACCAATTCATTTGCTTCGTTACGCTCCCCTTTGGTACCAAAATGTTTAAGTGAACTGTACTATTTACTCATGGGCGGATCCAGAACATTTTTTAGGGGGAGGGGCTGAGAATCAAAAACAATTATTTTGCATAAGTAAGACTAATTGCGATGACACCATGTGGAATCTCAATTGAGTAGTAATTAGTTCTGAAAAGAACTGGGGGTACAACTCGACGTTTCGATCAGTATGCTCTGATCGTCCTCAGGAGAATGCCGGACTCTGGAAAATGCTGCTGCTTAAGTAGGCTGCTGGAGGATCATCCCATGAATGGATGCTGGAGGATTAGTTCGTTGAGGCGCGCAGGCGGGAAACTGTGAGACTATGAGACTAGGATCCTAGGGGTTGGGGGAGAGGAGTGTGTGCTCACTGAACTGAATCAGTTGTTAACAAGCACAGGGGAAGGAGGGTGGTTGACTTAGGATATAGGGGATCCCTCAGTCTGGGGTGGGTTATGGACTTAGGATATAGAAGATCCTTTAGTCTGTCGGATGTCCCGTAAAGCAGAAAGTTCTCCCTTGGAGAGGTTGGGCTTGGCTGGCTTGGCTTTACGCAGAACATCGCTCATCTGTAGTCTGACGTCATCAGCTGCTGTTTTGTTGAGTCGTCGCAGGGCTGGCTCAACTGACTGGATGATTTCTTCCGTTGGAATGGATTTGGGTGTGAGTGCGAAATTCATTCCCAGTGACAGTACTGATGTTTCGATAGGAGTTAGGGTGCGTTGGCTGAGGTTGACGACGGTGTGTTTCTGGAACGCGTCCTGTGAGCGGAGGTGTGAGGGTTGCCTTAGGGATATAGCAGATCCCGTAGGTTTACTTGAAGCGCGGTTGGAGCGAGATGTAGAAGATCTCAAAGACTCCGAGTCGGAAGGTCGTGGGGATATAGAGGATCCCTTAGACCGTGTGAACGCGCGGGGGAATAGGGATGTAGAAGATCCCGTATCCAGTCTACTAGAAGCGCGGTTGGAGTGAGATATAGGAGATCTCCAGGACTCCGAGTCGGATGGTCGGGATATAGAGGATCCCTTTGGACCGGGTGAATGCGCGGGGGAATAGGGATATAGACGATCCCGTATCCAATCGTTGAAGTCGCGAAAACTTGCTGATCTGCTTCCGGCGGGTGGTGGTGAACACGTGTCTGCTCGAAGACGAAGTGCGGGTGGTGACTTTCTCGAAGTCCTCGGGGTGGAACGTGTCGCGAAATCCTTCTTCTAGGTGGGATAGACTGCGGTCGGTGTCGGCGAGGGAGGAACGTGTGGAGGCGATCCTCTCACGAAGCAAGGAGGCGCTGGCTGAACGTAGGATGCGGCGGGAACGGAGGCTGCGAACTGGGTCATGGAGCTGTAGGCCTGGCGGGATAAGGTTGGAGTCTCGGCAAACTCCAAGGACTTCTACATACCCACAAGGACAAACCGGACCCAAACAACAGAGCGGGAGTCTACCGGATCCCCTGTGAGTGCGGTAAGGTGTACATCGGCGAAACAAAACGCAACCTCCCCATCAGATTGAAGGAACACCGAGCACACGGCCGCAGAGGAGATTTCGAGAAGTCCGCCATCGTCAAGCACTCGCACATCAAGGACCACCAAATCGACTGGCACGCAGCCCAACTCATCACACCCATCGACGCATGGCACCCCAGACGCATCAGAGAGGCCATCGAGATCGTCAAACACGACACTGTGCCACAGGACATCGGTTTCTTCATCAGCGACATTTGGCGACCTATACTACAGACTGAAGGATCTTCTATATCCTAAGTCAATAACCCACCCCAGACTGAGGGATCCCCTATATCCTAAGTCAACCACCCTCCTTCCCCTGTGCTTGTTAACAACTGATTCAGTTCAGTGAGCACACACTCCTCTCCCCCAACCCCTAGGATCCTAGTCTCATAGTCTCACAGTTTCCCGCCTGCGCGCCTCAACGAACTAATCCTCCAGCATCCATTCATGGGATGATCCTCCAGCAGCCTACTTAAGCAGCAGCATTTTCCAGAGTCCGGCATTCTCCTGAGGACGATCAGAGCATACTGATCGAAACGTCGAGTTGTACCCCCAGTTCTTTTCAGAACTAATTACTACTCAATTGAGATTCCAAAGCTACAAGTTTTACCTAATTATTTTGCAGTACTACAAAGGGTGCCGCGCTACTTCCTATGCGCAACGGTTAGTACAGTACTAAGTAGGTCACCTCCTTATGTTTATCCCGCACACTGTGGGAATGGGAGTGCGTTCTCCCCTCCCCTCCCCCCCCCTCTCTCTCTTTCTCTCCCTTTTTAATTTTTTTTAACGATTTTAGGGGGCTACAGCCCCCTTAGCCCCCCTGGATCCGCAGATGTTACTAACATGTGATTGTGCAGAAAGAATGGAGCGGATTTAAGAGTAACGTTAGTAAAGAAGAACACAGACGAGTGAGAAAAAACATTCATTGGGGTCTTGCACGCGTCTTTCGTGCTTTACACTTCCTGTATATTAGCATAGTGGGTCCAAGGTTAATGCCTCGTCAACTTCGTCATTCATAAAAAGGTGGGTGGAAATAAACATGGCGTATGGAATGAGAGCTTTTATTCATGATGATCATTTCATAACAGTATAATATACTGCATGTAAGTTCGATGACCGCTTTTATAGCTCACTTGCCACTTTGACCAATGAAGTCCCAAATCTTGGTAAGATTTATTAGACTTAGAGTAGTAAAACAACAAAGAGTAAGGATGTTTTTGGTCTGCATAGCTCCTTTAAATTCTAAAATGTTTTTTAGTATTTGGTATACATGCGTCACGGTGCCGGTCCCGGTCACTTTATAACGGTTTCGATAATCCTTTCGAGGAAGAACTTACGTATCGATAAGCCTATGTACTGACTTGTTTAATCCTCTACCAAGGACATTGTCCAGCGGTACGACCCTTGATATAAATAACACTAAAATACAGCGGAAATTGTAGACATTATAATTGTCAAGTTGTAGTATGAGTAAACATTATAATTGTCAGGTTGTAGTAAGAGTAAACATTATAATTGTCAGGTTGTCGCAAGAGCAGACATTATAATTGTCAAGTTGTAGTAAGGACATACATCAATATTGTCAGGTTGTAGCAAGAGCAGACATTATAATTGTCAAGTTGTAGCAAGAGCAGAGATCAAAATTGTCAGTAATAATGGTCAGACGTTTACAAGTCTGACCATCACATCACTAAGTATGACGTCACGGACGTCATACTTAAAGCCCGCCCTCTCGCGCTAGCGCGCTAACACTACTCAACAGAAACATGCACATTTGCACACACTAATTTTTGCATATTTTTAGTCCACAAACGGGGTCTGAAAAGCGCCTTTTATACTACTGTTGTTATGAACCGTTATCATTTGGGATTATTTTAATGTAAATCGTTGATAATTATTAACCGTATGTGATTTTTTAAAAATACATACATGTATCCCTTTAAGACAAATAATTACAGTTGCGCACAAATTTTTAGAGACTTCAATTTTTTGGAAAAATAATCTTTTCAGCCCAGCTATCAAAATCAAACTGAAATTTTTTTTTTTTAGAATTCAAAGGAGCTATGCAGACCAAAAACATCCTTCCTCTTTGTTGTTTTACTACTCTAAGTCTAATATTACAAATCTTACCAAGATTTGGGACTTCAGTAGTCAAAGTGGCAAGTGAGCTATAAAAGAGGCTCTGAGACAAATTTGTAGACTAACTATTTGTGTGGATTTTAAACATTGTACCCCCAAAAAGACAAATATTTACATTTGTACAATTGTTTTAGAGACATTCAATTTCTTGAAAAAAATCTTTCAGCCCACCTATCAATAGTTAAACTAAAAAGTATTCCAGAATTCAAAGAAGCTGTACAGACCATATATAAAACATCCTTCCTCTTTGTTGTTTTACTACTCTAATTTGGGACTTTATTGGTCATAGTGGAAAGTGTATCAGGAACGAAAAGAGGCTGTTGGACCTATTGTCATTTGTCACCACAGGGTGTTTGTAAACTTATCAAAGAAACGTGTGATTTTGTGTTGGGGTGAATTCAACCTAAGTTGATTTTAAAACTTATTTTTCGTCATATAATTTTACAAAATATTAAACAATGGTTGATCATCCATTATTTATTTTATGCAGATCATGTCTTCAATACAGCAAGTGTTATTAGTTTTTTGTAAAATCATATATTTTAAATTTCAAAGTTTAAATTTGTGTTTCTTTTCTCTTAACACAGATAACCTGAAGAAATTGCATATTTCAGGAAAAAAAAACGTTTATTTTATTTTCATATGATTTAAATGTTAACTTAAGGATTTATGTAAGGCCATTTCATTCCACTACACAATTGTTCCTTAACTTAAAGTTTGAGTTAAATAAAACCATAAAAACTGTTTACAGTGACCAGAAATAAAGTGCAGTGATTATTTACTGTTATTTGCACCCCACCCGCCAACTGCTTTATTTTTTAACCTGGCAACAGGCTAAAAATTACCCAACAACAGGGTAAAATAATAACACAACTCTGTTGGGTAAAATAAATTTAATCAATATCTGGGTAAGATTTTTACACAACACCAGGGTAAACTTTGGGTTGTGTAAGGTTTACCCAACTTTTGTGTCATGAAGGGAACATGGTTGTTTTGTGGGTTTTTAATCAATATTGAGTAAAAAATTGCACAATGTTGAGTAAATTCTTAACCATCCTTAGTTGGGTAATTATATTACCCAAGCCGACAACCATGTTCCCTTCTTACCCTCGAAAAGGTAAGAATTTTAGCCAGTATTTTTAGAGTGAGCGCCATGTGTTTGTGTACAAAAAAGTGTTACGAGTTTACTGATCACACTGAGGAAACAAAGACCAAGAACTTGGATATTTATTGACCGATCTTAATGTTTTTTGGATTTTATGAAAGGGAATTCAATAAGTAAGATATTTTTTCAAGGTGATAATAGAGTTTGTAAAATTGGCCTTTGAACACAAGCTTTCTGTTGTGTAAGAATGCGTGCTTCACGCTTGAATGGTCAAACAATGCGGTCCCCAGCGGTTGTTTATGTCAAAACAATTCGGTACTGAGAGGGTTTTAACCATTTTGGAATTTTGCACAAAAGAGGTTGAAATTAGATTTAGTGAACAGTTTTATTATTAAACACTGTAGCTTTTACAAAATGGTCATGGAGGCCTAAAAAGTGCACTGTTTACGAAAAGCAGCGATAGTCACCATCCAAGCCTATTTTCTCCATCAAATGAAGAGTTATCATCTGTTTAAAATCTTACAAAATGGCGGATGGAATTTTTTTTTGCAGGTAGAAAAAACTATTCATACATAATTTTTTTACACAAAATAGGAAATGATGATTTGGAGTGGAATGAGAGGAGGTTGGTGACAGAATGGGATGTAATAGAAAACCATTCCTGTTTGTATATAAATTTACTTTATTCAATCATTAAAGCAACACAATTTCAGCACTTCCGGAATATACAGAAAAAATTCCACACCTGAAAAAATAATTAAAAATTATGCACGACCAACATTTTGCTGTTTATATTTATTCAATTACGAAATGTTAAATGTACATTTAATCATACGTGTCCACAAACTTAACAGAACACCTTTAAGAGCACACGGATTAACATGAAATGTTAGGTTTTGCATTTGTTGGACACCGAATCTATGTTAGTTGCTTACAAATTGTAGTATATTTTGTTATTATTCGAGCACGGAAATTTGCACTTGTTTAACTATTTTGGAATTTTGCACAAAAAGAGGGAAATTAGATTTAGCGAACAGTAACGTATTATTGTACACAAAATGGCCATGGAGGTTCCGTGTGTGGCCTAAAGACGGCGCCGTTTTTGCTCCATTTCCATTTATTAAGTGAACAGTTTTAACGTTAAAAATCATACAAAATGGTCGATGGAAATGTCCTTTTTCACCTATAGAAAAACTCCCTTGATACAGGAAAGGTATGATAGATATGGAATGAAAGGAGGTTGTTATGGATACAACAAGGAAGCATAGCCTACAAACTGATTTTATTCAATCATTGAAGCAACAAAATATACACAGAAGAATATATTCATATTTCCACACATTTTACAAAAGAAAACTTATTATGCACGACCAGTATTTAGCTGTTTTATTAAAACTATTGTAAATTTATGTAATATTAAAAGTATTTTTAATTCTTCTTAGGCCAAAAAATATTCCGGTTTCTGGTTGGAATATTATGACATTCTTAAAATGTTAAATATTCCTACAGTTACTCAGAGACGAGATTATTTTAATGGTATTTTAATGTATAGGTGTTTAAAATGGTACAACCCCTAATTATATGTCTGATTTTATATCGACGGCTTCTGATTTTAATTTTTATAATACCCGTAATGTTCAAGTTAATATGTTATATGTTCCAAAACATTTTAGACAGTCTTTTCAATATGTAGGACCTTCGTATTATAACGAATTTAATACCAAATGTAATAAAAGGGGCTGGTGATATATTAAGCTTTAAACGTTGATTAAAATATTATGTTTTAAATGTATAAAGACATCTGTATCTACATTAAGTATTTAGTTATATGTAGTATCGATATTAAGTTCTTTTTTTCTTACTTATTTTTTTTTACATAGTGTTGTATTACTTTGTATCTCCTGGGCGCCGAGGAAGAATACCGGAAGGTAAATGGCCTACCCAGGTTAACTATTTTGAAATAAATAAATAAATAAATAAATAAATAAATAAATAAATAAATAAATAAATAAATAAATAAATAGGTCGGCTTCAAAATCGGTGTGGTGACGCGGTTTTTATTTTATTTATTTATTTTGCTTTTTGGTATAACATATATACGCGATTATTGGAGCAGGACCAAATTTCCCATACACAAAGTGTGGTGGCTAAGAGAGGTCGCACAAATTGGGCAAACGTAATACCAACGTGAAAAAGTCGTTTAAAACATATCACGGCAGAAATCCAAACGATCCAGCAATTTTGGCTGCAATATACCTTGATCACACAGCAGTCATCTTTGTTAGATTTCTTGTATACCCGATGACAATGGTAATGTAAATCTCACTGAGCAAAAGGACCAGACTATGTTCCCTTCCAGCCTCTGATTGATTTACATTGCTTTGAATGAAAAAAATGAACCATGATAAAGATATATTGGACATTGAGATGACGTGCTCAGAGACCAGAAACCAGAGACCACAAACTAAAAAGAACCTATCTATGTTAGTTGCTTACAAATTGTAGTATATTTTGTAATTATTTGAGCACGGAAATTTGCACGTGTTTTATTAACCATTGTGGAATTTTGTACAAAAAGAGGTTGAATTTAGATTTAGTGAACAGTAACATATTATGATACAGTTTGCCTCTTTATCCAGGGCCAATTCCACAGAGCTGATAAGTAGAAAATTGTGCTCGGCAATTATTTTTACTAAGCATTTTAAAACAGACTATCAGCTAAAATACACACATTCTATGTGAAAGTTTAGCTGGTAGCAAAAAAATATGTTAAGTAAATTTTTGTGTAACCATTTTTTTCTGCTGAGCAGCTCTATGAAACACAGCAGACAGGTTGGATCTAAACACCTCATTGCATAAGAGACATTTAAATACTCATTAAATTCCATACAAACTGACTGAATTTCAATCTAATTACTCACTTGATTAGAAGTTGATGATGGTAGCAGACATCCTGATCAATTCCAATTATTGTTGTAACAGTATCATTTCAATAATTGATGCTGTTTATTGCTTTGGTGTGGTTGATCAATGATGTCTTGGTATAAAGCGTGTGCTTGAAGGTTGTCACGTATACTGGATATACCAGAATCAACAACTTGTGTGCGCGCCTTTTTAATGATACCCACATTCTATATGAAAGTTTAGATAATAATAATAATGTAATAATGTATAGATTTATATAGCGCACGTATCCACCAACTAAATGGCGCTCAAGGCGCATTATATTATTATCCCTGCTCATAAGGCTCATAAGGCTCATAAATCATTCCTGAAACCATCTCAGCTCCCTGGGGAGTATACAGCTCAATTTCTGCCATTTCTAGCGCATATAGAGCAAACCATCTCTGCCTTCACAGGTACCCATTTAAACCCTGGGTGGAGAGAAGCAATTATGGTTAAGTGTCTTGCTCAAGGACATAGATGGTAGCAAACACTATCTGTTACCTTAATTATTTCATTTCATTCTATGTAATTCCAATCTGTTCATTAAAAACAGACTACAAGCCATGTATGTCAAAAATAAACAGTCGACGTATTAGACCGTATTACATGTATTGATGCATATCACTGTAGGTAGAGGACATTGTAGGTCAATAATATATGCACGTTTGCTGATTTTCATTTCAGTAAAGCTTTGAGTAAGTAACTTGAAATCTACATTATTTAGATTCCCTGTTTGATGGCCTGCGTGCACTCTTGTGTATAATTTTCATATCTAAAACTAAAACGGATATGCAACGCCCGAAACAACGTACTTAATATCTTGTTGGTAAGTGTGACGTAATTCCAATACAAACCAAGTCCATTTCGCACTTGCTGGCTCCAACGATCATCAGAAGCCCATTGAAATACATCGACGACCTATTTCTTTATGAATTTATACAAGAAATTAGAAAGCTCGGAACTTACCATTAACGTATGTGTTGTAAAGACCCAAATTCGTTTTATACAAAGTAAATTTCTGCCTCAAGAATTACGGCTTTTGAACGTATCATGAATTTTAGGTTAAATTACACACAACGTTCAGCCATCTTTGGAACCGGAAGTAGCCAAAATAATGCTTGTACTATACCAATGCGCGTGCGCATAACGTATCAACTTACCAACAAGATAGAATTTAGTGTCCTAGTTAAAACTAAACATAGTGACTGAAAATTACTGGCAACAGCAATGGTAATACGACCTTGTCATGTAGGGTATTATTTTAAGTCGTTGAGTGAATCTCAAACTAACACTCTAATTCCATACCCTGTTGATCGTGCCGATACTGTCCCTTCAAGAGAAAAAAAGTTGTGTGTTGTTTAAAATACCCATTACGGATTTCTCTCATCCAAGCTCAAAGCCCAGGGTCCACATTATTTTCATCAGTGTTGTAGCGAGGATTTTCTGAGTGTATGTATGTGGGGTGGGGGACATTTTTGGGGGGTAAATTTACCGAATAAAAAACTCAAATGAACTAACAAATTATTTCAAAATACAGATTGGATTCCCGACATTCAGATGTTCAGAAATGCTAACTAGTTTGTGAAGTTACAGACATACAATATTTAGCTAACAAGTAGGGGCGGCCAAACCCTTCCCCGTACGCCACTGATTTTCATTATTTACCAAGTAACACCTTAGCCAGCATGATACCTCTAGTAATCATTTACCTAAACAATGGATTTAATCCAAACAAAGTCACAGGCCTTTTGCTTAAACTACATTTTATGCATTGTTCAGGCCCTTTAACACTTCAACATAAACTAATTATAACAAATCGGCCTACACGGACTTAGATCGACAGTATAAAGATCATTCGTTTTGGTGGATGCACTTTCTATTTGGATACCAATCTACGATTACGATTTTGTAATTCAAGTTTTGACGCCCATTTCCTTTCTTTTCTGAAAGTGGATACTTTATGGAGACTATTTTCTTCAAGGTGGGTGGAGGGGAGGTGCGGGGTTGTAAATGTATCCCAAAAATCTATTTTTCTTATTCTATTCCCTTTGAAAATTCTCCCCAAAAATAATAATAATGAAAATAAAGAAATTGATAAATTCGAATTCACCCTTTTAAGTGTCAAAACGTCTTTATTAAAGTTAACTTTACATAATTATTTCTCAATCATCAATAGATAATAAATGTCAAAATATTCAACTTTGTAAGACATGTCTCTTTATTGTCATGCATCTTATGCATCATGCTTGGCTGATTTGTTGGTATCGGAGAAGTCACTGGAATTTGGTTTTGAAACCGACCGATCCCGAAAGATTTTTACTTTACTAAAATACTACCAAATTCGAGGCTGACTTTCACTGTTCCGCGGTCACTGAGAAACTAAAGGACGTATTTGTTTACGATTCCGCAAGCCCCTATTTCGTGTCAAGTAATTGGTATAGTCATGACGCCGTCCGGCCGGCCAGCCATGTACTGATAGTGACGGTGCACAGGCAACGGGTTTATGTTTGTTCATTGTTTTTGACAAATTAGATATAATTATTTTAGATTTTTTTAAAATTATTTGTGTGTGTGTATAAAGTTCACATTATTCCCGCTGATAAATAGGGTGAAAAACAGCAATAACAAGGTTTTTGAATTGTTGTTCTGTTTTTAAAAAGAAATTCACGGTTAAACCACAAACCGTGTTTTTCCCCGACTG
>CM055817.1:36847021-36872061 GCA_029582265.1 Zoroaster sp. YZ-2022 | reverse complement strand
AGCAGCCATTTTGGAAAAAGGCCTTGCTTGAAATCAAATTAGGACCACTTTTTCAGGGCCTAGTGTGTCCAAATACTCACAGTTGGAAGCCAAGGACCCCCAGGTTTGATAGTGGGCCATTTTACACAATCCGTCAAATGAATGGGCCTCAGATCTTTTGTTTTTCAGAAAAATTTGAGGGCATACACTTTATGATAAATAGCTCGCGCATGAATTCCTCACTATTTAGTGGGTGCACCCTTTAGAGATGATTTTTCTAATTTGACTTGGAACCACACTGAGTACACCCAGTATGTTGCCGAGATAACATTTCTGAATTTTTTTAAAATATTGCTCCACTGAAAACTGACAGCTTTAAACATACTTGTGCATCTATCATATATGTTACATGCACTTTATATAACCATGCATCATGCATGTACGTATCACTTATTCTGGGATTCAGTGTTTTCCTTCAATGATTCTAAAACAAAATTAGTTTTGCTCCATGAACATTTCAACAATATTTTTTATTCCTTATTATGACAATATGAGAGTTTTACAAAGTTAGCCTGTTGAGGGCGGATCCAGATTGACAGAAAAGGGGCCTATATTCATATACAATGAAACATATATCCAACTTTCCTCCTCATAATGTGAACATTATTCTCTTGGTAAAACTGTAAAATGTGACTTGTCCTATGGCATAATTAGACTACAACCCTGCATCCCCCATATGCAAATACTGCCCCAAATGAAGAGGGTATAGGGTTAAGGTTAGGGTAAAGGGTTTGGGTTAGGGTTTGGGTTGAGGTTTAGGTTTAGGTTTAGGTTTAGGTTTAGGTTTAGGTTTAGGTTTAGGTTTGGGGTTTGGGGTTCGGGGCAGGGTTAGGGTAATGCACAAGTTTCCTACCGGCTGCCCGGTGATGCTTTGAAGAAAGTTGAAATGTCAACAAAGAAGACGAGAGTGTCTCAAACTAACGTTACTCTGGTGGACACACAAATCGGACAATATGCCATGGAGGAGATTACTTTACCAGCACTCTAAAACTGAATGTATTAATCAAACAGGTTTTCTTCATGAGTGATGCATTTATTTTGGCACACAAAACCTAATGACAATTGACAATCACATAATAAACCAATTGGTTATAAGTTTTACCTCAGTTCCTATGTACCTAGTCATCAGATTATAATAAAATTCGTAATTTAAGGGAAAAGCTTGTTTAAAAATTGAAAAGTTTCAAAACAATATTGAAATAGGTAAATGAAGATAAAAGCAACTTTGTAAATGCAAAACAAAATGACATAAAAACATTATCCCAAAAGGAGCGCATGGCAACTAGGGTATTAATGCCGCCATTTTGTAACTTATTACATACCTTTTTATTGTAATTGTCCTGTAAATGTCCTGTGTTTCATCCAATAAAGAACTGAAATAGAAGGGTATTCAATGAGTAAATTTGACCGTTGTTAAGAAGGCTCCTTTCAAGCTCCCGTAAAAGTACGTCATAAAAACAGGAAAAATGTTTGCTGCCGCCACGGGCCGCAAATGTCCAACAGACTTCGCAGATTTCAACCGCTGGAATCATGATTTTTTTCAGCAATTTCTGATTTGTTTTAATGTTTTTTGGAATAGCATATAAATAACTAAATACATACTGAACAATTTTGAGTAAAAAAAATCAAGGCACTTTGTATGGACTTTAATTTAGTGATTAAATGCCTCTTTATACGCAGCCAGTGAGGTTAGTTTACATCCAACATGCGCATAATGCCATGCCTTGCTGTTGACATCGGGGCGCGTTTTTGCCAAACCTGGCGAGAAACATGTATTTGGGCTTCCGGGTCCATTGGTTAAGCATTGCTCCAAGCGAGTTCGGCCATTGTGCTGTGAGACGTCATGACCCACCTGACCATCGTAATGAGTAAGAATGTCCCTGACATTTTGAGATGCATGCATATCAGGTTACCGGGAGTTTTAATGGCTTCCAATGCCAATGATACCAACATTATGTTCGGAGTAATTCCATTCCGAAAGAATTATAAAATAGAAAAGAACGACTTCTACCGATGCGACTGTTGCAGAAATACTCTTTCTGAGAAAACGGGCACGAAATATTGTGTAAGACTCACGCTCACACACTGGAAAAATAATTCACATCGTGTGGTTGAGCGCGTAGTGCTAGCCGTCGTAGTGTTATGTAACATCAGTTTTACAGAAAGGACATGACACCATCACAAATGCGCCCAGATTATGTTTTTAATTACTATCTAAGATGTTTGTATAATACCAATATCTTCATGTATTTTCGAAATGTATAAAACCAATGGAATCGTTTGTCTCATTTTATTGCTTTGATAAGTCGATAGACTTACGGCTGTTCATGGATAAAGCGCTCATCTATGGAAACAAAGATTGTAGCCACCGTACGAATGAGCTCCTACTCTACACCGCGCGTAATAACGCGTTACCGTGTGTATGTACGTACATACGTGTACTAGCTGTCGCATGCATTGCCAGCAGGGATGCAACATGTCTTCAGGAGTTCAGCTCGTCCAAATCGCACCGTAAATTCAATAAACCAACAAATTTCTACGTAAGTTGAATAACCCTCCATTCCGCGACGGCATACACGAAAATCGAAAGTCAGAAATTGTCCTGGAAGGCTGGCGATTTATTTAACATCGAGGTGAAAGTGCCTTGTTGTTGATTATTTTTGGTTTAGTGAAACTTGTTTGTAGTCTCGCCAGTTCAAAAAGTTGAATGTGCACATCGCATTTGTATTACATCCATTTCAGCGTAGGACATTTTCCAACGCTGTAAATTCTGTTTATCGTACATAGACCTACGTCTAACGTATTTGAGTCTCGGTCTTCCGTTTCTCCTTTCTTTGTTTATCAGTTTATTTATCATTTTGAATCCATCAAAGAGAGAAATCAAGAGTTTATGTGAGATATCCAGGATGGAACGAAAAGTACAATGAATGGATTCAGGGGAGAAGTTTGTAACACTTAATCAGCCGGCTTTATGGTCTTCAATTTCACTAGGAGTAGGAGACAGAAAAAAAACTGTTCACGCATCGTTTGCTCGCAGACATCAAAGATCACTAAAAAGTGGAAGGAAAAGAATCACCAAGGTCATAATCAGAAGAAGTTGAACTGGATGTAATGTTTGCAATCTTTAATATCGCAGAATGTAATTTTCCACCTACACACTTTAACAACAGTGAGCTTTGCCCACATTTGGTACAGACTGGATGCAAAAGTTGATGGACAAGGAAACTGCACATATGTAATTCCTGGATCTAACGGTAGCACAGAGATATCACAGGCCAATCAAGAGTTTGATAGTGACGGGTGAGAGAACCATCCTGCCAGGATTATGCGGTACATACTGCTTACATTTGTTCGAGGTGAGGCCACAAAGGAGCAGTTTTCAGCAACTGAGTCTCATAGTGGCAACAATGACATTTGAAATGCTCTTCAATATCTCAGATCCTGCTTTATTTGTTAATATGGACATAAATTTGCTGTATGACATTGTTAGCCATAATCCGTCTTTTTAAACAGGTTACAAAAAAAGTGACTGAAGATATTTTTAATTCCATTTGCCAAAATTACAGTGTTTCGCTAAAACTTACAACACGTCTGGCAAACCAAGTGAAAACAAAGTCACTAGATTTGTTGCTCATTACCGAAATTCAAAAGGAGGCGACAACAAGAGAAATTTAAGAAGTGGATTATTGACAACAAGTGATGGAAGTTAAAATTTCTCAAAAAGTGAACTAATTGAACAGCTTTCTACATCTCTGAAGTGTCATAGAGTCATCGCAAAATACAGTGGTGCAGCAAATTCGTAAAAATACAAAGAGAAAAAGTCCAGTCCATATTTACAGCAGACACACAGATATCGACTTCAAGCAACAATAGCTCAAGACTGCTCACAAGCTCTAGAATTTCTCAAATTTTGTGGTTTGGGCAGAAACTCTAACGTTCAGAAACATAAAACTGGTAGCTTACAAAATTTGAATTTATCTTTTCAAACTAAAAGGCTCTTCTATCCAGTTAGAAAATCTTGTCTTCATTAAGAACAGGTTTGGAATATCAGGACCAAGCATATCAACAGTTGTCAACTGTTTGTCAAGATTTGCCTACATTGTAAAGTTAAAACAGTTTATCAACACTGGATAAAATTACAAGTACACCTGGAAACAAATCTGTAGGTTACCAGCGAAGCATCAGCACACTTGTCAGAAATAAGGTTGAGAGTTTACACAGGGAAGGCTGTCTTACAAATAATAATTATACATGAAACTTTCAGGTTATGGCACATGGATTGGTAAAATATCCATGTTGTGAACTTTGCCTTCACAATGGTATTGAAGGTAGAAGAGCCGGAACTGCTACGGGAAATTATCTTGTTTTATATATTTCAAGATTCAGAAGGCTATAATTCTTTTGGAAGAGCATTTAGCTGATGTTAGAAAAGAGATGAAAATTTACATAAGTCGTTGTAGATGATAAGACATATAAAATTGTGTATTGTTTAGGAGGTGACTACTGTTTCTTCTCTGTTGCTCTGGTTTGGATTGCATCTTGTACATATTCTTGCGTATACTGTAAGTGCCCTTCAAAGGAGTTTTATGATACATCTGTTGAGTGGTCAATGTTCGATACAGAAAAGGGCTGTAGGACCACTGAAGAAATTAAGAAGTGTTCCCAGCTGTCTAAAAAAAAAAATTAAATACAACTGTTCTCACATTCCAGTATTTCCTTCCATTCCAGTTCAGAATACAGTTGTTGATACTCTTCATATGTTTCTTCGCATAACTGATGTTTTGTTGAATTTACTTGTACTGGACCTGAGGAGGGCAGATGAAATCGCTAAAAGTACTCTAAATGTTTTTGATCAGAAGGTAAACATAAAACTGTGCTAAACTTGAGAACTTTTGGCTGATAGGAATCCTAACTTTACTTTCTACATTGGTGAAAGTTCAAACAAAGCAAGTGGCGGACTAACTGGCCCAGAAAGAATTGTATTGTGCCAAAACATCAAGCTTGTTATGCTGTTCTCCTTAATTAAAGATGCAAATCATCTTCTGTGTGATGTGGATGACATACAGGTTTGTGGGATGAAATATTTATTCTATGTAGGCCTATGTCGCTTCGTAGTGACTACGGTCAATTTACTTATAATGAAATTGATCAGTTTAGAGGAGGAGACATGACTCAGCATTTGGAGGATTTATCAGACAACTCATGTAACTCCATATTATATGCATGTCTTAGTTACACATGTTGCCTGAACTGTTAACAAAGTATGGTTCCATTGCGAATTTCACCCAACAAGGTCTTGAAAAGTTGAACGACTTAACTACAAAAATGTATTTCCGTTCAACGAATCACCATAAACGAGATGCTTTGCAAATAATGCAAAAAGCAGGGGCAAAAGAAGTGAAATAATGCATGTTGAACAGTAATTCTATGTTCATTAATTAGGTGTCATTAATTAGTGCAAGTTGAGTTATCTCTAAACAGTTCAAGAACTTTCTATAATAAATAGTAATAAGTTGAACAGTTAGTTACATTGTAAACAATAAGGAACTTGAAAAGTAATATTTAATTAAGCTGACATGAGTATGCATTTGATAAGTATGCATTTGATGCATGGGAATGTTCATCTTTAAAAATAGCTTCATGCTTGTGTAAAACAAAATGTATCTGTTTTGTTGCAAATTTCAATTTAAGATCCAGTATAAAATTCTGATAAAAGTATCCCGCAAAATTGATATGTATCTAATAACATGTTTTGTTAAAAAAATTGTTTGTTTTGATTATTTGCTCAAATATTCCAGTTATACATTCCATTGTTACACTTAAGTTGTGGTGATGATGATAAAGGAACGTAAATACCGAAATACCAAGTGCAGCTCACGTACACGCACCACTTGTAAAACAATGGAACCCCCTTTCATGAAAATGGATCTGTCTGTACGACCAAATATGGTAATGACTTCTCCGCTGCTCGGCTGAATGAAACTGAACTCTTTTCAACGATACATGTACTAAAGGGAATTTCCATGGTGACCTTTATTTAAGTTTACTATGAATATTCATGACTTTAGCTTGCTTTTACCGCGTATAATGTATAGCATGCATGATACTGTCGCACAGTGACTCGAACTTTCAATGGCGCGTTATGGGGAATGCGACGTGTATTAAAGTGTCATTGCTCCATGCACGTTTTGGTCTGCCAACTTGATGTTTGACTTGGATATAAGTACTAACACAAATTCTCACAAATGGTAACAATTTTCAGATATATGTATCTTTAATAATCAGAGATTATGGTTTCGAGTGTACAACTTGTAAATGATATTCTACGTTGCACACAATCACTTTTAAAATAGGGAACAACGACGTACACAGTAGTTCTCCATGAGTTTGTGCATGGTTGTCTCTGCTTCACCGTTGGCGGCGCCATAAATGAGACGTTTCAACTCAATGTGGAATCACCCTATGACGTTGAAATAGAATAACGACCATGAACATGAACTTCATACAATGCTGCCATACACGCGTACATGTACGTTTGCCGGGACATCCATTGCTTGTATGTACTGTGTGGACATACGCGCATACTATGCATGTGGAATACACGAAGTGCATGTGGAAAACTCGAAGTTTACGATAAACTTGAGACAACAGTCATTGCCCTTGCCAGTGTGGTGCCATGTCAAATAACTCAGCAGTGGTGGTGTTCGGCTTCAAAAACCACAAGGATTTGTCAGGTGGTGGAAAGGAACAAAAAGTACTGTGCGGAAACAGTGTTGTAGGTCTCGAGACTTGGTCTCGGTCTCGAGACAATCTCGAGACCTTTGCGCGGTCTTGGTCTCGGTCTCGGTCTCGCCCTATAAAAGTCTCGGTCTCGAAAGGCTTTGGTCTCGGTCTCGAAATGCATGGTCTCGGTCTTGGTCTCGGTCTCAGATGCCTTGGTCTCTGTCTCGGTCTTGGTCTCGGACAAGCTGGTCTCGACTACAACACTGATATTAGCACAAGCACCCCTCATGAGTGGACAAAGTTTCAAGACAAGCAGCTGATCAGTTTCAACAGTACCATATCTTGAAAACTAGAGCCAATCAACAATTTTAAGCATCATTTCCATTCTCAGTGACCCATAATTAGTCAAGTTTGACTTCATTTGTTTCGGAAGCTTTTTTGGCTGTAGACCAGTAACCATTGTGGCCGTTAGTGCACTACAGGTGCCATGGTCGAGCAGTTTAGTGCATCGGATTTGTGTTCTGATGGCTGAGTCGTCAGAATGTGGGTTCGAATCCCAACCGCGACTATGGTGCTTGTGTCCTTGAACAAGACACTTTACCACAATTGCTTCTCTCCATCCAGGGGTAAATGGGTACATGTGAGGGCAGAGTTGGTTGTTGTGTTTGCTTAGCCCTATATGCGCCAAAATGGCAGCAATTGAGCTGTATACTCCCACAGGGAGCTGAGATGGTTTCAGGAATGATTGATGAGCCTGATGAGCAGGGGTAATAATGTAATGCGCCTTGAGAACCAGTTTGGTGGATACGTGCACTATATAAGTCCACATTATTATTATTATTATTATTATTATTATTATTATGTGTATTATTATTATTATTATTATTATTATTATTATTATTATTATTATTATTATTATTATTATTATTATTATTATTATTATTATTACAAAAAGCCTTACAGGGTCTCACATTATTATATTTGAAATGTTGATGTGAATAATTTGTACAGTTTCAGCAGGTGGCATCACTGAAATACCCTCTTTGGAAATTTGGCTCATTTCTGTAACAAAGTCTTCTAAATGTAAGATGACCCAACTTCTGGATTACTTTATAATAATGTAGTAACATATGGAGTAATGCCAAAATGAAAGCACTGATACCCGTTTAATTTGTTTTACGTTTATCTTTGCCGTGCTTGTAGAGAGCAGGGTACGGCCATCTTTGGGTAAATAATATGGAATGTGTGGTTGAATGATGTGTAGAAGGCTGGTAACATGAAACAACGGTGTGTTGCTTGTCACTGCCCAATCACGGAGTTGTTCCTGTACGCTAGGACTGTTGTGTGTGTGTTGGGGATGGCGGGTGTCAACACCGACATTTTGCAGTTACTGGCATAAAAAGCCGCCATTTGAGTAGTAGCATTGCATTTCGAGTATGTAAATAATTTTACATCTAATAAATTTACATGTACAACCATTTACATGTACAGTGTACATTATAATAAATACACTTAGACTGTGTTGTATGCGGTGCTGTATTTATTTATTTTTTTTTAAATTTTTTTTAATCTTTTTTTTAGAAAAGTGAAATAATTGGCCATTACTTTTCGTGCGAATTGAAGAATTGGTACCGGGTTCTAAATCCAGTACTGTCCGCACGGAAATGAATACCGCCCTCTCTAGTGTTGTGGAAACTTTAAATTGTTTATCAATGTATTCAATTTTAATTAAGGATACTTTAAAGGGGCAGTATCGTCATAATCAACAGGGCATGGAATCGAATTGCTTTATGTAGATGATAGCAGAGAATGCACAAAATGTTTCCACCAGTCCACTGATGACAGGAATTGTGAGGCAGGACTGGATTCTGGCAATTTTCTTCAAAGAAAAGCAACAATTGTAATGAAATGACGTGAGGAACTTCTCATAAACAATTACTGAGTGGCCACCCATCAAGCCTCGACCAACAAGGATTCAAGAGACATAAAGACAATTGAAAACAATTATTGCTAAAATGCTAATTGTTATAAACTATTAATGAATATAAATTATTATTGAAGTAGCACTACTTAGAATCAATTGGATCTAGGTCTGAGGCAATCAACAAAAGTGTAAAAAGTCCTTTGAGGAAAATATCTTGTCGATTTATTTTAAAGCTAAGATTTAATTTAAAAGCTACTTTCAAGTTCATCGCTTTGTAATGTGAAACTTGCTTGATGTTAAAGCAGATGATGGTATCAATCTTCCATAGAAATCATTTTGTCTGAGGTGCTGAAATTTTCAAGATGTTCTATAATTTCCATTTCGAATAAATTCCACATTAGGATGAATACACAAATAAATGTTCACTGTTTTATTTTGATTGACAACAATAAGCTGAAACTCATTGTATGGTTGTTTAATGTATAACTTGATACAAAGATAGCATGGCATACTCGTAGAAGCAGTTTTGCCAACATTACCAATGCCCTATTAGAAAACATGGCTATTTTATATCTTTGTGAATACATGCAAAGATCACAAGTGCACTCAATAAATTGTGCAATTGATGACACTTTTTTCCTAGTTGAAAAGTGTCGGGCTAATAACCTTTTTTTCATTTTATGGACAAAAAACTGCCATTGGATCAGGCTAGCTTTGTCATATTGATTACAGGTTTTTTTTATAATATAATTTAAAATTAATATTATATTTTATACAACTGGAAATAAATGGTTATTAAAATTGTTGGTTACATTTGTAAAAAAAAACTGTTTTACAGAATCGTTTCTTTAAATTATTTTTAGAGCAAATTAAAACTTTTATTCAAAAAGAGCACTCCTGAAAGAAAACGTATTTTCAAAAAATTAATCGCCCTTTCATTACATAATTATTATTTTTTTATTAATAAGGGCAATTACTGTAAACATGGCTTCATCAAGTATGGCTTTAAGCCGAATGCATCATCTGCAACAAACACATAGGAGATCTTTAAGTGTCCTCTTCAGATAGCTCCTTCAATAAATTAGAACAACACACCTGATCTTTTCTTCTCATAGCCAATTTCTAGACCACAATTTTTTCTTTCTCTGCTGGGTTTCGTCTTCTAAAATCAAAACCAATGCCGCAGCAGCTTATTTTTCGTTTACTCAAGGACATTTCGGACGACATCCGTCAAAAATTGGACGAGGCGGGACGAGGCAAGGCAGCCCAGAATAAGATACCGTACGACAGATATACGCAATAATTGTAACCTGTACCATGGTTTGATTACCAGAATATGTGCAATTTTGATTGCATGCACGTTGTGTTTAAATTGCCGCGTGCGACATGGAAATTGCATCAACAAAAGTTGCCCCGAAGTTGCCCGACGAAAATTGCTAGCAATTTTAATAGTTGCCTGAAAATTGCCCCGTGTGACAAGGCCTTTAAACTAGGACACCGATTCCATGCCCTGTCGAATGTCTGCTTTGATAGTGACGATACTGTCCCTTTAATAATTAATAATAATATTTAATAATTTCCAATAACTGTACTTTAACCATAACTGTAACTTTAGTAGCTGTATAGGAGACCCATTTTCATATTATAGTTCCTTAGCAAATTTATCTGTTTGGTAAAATTTTGCAGAGAATCTACCAGAAGCAATACACTGTAACAATGGTGTTACACATTTCTAAACACTTAGCTTGTACTCACCTTTTTCCACATGTTTAGCCTAAAACATAATAATAATAATAATGTATAGATTTATATAGCGCACGTATCCACCAACTAAGTGGCGCTCAAGGCGCATTATATTATTATCCCTGCTCATAAGAGCTCATAAGGCTCATAAATCATTCCTGAAACCATCTCCAGCTCCTGGGAGTATACAGCTCAATTGCTGCCATTTCTAGCGCATATAGAGCAAACCATCTCTGCCTTCACAGGTACCCATTTAACCCCTGGGTGGAGAGAAGCAATTATGGTTAAGTGTCTTGCTCAAGGACACAAGTGTCACGGCCGGGGCTCGAACCCACACTCTGCTGCTGGCAACACCAGAACTTGAGTTCAGTGCGCTAGACCGCACGACAATCCACTTTACGTGCATTATACAACATGTTTAGATTGTGTTTTTTCTGTGATGTGTGTTTGAATGCTAAATACAATATGAACAGGTGTCAAAAAAGCTAAGCACGTTTTGCTTTGTGACACGTACAGAGGATGGCCGTTTAGCATTTAAAGGCGTTCCTAAACGCGTTTATTTGGCGTATGTTTAAATTCTAAACACTATTTTTTTAAACACAAATTTTTGGCTGGTAAACCTTTTTGTGTTAAGCGTAAATTGTCTGTGCTCAGCAAATTTGTGCGCTTAGCATCTCGACGAAATTTGCCCCTGGTCAAATTCCTAATTTCTGGGATACAATTTTTCGGCGATGAAAATGGTTTGAAAGCGCCCTCTTTGTACGGATATCTTCAAAAATGAAATCAAAACGGGCCGCTTGTTTTAAATATCGCCCTCACTTGACAAACGGTCTTGACTTTGTTTTCTTTTGGAAAATAGAGGAACGATAAGGAAACGTGTGGTTGGTGGTAATTTATTCTGATACTGATTTTAAGCTTTTTGGAATGAATCTGAAATACTGAATATCATAATGACTCAAAAACGTCAACTGAAACAGCACAGAAGAATCTTGGATCATGAATTTAAAATGGTTCAAAGAAAAATATTATGAATTTGAAGTACACATGAAGTACACGTTAGATAAGAGAAACTTGCAGTCCGTTGACGAGTCGAGTACATGGGTGGATTGCAACACATTCTGCAGGATTTACCGACCGTAGTCGTCGAGGAATTTCGTCTTTTTTTGTCATGCTTGTGATTTGGGTTACAAATGATTGGTAAGTATGTTTTGATATACTTAACAATTTATTTCGAAGTTATTTTAATAGAATGTGTGTCAGTATTTCATCGATGATTGATGATTCTAAATTAAATTGAACATAGTCATGATGAATGGTGTACAACGTTAACGTTAATCAAACGTTAATTAACGTTAATCAGTCTGGGATAAAACTAAGTAACATATTTTTTTAGAAATGGAATCTCTATCAATCATACGTGTACCTTGCAATTTTTCTACAAAAACATTCGCCTTTTACAAATAGACTTCATTTATTATGGTAGCTAGAGCCTGGACAGCTAGAGGACTTCTACTTCTAGCCAGGATTTATTAGAAAGGGTGTCCAAATTTTCCGCAAATTCCAAAACAGGGTAACAGTAGTTAGGGTGTCCAAATTGTTCACTTTCAATACTTTTACGTATGACATGAGATAGCCCCATAAATGTGGCACGGACACGCCCCCCCCCCGCGTATCCTTAGCCACAGGTTGGTCTCATTCCGCTAACGCTAGTAATTCGAAATTCCAGGCGCTGAAATTGACGATATTTGCGACTATTTTGACAGTCTAGATACGTTCCTTACATGTTTAACTATCTAGGCGCCCAAAAAAATGGTGATTTTACTTACATTTTATATTTCCTGACATATAGGCCCGAAAAAATTACAAGACGATCGTCATTGTGCAGGTTTCAACGAGGACGGCCATCTTGAATGTATGAAGAGTGTGAACGGGAAAACAACTTGCGCGCGCAACAATTTTACGACGGCTGTTTTATGTGTGCACATACTTGCTGTATTTTAGCGCGCGAAGTATTCCGTTTCAGGGTTGCACGTGTTGTCGGTAGTCAGAGCATTTTTTGTGCTAAACATGTGATATAACTACTTTAAAAATCAAATATATATAATAAAAATAAATAAATAAAACATGTCCAGTTCCTGCATTCAATTATTTACTTTTCCTATAATAAGTAAGCATAAATGATTGGATCGAAAGCTAAGGCCACCCTCCCGATTTAATTTATATATATAATATAATATATATATATACACCTTATTAATTTTATTTTATTTTGTTTGTGTGTGTGTGGGGGGAGGGTTCTTTGTTAATGGTGAAAAGAAACAAAGTAACAAAAATCCACAATATAATTCAGCACACGAAAAATGTTTAAAAATACCGTTCAGTGACAGGCAGTAATGGACCGATCGAATCAAAATGAAGTGTTTCATGTTTGAGGATATCGCTGATACCGGTACTAGATTGCATATTGTTGTTTAACAAAATGATAATAGTAATAGTAATAATATTATCAGTATTATTGATAATGATGGATGGCCAAAATGTTAATAATTGGGACCGTTCCCTGTACCCATGGGTTTTATTGAGAAATTCACGACCCCAAATAGCATAGACCTAAACCACGCTTGAACCATCTTTGCAATTTGTCTGGTCCGAGTGCTCATGAGTGCAATCTTTAAGTACACATGCTAGCTTTGGCTTAAATAAACAAACAGGGGTCTACACATCTTAATTTAAGACAGTGAAATAACCAGGGGGAAGACTCTTATTAGAAAATAAACCACCTTTGTACTGGAAGTTACCGCCTTTATATTCTCACAAAACAGATAAACATGAAAAATTGTAAAAATATTACCTGTACTATATTACATAGATATTACATAGACTATATTCACAGATATTTTGTCAGATAAAACAATCATTCTGTTTTTTATAATTTTTTTTTTATAGATTTACAAAAATGGTGGAACCATTAATATTGTTATTATTAATAGTAATAGTAACGTAACACTATAATATTTCATATATTAAAATTATTAGTGAAATTTGTATGTTGTTTAAAATTACTATTTAAAATTAGTATTAAACTATTGTAATTAATAATAGACTATTTATTACATTATCATTTTATTTTAATGAACATTCTCTCTTGTTTTATGTACAATGTAAGTACAGTTAAATAACCTGGTACATGTATATGATAGTTAAAAGGGGATGAACTTACCATGCAGTACGGTTAATTTGATGAAACTGCTCAATGTTAGTTTCTTGAAAGTTTATATCTGCGACATCACGTGGTCATATCTCTGCGCGCTAAAATACAGCAAGTATGTGCACACATAAAACAGCCGTCGTAAAATTGTTGCGCGCACAAGTTGTTTTCCCGTTCAACACTATGGCCGTCCTCGTTGAAACTTGCACAATGACGATCGTCTTGTAATTTTTCGGGCCTATATGTCAGGAAATATAAAATGTACATGTAAGTAAAATCACCATTTTTTGGGGCGCCTAGATAGTTAAACATGTAAGGAACGTATCTAGACTGTCAAAATAGTCGCAAATATCGTCAATTTCAGCGCCTGGAATTTCGAATTACTACCGTTAGCGGAATGAGACCAACCTGTGGCTAAGGATACGCGGGGGGGGGCGTGTCCGTGTCACATTTATGGGGCAAGATATGAGACAACTCGAACCTCGAGACAACTCGACCCTCGAGACAACTCGACCCTCGAGACAACTCGACCCTCGTGACAACTCGACCCATGAGACAACTCGACCCATGAGACAACTTGACACGGACAACTCGACCCTATTTGTCGTTGCTTAGAAGTGGATCATCGTTTTCCCTCGAAAAAAGATTGATCACTACTAGTTTTTGTACTAGTTGTAGGCTTATTCTAGCACCCAGTTTGGCTCAAATTCTAGCACAAATTTAATTCTTGGAAAATCCTTTTAAGAATGTAGTAAATACTAATGTATACAGTAAATATACCTATCCCCGGGGAAAATATAATGTTAAATCAAAAAGTCCAATTGCATAAAAATGTTAAATATTATATTTTATTGAATGCCATTCAAATAATAAACCAGAAAAAGGGCTATAAAATCAACGACAATATGCATAATTAGGCCCTACACGTTTTTAAAACGTGTTGCCCATTGCCGGTGGTGGCTTTTCATATACACTATTTATTGTGACATTTGTAGAAGGGTACACCTAGTGGTTATCGGCTGTAAAGCAATCATGCATGAATGAAAAACAAATAATCGTGATACTGTCGAAAATCGCAATATATGTTTGGCGATATATCGTGGATGAAAAAAAATCGATATCACCCAAGCTTACACGCGTGTACAGTAAATCATAGCTGGTACAGGCGTACCTTGATTAAAACTGGAACATTTTTATGTTGAGACACCACTCACCCATATCATGTAAGGAAAGAATGTTGTATCCGACCGCCACTTTTTAAGGGCTTTTTTGGAATTTTTTTGCAACCACTAACAAGTTAAAAAATGATTCTATCGATTTTTGGTGGTACAGAAAGCGAAAACTATCTTTAAAATCCACTTTTATGATGGTTTTCGGACTTTATTTCCCTTCTAAAAAATCTTCCCCTTCAGAAAATAGAAGGGTCCTAAATAGACTGACATGACTGAGGAAGTCATCGTATACCAAAAATGCCTGATTTTTCTTGAAATAAATATCCTGGAATAATTTGAAGTATATATCCATCATCATCCATATGTTCAAGGTACATTGTACATGTATTAGCCAGAACTAAGAAATAGGGTGTCCAAATTTGCTGGAAATTTCAAAAGAGGGTGTCCAAATTGTTCACTTACAATACGTTTACATGCAAATGAACAGATGAAATACATGTAGGGTGTCCAAAAGACACCCAGACACCCCTCTGGCTAATACTATGCATGTATTTCTGTCAACAATGTCAAGTTTAGGGCACACTCTATCAAGTTCCTGCATGTTTGTACACTATACAGTACATACACATACATGTACGAGTTCTCTCTGGCCTCTGGGTATGAATGAGTTTATTTACTTTTTCTATTTATTTTCTTTTACAGCTCTACTACATTTATTTATTTCAGTTCACGAATGTTTGGAATTTGTTATTCCAGCAGAGAGTTAAAGGGGCAGTATCGTCACGATTAGAGCAGACTTTCAACAGGGCATGGAATCTATGTCCTACATACATGTATGTACACTGTACATGTGTAGTTTAAGATTAACACAGTCAGTGACTGGAAATTACTGGCCCATTTATGCAACAGCAACGGTAATATGACCTTATAATGTACAGGGAATTATTGCAGTCACTGAGTTAATCTAAAACTAGCATTCCGATTCCATGCCCTGTTGATCGTGATGATACTGCCCCTTTAACCATCCTGAATCCACCAACATCCAACACCATGCATGGGCTATACATGTACTGAGTCCATCAAAATACAACACAACCAGCTGTTTGAGTTTGATGGGTTTGGGGTGGATAGGATTAAGGCCAGTGGTTTTGCTAAGCACACCAATTTGCCGGGCACAGAATAATTTGTGTTTAGCAAAAATTACCGGCCAAATTGTCTTGTATATTTTGCTTCTACATAACATGTACATCGTACTCGGCCCAATTTTGCTTAGCAGATAAATTTGCTAAACCCTAACCCCCAGATATTCTGGCTTGGAACCTTCCTGAATCCTCCAAAATCCTCCAGTGCACTTAACATTGGAAACTTGCCCTTATATTCAAAATGCACCATGCATTTTCGTTGATCTTTCATATTAAGCACTTCCTGTTTGCCAGGTAGTAATTTTGCCCCATTTGAAGAGGTGAAAGTGCCAGTTTCCAACAGTGCTGAATTTTTCCCCAAAAAAGTGCCCCTTGGAGGATTTTGGAGGATTTTGGAGGATATGGGGTGGTTAGGGTTAATATACAAAAAGACACATCGAGTTAGTCGGAGATAGTCATGTGGTCTTGTACAGTATTTTATGCACAGCTCACACACTGCTACTCCACAAACCTGATGCACCAAACATATGGTCTGGATCCACTTGTGCTTTCAGTTTTATTAAATGCCATAAAGGTTGTCTTGACAGGGCACCAGTCTGGCAAAACTGCTAAGGGTCCAGCGTACGGTACACGTACAAGTACCTTGGTCCATGTTTAGTGTCGTAAGGCCCCCCAAAAATTCTGTTTTCTGGTTATACATGTATACTAGTAGGTCGGCTTCAAATTTAAAAAAAAAAATGTTTGCTATGAAATGATGTCCAATTGCAGCCGACAACTTCACAGCAGTCCGTTGTTGTATATGCGCGTGCGCACCAAAAATGTGGGCCGCGCTAACATTTCAAATTGATGCATGCGTAGTGTTTGACTTTTAAGTGCTCTACATGTTTTCTTTCCGAGATAATGGGGGTATTTTGCACATACTGTTTTGTTTATTCAATTATGAAGACCAGCATGTTGTTTTCTTTGATCAAGTATAAATATAAGCTGAAGTACACTTCAGAGAGATAAGGAGAATAATTTAGTCCAGCGAAAATATCCACAATTTTTTTTTCATAGCATGACAGTCCATGTCCACCATAATAAAACACTGCCTAAGCATAACACTGTGCACAATGGTGATTTATAACATGTTTAAAAATGTATTTGTTATTTTAATTGGTGTTTGAAATGATTAAAATTGTGAGTGAAAAATGAACAAATATATTTGTGATGTTTTTGAACTTGTTGTGAGTGTTTTATTTATAATTCTCATTGCTCAAAAATGCGGTCACACTCGTAACGTTGTCTGTCCCCCTAATTACGAGCGTGGTTGCGGTCACATCCAGCCAACTGTTTAATTATCATAAACATTTTGCCTTGTTATGATTTTCCCCTGGACTCTTTTTAATAATGATACACACTACGGGTGAGGCACGGATACGGTATTGTTTTCTTGCGGTTTCAAAGTTTGTGGGCAACGATCCGTCCACTCGATGTCTACGCTCGTAACATCGACAAAACAAACCACCAACTGCAACTGCAATAGTACAGCCGCACCGCGTTGCGCAGACCCAAGATGTGACATCTGGGAGCATCTAGAAAATTCCAATTCATTCGCCATTTTTAGCTTCTCCGTAATTTCGCGCCACGACGATGGACGTCTGTCCATAGAATTACGAGCGTGGTTCTTGTGACGGGCGTGGTCTGTACTTATTCATTTTGCCGTGATTTTACAAAATCAGCTTCTATACACACAGGCATACGTTGGAAGGTACGTTTCTTGTTTGCCCACAATCAATTTCATCGAGAATTTGAGCAGGAGTATTTCAGCATTTGTCATGGGAAAGTCGCCGGGACCGATCCACTGTTGTGTGGGGGCGTTAACGCTCGCACAGAGACAGAAAGCCCAGCTCCGTCCCCGTTACTAACGAGAACGTATGGTGACTTTTTGGGTGAATTAGGGGACTTCTCGCAGTGGATTTTACTGTATGAGACTTGTTATAACACTGAATGTCAATACCGTACGTAGAGCTAATGACTACTTTTGATGGCTGAAATTTATGTTGCACAATTCCTGTCTAACGTTACGTCCGCACGTGGACGGAATTTTTATTCGGTCCATTTTACGAGCGTCGCCTGAACGTGGCGCACTTCAATTTCCTTTCCTCTCATGCGATGCTGCCAAACTTTTTGTTGAAAACTTAACATTCAATAAGTCAAATAGTGGTAGACCTAGTTGGAAATTTGGTCATGACATTTTATCGGAATGAGGGGCCTATTCTAATTCAAAAACCATGGTGTCCGGAAATTGGGCGCGAAATTTTGTAACGTTAATTTTTTTTTTTTTGGGGGGGTATGCCTAGTCCGATTACATGTAACTTGGACCCAACATTGACCTTTTTAACATTTGGACATTAGGCCTATCTACCTTGTACAGTACAAGAAAGCCGATTTTTTTTTTTTGGGGGGGGGGGTGATTTCAATAATCCATGAAAATCTGAAAGTAGGCCTGGCCTACCATACCTACCCACAAACTTACCCACAAACTTGCAGTATGATGGTAATTTGTATATTTTTCTTTGAATAAGATATAGGCCTATTTTTTGAAAAGACTGGCAGCGAACGAGGAATGGAACACGTTAAGGCCAAGTGAAAAAAAATACCAGTTGATCATCCCCGCCCGCAAAAGACAACAGGCCGTTAAAAATAGGTATTTTTAAATTTGTCTGTGTCATTAGAATCTCAAAGCACCAAAACAGCAAAGGGACCAAAACCTGCTAGCCTTGACCCAGGCAGCCTTGGAGGTGTCGGCTGGTATTGAGCGGAGCAGTTCTTGGGCGTGTGTGGCAAAGGGGTGCCGGGACTTAAGGCGCATGCGCTGCGGTGTCTCCATGATGGTCTTGTGGAGGAGATGGAATTCACTCGCCTGTGCCTTTCGAGCGAGACCCAGCATGGCTCCTTCTCGCCTAATCTCTGCTGGGGCGATTCCTCCGAGGACGGGCAGTTGGTTTGCTGGTGTGGCTCGTAGGCATCCGGAGATAGTCCGTAGGGCGGTGTTGAGGGCAGTGTCCAGCTTGTTGACGTGAGGGCTACGGCACCAGACCGGGGCACAGTACTCAGCGCTGGAGAAAACCAGGGCCTCGGTGGAGATGCGCAGTGTCTTTGTGGAGGCTCCCATGTGGTACCGGCTAGGCGACGGATCAGCGCGGCACGGGAGGTTGTCTTTGCCTTGACACTATTCAGATGTTGTTTGAATGACAGTGTTCTGTCGAGCTTCACCCCAAGGTATGTGGGAAGGGCTGGTACTGTAGCCGGGTGTTATCAACCATGATGTTAATTTTGCGGGACGCTTCCATGTTGTAGAGGTGGAACATCGATGCTACGGTCTTGTCAGCACTAAACTTGAGGCGCCAGTTCTTCAGGTATGAAGACAAGATGTTCATGTCTTCAGAGGCCCCTCCTCTACTGCTTCCCAGGTTGGCTTGCTCAGTAGGATGGCCAGATCATCTGCGTAGCCGTACTTCCTTGATTGTGTGGCAGGGAGGTCGTAGATGTAGATGTTAAACAGCATGGGCGCCAACACTGAGCCTTGTGGGATACCGTTCTTGAGCTTTCTCACCCTGCTGCTTTGGCCGTTGCTGGTATGTAGCCGAAAGCTGCGGTTACTCAGCATCTCCATTATGAAGCTCACCATGTGCTTGTCCGGGATGGTTTCCAGAAGCTTCATGTGTAGTCCACGCAGCCAGACAGTGTCATATGCCGCTGTGAGGTCCAGGAAAACGGTGCCGGCCTTCTCTCCTGCCTGGAAGATGTCCTCTATGTCTTGGCACAGGAGGGTCACCTGGTCTGTTGTTGATCTACCGCTTCGGAAGCCAGCTTGTTCTTTGGGCAGCTGGGGGTCGATCACTGGGTTGAGACGTGCCAAAATAAGACGTTCGAGGAGCTTATATGGAACGCAGAGCAATGAGATGGGCCGGTATCCCTTGGGGTCGTCGCTTGGCTTGTTTGGCTTCAGCAGGGCGATCACCTTGGCGCGGCGCCAGATCTTAGGCAGCTTTGAGTGCTGGAAACATGTAGAGAGGAAGGAGCGCAGCCAGTCGGTTGCCTTCTTGCCTTGGTGTTTAATGTACTCCGGGTGGATGCTGTCTATACCTGGTGCCTTACCGGTCTTCAGGCGTTGGATGGCCTGTTCGATTTCTGGTGTTGTGAAATCGGAGGATAGGTTAGAGTCGCATCCTGGGGCCCTGGACAGCTCATGGACTCTCGCTGTTGTTATTCTGGCGAAGTCCTTGTCTGCATTAGGGAAGCGGCCATTGCTTAGCAAGAGCGACGCGATGGAGTTTGCAGTGATGGGACACTGTGCTGGGGTTGTTGACCTTCCGGTCAGCTTGTTAATGGCCTGCCACGCCCGGCGGCTAGAGTGTGTGAAGTTGATTGACTCCACAGTCTCTGTCCATCGTTGCCTCCGTTTTTCATTGAGCCTACAGAGTAGGTCGTCTGCTGCTTTGTCCCTGTCTTCGCAGGTTTGAGCTTCTGCATGGGTGCGAAGTAGATTTTCGCATTCGTCATCCCAGCAGGGAACGTAGGCTTTCCGCATACCGCGTGGGATGTTCTTCTTGGCGGCATCCAGGAGCATTTTGCAGTACGAGTCATAGGCATCATTCAGGTTGTTGCAACATGGGTGTGGTAGGCCAGCAGCTGCCTTGTTCACTAGTGTTGTGAAGCCTACCCAGTTTGCTTTGCGGAAGTTCCACCTCTTGGCATCCCTCCCTTGCACTGGTTGGACCAGAGATGGGATGGTGATGAGCGACGGTCGATGGTGTGACCGTGGAAACATGTCCAAGATGTGTCTGACAGGGAGTGGCTGGTTGTTGTGCCATTTTGCAAATGCGAGGTCTGGATTGGTGGTACTGTTCCATCGTGCAGAGTAGAAAGTGCGCGGCTCCTTTGGGTCGTATAGGAGTGTTGCCTCAGCAGTAGATGCCCAGTCTACCAGGAAGTCACCATCAGCGTTGGAACTGCTGTAGCCCATTCTGTATGATGGCTATTGAAGTCACCAGCATACATGGCAGGGGCTGGGACATCTGGCAGCGATGATGAGGTCAGTCTGCTTGGAGGTGGCTTGTAGATGTTGACGATGGTAGTGTCTTGCACTTTCGTTGTGATCCATTCTACCTCTGCGCTTTCTGGGGATTGTCCTATAGCTGTCCAGTCCATATCATTGCGGACAAGCGTGGCCATGCCATGATGTTTATTGACAATGTGTCCGGCCAGGGTATACCCAGGGACCTTCAGAATGTTCTTGTTTTCAGCATGAGTCTCCTGCAGTAGAATCACCGTCACATTGTTTTTGCTGGATTTTTGTTCAAGGATGTTGGTCTTGGCGATGGTGAGGCCTTCGACGTTGAGCTGAAGTAGCAGTAGTGCTAGTGCTGTGGTCTGCGGGCGTGGTGAAGACATTAGTTTCGCTTAGGAGCATGCAACCTTGCAACTACTCTTAACTATTCGTAGGGGAGGCCACGTAGAGGCTGTCTTCTTCTCCCCTTTCAAGTTGTTAATGGCAATTCATTATGACTGGACAATTTAGGTTGTTGACCTTGTCAACACCTGGCTGCATGTATGGCTTTGGCAGGAGCACCGCCACTGTTAATTTACCTTGACTTGTGTATGGTCAGTGTGGTATGATATAGACCAAGAAGATATTAGCCCATCTTTTCTTCTGTATGCAACACATGTGACCAGTTAGTATGGAATTGCCCACATGTAATTAATTATAATTATTGCCTTTCTGTAAATTTTTAACAAAATTAATTACACTTTATACCCTTACAGTACTGAACGTTTTAAAGTTAACCTGGGTATTAACAATCTTCTTCACAGCTATATGAATTCACATTTCACACTTTCAGCGCCATCAGTATTGCAAACCCCCTGAGCATTGTTTCTAAACAATAAAAATCCAACAACTTCCTTTGTTGTCCCTGGGGTTAGGGTTAATTTCACATGTATCTGCCCAGTTGTGAAATCAGAGGGGAAACTAACTATGAAAAACTGAAAAGTTTTCCTGAAATATGAATGGAATAGGGATGAAAATTTATTTCTGAAAATTCCATTCACATTTACAGTGTTAACTAAAACATTTAGTCCTGTAACTTGTTCAAATGTTCTCTGTAGTTCACAAACTTAGAAACAGAAGTAAAGTTGTGGAAGGCAGGGTCGTTATTGACTTCATGTGTACATATTTGTGTTTAATGTTACAGCTCAATGTGAGGAAAGAAGCAGTTGAATACCTTCCTGTTTGTATTTTATTAAGTCATGAGTAACGGCTACGACAATGACATTTGTGATGAGAACTTCCGTCCCTGTTACCAACGTTACCACCATTGCAAGAATGAGAGAAATAACAAATGGAATAACACTTAATTTCTATGAAATATCACTGCATTCCTCTTATTTAATTGATATGTTTACCAATGTAATTGTAATATGTGCACAACTACCACAAGGAGGGGATCTGATATTGATAATCTGTCCCCGTTACCAACGTTACCATAATTGCAAGAATGAGAGCAACAACAAATGAAATAACACTTAATTTCAATGGAATATTACTTCATTTCTTTCATTTAATTGCTATGTTTAACAATTTAAAAGTAACATGTACAATTAGACAAAGGAGGGGGTGTCATATTGATAATCTGTCCCCGTTACCAACGTTACCATTCATCCTCAATGGGAAAGCAAAGATTCCAAGTGTTATTTGGAGAAAACAATGGTACGTTATGGCAAAATTTTAATTTAATGTGTCTCTCAGATATATGGTGTTGATTTAGGAAAAGTTTTAAGATGTGCTTGACACGAATAAACAGGTTTTTTTTTTTCACACAGCAACATACTTAATACATGCTATCCACTGGAACATTTGGATGATTGTGTCGCCATAAACCACATCCACTACTATGTATGCCTTTTCATCATTGTAGAATGTCAAAATGTGACGAATAATACCGAGACTTGATGCTATATTAAATTTGTTATTTACCTTCTGTGTGCCCGTTTCCGTCCCCGTTCGTAGCGTTATCCTCCATGATTTCATAACTTTGACAGACTATAACATTTCTGTGTAGTAAAAACTTATCTTTTCTTGATCAGTATTATATCATTTAGGGTCGAGAGTAACCAATGTGAACAAATGAATGTCAAACCAGCAACTTGATTTTTGAACTTCTGTGTTATATGAAATACCCCTATTATCTCGGATTGACCCAGCTACGTGTATACCTTGGCAAGTACATCAACATTTTGTACGCACATGTACAATGTATGTACATAACAATTCAGAATGAGATCTCCAAATCCAATCAGTGCATGTATGCAGTTCATTGACCTTTGCACTTATAACATTCCATGAACCACATGTGGAAAATTCCATGAAATGTTTTGATTGTTTACAGTGGTTAGCTTGTCTGGCTCATGAATGTTTGGGATTTTAAAAGCTCAAAGGCCCTTTTCTCCCACCCCAATTATGTCAGAAATCTGCATTACTGGTCAGCTGAATGGATTATGTATGGAGCATTGACAAAATTTATACAGAATTACATGTACATGTAGGTATCCTGGGATGTGGAATTCTCTTGTGCACAAGAGATATGGGTCTTTAATGAAAACAGTACAGTAGAAAGAAATTGTAATTGTTTGAAATTAAGCATCATTATTCTTGTCAGAAAATCCATGAGAAAAAAAAATCCATCAAACTTCCTGGACTATTCAGGATTTCCATGGTGTTAAATAGGGGAAGGGTGAGAGCGTTATAGACCATTTAGCTTGAGTACATGTTGTTGCTTCAATAGCTGTTTTATGTGGGGACAAATTTCCATTGAAGTGACCATTTCAAATAATAGAGATTGGCCTGATATTGTGAATCATGCAACATTGTGACTCACGGGACATCGTGACTCACGGGACATCGTAACTCACAGGACATATTTTGGATACTCATACTTTGTTAAATATGGTGCCTGATTGAGATGAAGTCTCTAGGAGATAGCCAAGGAAAAAAATGATAACCCATTGCCCATCTTTTTGAGAATCCACTTTTACCATTTTTTCGTGACTCACGGGACATTGTGAGGGGGGTCATAGATCAATGCTCATAATATTAGCAGTGTGTTAAATATGTAAACAAATTATTTTATTGTTTAACATATTACTAATTGTTATTCTAATTATTTATTTGAATCTTTAAGTTTTCATGAAAAATGACAACAAAAATACACAAAAACAGAATTCCGTGTTCAATGTGTGATAATTTTGTGCATAGACATCCTACAGATGACAAAAAAGTGTTTTTGGATAGTCTGATATGTACATGTATATTGTTAGGGATCAGAAGCATTAGAGGATTAATTTGTTTAAACAATTTGGGGCATGTGGAACCTTTCTATGGAATTGACCAGATATAAGTTAGTTACGCACGTGTATGTACTTCAGGTATGGAACTGTATGTACAAATAAAATGTACCAACCTTGGTAAACAGAGAAAATCTGAAATCCGGGAAGGACTAAAAGTAACGAGCACACGTTCACTACAGCGTTGCAGAAATACTAGAGCTACAAAAAAGTGGTTTTTTTTTAAGCCTGTTTTAATTATTCGGCCTCTTTCTACAGATTAGTATTCATAACACTTTGGGTACGGAACCATAAATATACACGTACCAACCATTTTCCCACCGATAAACAGAGAAAAACTTGTGATCCGGCACGACTCAAACGAAACGAGCAACCCTTCACGACAGCGCGCGGAAATCCTTTGCAAAAAGTGTTCACGTCTGTTATTAATAATTGACTTGCTCTATATCTCTTTTGCCACAGAGGGGTCTAAATAAACACACTTTGGGTGCGGAACCATATATCAGTGTAACAACCTTTCTCCACCAGTTAACGGAGAAAAACTGAAATCCGGCAGGACTCCAAAAAGAGCAACCGGTCACGACAGCGCGTGGAAATCCTCTGCAAAATGTGTTGGAGGCTGTTATTAACATAACCACCCCAAATCCTGCAAAATCCTCCGAGGGCACTTTTTTTTTGGGGAAAGATTCAGCACCTTGAAA
>CM055817.1:36812589-36846521 GCA_029582265.1 Zoroaster sp. YZ-2022 | reverse complement strand
CCTATATTGTTGTGATTAAAACACAAATACAGATGAAATTATTTCTAGCGACAGTTATAACTTTAAAAGTTTTTAAGGAGGCCGACAAATTTACATCCAAATTAAAGCTTAGGTTCTCCTCTTTTAGGAAATCACATGACTTTTACATTTAGATAATTTCTTCATACCTTAAATGGCCTCCATGCACACTTAGCCCTCCGCAAAATACTGTCAAAATACGGGCCATAACTCAGGGTAAACAGCCTATATTGTTGTGATTAAAACACAAATACAGATGAAATTATTTCTAGCGACAGTTATAACTTTAAAAGTTTTTAAGGAGGCCGACAAATTTATATCAAATTAAAGCTTAGGTTCTCCTCTTTTAGGAAATCACATGACTTTTACATTTAGATAATTTCTTCATACCTTAAACGGCCTCCATGCACACTTAGCCCTCCGCAAAATACTGTCAAAATACGGGCCATAACTCAGGGTAGACAGCCTATATTGTTGTGATTAAAACACAAATACGGATGAAATTATTTCTAGCGACGGTTATAACTTTAAAAGTTTTTAAGGGAGGCCGACAAATTTATATCCAAATTAAAGCTTAGGTTCTCCTCTTTTAGGAAATCACATGACTTTTACATTTAGATAATTTCTTCATACCTTAAAGGACCACCATGCACACTTAGCCCTCCGCAAAATACTGTCAAAATACGGGCCATAACTCAGGGTAACAGCCTATATTGTTGTGATTAAAACACAAATACAGATGAAATTATTTCTAGCGACAGTTATAACTTTAAAAGTTTTTAAGGAGGCCGACAAATTTATATCCAAATTAAAGCTTAGGTTCTCCTCTTTTGAAATAACATGACTTTTACATTTAGATAATTTCTTCATACCTTAAAGGACCTCCATGCACACTGAGCCCTCCGCAAAATACTGTCAAAATACGGGCCATAACTCAGGGTAGACAGCCTATATTGTTGTGATTAAAACACAAATACGAATGAAATTATTTCTAGCGACGGTTATAACTTTAAAAGTTTTTAAGGGAGGCCGTTATATCCAAATTAAAGCTTAGGTTCTCCTCTTTTAGGAAATCACATGACTTTTACATTTAGATAATTTCTTCATACCTTAATGCCTCCATGCACATAGCCCTCCGCAAAATACTGTCAAAATACGGGCCATAACTCAGGGTAGACAGCCTATATTGTTGTGATTAAAACACACAAATACAGATGAAATTATTTCTAGCGACAGTTATAACTTTAAAAGTTTTTAAGGAGGCCGACAAATTTATATCAAATTAAAGCTTAGGTTCTCCTCTTTTAGGAAATCACATGACTTTTACATTTAGATAATTTCTTCATACCTTAAAGGACCTCCATGCACATAGCCCTCCGCAAAATACTGTCAAAATACGGGCCATAACTCAGGGTAGACAGCCTATATTGTTGTGATTAAAACACAAATACGAATGAAATTATTTCTAGCGACAGTTATAACTTTAAAAGTTTTTAAGGAGGCCGACAAATTTATATCAAATTAAAGCTTAGGTTCTCCTCTTTTAGGAAATCACATGACTTTTACATTTAGATAATTTCTTCATACCTTAAATGGCCTCCATGCACACACTTAGCCCTCCGCAAAATACTGTCAAAATACGGGCCATAACTCAGGGTAGACAGCCTATATTGTTGTGATTAAAACACAAATACAGATGAAATTATTTCTAGCGACAGTTATAACTTTAAAAGTTTTAAGGAGGCCGACAAATTTATATCCAAATTAAAGCTTAGGTTCTCCTCTTTTAGGAAATCACATGACTTTTACATTTAGATAATTTCTTCATACCTTAAAGGCCTCCATGCACACTTAGCCCTCCGCAAAATACTGTCAAAATACGGGCCATAACTCAGGGTAGACAGCCTATATTGTTGTGATTAAAACACAAATACGAATGAAATTATTTCTAGCGACAGTTATAACTTTAAAAGTTTTAAGGAGGCCGACAAATTTATATCAAATTAAAGCTTAGGTTCTCCTCTTTTAGGAAATCACATGACTTTTACATTTAGATAATTTCTTCATACCTTAAACGGCCTCCATGCACACTTAGCCCTCCGCAAAATACTGTCAAAATACGGGCCATAACTCAGGGTAGACAGCCTATATTGTTGTGATTAAAACACAAATACGAATGAAATTATTTCTAGCGACAGTTATAACTTTAAAAGTTTTTAAGGGAGGCCGACAAATTTATATCAAATTAAAGCTTAGGTTCTCCTCTTTTAGGAAATCACATGACTTTTACATTTAGATAATTTCTTCATACCTTAAATGGCCTCCATGCACTTAGCCCTCCGCAAAATACTGTCAAAATACGGGCCATAACTCAGGGTAGACAGCCTATATTGTTGTGATTAAAACACAAATACAGATGAAATTATTTCTAGCGACAGTTATAACTTTAAAAGTTTTTAAGGAGGCCGACAAATTTATATCAAATTAAAGCTTAGGATCTCCTCTTTTAGGAAATCACATTACTTTTACATTTAGATAATTTCTTCATACCTTAAAGGACCACCATGCACACTTAGCCCTCCGCAAAATGCTGTCAAAATACGGGCCATAACTCAGGGTAGACAACTATATTGTTGTGATTAAAACACAAATACGAATGAAATTATTTCTAGCGACAGTTATAACTTTAAAAGTTTTTAAGGGAGGCCGACAAATTTATACAAATTAAAGCTTAGGTTCTCCTATTTTATGAAATCACATGACTTTTACATTTAGATAATTTCTTCATACCTTAAATGGCCTCCATGCACACTTAGCCCTCCGCAAAATACTGTCAAAATACGGGCCATAACTCAGGGTAGACAGCCACCCTACATTGTTGTGATTAAAACACAAATACGAATGAAATTATTTCTAGCGACAGTTATAACTTTAAAAGTTTTAAGGAGGCCGACAAATTTATATCCAAATTAAAGCTTAGGTTCTCCTCTTTTTGGAAATCACATGACTTTTACATTTAGATAATTTCTTCATACCTTAAACGGCCTCCATGCACACTGAGCCCTCCGCAAAATACTGTCAAAATACGGGCCATAACTCAGGGTAGACAGCCTATATTGTTGTGATTAAAACACAAATACAGATGAAATTATTTCTAGCGACAGTTATAACTTTAAAAGTTTTAAGGAGGCCGACAAATTTATATCAAATTAAAGCTTAGGTTCTCCTCTTTTAGGAAATCACATGACTTTTACATTTAGATAATTTCTTCATACCTTAAATGGCCTCCATGCACACTTAGCCCTCCGCAAAATACTGTCAAAATACGGGCCATAACTCAGGGTAGACAGCCTATATTGTTGTGATTAAAACACAAATACAGATGAAATTATTTCTAGCGACAGTTATAACTTTAAAAGTTTTTAAGGAGGCCGACAAATTTATATCAAATTAAAGCTTAGGTTCTCCTCTTTTAGTAAATCCCATGACATTTACATTTAGATAATTTCTTCATACCTCAAAGGTCCTAAATGTACACTTAGCCCTCCGCAAAATACTGTCAAAATACGGGCCATAACTCAGGGTAGACAGCCTATATTGTTGTGATTAAAACACAAATACGAATGAAATTATTTCTAGCGACAGTTATAACTTTAAAAGTTTTTAAGGAGGCCGACAAATTTATATCAAATTAAAGCTTAGGTTCTCCTCTTTTAGGAAATCACATGACTTTTACATTTAGATAATTTCTTCATACCTTAAATGGCCTCCATGCACTGAGCCCTCCGCAAAATACTGTCAAAATACGGGCCATAACTCAGGGTAGACAGCCTATATTGTTGTGATTAAAACACAAATACGAATGAAATTATTTCTAGCGACGGTTATAACTTTAAAAGTTTTTAAGGAGGCCGACAAATTTATATCCAAATTAAAGCTTAGGTTCTCCTCTTTTAGGAAATCACATGACTTTTACATTCAGATAATTTCTTCATACCTTAAATGGCCTCCATGCACACTGAGCCCTCCGCAAAATACTGTCAAAATACTGGCCATAACTCAGGGAAAACAGACTATATTGTTGTGATTAAAACACAAATACAGATGAAATTATTTCTAGCGACGGTTATAACTTTAAAAGTTTTAAGGGCCGACAAATTTATATCAAATTAAAGCTTAGGTTCTCCTCTTTTAGGAAATCACATGACTTTTACATTTAGATAATTTCTTCATACCTTAAATGGCCTCCATGCACATTGAGCCCTCCGCAAAATACTGTCAAAATACGGGCCATAACTCAGGGTGACAGCCTATATTGTTGTGATTAAAACACAAATACGAGATGAAATTATTTCTAGCGACAGTTATAACTTTAAAAGTTTTTAAGGAGGCCGACAAATTTATATCAAATTAAAGCTTAGGTTCTCCTCTTTTGAAATCACATGACTTTTACATTTAGATAATTTCTTCATACCTTAAGGACCTCCATGCACACTTAGCCCTCCGCAAAATACTGTCAAAATACGGGCCATAACTCAGGGTAGACAGCCTATATTGTTGTGATTAAAACACAAATACAGATGAAATTATTTCTAGCGACAGTTATAACTTTAAAAGTTTTAAGGAGGCCGACAAATTTATATCAAATTAAAGCTTAGGTTCTCCTCTTTTGAAAATCACATGACTTTTACATTTAGATAATTTCTTCATACCTTAAAGGACCACCATGCACACTTAGCCCTCCGCAAAATACTGTCAAAATAAGGGCCATAACTCAGGGTAGACAGCCTATATTGTTGTGATTAAAACACAAATACGAATGAAATTATTTCTAGCGACGTTTATAACTTTAAAAGTTTTTAAGGGAGGCCGACAAATTTATATCCAAATTAAACTTAGGTTCTCCTCTTTTAGGAAATCACATGACTTTTACATTTAGATAATTTCTTCATACCTTAAAGGACCTCCATGCACACTAGCCCTCCGCAAAATACTGTCAAAATACGGGCCATAACTCAGGGTAGACAGCCTATATTGTTGTGATTAAAACACAAATACGAATGAAATTATTTCTAGCGACAGTTATAACTTTAAAAGTTTTTAAGGAGGCCGACAAATTTATATCAAATTAAAGCTTAGGTTCTCCTCTTTTGAAATCACATGACTTTTACATTTAGATAATTTCTTCATACCTTAAATGGCCTCCATGCACTTAGCCCTCCGCAAAATACTGTCAAAATACAGGGCCATAACTCAGGGTAGACAGCCTATATTGTTGTGATTAAAACACAAATACAGATGAAATTATTTCTAGCGACGGTTATAACTTTAAATGTTTTTAAGGGAGGCCGACAAATTTATATCCAAATTAAAGCTTAGGTTCTCCTCTTTTAGGAAATCACATGAGTTTTACATTTAGATAATTTCTTCATACCTTAAACGGCCTCCATGCACACTTAGCCCTGCGCAAAATACTGTCAAAATACGGGCCATAACTCAGGGTAGACAGCCTATATTGTTGTGATTAAAACACAAATACAGATGAAATTATTTCTAGCGACAGTTATAACTTTAAAAGTTTTAAGGAGGCCGACAAATTTATATCAAATTAAAGCTTAGGTTCTCCTCTTTTAGGAAATCACATGACTTTTACATTTAGATAATTTCTTCATACCTTAATGACCTCCATGCACACTTAGCCCTCCGCAAAATACTGTCAAAATACGGGCCATAACTCAGGGTAGACAGCCTATATTGTTGTGATTAAAACACAAATACGAATGAAATTATTTCTAGCGACAGTTATAACTTTAAAAGTTTTTAAGGGAGGCCGACAAATTTATATCAAATTAAAGCTTAGGTTCTCCTCTTTTAGGAAATCACATGACTTTTACATTTAGATAATTTCTTCATACCTTAACGACCTCCATGCACACTTAGCCCTCCAAAATACTGTCAAAATACGGGCCATAACTCAGGGTAGACAGCCTATATTGTTGTGATTAAAACACAAATACGAATGAAATTATTTCTAGCGACAGTTATAACTTTAAACGTTTTTAAGGGAGGCCGACAAATGTATATACAAATTAAAGCTTAGGTTCTCCTCTTTCAGGAAATCACATGACTTTTATATTTAGATAATTTCTTCATACCTTAAAAGGCCTCCATGCACACTTACCCCTCCATAAAATACTGTCAAAATACAGGCCATAACTCAGGGTAGACAGCCTATATTGTTGTGATTAAAACACAAATACGAATGAAATTATTTCTAGCGACGGGTATAACTTTAAAAGTTTTTAAGGAGGCCGACAAATTTATATCCAAATTAAAGCTTAGGTTCTCCTCTTTTAGTAAATCACATGACTTTTACATTCAGATAATTTCTTCATACCTTAAGGACCTCCATGCACACTTAGCCCTCCGCAAAATACTGTCAAAATACGGGCCATAACTCAGGGTAGACAGCCTATATTGGTGTGATTAAAACACAAATACGAATAAAATTATTTCTAGCGGCGGTTATAACTTTAAAATTTTTAAGGGAGGCCGACAAATTTATATCCAAATTAAAGCTTAGGTTCTCCTCTTTTAGGAAATCACATGACTTTTACATTTAGATAATTTCTTCATACCTTAAATGGCCTCCATGCACACTTAGCCCTCCGTAAAATACTGTCAAAATACGGGCCATAACTCAGGGTAGACAGCCTATATTGTTGTGATTAAAACACAAATACAGATGAAATTATTTCTAGCGACAGTTATAACTTTAAAAGTTTTTAAGGAGGCCGACAAATTTATATCAAATTAAAGCTTAGGTTCTCCTCTTTTAGGAAATCACATGACTTTTACATTTAGATAATTTCTTCATACCTTAAACGGCCTCCATGCACACTTAGCCCTCCGCAAAATACTGTCAAAATACGGGCCATAACTCAGGGTAGACAGCCTATATTGTTGTGATTAAAACACAAATACAGATGAAATTATTTCTAGCGACAGTTATAACTTTAAAAGTTTTTAAGGAGGCCGACAAATTTATATCAAATTAAAGCTTAGGTTCTCCTCTTTTGAAAATCACATGACTTTTACATTTAGATAATTTCTTCATACCTTAAATGGCCTCCATGCACTGAGCCCTCCGCAAAATACTGTCAAAATACGGGCCATAACTCAGGGTAAACAGCCTATATTGTTGTGATTAAAACACAAATACGAATGAAATTATTTCTAGCGACGGTTATAACTTTAAAAGTTTTAAGGAGGCCGACAAATTTATATCAAATTAAAGCTTAGGTTCTCCTCTTTTAGGAAATCACATGACTTTTACATTTAGATAATTTCTTCATACCTTAAATGCCTCCATGCACATAGCCCTCCGCAAAATACGGTCAAAATACGGGCCATAACTCAGGGTAGACAGCCTATATTGTTGTGATTAAAACACAAATACGAATGAAATTATTTCTAGCGACAGTTATAACTTTAAAAGTTTTTAAGGAGGCCGACAAATTTATATCAAATTAAAGCTTAGGTTCTCCTCTTTTAGGAAATCACATGACTTTTACATTTAGATAATTTCTTCATACCTTAAAGGACCTCCATGCACATAGCCCTCCGCAAAATACTGTCAAAATACAGGGCCATAACTCAGGGTAGACAGCCTATATTGTTGTGATTAAAACACAAATACAGATGAAATTATTTCTAGCGACAGTTATAACTTTAAAAGTTTTAAGGAGGCCGACAAATTTATATCAAATTAAAGCTTAGGTTCTCCTCTTTTAGGAAATCACATGACTTTTACATTTAGATAATTTCTTCATACCTTAAAGGGCCACCATGCGCACTTAGCCCTCCGCAAAATACTGTCAAAATACGGGCCATAACTCAGGGTAGACAGCCTATATTGTTGTGATTAAAACACAAATACAGATGAAATTATTTCTAGCGACAGTTATAACTTTAAAAGTTTTTAAGGGAGGCCGACAAATTTATATCCAAATTAAAGCTTAGGTTCTCCTCTTTTAGGAAATCACATGACTTTTACATTTAGATAATTTCTTCATACCTTAAACGGCCTCCATGCACACTGAGCCCTCCGCAAAATACTGTCAAAATACGGGCCATAACTCAGGGTAGACAGCCTATATTGTTGTGATTAAAACACAAATACAAATGAAATTATTTCTAGCGACGGGTATAACTTTAATAGTTTTTTAGGGAGGCAGACAAATTTATATCAAAATTAATGCTTAGGTTCTCCTCTTATGAAATCACATGACTTTTACATTTAGATAATTTCTTCATACCTTAAATGGCCTCCATGCACACTGAGCCCTCCGCAAAATACTGTCAAAATACGGGCCATAACTCAGGGTAGACAGCCTATATTGTTGTGATTAAAACACAAATACGAATGAAATTATTTCTAGCGACAGTTATAACTTTAAAAGTTTTAAGGAGGCCGACAAATTTATATCAAATTAAAGCTTAGGTTCTCCTCTTTTAGGAAATCACATGACTTTTACATTTAGATAATTTCTTCATACCTTAAACGGCCTCCATGCACATAGCCCTCCGCAAAATACTGTCAAAATACGGGCCATAACTCAGGGTAGACAGCCTATATTGTTGTGATTAAAACACAAATACAGATGAAATTATTTCTAGCGACGGTTATAACTTTTAAAGTTTTTAAGGGAGGCCGACAAATTTATATCAAATTAAAGCTTAGGTTCTCCTCTTTTGAAATCACATGACTTTTACATTTAGATAATTTCTTCATACCTTAAGGACCTCCATGCACATAGCCCTCCGCAAAATACTGTCAAAATACGGGCCATAACTCAGGGTAGACAGCCTATATTGTTGTGATTAAAACACAAATACAGAATGAAATTATTTCTAGCGACAGTTATAACTTTAAAGTTTTTAAGGAGGCCGACAAATTTATATCATATTAAAGCTTAGGTTCTCCTCTTTTAGGAAATCACATGACTTTTACATTTAGATAATTTCTTCATACCTTAAAGGACCTCCATGCGCACTTAGCCCTCCGCAAAATACTGTCAAAATACGGCAGGGTAGACACCCTACATTGTTGTGATTAAAGCTCAAATACAGATGAAATTATTTCTAGCGACAGTTATAACTTTAAAAGTTTTTAAGGAGGCCGACAAAATTATATCCAAATTAAAGCTTAGGTTCTCCTCTTTTATGAAATCTCATGACAATCTCAGCTCTTTTATTTTCTTCATACCTTAAATGGCCTCCATGCACACTGAGCCCTCCGCAAAATACTGTCAAAATACGGGCCATAACTCAGGGTAAACAGCCTAAATACTTGTGATTAATTCACAAATACAGATGAAATTATTTCTAGCGACGGTTATAACTTTAAAAGTTTTTAAGGAGGCCGACAAATTTATATCAAATTAAAGCTTAGGTTCTCCTCTTTTGAAATCACATGACTTTTACATTTAGATAATTTCTTCATACCTTAAACGGCCTCCATGCACATAGCCCTCCGCAAAATACTGTCAAAATACGGGCCATAACTCAGGGTAAACAGCCTATATTGTTGTGATTAAAACACAAATACAGATGAAATTATTTCTAGCGACAGTTATAACTTTAAAAGTTTTTAAGGGAGGCCGACAAATTTATATCAAATTAAAGCTTAGGTTCTCCTCTTTTAGGAAATCACATGACTTTTACATTTAGATAATTTCTTCATACCTTAAGGCCTCCATGCACACTTAGCCCTCCGCAAAATACTGTCAAAATACGGGCCATAACTCAGGGTAGACAGCCTATATTGTTGTGAGTAAAACACAAATTCGAATGAAATTATTTCTAGCGACAGTTATAACTTTAAAAGTTTTTAAGGGAGGCCGACAAATTTATATCAAATTAAAGCTTAGGGTCTCCTCTTTTAGGAAATCACATGACTTTTACATTTAGATAATTTCTTCATACCTTAAATGGCCTCCATGCACACTTAGCCCTCCGTAAAATACTGTCAAAATACGGGCCATAACTCAGGGTAGACAGCCTATATTGTTGTGATTAAAACACAAATACAGATGAAATTATTTCTAGCGACAGTTATAACTTTAAAAGTTTTTAAGGGAGGCCGACAAATTTATATCAAATTAAAGCTTAGGTTCTCCTCTTTTAGAAAATCACATGACTTTTACATTTAGAAAATTTCTTCATACCTTAAAAGGCCTCCATGCACACTTAGCCCTCCGCAAAATACTGTCAAAATACGGGCCATAACTCAGGGTAGACAGCCTATATTGTTGTGATTAAAAAACAAATACAGAATGAAATTATTTCTAGCGACAGTTATAACTTTAAAAGTTTTTAAGGAGGCCGACAAATTTATATCAAATTAAAGCTTAGGTTCTCCTCTTTTAGGAAATCACATGACTTTTACATTTAGATAATTTCTTCATACCTTAAATGGCCTCCATGCACACTTAGCCCTCCGCAAAATACTGTCAAAATACGGGCCATAACTCAGGGTAGACAGCCTATATTGTTGTGATTAAAACACAAATACAGATGAAATTATTTCTAGCGACAGTTATAACTTTAAAAGTTTTTAAGGAGCCGACAAATTTATATCAAATTAAAGCTTAGGTTCTCCTCTTTTAGGAAATCACATGACTTTTACATTTAGATAATTTCTTCATACCTTAAAGGCCCTCCATGCACACTTAGCCCTCCGCAAAATACTGTCAAAATACGGGCCATAACTCAGGGTAGACAGCCTATATTGTTGTGATTAAAACACAAATACAGATGAAATTATTTCTAGCGACAGTTATAACTTTAAAAGTTTTAGGGGAGGCCGACAAATTTATATCAAATTAAAGCTTAGGTTCTCCTCTTTTAGGAAATCACATGACTTTTACATTTAGATAATTTCTTCATACCTTAAATGGCCTCCATGCACACTTAGCCCTCCGTAAAATACTGTCAAAATACGGGCCATAACTCAGGGTAGACAGCCTATATTGTTGTGATTAAAACACAAATACGAATGAAATTATTTCTAGCGACAGTTATAACTTTAAAAGTTTTTAAGGAGGCCGACAAATTTATATCAAATTAAAAGCTTAGGTTCTCCTCTTTTGAAATCACATGACTTTTACATTTAGATAATTTCTTCATACCTTAAGGACCTCCATGCACACTTAGCCCTCCGCAAAATACTGTCAAAATACGGGCCATAACTCAGGGTAGACAGCCTATATTGTTGTGATTAAAACACAAATACGAATGAAATTATTTCTAGCGACGGTTATAACTTTAAAAGTTTTTAAGGGAGGCCGACAAATTTATATCACAATTAAAGCTTAGGTTCTCCTCTTTTAGGAAATCACATGACTTTTACATTTAGATAATTTCTTCATACCTTAAAGGACCACCATGCACACTTAGCCCTCCGCAAAATACTGTCAAAATACGGGCCATAACTCAGGGTAGACAGCCTATATTGTTGTGATTAAAACACAAATACGAATGAAATTATTTCTAGCGACAGGTATAACTTTAAAAGTTTTTAAGGGAGGCCGACAAATTTATATCCAAATTAAAGCTGAGGTTCTCCTCTTTTTAGGAAATCACATGACTTTTACATTTAGATAATTTCTTCATACCTTAAATGGCCTCCATGCACACTTAGCCCTCCGTAAAATACTGTCAAAATACGGGCCATAACTCAGGGTAGACAGCCTATATTGTTGTGATTAAAACACAAATACGAATGAAATTATTTCTAGCGACGGTTATAACTTTAAAAGTTTTAAGGGAGGCCGACAAATTTATATCCAAATTAAAGCTTAGGTTCTCCTCTTTTAGGAAATCACATGACTTTTACATTTAGATAATTTCTTCATACCTTAAATGGCCTCCATGCACACACAGCCCTCCGCAAAATACTGTCAAAATACGGGCCATAACTCAGGGTAGACAGCCTATATTGTTGTGATTAAAACACAAATACGAATGAAACTATTTCTAGCGTCGGTTATAACTTTAAAAGTTTTTAAGGAGGCCGACAAATTTATATCAAATTAAAGCTTAGGTTCTCCTCTTTTGAAATCACATGACTTTTACATTTAGATAATTTCTTCATACCCTAAATGCCTCCATGCACACTTAGCCCTCCGCAAAATACTGTCAAAATACGGGCCATAACTCAGGGTAGACAGCCTATATTGTTGTGATTAAAACACAAATACAGATGAAATTATTTCTAGCGACAGTTATAACTTTAAAAGTTTAAGGGAGGCCGACAAATTTATATGCAAATTAAAGCTTAGGTTCTCCTCTTTTAGGAAATCACATGACTTTTACATTTAGAAAATTTCTTCATACCTTAAATGGCCTCCATGCACACTTAGCCCTCCGCAAAATACTGTCAAAATACGGGCCATAACTCAGGGTAAACAGCCTAAATTGTTGTGATTAAAAAACAAATACTAATGAAATTATTTCTAGCGACAGTTATAACTTTAAAAGTTTTTAAGGAGGCCGACAAATTTATATCAAATTAAAGCTTAGGTTCTCCTCTTTTAGGAAATCACATGACTTTTACATTTAGATAATTTCTTCATACCTTAAATGGCCTCCATGCACACTTAGCCCTCCGCAAAATACTGTCAAAATACGGGCCATAACTCAGGTAGACAGCCTATATTGTTGTGATTAAAACACAAATACGAATGAAATTATTTCTAGCGACAGTTATAACTTTAAAAGTTTTAAGGAGGCCGACAAATTTATATCAAATTAAAGCTTAGGTTCTCCTCTTTTAGGAAATCACATGACTTTTACATTTAGATAATTTCTTCATACCTTAAATGGCCTCCATGCACACTTAGCCCTCCGTAAAATACTGTCAAAATACGGGCCATAACTCAGGGTAGACAGCCTATATTGTTGTGATTAAAACACAAATACAGAATGAAATTATTTCTAGCGACAGTTATAACTTTAAAAGTTTTTAAGGAGGCCGACAAATTTATATCCAAATTAAAGGTTAGGCTCTCCTCTTTTAGGAAATCACATGACTTTTACATTTAGATAATTTCTTCATACCTTAAACGGCCTCCATGCACATAGCCCTCCGCAAAATACTGTCAAAATACGGGCCATAACTCAGGGTAAACAGCCTATATTGTTGTGATTAAAACACAAATACGAATGAAATTATTTCTAGCGACAGTTATAACTTTAAAAGTTTTAAGAGGCCGACAAATTTATATCCAAATTAAAGCTTAGGTTCTCCTCTTTTAGGAAATCACATGACTTTTACATTTAGATAATTTCTTCATACCTTAAAGGACCTCCATGCACACTGAGCCCTCCGCAAAATACTGTCAAAATACGGGCCATAACTCAGGGTAGACAGCCTATATTGTTGTGATTAAAACACAAATACGAGATGAAATTATTTCTAGCGACACGGTTATAACTTTAAAGTTTTTAAGAGGCCGACAAATTTATATCAAATTAAAGCTTAGGTTCTCCTCTTTTAGGAAATCACATGACTTTTACATTTAGATAATTTCTTCATACCTTAAAAGGCCTCCATGCACTTAGCCCTCCGCAAAATACTGTCAAAATACGGGCCATAACTCAGGGTAGACAGCCTATATTGTTGTGATTAAAACACAAGTACGAATGAAATTATTTCTAGCGACAGTTATAACTTTAAAAGTTTTTAAGGAGGCCGACAAATTTATATCAAATTAAAGCTTAGGTTCTCCTCTTTTAGGAAATCACATGACTTTTACATTTAGATAATTTCTTCAGAGCTTTAAGTTGCTCGATGCAGACTTAGCGCTCCGCAAAATACTGTCAAAATACGGGCCATAACTCAGGGTAAACAGACTATATTGTTGTGATTAAAAGACAAATACTAATGAAATTATTTCTAGCGGCAGTTATAACTTTAAAAGTTTTTAAGGAGGCCGACAAATTTATATCAAATTAAACCTTAGGTTCTCCTCTTTTAGGAAATCACATGACTTTTACATTTAGATAATTTCTTCAGACCCTCAAGGACCCCCATGCACACTTACCCCTCCGCAAAATACTGTCAAAATACGGGCCATAACTCAGGGTAGACAGCCTATATTGTTGTGATTAAAAGACAAATACAAATGAAATTATATATAGCAACTGTTAAAACTATAAAAGTTTTTAAGGTAGGCCTACAAATTTATATCAAAATTAAAGCGAAGGTTCTCCTCTTTTGAAATCACATGACTTTTACATTTAGATAATTTCTTCATACCTTAAATGGCCTCCATGCACTGAGCCCTCCGCAAAATACTGTCAAAATACGGGCCATAACTCAGGGTAGACAGCCTATATTGTTGTGATTAAAACACAAATACGAATGAAATTATTTCTAGCGACGGTTATAACTTTAAAAGTTTTAAGGGAGGCCGACAAATTTATATCAAATTAAAGCTTAGGTTCTCCTCTTTTAGGAAATCACATGACTTTTACATTTAGATAATTTCTTCATACCTTAAACGGCCTCCATGCACATAGCCCTCCGTAAAATACTGTCAAAATACGGGCCATAACTCAGGGTAAACAGCCTATATTGTTGTGATTAAAACACAAATACGAATGAAATTATTTCTAGCGACAGTTATAACTTTAAAAAGTTTTAAGGGAGGCCGACAAATTTATATCCAAATTAAAGCTTAGGTTCTCCTCTTTTGAAATCACATGACTTTTACATTTAGATAATTTCTTCATACCTTAAAGGACCTCCATGCACTTAGCCCTCCGCAAAATACTGTCAAAATACGGGCCATAACTCAGGGTAGACAGCCTATATTGTTGTGATTAAAACACAAATACAGAATGAAATTATTTCTAGCGACGGTTATAACTTTAAAAGTTTTTAAGGGAGGCCGACAAATTTATATCCAAATTAAAGCTTAGGTTCTCCTCTTTTAGGAAATCACATGACTTTTACATTTAGAAAATTTCTTCATACCTTAAATGGCCTCCATGCACACTTAGCCCTCCGTAAAATACTGTCAAAATACGGGCCATAACTCAGGGTAGACAGCCTATATTGTTGTGATTAAAACACAAATACAGATGAAATTATTTCTAGCGACAGTTATAACTTTAAAAGTTTTTAAGGAGGCCGACAAATTTATATCAAATTAAAGCTTAGGTTCTCCTCTTATGAAATCACATGACTTTTACATTTAGATAATTTCTTCATACCTTAAAGGACCACCATGCACACTTAGCCCTCCGCAAAATACTGTCAAAATACGGGCCATAACTCAGGGTAGACAGCCTATATTGTTGTGATTAAAACACAAATACAAATGAAATTATTTCTAGCGACGGTTATAACTTTAAAAGTTTTTAAGGGAGGCCGACAAATTTATATCCAAATTAAAGCTTAGGTTCTCCTCTTTTAGGAAATCACATGACTTTTACATTTAGCCCGGCGCAAAATACTGTCAAAATACGGGCCATAACTCAGGGTAGACAGCCTATATTGTTGCGATTAAAACACAAATACGGATGAAATTATTTCTAGCGACGGGTATAACTTTAAAAGTTTTTAAGGGAGGCCGACAAATTTATATCAAATTAAAGCTTAGGTTCTCCTCTTTTTAGGAAATCACATGACTTTTACATTTAGATAATTTCTTCATACCTTAAATGGCCTCCATGCACTGAGCCCTCCGCAAAATACTGTCAAAATACGGGCCATAACTCAGGGTAAACAGCCTATATTGTTGTGATTAAAACACAAATACAGATGAAATTATTTCTAGCGACAGTTATAACTTTAAAAGTTTTTAAGGGAGGCCGACAAATTTATATCAAATTAAAGCTTAGGTTCTCCTCTATTAGGAAATCACATGACTTTTTCATGTATATTAGTTCTACATACCTTAAAGGGCCTCATTGGTGTGCTAGCCCTACGCAAAATACTGTCAAAATACGGGCCATAACTCAGGGTAGACAGAGTATATGGTTGTGATTAAATCACAAATTCGAATGAAATTATTTCTAGCGAGGGTTATAACTTTAAAAGTTTTAAGGAGGCCGACAAATTTATATCAACTTAAAGCTTAGGTTCTCCTCTTTTAGGAAATCACATGACTTTTACATTTAGATAATTTCTTCATACCTTAAATGGCCTCCATGCACACTTAGCCCTCCGTAAAATACTGTCAAAATACGGGCCATAACTCAGGGTAGACAGCCTATATTGTTGTGATTAAAACACAAATACAAATGAAATTATTTCTAGCGACAGTTATAACTTTAAAGTTTTTAAGGAGGCCGACAAATTTATATCAAATTAAAGCTTAGGTTCTCCTCTTTTTAGGAAATCACATGACTTTTACATTTAGATAATTTCTTCATACCTTAAACGGCCTCCATGCACTTAGCCCTCCGCAAAATACTGTCAAAATACGGGCCATAACTCAGGGTAAACAGCCTATATTGTTGTGATTAAAACACAAATACAGATGAAATTATTTCTAGCGACAGTTATAACTTTAAAAGTTTTTAAGGGAGGCCGACAAATTTATATCCAAATTAAAGCTTAGGTTCTCCTATTTTAGGAAATCACATGACTTTTACATTTAGATAATTTCTTCATACCTTAAAGGACCACCATGCACACTTAGCCCTCCGCAAAATACTGTCAAAATACGGGCCATAACTCAGGGTAGACAGCCTATATTGTTGTGATTAAAACACAAATACGAATGAAATTATTTCTAGCGACGGTTATAACTTTAAAAGTTTTAAGGGAGGCCGACAAATTTATATCCAAATTAAAGCTTAGGTTCTCCTCTTTTAGGAAATCACATGACTTTTACATTTAGATAATTTCTTCATACCTTAAAGGACCACCATGCACTTAGCCCTCCGCAAAATACTGTCAAAATACGGGCCATAACTCAGGGTAGACAGCCTATATTGTTGTGATTAAAACACAAATACGAATGAAATTATTTCTAGCGACAGTTATAACTTTAAAAGTTTTTAAGGGAGGCCGACAAATTTATATCCAAATTAAAGCTTAGGTTCTCCTCTTTTAGGAAATCACATGACTTTTACATTTAGATAATTTCTTCATACCTTAAGGACCTCCATGCACTTAGCCCTCCGCAAAATACTGTCAAAATACGGGCCATAACTCAGGGTAGACAGCCTATATTGTTGTGATTAAAACACAAATACGAATGAAATTATTTCTAGCGACAGTTATAACTTTAAAAGTTTTTAAGGGAGGCCGACAAATTTATATCAAATTAAAGCTTAGGTTCTCCTCTTTTGAAATCACATGACTTTTACATTTAGATAATTACTTCATACGTTTAATGGCCTCCTCTCTCACTTAGCCCTCCGCAAAATACTGTCAAAATGCGGGCCATAACTCAGGGTAGACAGCCTATATTGTTGTGATTAAAACACAAATACGAATGAAATTATTTCTAGCGACAGTTATAACTTTAAAAGTTTTTAAGGAGGCCGACAAATTTATATCAAATTAAAGCTTAGGTTCTCCTCTTTTAGGAAATCACATGACTTTTACATTTAGATAATTTCTTCATACCTTAAAAGGACCTCCATGCACACTTAGCCCTCCGCAAAATACTGTCAAAATACGGGCCATAACTCAGGGTAGACAGCCTATATTGTTGTGATTAAAACACAAATACAGATGAAATTATTTCTAGCGACAGTTATAACTTTAAAAGTTTTAAGGAGGCCGACAAATTTATATCCAAATTAAAGCTTAGGTTCTCCTCTTTTAGGAAATCACATGAGTTTTACATTTAGATAATTTCTTCATACCTTAAACGGCCTCCATGCACACTTAGCCCTGCGCAAAATACTGTCAAAATACGGGCCATAACTCCGGGTAGACAGCCTATATTGTTGTGATTAAAACACAAATACGAATGAAATTATTTCTAGCGACGGTTATAACTTTAAAAGTTTTAAGGAGGCCGACAAATTTATATCAAATTAAAGCTTAGGTTCTCCTCTTTTAGGAAATCACATGACTTTTACATTTAGATAATTTCTTCATACCTTAAATGGCCTCCATGCACACTGAGCCCTCCGCAAAATACTGTCAAAATACGGGCCATAACTCAGGGTAGACAAGCCTATATTGTTGTGATTAAAACACAAATACGAATGAAATTATTTCTAGCGACGGTTATAACTTTAAAAGTTTTTAAGGAGGCCGACAAATTTATATCAAATTAAAGCTTAGGTTCTCCTCTTTTAGGAAATCACATGACTTTTACATTTAGATAATTTCTTCATACCTTAAATGGCCTCCATGCACACTTAGCCCTCCGCAAAATACTGTCAAAATACGGGCCATAACTCAGGGTAAACAGCCTATATTGTTGTGATTAAAACACAAATACGAATGAAATTATTTCTAGCGACGGTTATAACTTTAAAAGTTTTTAAGGGAGGCCGACAAATTTATATCCAAATTAAAGCTTAGGTTCTCCTCTTTTAGGAAATCACATGACTTTTACATTTAGATAATTTCTTCATACCTTAAACGGCCTCCATGCACACTTAGCCCTCCGTAAAATACTGTCAAAATACGGGCCATAACTCAGGGTAAACAGCCTATATTGTTGTGATTAAAACACAAATACGAATGAAATTATTTCTAGTGACGGTTATAACTTTAAAAGTTTTAAGGAGGCCGACAAATTTATATCCAAATTAAAGCTTAGGTTCTCCTCTTTTAGGAAATCACATGACTTTTACATTTAGATAATTTCTTCATACCTTAAAGGACCACCATGCACACTTAGCCCTCCGCAAAATACTGTCAAAATACGGGCCATAACTCAGGGTAAACAGCCTATATTGTTGTGATTAAAACACAAATACGAATGAAATTATTTCTAGCGACGGTTATAACTTTAAAGGTTTTTAAGGCAGGGCGACAAATTTATATCAAATTAAAGCTTAGGTTCTCCTCTTTTAGTATATCACATGTCTTTTACATTTAGAGATTTTCTTCTTACCTTCCATGACCTCCATGCACACTTAGCCCTCCGCAAAATACTGTCAAAATACGGGCCATAACTCAGGGTAGACAGCCTATATTGTTGTGATTAAAACACAAATACAGATGAAATTATTTCTAGCGACAGTTATAACTTTAAAAGTTTTTAAGGGAGGCCGACAAATTTATATCAAATTAAAGCTTAGGTTCTCCTCTTTTAGGAAATCACATGACTTTTACATTTAGATAATTTCTTCATACCTTAAAGGACCTCCATGCACTTAGCCCTCCGCAAAATACTGTCAAAATACAGGCCATAACTCAGGGTAGACAGCCTATATTGTTGTGATTAAAACACAAATACAGATGAAATTATTTCTAGCGACAGTTATAACTTTAAAGTTTTTAAGGGAGGCCGACAAATTTATATCAAATTAAAGCTTAGGTTCTCCTCTTTTAGGAAATCACATGACTTTTACATTTAGATAATTTCTTCATACCTTAAAGGACCTCCATGCAATCTTAGCCCTCCGCAAAATACTGTCAAAATACGGGCCATAACTCAGGGTAGACAGCCTATATTGTTGTGATTAAAACACAAATACGAATGAAATTATTTCTAGAGACGGTTATAACTTTAAAAGTTTTTAAGGGAGGCCGACAAATTTATATCCAAATTAAAGCTTAGGTTCTCCTCTTTTAGGAAATCACATGACTTTTACATTTAGATAATTTCTTCATACCTTAAACGGCCTCCAAGCTAGCCCTATGTAAAATACTGTCAAAATACGGGCCATAACTCAGGGTAGACAGCCTATATTGTTGTGATTAAAACACAAATACAGATGAAATTATTTCTAGCGACGGTTATAACTTTAAAAGTTTTTAAGGGAGGCCGACAAATTTATATCCAAATTAAAGCGTAGGTTCTCCTCTTTTAGGAAATCACATGACTTTTACATTTAGATAATTTCTTCATACTTTAAAGGACCCCCATGCACACTTAGCCCTCCGCAAAATACTGTCAAAATACGGGCCATAACTCAGGGTAGACAGCCTATATTGTTGTGATTAAAACACAAATACGAATGAAATTATTTCTAGCGACGGTTATAACTTTAAAGTTTTTAAGGAGGCCGACAAATTTATATCAAAATTAAGCTTAGGTTCACGTCTTGTAGGAAATCACATGACTTTTATATGTAGATAATTTCTTCATACCTTAAATGGCCTCCATGCACATAGCCCTCCGTAAAATACTGTCAAAATACGGGCCATAACTCAGGGTAGACAGCCTATATTGTTGTGATTAAAACACAAATACAGATGAAATTATTTCTAGCGACAGTTATAACTTTAAAAAGTTTTAAGGAGGCCGACAAATTTATATCAAATTAAAGCTTAGGTTCTCCTCTTTTAGGAAATCACATGACTTTTACATTTAGACAATTTCTTCATACCTTAAAGGCCTCCATGCACATAGCCCTCCAAAATACTGTCAAAATACGGGCCATAACTCAGGGTAGACAGCCTATATTGTTGTGATTAAAACACAAATACATTATTTCTAGCGACGGTTATAACTTTAAAAGTTTTAAAGACAAATTTATATCAAATTAAAGCTTAGGTTCTCCTCTTTTGAAATCACATGACTTTTACATTTGATAATTTCTTCATACCTTAAATGGCCTCCATGCACACTAGCCCTCCGCAAAATACTGTCAAAATACGGGCCATAACTCAGGGTAGACAGCCTGTATTGTTGTGATTAAAACACAAATACAGATGAAATTATTTCTAGCGACAGTTATAACTTTAAAAGTTTTAAGGAGGCCGACAAATTTATATCAAATTAAAGCTTAGGTTCTCCTCTTTTGAAATCACATGACTTTTACATTTAGATAATTTCTTCATACCTTAAACGCCTCCATGCACACTAGCCCTCCGCAAAATACTGTCAAAATACGGGCCATAACTCAGGGTAGACAGCCTATATTGTTGTGATTAAAACACAAATACAGATGAAATTATTTCTAGCGACAGTTATAACTTTAAAAGTTTTAAGGAGGCCGACAAATTTATATCAAATTAAAGCTTAGGTTCTCCTCTTTTAGGAAATCACATGACTTTTACATTTAGATAATTTCTTCATACCCTAAATGGCCTCCATGCACTTAGCCCTCCGCAAAATACTGTCAAAATACGGGCCATAACTCAGGGTAGACAGCCTATATTGTTGTGATTAAAACACAAATACAGATGAAATTATTTCTAGCGACAGTTATAACTTTAAAAGTTTTTAAGGGAGGCCGACAAATTTATATCCAAATTAAAGCTTAGGTTCTCCTCTTTTAGGAAATCACATGACTTTTACATTTAGATAATTTCTTCATACCTTAAACGGCCTCCATGCACATAGCCCTCCGTAAAATACTGTCAAAATACGGGCCATAACTCAGGGTAAAGCCTATATTGTTGTGATTAAAACACAAATACGAATGAAATTATTTCTAGCGACAGTTATAACTTTAAAAGTTTTAAGGAGGCCGACAAATTTATATCCAAATTAAAGCTTAGGTTCTCCTCTTTTGAAATCACATGACTTTTACATTTAGATAATTTCTTCATACCTTAAAGGACCTCCATGCACATAGCCCTCCGCAAAATACTGTCAAAATACGGGCCATAACTCAGGGTAGACAGCCTATATTGTTGTGATTAAAACACAAATACGAATGAAATTATTTCTAGCGACAGTTATAACTTTAAAAGTTTTTAAGGGAGGCCGACAAATTTATATCCAAATTAAAGCTTAGGTTCTCCTCTTTTAGGAAATCACATGACTTTTACATTTAGATAATTTCTTCATACCTTAAATGGCCTCCATGAACACATATCCCTCCGTAAAATACTGTCAAAATATGTGCCATAACTCAGGGTAGACAGCCTATATTGTTGTGATTAAAACACAAATACAGATGAAATTATTTCTAGCGAGGTTTATAACTTTAAATGTTTTAAGGGAGGCCGACAAATTTATATCCAAATTAAAGCTTAGGTTCTCCTCTTTTAGGAAATCACATGACTTTTACATTTAGATAATTTCTTCATACCTTAAGGACCTCCATGCACTTAGCCCTCCGCAAAATACTGTCAAAATACGGGCCATAACTCAGGGTAGACAGCCTATATTGTTGTGATTAAAACACAAATACGAATGAAATTATTTCTAGCGACGGTTATAACTTTAAAAAGTTTTTAAGGGAGGCCGACAAATTTATATCCAAATTAAAGCTTAGGTTCTCCTCTTTTAGGAAATCACATGACTTTTACATTTAGATAATTTCTTCATACCTTAAATGGCCTCCATGCACACTGAGCCCTCCGCAAAATACTGTCAAAATACGGGCCATAACTCAGGGTAGACAACCCTATATTGTTGTGATTAAAACACAAAGACGATTGAAATTATTTGTAGCGACAGTTATAACTTTAAAAGTTTTTAAGGAGGCCGACAAATTTATATCAAATTAAAGCTTAGGTTCTCCTCTTTTAGGAAATCACATGACTTTTACATTTAGATAATTTCTTCATACCTTAAATGGCCTCCATGCACACTTAGCCCTCCGCAAAATACTGTCAAAATACGGGCCATAACTCAGGGTAGACAGCCTATATTGTTGTGATTAAAACACAAATACAGATGAAATTATTTCTAGCGACAGTTATAACTTTAAAAGTTTTAAGGGAGCCGACAAATTTATATCAAATTAAAGCTTAGGTTCTCCTCTTTTAGGAAATCACATGACTTTTACATTTAGATAATTTTTTCATACCTTAACCGGCCTCCATGCACATAGCCCTCCGCAAAATACTGTCAAAATACGGGCCATAACTCAGGGTAAACAGCCTATATTGTTGTGATTAAAACACAAATACGAATGAAATTATTTCTAGCGACAGTTATAACTTTAAAAGTTTTTAAGGAGGCCGACAAATTTATATCCAAATTAAAGCTTAGGTTCTCCTCTTTTAGGAAATCACATGACTTTTACATTTAGATAATTTCTTCATACCTTAAAGGACCTCCATGCACTTAGCCCTCCGCAAAATACTGTCAAAATACGGGCCATAACTCAGGGTAGACAGCCTATATTGTTGTGATTAAAACACAAATACGAATGAAATTATTTCTAGCGACAGTTATAACTTTAAAAGTTTTTAAGGAGGCCGACAAATTTATATCAAATTAAAGCTTAGGTTCTCCTCTTTTAGGAAATCACATGACTTTTACAATTAGACAATGTCTCCATACCTTAAACGGCCACCGTGCACAGATAGCCCTCCTTAAAATACTGTAAAAATACGCGCAATAACTCTGGGGTGACAGCCTATATTGTTGTGATTAAAACACAAATACAGAATGAAATTATTTCTAGCGACAGTTATAACTTTAAAAGTTTTAAGGGAGGCCGACAAATTTATATCAAATTAAAGCTTAGGTTCTCCTCTTTTAGGAAATCACATGACTTTTACATTTAGATAATTTCTTCATACCTTAAAGGACCTCCATGCACACTGCCCTCCGCAAAATACTGTCAAAATACGGGCCATAACTCAGGGTAGACAGCCTATATTGTTGTGATTAAAACACAAATACAGATGAAATTATTTCTAGCGACAGTTATAACTTTAAAAGTTTTTAAGGAGGCCGACAAATTTATATCAAATTAAAGCTTAGGTTCTCCTCTTTTAGGAAATCACATGACTTTTACATTTCGATAATTTCTTCATACCTTAAAAGGCCTCCATGCACACTTAGCCCTTCGCAAAATACTGTCAAAATACGGGCCATAACTCAGGGTAAACCTATATTGTTGTGATTAAAACACAAATACAGAATGAAATTATTTCTAGCGACGGTTATAACTTTAAAAGTTTTTAAGGGAGGCCGACAAATTTATATCAAATTAAAGCTTAGGTTCTCCTCTTTTAAAATCACATGACTTTTACATTTAGATAATTTCTTCATACCTTAAGGACCTCCATGCACATAGCCCTCCGCAAAATACTGTCAAAATACGGGCCATAACTCAGGGTAGACAGCCTATATTGTTGTGATTAAAACACAAATACAGATGAAATTATTTCTAGCGACAGTTATAACTTTAAAAGTTTTTAAGGAGGCCGACAAATTTATATCCAAATTAAAGCTTAGGTTCTCCTCTTTTAGGAAATCACATGACTTTTACATTTAGATAATTTCTTCATACCTTAAAGGACCTCCATGCACACTTAGCCCTCCGCAAAATACTGTCAAAATACGGGCCATAACTCAGGGTAGACAGCCTATATTGTTGTGATTAAAACACAAATACAGATGAAATTATTTCTAGCGACAGTTATAACTTTAAAAGTTTTTAAGGGAGGCCGACAAATTTATATCAAATTAAAGCTTAGGTTCTCCTCTTTTGAAATCACATGACTTTTACATTTAGATAATTTCTTCATACCTTAAATGGCCTCCATGCACACTGAGCCCTCCAAAATACTGTCAAAATACAGGCCATAACTCAGGGTAGACAGCCTATATTGTTGTGATTAAAACACAAATACAGATGAAATTATTTCTAGCGACAGTTATAACTTTAAAAGTTTTTAAGGAGGCCGACAAATTTATATCAAATTAAAGCTTAGGTTCTCCTCTTTTGAAATCACTTGACTTTTACATTTTGTCAATTTCTTCATACCTTAATCTGCCTCCATGCACACTTAGCCCTCCGCAAAATACTGTCAAAATACGGGCCATAACTCAGGGTAGACAGCCTATATTGTTGTGATTAAAACACAAATACAGATGAAATTATTTCTAGCGACAGTTATAACTTTAAAAGTTTTAAGGAGGCCGACAAATTTATATCCAAATTAAAGCTTAGGTTCTCCTCTTTTAGGAAATCACATGACTTTTACATTTAGATAATTTCTTCATACCTTAAATGGCCTCCATGCAGTTATCCCTCCGCAAAACACTGTCAAAATACGGGCCATAACTCAGGGTAGACAGCCTATATTGTTGTGATTAAAACACAAATACGAATGAAATTATTTCTAGCGACGGTTATAACTTTAAAAGTTTTTAAGGAGGCCGACAAATTTATATCAAATTAAAGCTTAGGTTCTCCTCTTTTAGGAAATCACATGACTTTTACATTTAGATAATTTCTTCATACCTTAAAAGGCCTCCATGCAAACTGAGCCCTACGCAAAATACTGTCAAAATAAGGGCCATAACTCAGGGTAGACAGCCTATATTGTTGTGATTAAAACACAAATACAGATGAAATTATTTCTAGCGACAGTTATAACTATAAAAGTTTTTAAGTTAGTCCGACAAAATTATATCCAAATTAAAGCTTAGGTTCTCCTCTTTTAGGAAATCACATGACTTTTACATTTAGATAATTTCTTCATACCTTAAACGGCCTCCATGCACATAGCCCTCTGTAAAATACTGTCAAAATACGGGCCATAACTCAGGGTAGACAGCCTATATTGTTGTGATTAAAACACAAATACAGATGAAATTATTTCTAGCGACAGTTATAACTTTAAAAGTTTTTAAGGGAGGCCGACAAATTTATATCAAATTAAAGCTTAGGTTCTCCTCTTTTAGGAAATCACATGACTTTTACATTTAGATAATTTCTTCATACCTTAAATGGCCTCCATGCACACTGAGCCCTCCGCAAAATACTGTCAAAATACGGGCCATAACTCAGGGTAGACAGCCTATATTGTTGTGATTAAAACACAAATACGAATGAAATTATTTCTAGCGACAGTTATGAATTTAAAAGTTATTAAGGAGGCCGACAAATTTATATCAAATTAAAGCTTAGGTTCTCCTCTTTTAGGAAATCACATGACTTTTACATTTAGATAATTTCTTCATACCTTTAATGGCCTCCATGCACACTTAGCCCTCCGTAAAATACTGTCAAAATACGGGCCATAACTCAGGGTAGACAGCCTATATTGTTGTGATTAAAACACAAATACGAATGAAATTATTTCTAGCGACAGTTATAACTTTAAAAGTTTTAAGGGAGGCCGACAAATTTATATCAAATTAAAGCTTAGGTTCTCCTCTTTTAGGAAATCACATGACTTTTACAGTTAGATAATTTCTTCATACCTTAAATGGACCTCCATGCACACTGAGCCCTCCGCAAAATACTGTCAAAATACGGGCCATAACTCAGGGTAGACAGCCTATATTGTTGTGATTAAAACACAAATACAGATAGAAATTATTTCTAGCGACAGTTATAACTTTAAAAGTTTTAAGGGAGGCCGACAAATTTATATCAAATTAAAGCTTAGGTTCTCCTCTTTTGAAATCACATGACTTTTACATTTAGATAATTTCTTCATACCTTAAATGGCCTCCATGCACACTGAGCCCTCCGCAAAATACTGTCAAAATACAGGCCATAACTCAGGGTAGACAGCCTATATTGTTGTGATTAAAACACAAATACGAATGAAATTATTTCTAGCGACAGTTATAACTTTAAAAGTTTTTAAGGAGGCCGACAAATTTATATCAAATTAAAGCTTAGGTTCTCCTCTTTTAGGAAATCACGTGACTTTTACATTTAGATAATTCCTTCATACCTTAATCGGCCTCCATGCACACTGAGCCCTCCGCAAAATACTGTCAAAATGCAGGCCATAACTCAGGGTAGACAGCCTATATTGTTGTGATTAAAACACAAATACAGATGAAATTATTTCTAGCGACAGTTATAACTTTAAAAGTTTTTAAGGAGGCCGACAAATTTATATCAAATTAAAGCTTAGGTTCTCCTCTTTTAGGAAATCACATGACTTTTACATTTAGACAATTTCTTCATACCTTAAACGGCCTCCATGCACACTTAGCCCTCCGTAAAATACTGTCAAAATACGGGCCATAACTCAGGGTAGACAGCCTATATTGTTGTGATTAAAACACAAATACGAATGAAATTATTTCTAGCGACGGTTATAACTTTAAAAGTTTTAAGGAGGCCGACAAATTTATATCAAATTAAAGCTTAGGTTCTCCTCTTTTAGGAAATCACATGACTTTTACATTTAGATAATTTCTTCATACCTTAAATGGCCTCCATGCACACTGAGCCCTCCGCAAAATACTGTCAAAATACGGGCCATAACTCAGGGTAGACAGCCTATATTGTTGTGATTAAAACACAAATACAGAATGAAATTATTTCTAGCGACAGTTATAACTTTAAAAGTTTTTAAGGGAGGCCGACAAATTTATATCAAATTAAAGCTTAGGTTCTCCTCTTTTGAAATCACATGACTTTTACATTTAGATAATTTCTTCATACCTTAAACGGCCTCCATGCACTTAGCCCTCCGTAAAATACTGTCAAAATACGGGCCATAACTCAGGGTAAACAGCCTATATTGTTGTGATTAAAACACAAATACGAATGAAATTATTTCTAGCGACAGTTATAACTTTAAAAGTTTTTAAGGAGGCCGACAAATTTATATCAAATTAAAGCTTAGGTTCTCCTCTTTTGAAATCACATGACTTTTACATTTAGATAATTTCTTCATACCTTAAAATGGCCTCCATGCACACTTAGCCCTCCGCAAAATGCTGTCAAAATAAGGGCCATAACTCAGGGTAGACAGCCTATAATCTAGTGATTAAAACACAAATACAGAATGAAATTATTTCTAGCGACAGTTATAACTTTAAAAGTTTTTAAGGGAGGCCGACAAATTTATATCAAAATTAAAGCTTAGGTTATCCTCTTTTTTTAAATCACTTGACTTTTAATTTTTTATAATTTCTTCATACCTTAAACGTCCTCCATGCACACTTAGCCCTCCGTAAAATACTGTCAAAATATGGGCCATAACTCAGGGTAAACAGCCTATATTGTTGTGATTAAAACACAAATACAGATGAAATTATTTCTAGCGACAGTTATAACTTTAAAAGTTTTTAAGGGAGGCCGACAAATTTATATCAAATTAAAGCTTAGGTTCTCCTCTTTTGAAATCACATGACTTTTACATTTAGATAATTTCTTCATACCTTAAACGGCCTCCATGCACACGCCCTCCGCAAAATACTGTCAAAATACGGGCCATAACTCAGGGTAGACAGCCTATATTGTTGTGATTAAAACACAAATACAGATGAAATTATTTCTAGCGACAGTTATAACTTTAAAAGTTTTTAAGGAGGCCGACAAATTTATATCCAAATTAAAGCTTAGGTTCTCCTCTTTTAGGAAATCACATGACTTTTACATTTAGATAATTTCTTCATACCTTAAATGGCCTCCATGCACACTGAGCCCTCCGCAAAATACTGTCAAAATACGGGCCATAACTCAGGGTAGACAGCCTATATTGTTGTGATTAAAACACAAATACAGATGAAATTATTTCTAGCGACAGTTATAACTTTAAAGTTTTAAGGAGGCCGACAAATTTATATCAAATTAAAGCTTAGGTTCTCCTCTTTTGAAATCACATGACTTTTATATTCAGATATTTTCTTCATACCTTAAACGGCCTCCATGCACACTTAGCCCTCCGTAAAATACTGTCAAAATACGAGCCATAACTCAGGGTAAACAGCCTATATTGTTGTGATTAAAACACAAATACGAATGAAATTATTTCTAGCGACAGTTATAACTTTAAAAGTTTTTAAGGAGGCCGACAAATTTATATCAAATTAAAGCTTAGGTTCTCCTCTTTTAGGAAATCACATGACTTTTTCATTTAAACAATTTCTTCATACCTTAAACGGCCACCATGCACACTTAGCCCTCCGCAAAATACTGTCAAAATACGGGCCATAACTCAGGGTAAGACAGCCTATATTGTTGTGATTAAAACACAAATACAGATGAAATTATTTCTAGCGACAGTTATAACTTTAAAAGTTTTTAAGGAGGCCGACAAATTTATATCCAAATTAAAGCTTAGGTTCTCCTCTTTTGAAATCACATGACTTTTACATTTAGATAATTTCTTCATACCTTAAATGGCCTCCATGCACACTTAGCCCTCCGCAAAATACTGTCAAAATACGGGCCATAACTCAGGGTAAACAGCCTATATTGTTGTGATTAAAACACAAATACAGATGAAATTATTTCTAGCGACAGTTATAACTTTAAAAGTTTTTAAGGGAGGCCGACAAATTTATATCAAATTAAAGCTTAGGTTCTCCTCTTTTAGGAAATCACATGACTTTTACATTTAGATAATTTCTTCATACCTTAAATGGCCTCCATGCACTGAGCCTCCGCAAAATACTGTCAAAATACGGGCCATAACTCAGGGTAGACAGCCTATATTGTTGTGATTAAAACACAAATACGAATGAAATTATTTCTAGCGACAGTTATAACTTTAAAAGTTTTTAAGGAGGCCGACAAATTTATATCAAATTAAAGCTTAGGTTCTCCTCTTTTAGGAAATCACATGACTTTTACATTTAGATAATTTCTTCATACCTTAAACGCCTCCATGCACTTAGCCCTCCGCAACATACTGTCAAAATACGGGCCATAACTCAGGGTAGACAGCCTATATTGTTGTGATTAAAACACAAATACAGATGAAATTATTTCTAGCGACAGTTATAACTTTAAAAGTTTTTAAGGGAGGCCGACAAATTTATATTCAAATTAAAGCTTAGGTTCTCCTCTTTTAGGAAATCACATGACTTTTACATTTAGATAATTTCTTCATACCTTAAACGGCCTCCATACACACTTAGTCCTCCGTAAAATACGGTCAAAATACGGGCCATAACTCAGGGTAGACAGCCTATTATTGTTGTGATTAAAACACAAATACGAATGAAATTATTTCTAGCGACGGTTATAACTTTAAAAGTCTTTAAGGGAGGCCGACAAATTTATATCCAAATTAAAGCTTAGGTTATCCTCTTTTAGGAAATCACATGACTTTTACATTTAGACAATTGTTTCATACCTTAAACGGCCTCCATGCAAACTTAGCCCTCCGCAAAATACTGTCAAAATACGGGCCATAACTCAGGGTAGACAGCCTATATTGTTGTGATTAAAACACAAATACGAATGAAATTATTTCTAGCGACAGTTATAACTTTAAACGTTTTTAAGGTAGGCCGACAAATTTATATCCAAATTAAAGCTTAGGTTCTCCTCTTTTAGGAAATCACATGACTTTTACATTTAGATAATTTCTTCATACCTTAAATGGCCTCCATGCACACTGAGCCCTCCGCAAAATACTGTCAAAATACGGGCCATAACTCAGGGTAGACAGCCTATATTGTTGTGATTAAAACACAAATACGAATGAAATTATTTCTAGCGACAGTTATAACTTTAAAAGTTTTTAAGGAGGCCGACCAATTTATATCCAAATTAAAGCTTTGGTTCTAATGTTTTTGGAATTCACATGACTTTTACATTTAGATAATTTCTTCATACCTTAAATGGCCTCCATGCACACTGAGCCCTCCGTAAAATACTGTCAAAATACGGGCCATAACTCAGGGTAGACAGCCTATATTGTTGTGATTAAAACACAAATACAGATGAAATTATTTCTAGCGACAGTTATAACTTTAAAAGTTTTTAAGGAGGCCGACAAATTTATATCAAATTAAAGCTTAGGTTCTCCTCTTTTAGGAAATCACATGACTTTTACATTTAGATAATTTCTTCATACCTTAAAGGACCTCCATGCACAGCCCTCCGCAAAATACTGTCAAAATACAGGGCCATAACTCAGGGTAGACAGCCTATATTGTTGTGATTAAAACACAAATACAGATGAAATTATTTCTAGCGACGGTTATAACTTTAAAAGTTTTTAAGGGAGGCCGACAAATTTATATCAAATTAAAGCTTAGGTTCTCCTCTTTTACGAAATCACATGACTTTTACATTGAGATAATTTCTTCATACCTTAAATGGCCTCCATGCACACTTAGCCCTCCGTAAAATACTGTCAAAATATGGGCCATAACTCAGGGTAAGACAGCCTATATTGTTGTGATTAAAACACAAATACAGAATGAAATTATTTCTAGCGACGGTTATAACTTTAAAAGTTTTAAGGGAGGCCGACAAATTTATATCAAATTAAAGCTTAGGTTCTCCTCTTTTAGGAAATCACATGACTTTTACATTTAGATAATTTCTTCATACCTTAAATGGCCTCCATGCACATAGCCCTCCGTAAAATACTGTCAAAATACGGGCCATAACTCAGGGTAAACAGCCTATATTGTTGTGATTAAAACACAAATACAGATGAAATTATTTCTAGCGACAGTTATAACTTTAAAAGTTTTTAAGGAGGCCGACAAATTTATATCAAATTAAAGCTTAGGTTCTCCTCTTTTAGGAAATCACATGACTTTTACATTTAGATAATTTCTTCATACCTTAAATGGCCTCCATGCACACTGAGCCCTCCGCAAAATACTGTCAAAATACGGGCCATAACTCAGGGTAGACAGCCTATATTGTTGTGATTAAAACACAAATACGAATGAAATTATTTCTAGCGACGGTTATAACTTTAAAAGTTTTTAAGTGAGGACAAATTTATATAAAAATTAAATCTTAGGTTCTCCTCTTTTAGTAAATCACATGACTTTTACATTTAGATAATTTCTTCATACCTTAAACGGCCTCCATGCACACTGAGCCCTCCGCAAAATACTGTCAAAATACGGGCCATAACTCAGGGTAAACACCCGACATTGTTGTGATTAAAACACAAATACGAATGAAATTATTTCTAGCGACAGTTATAACTTTAAAAGTTTTTAAGGGAGGCCGACAAATTTATATCCAAATTAAAGCTTAGGTTCTCCTCTTTTAGGAAATCACATGACTTTTACATTTAGATAATTTCTTCATACCTTAAAGGTCCTCCATGCACACTTAGCCCTCCGCAAAATACTGTCAAAATACGGGCCATAACTCAGGGTAGACAGCCTATATTGTTGTGATTAAAACACAAATACGAATGAAATTATTTCTAGCGACGGTTATAACTTTAAAAGTTTTTAAAGGGAGGCCGACAAATTTATATCAAATTAAAGCTTAGGTTCTCCTCTTTTAGGAAATCACATGACTTTTACATTTAGATAATTTCTTCATACCTTAAAGGCCTCCATGCACACTTAGCCCTCCGCAAAATACTGTCAAAATACGGGCCATAACTCAGGGTAAACAGCCTATATTGTTGTGATTAAAACACAAATACAGATGAAATTATTTCTAGCGACAGTTATAACTTTAAAAGTTTTTAAGGAGGCCGACAAATTTATATCAAATTAAAGCTTAGGTTCTCCTCTTTTGAAATCACATGACTTTTACATTTAGATAATTTCTTCATACCTTAAAGGCCTCCATGCACATAGCCCTCCGCAAAATACTATCAAAATACGGGCCATAACTCAGGGTAGACAGCCTATATTGTTGTGATTAAAACACAAATACAGATGAAATTATTTCTATCTACGGTTATACCTTTAAAAGTCTTTAATGGAGGCCGACAAATTTATATCAATATTAAAGCTTAGGTTCTCCTCTTTTAGGAAATCACATGACTTTTACATTTAGATAATTTCTTCATACCTTAAATGGCCTCCATGCACACTGAGCCCTCCGCAAAATACTGTCAAAATACGGGCCATAACTCAGGGTAGACAGCCTATATTGTTGTGATTAAAACACAAATACGAATGAAATTATTTCTAGCGACAGTTATAACTTTAAAGTTTTTAAGGAGGCCGACAAATTTATATCAAATTAAAGCTTAGGTTCTCCTCTTTTAAAATCACATGACTTTTACATTTAGAAAATTTCTTCATACCTTAAATGGCCTCCATGCACACTTAGCCCTCCGTAAAATACTGTCAAAATACGGGCCATAACTCAGGGTATACACCCTACATTGTTGTGATTAAAACACAAATACGAGATGAAATTATTTCTAGCGACAGTTATAACTTTAAAAGTTTTAAGGGAGGCCGACAAATTTATATCAAATTAAAGCTTAGGTTCTCCTCTTTTAGGAAATCACATGACTTTTACATTTAGATAATTTCTTCATACCTTAAAGGACCTCCATGCACACTTAGCCCTCCGCAAAATACTGTCAAAATACGGGCCATAACTCAGGGTAGACAGCCTATATTGTTGTGATTAAAACACAAATACAGAATGAAATTATTTCTAGCGACAGTTATAACTTTAAAAGTTTTTAAGGGAGGCCGACAAATTTATATCAAATTAAAGCTTAGGTTCTCCTCTTTTAGGAAATCACATGACTTTTACATTTAGATAATTTCTTCATACCTTAAAGGACCTCCATGCACACTTAGCCCTCCGCAAAATACTGTCAAAATACGGGCCATAACTCAGGGTAGACAGCCTATATTGTTGTGATTAAAACACAAATACGAATGAAATTATTTCTAGCGACAGTTATAACTTTAAAAAGTTTTTAAGGGAGGCCGACAAATTTATATCAAATTAAAGCTTAGGTTCTCCTCTTTAAGGAAAGCACATGACTTTTGGAATTGGACAATTTCTTCATACCTTAAAGGGCCTCCATGCACACTTAGCCCTCCGCAAAATACTGTCAAAATACGGGCCATAACTCAGGGGTAGACAGCCTATATTGTTGTGATTAAAACACAAATACGAATGAAATTATTTCTAGCGTAGTGTATAAATTTTAAAGTTTTTTAGGGAGGCCGACAAATTTTTAT
>CM055817.1:36790259-36812089 GCA_029582265.1 Zoroaster sp. YZ-2022 | reverse complement strand
AAAGGGCCCCCATGCACACTTAGCCCTCCGCAAAATACTGTCAAAATACGGCAGGGTAGACACCCTACATTGTTGTGATGAAAGCTCAAATACGAATGAAATTATTTCTAGCGACGGGTATAACTTTAAAAGTTTTTAAGTAAGGCCGACAAATTTATATCCAATTTAAAGCTTAGGTTCTCCTCTTTAAGGAAAGCACATGACTTTTCGAATTGGACAATTTCTTCATACCTTAAACGGCCTCCATGCACACTTAGCCTCCGCAAAATACTGTCAAAATACGGCAGGGTAGACACCCTACATTGTTGTGATGAAAGCTCAAATACGAATGAAATTATTTCTAGCGACGGGTATAACTTTAAAAGTTTTTAAGTAAGGCCGACAAATTTATATCCAATTTAAAGCTTAGGTTCTCCTCTTTAAGGAAAGCACATGACTTTTGGAATTGGACAATTTCTTCATACCTTAAACGGCCTCCATGCACACTTAGCCCTCCGCAAAATACTGTCAAAATACGGCAGGGTAGACACCCTACATTGTTGTGATGAAAGCTCAAATACGAATGAAATTATTTCTAGCGACGGGTATAACTTTAAAAGTTTTTAAGTAAGGCTGACAAATTTATATCCAATTTAAAGCTTAGGTTCTCCTCTTTAGGGAAAGCACATGACTTTGGAATTGGACAATTTCTTCATACCTTAAACGGCCTCCATGCACACTTAGCCCTCCGCAAAATACTGTCAAAATACGGCAGGGTAGACACCCTACATTGTTGTGATGAAAGCTCAAATACGAATGAAATTATTTCTAGCGACGGGTATAACTTTAAAAGTTTTTAAGTAAGGCTGACAAATTTATATCCAATTTAAAGCTTAGGTTCTCCTCTAAGGAAAGCACATGACTTTTCGAATTGGACAATTTCTTCATACCTTAAACGGCCTCCATGCACACTTAGCCCTCCGCAAAATACTGTCAAAATACGGCAGGGTAGACACCCTACATTGTTGTGATGAAAGCTCAAATACGAATGAAATTATTTCTAGCGACGGGTATAACTTTAAAAGTTTTTAAGTAAGGCCGACAAATTTATATCCAATTTAAAGCTTAGGTTCTCCATTTAAGGAAAGCACATGACTTTTGAATTGGACAATTTCTTCATACCTTAAACGGCCTCCATGCACACTTAGCCCTCCGCAAAATACTGTCAAAATACGGCAGGGTAGACACCCTACATTGTTGTGATGAAAGCTCAAATACGAATGAAATTATTTCTAGCGACGGGTATAACTTTAAAAGTTTTTAAGTAAGGCTGACAAATTTATATCCAATTTAAAGCTTAGGTTCTCCTCTTTAAGGAAAGCACATGACTTTTCGAATTGGACAATTTCTTCATACCTTAAACGGCCTCCATGCACACTTAGTCCTCCGCAAAATACTGTCAAAATACGGCAGGGTAGACACCCTACATTGTTGTGATGAAAGCTCAAATACGAATGAAATTATTTCTAGCGACGGTATAACTTTAAAAGTTTTTAAGTAAGGCCGACAAATTTATATCCAATTTAAAGCTTAGGTTCTCTCTTTAAGGAAAGCACATGACTTTTGGAATTGGACAATTTCTTCATACCTTAAACGGCCTCCATGCACACTTAGCCCTCCGCAAAATACTGTCAAAATACGGCAGGGTAGACACCCTACATTGTTGTGATGAAAGCTCAAATACGAATGAAATTATTTCTAGCGACGGGTATAACTTTAAAAGTTTTTAAGTAAGGCCGACAAATTTATATCCAATTTAAAGCTTAGGTTCTCCTCTTTAAGGAAAGCACATGACTTTCTGAATTGGACAATTTCTTCATACCTTAAACGGCCTCCATGCACACTTAGCCCTCCGCAAAATACTGTCAAAATACGGCAGGGTAGACACCCTACATTGTTGTGATGAAAGCTCAAATACGAATGAAATTATTTCTAGCGACGGGTATAACTTTAAAAGTTTTAAGTAAGTCCGAAAAATTTATATCCAATTTAAAGCGTAGGTTCTCCTCTTTAAGGAAAGCACATGACTTTTGGAATTGGACAATTTCTTCATACCTTAAACGGCCTCCATGCACACTTAGCCCTCCGCAAAATACTGTCAAAATACGGCAGGGTAGACACCCTACATTGTTGTGATGAAAGCTCAAATACGAATGAAATTATTTCTAGCGACGGGTATAACTTTAAAAGTTTTTAAGTAAGGCTGACAAATTTATATCCAATTTAAAGCTTAGGTTCTCCTCTTAAGGGAAAGCACATGTCTCTTGCAAGTGGACAATTTCTTCATACCTTAAACGGCCTCCATGCACACTTAGCCCTCCGCAAAATACTGTCAAAATACGGCAGGGTAGACACCCTACATTGTTGTGATGAAAGCTCAAATACGAATGAAATTATTTCTAGCGACGGGTATAACTTTAAAAGTTTTTAAGTACAGCCGACAAATTTATATCCAATTTAAAGCTTAGGTTCTCCTCTTTAAGGAAAGCACATGACTTTAGGAATTGGACAATTTCTTCATACCTTAAACGGCCTCCATGCACACTTAGCCCTCCGCAAAATACTGTCAAAATACGGCAGGGTAGACACCCTACATTGTTGTGATGAAAGCTCAAATACGAATGAAATTATTTCTAGCGACGGGTATAACTTTAAAAGTTTTTAAGTAAGGCCGACAAATTTATATCCAATTTAAAGCTTAGGTTCTCCTCTTTAAGGAAAGCACATGACTTTTCGAATTGGACAATTTCTTCATACCTTAAACGGCCTCCATGCACACTTAGCCCTCCGCAAAATACTGTCAAAATACGGCAGGGTAGACACCCTACATTGTTGTGATGAAAGCTCAAATACGAATGAAATTATTTCTAGCGACGGGTATAACTTTAAAAGTTTTTAAGTAAGGCCGACAAATTTATATCCAATTTAAAGCTTAGGTTCTCCTCTTTAAGGAAAGCACATGACTTTTGGAATTGGACAATTTCTTCATACCTTAAACGGCCTCCATGCACACTTAGCCCTCCGCAAAATACTGTCAAAATACGGCAGGGTAGACACCCTACATTGTTGTGATGAAAGCTCAAATACGAATGAAATTATTTCTAGCGACGGGTATAACTTTAAAAGTTTTTAAGTAAGGCCGACAAATTTATATCCAATTTAAAGCTTAGGTTCTCCTCTTTAAGGAAAGCACATGACTTTTGAATTGGACAATTTCTTCATACCTTAAACGGCCTCCATGCACACTTAGCCCTCCGCAAAATACTGTCAAAATACGGCAGGGTAGACACCCTACATTGTTGTGATGAAAGCTCAAATACGAATGAAATTATTTCTAGCGACGGGTATAACTTTAAAAGTTTTTAAGTAAGGCTGACAAATTTATATCCAATTTAAAGCTTAGGTTCTCCTCTTTAAGGAAAGCACATGACTTTTGAATTGGACAATTTCTTCATACCTTAAACGGCCTCCATGCACACTTAGCCCTCCGCAAAATACTGTCAAAATACGGCAGGGTAGACACCCTACATTGTTGTGATGAAAGCTCAAATACGAATGAAATTATTTCTAGCGACGGGTATAACTTTAAAAGTTTTTAAGTAAGGCTGACAAATTTATATCCAATTTAAAGCTTAGGTTCTCCTCTTTAAGGAAAGCACATGACTTTTGCGATTGGACAATTTCTTCATACCTTAAACGGCCTCCATGCACACTTAGCCCTCCGCAAAATACTGTCAAAATACGGCAGGGTAGACACCCTACATTGTTGTGATGAAAGCTCAAATACGAATGAAATTATTTCTAGCGACGGGTATAACTTTAAAAGTTTTTAAGTAAGGCCGACAAATTTATATCCAATTTAAAGCTTAGGTTCTCCTCTTTAAGGAAAGCACATGACCTTTGGAATTGGACAATTTCTTCATACCTTAAACGGCCTCCATGCACACTTAGCCCTCCGCAAAATACTGTCAAAATACGGCAGGGTAGACACCCTACATTGTTGTGATGAAAGCTCAAATACGAATGAAATTATTTCTAGCGACGGGTATAACTTTAAAAGTTTTTAAGTAAGGCTGACAAATTTATATCCAATTTAAAGCTTAGGTTCTCCTCTTTAAGGAAAGCACATGACTTTTGAATTGGACAATTTCTTCATACCTTAAACGGCCTCCATGCACACTTAGCCCTCCGCAAAATACTGTCAAAATACGGCAGGGTAGACACCCTACATTGTTGTGATGAAAGCTCAAATACGAATGAAATTATTTCTAGCGACGGGTATAACTTTAAAAGTTTTTAAGTAAGGCCGACAAATTTATATCCAATTTAAAGCTTAGGTTCTCCTCTTTAAGGAAAGCACATGACTTTTCGAATTGGACAATTTCTTCATACCTTAAACGGCCTCCATGCACACTTAGCCCTCCGCAAAATACTGTCAAAATACGGCAGGGTAGACACCCTACATTGTTGTGATGAAAGCTCAAATACGAATGAAATTATTTCTAGCGACGGGTATAACTTTAAAAGTTTTTAAGTAAGGCTGACAAATTTATATCCAATTTAAAGCTTAGGTTCTCCTCTTTAAGGAAAGCACATGACTTTTGAATTGGACAATTTCTTCATACCTTAAACGGCCTCCATGCACACTTAGCCCTCCGCAAAATACTGTCAAAATACGGCAGGGTAGACACCCTACATTGTTGTGATGAAAGCTCAAATACGAATGAAATTATTTCTAGCGACGGGTATAACTTTAAAAGTTTTTAAGTAAGGCTGACAAATTTATATCCAATTTAAAGCTTAGGTTCTCCTCTTAAAGGAAAGCACATGACTTTTGAATTGGACAATTTCTTCATACCTTAAACGGCCTCCATGCACACTTAGCCCTCCGCAAAATACTGTCAAAATACGGCAGGGTAGACACCCTACATTGTTGTGATGAAAGCTCAAATACGAATGAAATTATTTCTAGCGACGGGTATAACTTTAAAAGTTTTTAAGTAAGGCTGACAAATTTATATCCAATTTAAAGCTTAGGTTCTCCTCTTTAAGGAAAGCACATGACTTTTGGAATTGGACAATTTCTTCATACCTTAAACGGCCTCCATGCACACTTAGCCCTCCGCAAAATACTGTCAAAATACGGCAGGGTAGACACCCTACATTGTTGTGATGAAAGCTCAAATACGAATGAAATTATTTCTAGCGACGGGTATAACTTTAAAAGTTTTTAAGTAAGCCCGACAAATTTATATCCAATTTAAAGCTTAGGTTCTCGTCTTTAAGGAAAGCACATGACTTTTGGAATTGGACAATTTCTTCATACCTTAAACGGCCTCCATGCACACTTAGCCCTCCGCAAAATACTGTCAAAATACGGCAGGGTAGACACCCTACATTGTTGTGATGAAAGCTCAAATACGAATGAAATTATTTCTAGCGACGGGTATAACTTTAAAAGTTTTTAAGTAAGGCCGACAAATTTATATCCAATTTAAAGCTTAGGTTCTCCTCTTAGGGAAAGCACATGACTATAGGAATTGGACAATTTCTTCATACCTTAAACGGCCTCCATGCACACTTAGCCCTCCGCAAAATACTGTCAAAATACGGCAGGGTAGACACCCTACATTGTTGTGATGAAAGCTCAAATACGAATGAAATTATTTCTAGCGACGGGTATAACTTTAAAAGTTTTAAGTAAGGCCGACAAATTTATATCCAATTTAAAGCTTAGGTTCTCCTCTTTAAGGAAAGCACATGACTTTTGAATTGGACAATTTCTTCATACCTTAAACGGCCTCCATGCACACTTAGCCCTCCGCAAAATACTGTCAAAATACGGCAGGGTAGACACCCTACATTGTTGTGATGAAAGCTCAAATACGAATGAAATTATTTCTAGCGACGGGTATAACTTTAAAAGTTTTAAGTAAGGCGGACAAATTTATATCCAATTTAAAGCTTAGGTTCTCCTCTTTAAGGAAAGCACATGACTTTTTGAATTGGACAATTTCTTCATACCTTAAACGGCCTCCATGCACACTTAGCCCTCCGCAAAATACTGTCAAAATACGGCAGGGTAGACACCCTACATTGTTGTGATGAAAGCTCAAATACGAATGAAATTATTTCTAGCGACGGGTATAACTTTAAAAGTTTTAAGTAAGGCTGACAAATTTATATCCAATTTAAAGCTTAGGTTCTCCTCTTTAAGGAAAGCACATGACTTTTGAATTGGACAATTTCTTCATACCTTAAACGGCCTCCATGCACACTTAGCCCTCCGCAAAATACTGTCAAAATACGGCAGGGTAGACACCCTACATTGTTGTGATGAAAGCTCAAATACGAATGAAATTATTTCTAGCGACGGGTATAACTTTAAAAGTTTTTAAGTAAGGCCGACAAATTTATATCCAATTTAAAGCTTAGGTTCTCCTCTTTAAGGAAAGCACATGACTTTTCGAATTGGACAATTTCTTCATACCTTAAACGGCCTCCATGCACACTTAGCCTCCGCAAAATACTGTCAAAATACGGCAGGGTAGACACCCTACATTGTTGTGATGAAAGCTCAAATACGAATGAAATTATTTCTAGCGACGGGTATAACTTTAAAAGTTTTTAAGTAAGGCCGACAAATTTATATCCAATTTAAAGCTTACACATGACTTTTGGAATTGGACAATTTCTTCATACCTTAAACGGCCTCCATGCACACTTAGCCCTCCGCAAAATACTGTCAAAATACGGCAGGGTAGACACCCTACATTGTTGTGATGAAAGCTCAAATACGAATGAAATTATTTCTAGCGACGGGTATAACTTTAAAAGTTTTTAAGTAAGGCTGACAAATTTATATCCAATTTAAAGCTTAGGTTCTCCTCTTTAAGGAAAGCACATGACTAATTGAATTGGACAATTTCTTCATACCTTAAACGGCCTCCATGCACACTTAGCCCTCCGCAAAATACTGTCAAAATACGGCAGGGTAGACACCCTACATTGTTGTGATGAAAGCTCAAATACGAATGAAATTATTTCTAGCGACGGGTATAACTTTAAAAGTTTTTAAGTAAGGCCGACAAATTTATATCCAATTTAAAGCTTAGGTTCTCCTCTTTAAGGAAAGCACATGACTTTGGAATTGGACAATTTCTTCATACCTTAAACGGCCTCCATGCACACTTAGCCCTCCGCAAAATACTGTCAAAATACGGCAGGGTAGACACCCTACATTGTTGTGATGAAAGCTCAAATACGAATGAAATTATTTCTAGCGACGGGTATAACTTTAAAAGTTTTTAAGTAAGGCCGACAAATTTATATCCAATTTAAAGCTTAGGTTCTCCTCTTTAAGGAAAGCACATGACTTTGGAAATTGGACAATTTCTTCATACCTTAAACGGCCTCCATGCACACTTAGCCCTCCGCAAAATACTGTCAAAATACGGCAGGGTAGACACCCTACATTGTTGTGATGAAAGCTCAAATACGAATGAAATTATTTCTAGCGACGGGTATAACTTTAAAAGTTTTTAAGTAAGGCTGACAAATTTATATCCAATTTAAAGCTTAGGTTCTCCTCTTTAAGGAAAGCACATGACTTTTCGAATTGGACAATTTCTTCATACCTTAAACGGCCTCCATGCACACTTAGCCTCCGCAAAATACTGTCAAAATACGGCAGGGTAGACACCCTACATTGTTGTGATGAAAGCTCAAATACGAATGAAATTATTTCTAGCGACGGGTATAACTTTAAAAGTTTTTAAGTAAGGCTGACAAATTTATATCCAATTTAAAGCTTAGGTTCCCCTCTTTAAGGAAAGCACATGACTTTTGGAATTGGACAATTTCTTCATACCTTAAACGGCCTCCATGCACACTTAGCCCTCCGCAAAATACTGTCAAAATACGGCAGGGTAGACACCCTACATTGTTGTGATGAAAGCTCAAATACGAATGAAATTATTTCTAGCGACGGGTATAACTTTAAAAGTTTTAAGTAAGGCCGACAAATTTATATCCAATTTAAAGCTTAGGTTCTCCTCTTTAAGGAAAGCACATGACTTTTGGATTGGGACAATTTCTTCATACCTTAAACGGCCTCCATGCACACTTAGCCCTCCGCAAAATACTGTCAAAATACGGCAGGGTAGACACCCTACATTGTTGTGATGAAAGCTCAAATACGAATGAAATTATTTCTAGCGACGGGTATAACTTTAAAAGTTTTTAAGTAAGGCTGACAAATTTATATCCAATTTAAAGCTTAGGTTCTCCTCTTTAAGGAAAGCACATGACTTTTGAATTGGACAATTTCTTCATACCTTAAACGGCCTCCATGCACACTTAGCCCTCCGCAAAATACTGTCAAAATACGGCAGGGTAGACACCCTACATTGTTGTGATGAAAGCTCAAATACGAATGAAATTATTTCTAGCGACGGGTATAACTTTAAAAGTTTTTAAGTAAGGCTGACAAATTTATATCCAATTTAAAGCTTAGGTTCCCCTCTTTAAGGAAAGCACATGACTTTTGGAATTGGACAATTTCTTCATACCTTAAACGGCCTCCATGCACACTTAGCCCTCCGCAAAATACTGTCAAAATACGGCAGGGTAGACACCCTACATTGTTGTGATGAAAGCTCAAATACGAATGAAATTATTTCTAGCGACGGGTATAACTTTAAAAGTTTTTAAGTAAGGCTGACAAATTTATATCCAATTTAAAGCTTAGGTTCTCCTCTTTAAGGAAAGCACATGACTTTGGAATTGGACAATTTCTTCATACCTTAAACGGCCTCCATGCACACTTAGCCCTCCGCAAAATACTGTCAAAATACGGCAGGGTAGACACCCTACATTGTTGTGATGAAAGCTCAAATACGAATGAAATTATTTCTAGCGACGGGTATAACTTTAAAAGTTTTTAAGTAAGGCCGACAAATTTATATCCAATTTAAAGCTTAGGTTCTCCTCTTTAAGGAAAGCACATGACTTTTGGAATTGGACAATTTCTTCATACCTTAAACGGCCTCCATGCACACTTAGCCTCCGCAAAATACTGTCAAAATACGGCAGGGTAGACACCCTACATTGTTGTGATGAAAGCTCAAATACGAATGAAATTATTTCTAGCGACGGGTATAACTTTAAAAGTTTTTAAGTAAGGCCGACAAATTTATATCCAATTTAAAGCTTAGGTTCTCCTCTTTAAGGAAAGCACATGACTTTTGAATTGGACAATTTCTTCATACCTTAAACGGCCTCCATGCACACTTAGCCCTCCGCAAAATACTGTCAAAATACGGCAGGGTAGACACCCTACATTGTTGTGATGAAAGCTCAAATACGAATGAAATTATTTCTAGCGACGGGTATAACTTTAAAAGTTTTTAAGTAAGGCCGACAAATTTATATCCAATTTAAAGCTTAGGTTCTCCTCTTTAAGGAAAGCACATGACTTTTGAATTGGACAATTTCTTCATACCTTAAACGGCCTCCATGCACACTTAGCCCTCCGCAAAATACTGTCAAAATACGGCAGGGTAGACACCCTACATTGTTGTGATGAAAGCTCAAATACGAATGAAATTATTTCTAGCGACGGGTATAACTTTAAAAGTTTTTAAGTAAGGCTGACAAATTTATATCCAATTTAAAGCTTAGGTTCTCCTCTTTAAGGAAAGCACATGACTTTTGAATTGGACAATTTCTTCATACCTTAAACGGCCTCCATGCACACTTAGCCCTCCGCAAAATACTGTCAAAATACGGCAGGGTAGACACCCTACATTGTTGTGATGAAAGCTCAAATACGAATGAAATTATTTCTAGCGACGGGTATAACTTTAAAAGTTTTTAAGTAAGGCCGACAAATTTATATCCAATTTAAAGCTTAGGTTCTCCTCTTTAAGGAAAGCACATGACTTTTGAATTGGACAATTTCTTCATACCTTAAACGGCCTCCATGCACACTTAGCCCTCCGCAAAATACTGTCAAAATACGGCAGGGTAGACACCCTACATTGTTGTGATGAAAGCTCAAATACGAATGAAATTATTTCTAGCGACGGGTATAACTTTAAAAGTTTTTAAGTAAGGCTGACAAATTTATATCCAATTTAAAGCTTAGGTTCTACTCTTTAATGAAAGCACATGTCTTTTGTATTGGACAATTTCTTCATACCTTAAACGGCCTCCATGCACACTTAGCCCTCCGCAAAATACTGTCAAAATACGGCAGGGTAGACACCCTACATTGTTGTGATGAAAGCTCAAATACGAATGAAATTATTTCTAGCGACGGGTATAACTTTAAAAGTTTTTAAGTAAGGCTGACAAATTTATATCCAATTTAAAGCTTAGGTTCTCCTCTTTAAGGAAAGCACATGACTTTTGGAATTGGACAATTTCTTCATACCTTAAACGGCCTCCATGCACACTTAGCCCTCCGCAAAATACTGTCAAAATACGGCAGGGTAGACACCCTACATTGTTGTGATGAAAGCTCAAATACGAATGAAATTATTTCTAGCGACGGGTATAACTTTAAAAGTTTTTAAGTAAGGCCGACAAATTTATATCCAATTTAAAGCTTAGGTTCTCCTCTTTAAGAAAAGCACATGACTTTTGAAATTGGACAATTTCTTCATACCTTAAACGGCCTCCATGCACACTTAGCCCTCCGCAAAATACTGTCAAAATACGGCAGGGTAGACACCCTACATTGTTGTGATGAAAGCTCAAATACGAATGAAATTATTTCTAGCGACGGGTATAACTTTAAAAGTTTTTAAGTAAGGCCGACAAATTTATATCCAATTTAAAGCTTAGGTTCTCTTTAAGGAAAGCACATGACTTTGAATTGGACAATTTCTTCATACCTTAAACGGCCTCCATGCACACTTAGCCCTCCGCAAAATACTGTCAAAATACGGCAGGGTAGACACCCTACATTGTTGTGATGAAAGCTCAAATACGAATGAAATTATTTCTAGCGACGGGTATAACTTTAAAAGTTTTAAGTAAGGCCGACAAATTTATATCCAATTTAAAGCTTAGGTTCTCCTCTTTAAGGAAAGCACATGACTTTGGAATTGGACAATTTCTTCATACCTTAAACGGCCTCCATGCACACTTAGCCCTCCGCAAAATACTGTCAAAATACGGCAGGGTAGACACCCTACATTGTTGTGATGAAAGCTCAAATACGAATGAAATTATTTCTAGCGACGGGTATAACTTTAAAAGTTTTTAAGTAAGGCCGACAAATTTATATCCAATTTAAAGCTTAGGTTCTCCTCTTTAAGGAAAGCACATGACTTTTCGAATTGGACAATTTCTTCATACCTTAAACGGCCTCCATGCACACTTAGCCCTCCGCAAAATACTGTCAAAATACGGCAGGGTAGACACCCTACATTGTTGTGATGAAAGCTCAAATACGAATGAAATTATTTCTAGCGACGGGTATAACTTTAAAAGTTTTTAAGTAAGGCCGACAAATTTATATCCAATTTAAAGCTTAGGTTCTCCTCTTTAAGGAAAGCACATGAGCTGAAGAGAGTGACAATTTCTTCATACCTTAAACGGCCTCCATGCACACTTAGCCCTCCGCAAAATACTGTCAAAATACGGCAGGGTAGACACCCTACATTGTTGTGATGAAAGCTCAAATACGAATGAAATTATTTCTAGCGACGGGTATAACTTTAAAAGTTTTTAAGTAAGGCCGACAAATTTATATCCAATTTAAAGCTTAGGTTCTCCTCTTTAAGGAAAGCACATGACTTTTGGAATTGGACAATTTCTTCATACCTTAAACGGCCTCCATGCACACTTAGCCCTCCGCAAAATACTGTCAAAATACGGCAGGGTAGACACCCTACATTGTTGTGATGAAAGCTCAAATACGAATGAAATTATTTCTAGCGACGGGTATAACTTTAAAAGTTTTTAAGTAAGGCCGACAAATTTATATCCAATTTAAAGCTTAGGTTCTCCTCTTTAAGGACAATTTCTTCATACCTTAAACGGCCTCCATGCACACTTAGCCCTCCGCAAAATACTGTCAAAATACGGCAGGGTAGACACCCTACATTGTTGTGATGAAAGCTCAAATACGAATGAAATTATTTCTAGCGACGGGTATAACTTTAAAAGTTTTTAAGTAAGGCTGACAAATTTATATCCAATTTAAAGCTTAGGTTCTCCTCTTTAAGGAAAGCACATGACTTTTGGAATTGGACAATTTCTTCATACCTTAAACGGCCTCCATGCACACTTAGCCCTCCGCAAAATACTGTCAAAATACGGCAGGGTAGACACCCTACATTGTTGTGATGAAAGCTCAAATACGAATGAAATTATTTCTAGCGACGGGTATAACTTTAAAAGTTTTTAAGTAAGGCCGACAAATTTATATCCAATTTAAAGCTTAGGTTCTCCTCTTTAAGGAAAGCACATGACTTTTGGAATTGGACAATTTCTTCATACCTTAAACGGCCTCCATGCACACTTAGCCCTCCGCAAAATACTGTCAAAATACGGCAGGGTAGACACCCTACATTGTTGTGATGAAAGCTCAAATACGAATGAAATTATTTCTAGCGACGGGTATAACTTTAAAAGTTTTTAAGTAAGGCCGACAAATTTATATCCAATTTAAAGCTTAGGTTCTCCTCTTTAAGGAAAGCACATGACATTTGGAATTGGACAATTTCTTCATACCTTAAACGGCCTCCATGCACACTTAGCCCTCCGCAAAATACTGTCAAAATACGGCAGGGTAGACACCCTACATTGTTGTGATGAAAGCTCAAATACGAATGAAATTATTTCTAGCGACGGGTATAACTTTAAAAGTTTTTAAGTAAGGCCGACAAATTTATATCCAATTTAAAGCTTAGGTTCTCCTCTTTAAGGAAAGCACATGACTTTTCGAATTGGACAATTTCTTCATACCTTAAACGGCCTCCATGCACACTTAGCCTCCGCAAAATACTGTCAAAATACGGCAGGGTAGACACCCTACATTGTTGTGATGAAAGCTCAAATACGAATGAAATTATTTCTAGCGACGGGTATAACTTTAAAAGTTTTTAAGTAAGGCTGACAAATTTATATCCAATTTAAAGCTTAGGTTCTCCTCTTTAAGGAAAGCACATGACTTTTGAATTGGACAAGTTCTTCATCCCTTAAACGGCATCCATTCACACTTATGACTCCGCAAAATACTGTCAAAATACGGCAGGGTAGACACCCTACATTGTTGTGATGAAAGCTCAAATACGAATGAAATTATTTCTAGCGACGGGTATAACTTTAAAAGTTTTTAAGTAAGGCCGACAAATTTATATCCAATTTAAAGCTTAGGTTCTCCTCTTTAAGGAAAGCACATGACTTTTGTAATTGGACAATTTCTTCATACCTTAAACGGCCTCCATGCACACTTAGCCCTCCGCAAAATACTGTCAAAATACGGCAGGGTAGACACCCTACATTGTTGTGATGAAAGCTCAAATACGAATGAAATTATTTCTAGCGACGGGTATAACTTTAAAAGTTTTTAAGTAAGGCTGACAAATTTATATCCAATTTAAAGCTTAGGTTCTCCTCTTAAGGAAAGCACATGACTTTTGGAATTGGACAATTTCTTCATACCTTAAACGGCCTCCATGCACACTTAGCCCTCCGCAAAATACTGTCAAAATACGGCAGGGTAGACACCCTACATTGTTGTGATGAAAGCTCAAATACGAATGAAATTATTTCTAGCGACGGGTATAACTTTAAAAGTTTTTAAGTAAGGCCGACAAATTTATATCCAATTTAAAGCTTAGGTTCTCCTCTTTAAGGAAAGCACATGACTTTTGGAATTGGACAATTTCTTCATACCTTAAACGGCCTCCATGCACACTTAGCCCTCCGCAAAATACTGTCAAAATACGGCAGGGTAGACACTCTACATTGTTGTGATGAAAGCTCAAATACGAATGAAATTATTTCTAGCGACGGGTATAACTTTAAAAGTTTTTAAGTAAGGCCGACAAATTTATATCCAATTTAAAGCTTAGGTTCTCCTCTTTAAGGAAAGCACATGACTTTTGAATTGGACAATTTCTTCATACCTTAAACGGCCTCCATGCACACTTAGCCCTCCGCAAAATACTGTCAAAATACGGCAGGGTAGACACCCTACATTGTTGTGATGAAAGCTCAAATACGAATGAAATTATTTCTAGCGACGGGTATAACTTTAAAAGTTTTTAAGTAAGGCCGACAAATTTATATCCAATTTAAAGCTTAGGTTCTCCTCTTTAAGGACAATTTCTTCATACCTTAAACGGCCTCCATGCACACTTAGCCCTCCGCAAAATACTGTCAAAATACGGCAGGGTAGACACCCTACATTGTTGTGATGAAAGCTCAAATACGAATGAAATTATTTCTAGCGACGGGTATAACTTTAAAAGTTTTTAAGTAAGGCCGACAAATTTATATCCAATTTAAAGCTTAGGTTCTCCTCTTTAAGGAAAGCACATGACTTTTGGAATTGGACAATTTCTTCATACCTTAAACGGCCTCCATGCACACTTAGCCCTCCGCAAAATACTGTCAAAATACGGCAGGGTAGACACCCTACATTGTTGTGATGAAAGCTCAAATACGAATGAAATTATTTCTAGCGACGGGTATAACTTTAAAAGTTTTTAAGTAAGGCTGACAAATTTATATCCAATTTAAAGCTTAGGTTCTCCTCTAAGGAAAGCACATGACTTTTTGAATTGGACAATTTCTTCATACCTTAAACGGCCTCCATGCACACTTAGCCCTCCGCAAAATACTGTCAAAATACGGCAGGGTAGACACCCTACATTGTTGTGATGAAAGCTCAAATACGAATGAAATTATTTCTAGCGACGGGTATAACTTTAAAAGTTTTTAAGTAAGGCCGACAAATTTATATCCAATTTAAAGCTTAGGTTCTCCTCTTTAAGGAAAGCACATGACTTTTTGAATTGGACAATTTCTTCATACCTTAAACGGCCTCCATGCACACTTAGCCCTCCGCAAAATACTGTCAAAATACGGCAGGGTAGACACCCTACATTGTTGTGATGAAAGCTCAAATACGAATGAAATTATTTCTAGCGACGGGTATAACTTTAAAAGTTTTTAAGTAAGGCCGACAAATTTATATCCAATTTAAAGCTTAGGTTCTCCTCTTTAAGGAAAGCACATGACTTTTTGAATTGGACAATTTCTTCATACCTTAAACGGCCTCCATGCACACTTAGCCCTCCGCAAAATACTGTCAAAATACGGCAGGGTAGACACCCTACATTGTTGTGATGAAAGCTCAAATACGAATGAAATTATTTCTAGCGACGGGTATAACTTTAAAAGTTTTTAAGTAAGGCCGACAAATTTATATCCAATTTAAAGCTTAGGTTCTCCTTTAAGGAAAGCACATGACTTTTGAATTAAGACAATTTCTTCATACCTTAAACGGCCTCCATGCACACTTAGCCCTCCGCAAAATACTGTCAAAATACGGCAGGGTAGACACCCTACATTGTTGTGATGAAAGCTCAAATACGAATGAAATTATTTCTAGCGACGGGTATAACTTTAAAAGTTTTTAAGTAAGGCTGACAAATTTATATCCAATTTAAAGCTTAGGTTCTCCTCTTTAAGGAAAGCACATGACTTTTGGAATTGGACAATTTCTTCATACCTTAAACGGCCTCCATGCACACTTAGCCCTCCGCAAAATACTGTCAAAATACGGCAGGGTAGACACCCTACATTGTTGTGATGAAAGCTCAAATACGAATGAAATTATTTCTAGCGACGGGTATAACTTTAAAAGTTTTTAAGTAAGGCTGACAAATTTATATCCAATTTAAAGCTTAGGTTCTCCTCTTTAAGGAAAGCACATGACTTTTGAATTGGACAATTTCTTCATACCTTAAACGGCCTCCATGCACACTTAGCCCTCCGCAAAATACTGTCAAAATACGGCAGGGTAGACACCCTACATTGTTGTGATGAAAGCTCAAATACGAATGAAATTATTTCTAGCGACGGGTATAACTTTAAAAGTTTTAAGTAAGGCCGACAAATTTATATCCAATTTAAAGCTTAGGTTCTCCTCTTTAAGGAAAGCACATGACTTTTAAATTGGACAATTTCTTCATACCTTAAACGGCCTCCATGCACACTTAGCCCTCCGCAAAATACTGTCAAAATACGGCAGGGTAGACACCCTACATTGTTGTGATGAAAGCTCAAATACGAATGAAATTATTTCTAGCGACGGGTATAACTTTAAAAGTTTTTAAGTAAGGCCGACAAATTTATATCCAATTTAAAGCTTAGGTTCTCCTCTTTAAGGAAAGCACATGACTTTTGAATTGGACAATTTCTTCATACCTTAAACGGCCTCCATGCACACTTAGCCCTCCGCAAAATACTGTCAAAATACGGCAGGGTAGACACCCTACATTGTTGTGATGAAAGCTCAAATACGAATGAAATTATTTCTAGCGACGGGTATAACTTTAAAAGTTTTTAAGTAAGGCTGACAAATTTATATCCAATTTAAAGCTTAGGTTCTCCTCTTTAAGGAAAGCACATGACTTTTGGATTGGACAATTTCTTCATACCTTAAACGGCCTCCATGCACACTTAGCCCTCCGCAAAATACTGTCAAAATACGGCAGGGTAGACACCCTACATTGTTGTGATGAAAGCTCAAATACGAATGAAATTATTTCTAGCGACGGGTATAACTTTAAAAGTTTTTAAGTAAGGCCGACAAATTTATATCCAATTTAAAGCTTAGGTTCTCCTCTTTAAGGAAAGCACATGACTTTTGAATTGGACAATTTCTTCATACCTTAAACGGCCTCCATGCACACTTAGCCCTCCGCAAAATACTGTCAAAATACGGCAGGGTAGACACCCTACATTGTTGTGATGAAAGCTCAAATACGAATGAAATTATTTCTAGCGACGGGTATAACTTTAAAAGTTTTAAGTAAGGCCGACAAATTTATATCCAATTTAAAGCTTAGGTTCTCCTCTTTAAGGAAAGCACATGACTTTTAAAATTGGACAATTTCTTCATACCTTAAACGGCCTCCATGCACACTTAGCCCTCCGCAAAATACTGTCAAAATACGGCAGGGTAGACACCCTACATTGTTGTGATGAAAGCTCAAATACGAATGAAATTATTTCTAGCGACGGGTATAACTTTAAAAGTTTTAAGTAAGGCAGACAAATTTATATCCAATTTAAAGCTTAGGTTCTCCTCCTTAAGGAAAGCACATGACTTTTGGAATTGGACAATTTCTTCATACCTTAAACGGCCTCCATGCACACTTAGCCCTCCGCAAAATACTGTCAAAATACGGCAGGGTAGACACCCTACATTGTTGTGATGAAAGCTCAAATACGAATGAAATTATTTCTAGCGACGGGTATAACTTTAAAAGTTTTTAAGTAAGGCTGACAAATTTATATCCAATTTAAAGCTTAGGTTCTCCTCTTTAAGGAAAGCACATGACTTTTGAATTGGACAATTTCTTCATACCTTAAACGGCCTCCATGCACACTTAGCCCTCCGCAAAATACTGTCAAAATACGGCAGGGTAGACACCCTACATTGTTGTGATGAAAGCTCAAATACGAATGAAATTATTTCTAGCGACGGGTATAACTTTAAAAGTTTTTAAGTAAGGCCGACAAATTTATATCCAATTTAAAGCTTAGGTTCTCCTCTTTAAGGAAAGCACATGACTTTTGGAATTGGACAATTTCTTCATACCTTAAACGGCCTCCATGCACACTTAGCCCTCCGCAAAATACTGTCAAAATACGGCAGGGTAGACACCCTACATTGTTGTGATGAAAGCTCAAATACGAATGAAATTATTTCTAGCGACGGGTATAACTTTAAAAGTTTTTAAGTAAGGCCGACAAATTTATATCCAATTTAAAGCTTAGGTTCTCCTCTTTAAGGAAAGCACATGACCTTTGGAATTGGACAATTTCTTCATACCTTAAACGGCCTCCATGCACACTTAGCCCTCCGCAAAATACTGTCAAAATACGGCAGGGTAGGCACCCTACATTGTTGTGATGAAAGCTCAAATACGAATGAAATTATTTCAAGACGGGTATAACTTTAAAAGTTTTTAAGTAAGGCCGACAAATTTATATCCAATTTAAAGCTTAGGTTCTCCTCTTTAAGGAAAGCACATGACTTTTCGAATTGGACAATTTCTTCATACCTTAAACGGCCTCCATGCACACTTAGCCCTCCGCAAAATACTGTCAAAATACGGCAGGGTAGACACCCTACATTGTTGTGATGAAAGCTCAAATACGAATGAAATTATTTCTAGCGACGGGTATAACTTTAAAAGTTTTTAAGTAAGGCCGACAAATTTATATCCAATTTAAAGCTTAGGTTCTCCTCTTTAAGGAAAGCACATGACTTTTGAATTGGACAATTTCTTCATACCTTAAACGGCCTCCATGCACACTTAGCCCTCCGCAAAATACTGTCAAAATACGGCAGGGTAGACACCCTACATTGTTGTGATGAAAGCTCAAATACGAATGAAATTATTTCTAGCGACGGGTATAACTTTAAAAGTTTTTAAGTAAGGCCGACAAATTTATATCCAATTTAAAGCTTAGGTTCTCCTCTTTAAGGAAAGGAATTTCTTCATACCTTAAACGGCCTCCATGCACACTTAGCCCTCCGCAAAATACTGTCAAAATACGGCAGGGTAGACACCCTACATTGTTGTGATGAAAGCTCAAATACGAATGAAATTATTTCTAGCGACGGGTATAACTTTAAAAGTTTTTAAGTAAGGCCGACAAATTTATATCCAATTTAAAGCTTAGGTTCTCCTCTTTAAGGAAAGCACATGACTTTTGGAATTGGACAATTTCTTCATACCTTAAACGGCCTCCATGCACACTTAGCCCTCCGCAAAATACTGTCAAAATACGGCAGGGTAGACACCCTACATTGTTGTGATGAAAGCTCAAATACGAATGAAATTATTTCTAGCGACGGGTATAACTTTAAAAGTTTTAAGTAAGGCCGACAAATTTATATCCAATTTAAAGCTTAGGTTCTCCTCTTTAAGGAAAGCACATGACTTTTGAATTGGACAATTTCTTCATACCTTAAACGGCCTCCATGCACACTTAGCCCTCCGCAAAATACTGTCAAAATACGGCAGGGTAGACACCCTACATTGTTGTGATGAAAGCTCAAATACGAATGAAATTATTTCTAGCGACGGGTATAACTTTAAAAGTTTTTAAGTAAGGCCGACAAATTTATATCCAATTTAAAGCTTAGGTTCTCCTCTTTAAGGAAAGCACATGACTTTGGAATTGGACAATTTCTTCATACCTTAAACGGCCTCCATGCACACTTAGCCCTCCGCAAAATACTGTCAAAATACGGCAGGGTAGACACCCTACATTGTTGTGATGAAAGCTCAAATACGAATGAAATTATTTCTAGCGACGGGTATAACTTTAAAAGTTTTTAAGTAAGGCTGACAAATTTATATCCAATTTAAAGCTTAGGTTCTCCTCTTTAAGGAAAGCACATGACTTTTCGAATTGGACAATTTCTTCATACCTTAAACGGCCTCCATGCACACTTAGCCCTCCGCAAAATACTGTCAAAATACGGCAGGGTAGACACCCTACATTGTTGTGATGAAAGCTCAAATACGAATGAAATTATTTCTAGCGACGGGTATAACTTTAAAAGTTTTTAAGTAAGGCCGACAAATTTATATCCAATTTAAAGCTTAGGTTCTCCTCTTTAAGGAAAGCACATGACTTTTGGAATTGGACAATTTCTTCATACCTTAAACGGCCTCCATGCACACTTAGCCCTCCGCAAAATACTGTCAAAATACGGCAGGGTAGACACCCTACATTGTTGTGATGAAAGCTCAAATACGAATGAAATTATTTCTAGCGACGGGTATAACTTTAAAAGTTTTTAAGTAAGGCCGACAAATTTATATCCAATTTAAAGCTTAGGTTCTCCTCTTTAAGGAAAGCACATGACTTTTGAATTGGACAATTTCTTCATACCTTAAACGGCCTCCATGCACACTTAGCCCTCCGCAAAATACTGTCAAAATACGGCAGGGTAGACACCCTACATTGTTGTGATGAAAGCTCAAATACGAATGAAATTATTTCTAGCGACGGGTATAACTTTAAAAGTTTTAAGTAAGGCCGACAAATTTATATCCAATTTAAAGCTTAGGTTCTCCTCTTATAGGAAAGGACTAGACTTTTCTATTGGACAATTTCTTCATACCTTAAACGGCCTCCATGCACACTTAGCCCTCCGCAAAATACTGTCAAAATACGGCAGGGTAGACACCCTACATTGTTGTGATGAAAGCTCAAATACGAATGAAATTATTTCTAGCGACGGGTATAACTTTAAAAGTTTTTAAGTAAGGCCGACAAATTTATATCCAATTTAAAGCTTAGGTTCTCCTCTAAGGAAAGCACATGACTTTTGGAATTGGACAATTTCTTCATACCTTAAACGGCCTCCATGCACACTTAGCCCTCCGCAAAATACTGTCAAAATACGGCAGGGTAGACACCCTACATTGTTGTGATGAAAGCTCAAATACGAATGAAATTATTTCTAGCGACGGGTATAACTTTAAAAGTTTTTAAGTAAGGCCGACAAATTTATATCCAATTTAAAGCTTAGGTTCTCCTCTTTAAGGAAAGCACATGACTTTGGAATTGGACAATTTCTTCATACCTTAAACGGCCTCCATGCACACTTAGCCCTCCGCAAAATACTGTCAAAATACGGCAGGGTAGACACCCTACATTGTTGTGATGAAAGCTCAAATACGAATGAAATTATTTCTAGCGACGGGTATAACTTTAAAAGTTTTTAAGTAAGGCCGACAAATTTATATCCAATTTAAAGCTTAGGTTCTCCTCTTTAAGGAAAGCACATGACTTTTGAATTGGACAATTTCTTCATACCTTAAACGGCCTCCATGCACACTTAGCCCTCCGCAAAATACTGTCAAAATACGGCAGGGTAGACACCCTACATTGTTGTGATGAAAGCTCAAATACGAATGAAATTATTTCTAGCGACGGTATAACTTTAAAAGGTTTTAAGTAAGGCCGACAAATTTATATCCAATTTAAAGCTTAGGTTCTCCTCTTTAAGGAAAGCACATGACTTTTGAAATTGGACAATTTCTTCATACCTTAAACGGCCTCCATGCACACTTAGCCCTCCGCAAAATACTGTCAAAATACGGCAGGGTAGACACCCTACATTGTTGTGATGAAAGCTCAAATACGAATGAAATTATTTCTAGCGACGGGTATAACTTTAAAAGTTTTTAAGTAAGGCCGACAAATTTATATCCAATTTAAAGCTTAGGTTCTAGGAAAGCACATGACTTTTGAATTTGGACAATTTCTTCATACCTTAAACGGCCTCCATGCACACTTAGCCCTCCGCAAAATACTGTCAAAATACGGCAGGGTAGACACCCTACATTGTTGTGATGAAAGCTCAAATACGAATGAAATTATTTCTAGCGACGGGTATAACTTTAAAAGTTTTTAAGTAAGGCCGACAAATTTATATCCAATTTAAAGCTTAGGTTCTCCTCTTTAAGGAAAGCACATGACTTTTCGAATTGGACAATTTCTTCATACCTTAA
>CM055817.1:36720370-36789759 GCA_029582265.1 Zoroaster sp. YZ-2022 | reverse complement strand
TGTTTTGAATGTCTAATTTTAATGTGTAATTATTAAAAGAAAAAAAATGCAAATTTTGATTATGTGCAATTTTAGATGTATTTTTTTTTTATCCCATCCTGTTACTGGCGTTTTACCGCTGTTGGCTGAGGACAATAAAATAAAAATAATAAAATGAAATTATATTCCGTAGTTTATTGGGTTAGTGGGGTGCCATGGTCGAGCGGTTTAGTGCATCGGATTTTGTGTTCTGATGGCTGAGTCGTCAGAGTGTGTGCGTTCGAAGCCTTGCCGCGACCATGGAGCTTGTGTCCTTGAGCAAGACACTTTACCATAATTGCTGCGAGGGCCGAATTGAACCCAGCCACTGGGGATGTACAAGCCAGTGCATGCTTAGTGCCGGTCCCAAGCCCGGATAAATGGGAGGGTTGCGTCAGGAAGGGCATCCGGCGTAAAACCTATGCCAAATCAAATATGCGGATCATGATCCGCTGTGGCAACCCCTAACGGGAGCAGCCGAAAGAGGACAACAGTTTATTGGGTTGACATGGGTAGGTTAGGCCCTCTACATTTTAGAGCTTGATCGCTGGCTTTACAACGTTTATTAGTTAAATGACTAATTCTGACTAGCCCGACGTCACGCTTTGAGGCTCGTGAAAGACACCATATACCGGCCTCTCAGTTTCATGGAGATTCAACTTTGACCTTGGTTAGTGGTAGCTAGCAAGCAAGCCTCGAAGCTTGACGTCAGATCTTTGGCACAACGTATCCAATGAAATCTCTTGAATGGTACGGCCAGAGCCTGTCTCTAACCGTGATAGGATATAAAGACAGGGGACCAGGCTGAATTCTGACAAGCACCTACAGAACAAATACATTGACCACTTGGAAACCATAGGGCCGCAAAGCCAATGCAGAGCACCGTTACAGTATAAATATGGAGGTTGCGTGTTCAAGTCTATGGATGTGTTTGTTTCACTCCTGATCGTGGATCAGGATCGTGTGGTATTGCGTAGTGCGAAAACAAACGGAAACTTTTTGGGATCAAATCCATGTCGTAGCTCAGCCACTAGATAATGCCTGTTGTATACGGTGAGTACCAGACTACGGCTGAACCGTGCCCGCTGGCAGAATCCATCCGCTAAATGTAGATTGTTGTTTTGACAAACTGTTTTATATATCATTTGATAAACGTTTTAAAGATTATTCATGATGATTGAATGAATTCTGTAATGATTTTCGTCTTGTTATTTTCGTTTCCGCCATCTTGGATCTAGCACGTATCCACTGCGCGAGCAGGATCAGCAAATACAGGATCTTGATCAGTAAACTGTCTCAATTCGTACGGACTGTCTGGTGATCGAGATCCAGAACTGCATGTAGGCAAAACTTACAAAGGCAAAAACCTACATACGATTTGGGAGGACGTAGGTCCCTTCAAAATAGTTCATGTACCTCAATGAGTGACTTACCATCTCGTATGCAACATCCAATGAGCTCCACCACGTGTGGATGGGGTTTCATGATCGTGTGGATAGCGAGCTCCTTCAAAAACTCATCCTTAGCATCCGTACCAGCATCATCTGCAAACAGAAAGAGAAAGACGGACGGACCTACCATAATGACGCACTTTATATTTACTATTATTATCGAGTCTTTTTTAAAGTTTTAATTTCCTTTAATTGTTTCCACATATCTCCAAATACATAATTTGCAATATGATAAGTATACTGGAATTACAGGTAGCCTACATGTAAATGTAATACTAACAGTGTGGATAGAGGTTTCCAAAAAGCAATAGCTCTTCGAGTAGAAACCCCACCAGAACAGTATTATTACATTTAGGAACGAAATAATTAAAATAAAATAAAACAAACAAATTAACAGCCTGGGACAGCCTCTCCATTGCGAAGGCAATACTTTCAAAGACAGACCCTGATTGAGAAGCGTTTGTGGTGACATGCCCCTTTAATTCCGACCATTTTTAGGAGTAAATACAAACATTTGTGTCATGTGACGTTGTGGGCCAATCAACGCCAACACACAACGTGGCTGGTAGCCTGCACATGTATATTGATTTTTGGTATAAATTTCCATTGGTGCGACAAAATGTGCGCGGGGAAAACGCATCCATCTTGATTTTTATAGACATTCGATCAGTTGTGTGTATGGTCTTTTGCAAGTCAATGCTTCAGTTTTTCTACGTGATTTAATCGTCGTTTTTTTCGTCAGTCCGTTATTAAATATCTGGATATGTGAACATTTTCGTGTGACAAAAACCTACGAATTACCGGTTCTGTTACCTACACCAACCAAAGACTGACTAATAAGCTGACCGTAAAGCCGACTAGGTCCAGAGGCCGACCGCAAGTTCACCGCACAGTGCCGAAGACGCGGGGACACCCTAGGCAAACTAAGGTGGGTTAAAGGGTCCTATAATTCCCCAAAGAAGGTCAGCGAACATCTGGAGATCTAAAGAATCAAGTTGACCTTGAGCCCTTTGTAGTATTATCCAAAAAGGTCACTGTGTTGCTAATGGGAGACTTTGGGACGTAGGTGGCAGCATGCGTGCGATATCGTGAACAATGGGAAAGGACCAGTAAGTCGTCTGCCACCAAGCGTCTCAAAACTCACCTTTCAAAAACTTCACGGCAACGGCAATACTCCCTTCCCGACCTTTGACCCCTTTGGCAAAGCCCTTGTACACCTTCCCAAACTGTCCTTCCCCAAGGGTCGTCGCTGTGTCCACAACCAGATTGTCACGTTTAAACTCCCAAGACTTGTTCCATTGGTTGACGTACACCTCGGCAGATTTCCGATTTCCCTGTACAAAAGAGAAACAAAACTATGCTAACCCAGAAAGGGTGACAATGTCGCGATAGGAAACATAATAATACTGATAATACAGTTACACTTGTAAAGCGCACATATCCACCTAAATATAAGTAAGACTAATTGCGGTGACACCATGTGAAATTCTCAAGGAGTTGTACCTCCAGTTCTTTTCAGAACTAATTACTAATTACTACTCAATTGAGAATTTCACATGGTGTCACCGCAATTAGTCTTACATATCCTCCTCACCATGCAAAGCTACACGTTTCACCTACATTTTGGCACTCATGACACAACAATAATGAGAACAATAGTACAAAAACAAGAGCAAAGAAAAACAGTTAAAGTTGAATTATGCTATAGGATTTAAGGCTTTGCATGGTGGGAAATGGTAATTAGGAAAGTTTTCGGAAGCACCATGTAACAAATCTCTAAAGCAGAGGAGTTGGCTCTGAGAAGAGCCGGTTTTGTTCTGAACGTTTCGGCAAGTATGCTCTGGCCGTCATCAGGAGAATAACGACGGCCAGAGCATACTTGCCGAAACGTTGAGAATAAAACCGGCTCTTCTCAGAGCCAACACTTCTACTTTAGAGATTTGAATTGTGCTATCGTAGAAACTTTCATGACGGGTGAGTTTTGAGGGCAGTTTTGAAAGAGTTCATGGATGTTCTAAGGCGAATATTAACGGGAAGTTTGTTCCACAGACGTGGGGCGGCAATGACCTGTGCTCCCCAGGAAGTGGCCGAGCGGTCTAGCGCACCGAACTCAAGTTCTGGTGTTGCCAGCAGCAGGGTGTGGGTTCGAGCCCCGGTCGTGACACTTGTGTCCTTGAGCAAGATACTTAACCATAATTGCTTCGTCCTTCGGATGGGACGTTAAGCCGTAGGTCCCGTGTACTAGATTAAGTAATGCACGTAAAAGAACCCAGAACACTTATCGTGAAAGTGTAAGGGGTTTACCCCGGTGTTTCTGGTTCACATTGCAAGCGCCCTTGTTTACAGGTTTCCTCAGGCTTTCGAGCTTACAGTGCTTAAGTGCGCTTTTCTGAGGCATCCCTTGGTTTCATTACCAGAAATGATTAATAATAATAATAATAATAAGATCTTGGTTCGGTCAAAAGATGTTGATTTGCCGATCGAAGACTAGCTCGACTACAGGGGTATAAGATGTGATGAGTTCAGATAAGTATGGCTGTGATGTATATCATGTGGGTCCTCACAAAGGTTCACTATAACACAATCGTTCGTGATTAACTAATATTAGAGCCAAGGTTCATGTTCTGTAAAACAAAAAAATATTCATTACAGGGTGCGTTCGAGTAGCTTACCTGAGGTAACCCGAGTAAATCACACGGGTGAGCCCCGAGCACGAGTTAATCGAATGAGCATCCCGTCGATCGAACGTTCGCCCACTTGTGGTCGTTAAAGCGATGTGAAGAGTGTCAAAGGTCACACGGACTTTGTAAACAAAATATTTACAACGAAACGATCGCAAAATAATTCTTTCCCGGGTAAAAAGGGAACTAATGATCGTATTACTACTCAGGTTCATAGAAAACTACACGCCTTCTAGTACAAGAATAGTCTCTACTCAGAAATGAATTGTTTAAGAGATGGAAATGTATGTCAATCTTCACGAAATTGCTGAACTGAAAACAAATATGGCGGCCATTCAGAATATTCTCAAAGTGACGTCACGCACGTCACTTACCCAGGTCACTGATCTCTATTATACTGACCCGGGTGTGCTTCGCGAGCGGGTTAGTTGACAATGATGTCAGACCTACTCAAACACACCAGAGTCAGACCCGGGTCGACCCGAGGAAGCTACTCGATGGCACCCATAGTATTATGTTATAATGTTCATTATAAAATTCATTATAATGGACAGGGCAATTTTGGTATTTGGTCAAGTGACAGCTGTCAATCAGAATCACTCATTGACCACTCAGCTTTGCGAGATCGATTGGATAACTTACACTTCTGGCTAGTTTCAGCGTTAACTGAGCAGATAGTGACTTCCGGCGTTTCTGCAGACGTGGCTCTTCAGCTGGGAGTTGAGAATCCATCCTTTCGATTTCCTATTGGAAAACGTACGCAAATTATATGCAAATGATTTATAGGTATCTTCATGCATTATTCATACTGGCTATTAGTCGCATTTCGTAACTTAATAGGATTGACTCAGAGGCGGCTCCAGGGTCTCGAAAAAGAGGTGAAACACATAGATAATGTGGGGGGACACGCCCCCTTTCATCCCTGGATCCTCCAATTGTAAGCGTACACCAATGGTAATTACCGCCAAAGAGATTGAAATAGATTACAAAATTACTGAATTGTAATAAACCCTATAACGATAATATGCGCCATGTTTTCCAAGAGGCAAAATTGGTTATTTCGAACACACCATTTGCCCTCTGCAATCCAGCACTCGAACTTCGCGCGCCCTCCAGGTGTGAGCGTGAAGTTCGAGTGCCGGGTCGCAGCTGCAGACGGCAACGAGTGTTCAAAATAACCAATTTCGCCCCGTCGAAAACATGGCGCATATTACCGTGAAAGTGTTTATTTATGCAAACACTCTTAATGAGACGTACGTGATAGTAACAAAAACCATAAGCAATTATTTGTTATTGTTCAGGCTATTTGCCTTTTTTGTTACTGTATTGTTTTTTTAAATTTTTATTAATTTGAGGAAATCATTCACATTTTACCCTTTTAACGGCTATCTCATAGTCCTCCTCTCCTCTGGATATCTCATGCATTAGAGCAAAGTAATTCTCCATAACAGATTGCAGGAAAACCTGCGCAAATGCAAATTGTAGATCTTAATAATCATTATGTAAAATTTATTCAAATTAAGTAAACTGTTTTACCTTGTACAGGGTTACCTGCAGACCTCATGGAGTGTATTTTTGTTGACGTATGTAAACGTTTAGTAAATAATAGGTACTGTAACCCCTTTATCGAGCGTTACCTGCAGGTAAATCTCATGCAATATATTTTGTAGTACGTAATACTAAATTATGTAAATGTGAGTTACTGTGATCGATGAACATTATCTTGAGCTTTACCTGCAGACCTCACGCATTTTATTCTGTTGTACTTAGTATTCAATTATGTACATTTTATGCAAATGTTACCCAATCGCAAAGGTCTGGCTTACATCCTAAAACCCAAATGCACTGAACCCTAAAACCCAAAGGCCTGGTTTGTACCCTAAAACCCAAATGCCTGGCTTGCACCATAACACCAAAGACCTGGTTTGTATCCTAATACCCAAAGGAATGGTTTGTACCCTAAAACCCAAAGGCAGGGTTTGTACCCTAAAACCCAAATGCCTGGCTTGCACCCTAACACCCAAAAGACCTGGTTTGTATCCTAATACCCAAAGGACTGCTTTGTACCCTAAAACCCAAAGGCCTGGTTTGTACCCTAAAACCCAAATGCCTGGCTTGCACCCTAACACCCAAAGACCTGGTTTGTACCCTAACACCCAAAGACCTGGTTTGTATCCTCATACCCAAAGACCTGGTTTGTATCCTAATACCCAAAGGACTGGTTTGTACCCTAAAACCCAAAAGCCTGGTTTGTATCCTAAAACCCAAATGCCTGGCTTGCACCCTATAACACCCAAAGACCTGGTTTGTACCATAAAACCCAAAGGCCTGGGTTGTATCCTAATACCCAAAGGCAACGACCTGGCTTGATATGGACTTGCATCGACTGTATTGTGTTTTTTTTCTTACAGGATCTGCTGGGAGTGTCGGGTTTTGTGCGATGGCTCCGCTGGATTCAGATGGCAGGAGACTGCTCTTCCACAATCCTTCTGGTGCCTTGAAACAAACAAATTTTTTGTTATTCCAAAACAAACCAGCCGATTTAAAAATAGACCCATCTCTTACCTTATCGATTTTATAAATATTAATTTTTTTGGGGGGAGGGGTGACTGCATCGGTTTTCTGTTTTGTTTTGCATTATTTGACTGTGTCTAATTTTATGTGTGTAATTGGCCTTTCGCCACTATCTTTTTAATTCTACTGTATAAGTTTTATTTTTAAAGATATACATTTTCCGTTTCATTGCCTAAAGCGACATCAAAATATGTTAAGGTTTGTGTGGAAATATCTTACGTTTTTAGAATAGCATTAATCACCATTAGCAGAATGTCTGTCAGTAAAAGCATACAGGTTAAATTAATAATGTTACAGTTTAACTTGGTGATTGGTACAAACGGAAGGTAAGAATCGTTAATAATAATAATAATAATAATAAAGATTTTTAGCGCGCACTAACGTTACTAATGCTTTGAGAAGTACATTTAGATGTTATCATCTGAAAATAAAAATGCCAAATTTAATGAGCCCACTTGTGATCATGAATTAGTGTCCTCTTGTGGTCAAGCTTGGGTGCCCTCTGGCGGTCAAGCTTGGGTGCCCTCTGGCGGTCAAGGATTGGCATCTTTGGCGCCCTCTTTGTTGAGCTTTGGGGCCCTCTTTGTCGAGCTTTGGCGCCCTCTTGTGGTCAAGCTTTAGTGCCCTCTGGTGGTAAAGCGTTAGTGCCCTCTAGTGTTCACACATTATTGCCCTCTTGTGATCGAGAATCAAGGCTATTGCCTTCTGCAGAAAGCTTACCTTTATACTTTCCCGGACAGCCCTTTCAATGGCGTCTTTTAACATATCAGGATTCACATCTGAGGATGACTGGAGGAGACAAAAACGTGCAAAAATTAAACAGTCAATTATATAAATTATCGACAAAAAGACTTGTCCATTAATTAATTAAGTCAATCAAAATAAACCTTCCATCTACACAATTTGGGGACAGGACACTCACTAAATTGACCGTTGAGTTGCAACCATCAGTTATTTTCAGAACTAATTACTACTCAATTGACGAGTTCACATGGTGTCACCGCAAACAGTCTTTACTTAAATTGACCTGAATTAACCCAGAGGATAAGGATCTACAGATGTCATACCCATTCATGGAACACAGTGATTGGGAAGCGGTTTTTTCCTAGTGCGAACAAAACATTTTTAGAAATAACAATTAGTTTGTAAATTCCCTCGATCGTCCAAGAACATTACAATTACAAAATTACCCCTCAGAAACCGGGTCAGAATTGTTTGACCTCCAAATAGGTCGTGTACCTGTGAACCCCGGGGCACCCATTTCTGGGTCAGTCAATTCTGACCCGGAAGTTTATAGGGTGCATTCTCATATGCAGAAACCAAACGGTGGAAGATTGGGTATTCGCCGTTGCTCTTTTCATCGACAGTTTCAAAATCAGCTACACTGTAAACTATTTCTGTATTTTTACAGAGAAAATTTCACAGAAACAGTATGTTGTTTATTTTCACAACACTTTAAATGTAAAAATTACATTTTTCTTGGATTTCAAATAACAAATTGCCTGTATTTTTAACATATGGATGTAAAATTATTTTACAGATTTTTGTAAACTATAAAAGCAAATTGGGGCGTTATCTTAAAAAACAAAACATTTGTATTTTTACATCAAAGTGTCTGGCGATGCTGCTGCCATCACTTTTGATGTAAATTTACAGAATTGTTTACAGTGTAGGATTTTAAAAACAATGTACTACTCAAATCTGTGTGTCTGTTTCATCTCAACATTTAAAAAAAAAATTCATATCTTCGTTTTTCCTCGGTTTATCTTTTCCAGATGGACAGGACATTTTGAATGGTATAATAATAAGTTGATATTGTTATTGGTTAATGAAGAGGGGAGCAAAATAAAACACAACTGCAATATGAAAGTAGGACAGAAAACAAAACAGAGATAGGTATAATTCTCGCTCATGCTAGAACGTAAAGTAAATATGTCGTCATAATTACTCACCTTGTTCAAATGTGGCTTTGTATATGATGAACGCTGAAAAAAATAAAGTAAACATTAAATCGAGTTCCAAATGCTTTGAAATTCAAACATCTACTTTCATAAAAATGTTTTCTGAATTATAAAACGGGCATTTTACTGACAAATTCATGGGCGGCACTTAAAGGGAAAGTACCACATTGGTATTAAATTACCTTATTATAAGATTTAAAGAAAAATATTAAATTTGGTACATATAATTATCACTCATCCAAAGAAATTATGTCGTCTGAAGTGCTTTAATCTTACAGAAAACAGGACTTATTCTATCAAAAAAGTTGCTGGATGGCAATGTTTAACTAAACATAAAATCAGAGTAAAATATGTAACAAAAACGAGCATCTATTGTGATTACATTTTCACATGTTAGTTCTTTGATACTATTAATATTATCACTATACATTTCTGGTAATGAAACCAAGAATTCCTCAAAAGCACACTTAAGCACTGTAGCTAAGAAGCCTGAGGAAACCTGTAAACAAGGGCGCTTGTTATGTGAACCAGAAACACTGGGGTAAACCCCTACTCTTCCACGATAAGAGTCTTGGGTTATTTTATGTGCATTATTTTAATAATCAAGTACGCGGGACCTACGGCTTAAAGTCCAATCTGAAGGACAAAACAATTATAGTTAATTGTCTTGCTCAAGGACACAAGCGCCGCGACTGGGCAGGCCGGTAAAATAGTGGTTTGAAATGAACACATAATGATATCACATAATGATACCACTGTTGTACCTTCCTTTTGATCGTTCATTTGATATCAAAGAAACTGATACGTAAACTGAAAAAAAATTACAAACACGTAAACATATAATTACACTGGTATCTGAGCCTCCACTTCTGATCTGCTGATCGTCGGGTAGGTGCACCGGGGTCTGTTATTAAAGAATCGGTAAATCAGAGAATTATTCTATCCATAACAGCACCTTATGGGAATTGGGGTTACTGGGAATTATTGTGTCCAATTCACCTTTTAGTTAGCCATCTAATGTCGTATTCCCTGAATACAAGAGGTTTTGACCTGTAATTGCTCGTTAAAGTAACCTGCCTAATTTTGTCTGTTTAGGCCTACTGGGACAACATCGCGTTCATATTTTGGAATCATCTCAAACCGGATCTAAAAGAACCTCTTACACTTGGTTCATTCTCAAAAAAACTTAAACAATACTTTTTAAATATGTATATGCAATAAAAAACAAACCTGATTCAAATTATTATCAAAATGTTATTATTGTTATGAATTATTTAGTAGTCAGGTCTCACATGCCTGTTACATGTCCTTGTCATGTCTAAGTCTTTGTCTGTCATAGGGGAAGATTTAAAAGCATTATGCTTCATTTTCCCCTACATGTTGGTAATACTGCCAAGTTCCTATGTATAAATCCTGTAATTTACACTTAACATATTGTCAACTGTGCTTAATATTAATAATCTGTAATGTACTATTGTACCCATTATGGATTAAGTTGTTGCCAACATGGAAATAAATGTGTGACATTGTATTGTCACGACGAACACAAATGTCATTGAATTTTAAGTAAATAAATGGAAATAACTACACCCGTTTATTTATTCAGGAATGAACTTTTCTTTGGGACTATCAGATTATTGGGCCTTCTCGCTGGTGCATCCAGCGTGTAGTAAGCTACAGAGTGTGGTTGTGAGAATTATAATTTTTTTTTTCACGAAGAAGGCGAATGGAAAGGCTGAAACCCACGCAGTCCAGAGTTGCCTTTGTACATTCACCCATATTTCGTATTCTAAATTATGTGTTTGGACATTTTATGAGAAGAACCGGTGATTTAACAAGTCGTGATCAGAGTATACTGATCAAAACATCAACGAGTTGTCAAGCCACCGAATCTTCTCAAAACCATCACTTTTTTTTCAACATGGTGCTATACTGCGCACCTTCCTTAGATTGGAGTCCCACCATGCAAAACTCTTATTTCAATCAAACTTACATCTAATTCAGGCTTCTCCTCTGCCGCATCACTTTCTATAGGTGGCAGCTGGATCAGGCTGGGCTTAGGCATAAGTTTCGGTCGCGGAGTAGGAGTCTGCATGAACGAAATGAAACAATTAGAATATGGAATAAGTCGTGCAGTTGGTGTACACCATTGGTAAATACCCGAATAGAAATGGGTATTAATATCTAAATTAATATCTAAATACTTACTTGGATTTGGCATGGAAATGGTACCAAACATCTAGACTGGTCCCCTGTCCTTATCCTAACAAGGATAAAGACAGGCTCCTGGCGTACCATTCAAGGGATTTCATTGGATACGTTGTGCTGAAGATGTGATGTCACGCTTTGAGGCTCGCGTGCTAGCTACCAAGCCAGGTCAAAGTTTAATCTCGGGAAAAACATGGCGGCCGCACGGCCAGTATCTGACGTAATTCACGAGCCTCAAAGCGTGACGTCAGATCTTCAGGCTACCAAACATCCCGATAAGTTATTTCGTCTGACGTGTTGTCATTTTCGAGAAAACATGAACAAATCTTTAAATCTAAATTCTAAATCTGATGAATCATGTTCACAAATGGAATATGCATTTGGGCAATTTCATGGTTTTTGGGCAATTTCATGGTTATGGCACATTGCGTTTTTGAGGTATTGGGCCAACTCTTAATGCCATAATTTCCTTACTTATTATTTCACTCATTCAAGCAACAGAAGTTGCAGTATACCCAGACCTTATTCAGCACAAAAAATAATTTAAGAAATTTGTTATAATGTACGCTATATAACAGAAAAATTCTAGATACTCATGTTACATAAAATGCCGCTTTTCTCTCTTATAGCGTACACATAAACATTTTCTGAAATTCGTATTTTGTGATGAGTAAGATATGAGTATATGCAACTACTGTGATAAAACTGACGAGTGAAATATATATTATGGCATTAAGAGTGGGCCTAAAACCTCAAAAATGTAACGTGAGTAACCATGGAATTTACCATTTTCACTATTTTTCAATTGAAATATAAGCTGAAACTTTCACATGTTAAATGAGGCAATAAGTATGGATACTCTTACGTACATTTTGTCATTGGTATTCAACAATTGCTCTTTATAATAAATCATGTGAACACTCTTAAAACATGGCCGAGCGGTTAAGTGCATTGGACTCAAGTTCTGATGGCTGTGTCATCAGAATGTGGGTTCGAAACCTGGCGGCGACCGTGGTACTTGTGTCCTTGAGCAAGACACTTTACTGTAATTACTTCTCTTCACCCAGGTGTATAAATGGGTACCTGTGAGGGTAGAGATGGTTACTGTGTTTGATTAGCCCTGCAGCACCAAAAGGTTGCACATTGGCTGTATACTCCCCAGGGAGCTGAAAAAGATTATAGGAATGATATTGGCCCAGTGACCAGGGGTAATAATAATGTAAAGCGTATTGGGACATTATGTGAAATGCGCTATATAAGAATGGAACATTATTATTATTATTAAAGTATTGATTCAACATTTTAAAGAGTTCGGTCAGTGACAACTCTTTAGCTTTTGAAAAGTGTTGAATTAACATTGATAAAGTTAGACTTAACTTGACTCAGAGGTGTCGTGGCCGAGCGGTCTAGCTTACCGGATTCAAGTTCTGGTGTTAGCAACAGAATGTGGGTTCGAATCACGGCCGTGACACTTGTGTCCTTGAGCAAGACACTTAATCATAATTGCTTCTCTCCACCCAGGGGTTAAATGGGTACCTGTGAAGGCAGAGTTGGTTTGCTCTATATGCGCTAGAAATGGCAGCAATTGAGCTGTATACTCCCCAGGGAGCTGAGATGGTTTCAGGAATGATTTATGAGCCTTATGAGCATTATGAGCAGGGATAATAATATAATGCGCCTTGAGCACCACTTAGTTGGTGGATACGTGCGCTATATAAATCCACACATTATTATTATTATTATTAATTCAACACTTTCTTTGAGTTGATTTTAACTTTATAACAGTGTTGTAACTCACCGAACTCTTAAAAGGTTGTTTCAACACTTTATTTTTAAGAGTGAATAAAGATATGTGTAAATGATCTGAACTGTACAATTTTTTACTTTTTTCAAAATTTATTTTCATTTTTTATCGAGAACATAAACTTCTTTCTTCTTCTAACGTGAAATTTGGATCTGTCGTGAGAGTTTTATTGAAAAAATATAGTCTTATATGAGCCCCTGGGAGGCAAAGTGGGCTATCCCACATGTAGGTCAACAATGAGATACATAACATAAACTACACTATAGCTTTTCATGATTTTGGGTAAAATATTTCATGTGAGACTTTTCCAAAATTTAAGTCATGTACAGACAGTTCATTAAACAAGTATCCTTCCTCTGTAGGAACTATGGAGATTTTTCTATAATGTTCCAACTTTAAACCTCATTTGCTCAAAATGTGGTTTTTGTGGGATAGCCCACTTTGCCTCCCAGGGGCTCATATAAAGATATGTGTAAATGATCCGACTTGTGAATTTTTTTTAGCTTATTAAAAATTCATGTACATTTTCGATCGAAAACACAAACTTTATTCTTTTAACGTAAAATTTTGATATGCCATGCGATTTTTATTGAATGAATTACTTACTTTTCCGCTGCTATCCGTTTCTGTTCGTGATTGCTTCCTAGGCACCAGCTTGGGTGGACGTTCAGGCTAAAAACATGCACAGGGAATTAGGAAATAAGTTTCAATGGAACTCTTTGAGACGCTAGAGGGCAGCAGATTTATACCGTTTTCCCTCATTGTTCTCAATAGCGTGGGCATGCCCAGAAGTATAGGTAGTCAATGGGAAATAACCAAATGTGCTACCTCCATATTATATAAAAAAAGTGCATATCAAAAATGTGCTACCTCCAGAAATAATAATAATGGACACTTATATTGCGCCGGTATCCGCCAAGTTTGACGCTTATAGCGCCGGTGTCATCGGGCCAGTTATATAGAAAATAGTTTAATAAATAAAACCATCTCAACTCACTGGGGAGTATGCAGCGAGCTTAATAATCAAACACAATTGTCATCTCTGCCGTCAAGGCTCCCCATTTATACTCCTGGGTGAAGAGGAGCAAATATAGTTAAGTGTCTTGCTCAGGGACACAAGCACCACGGTCGCGGCCAGGATTCGAACCCCCCTTTCTGACGACTTGGTCATCAAAATACAGCTCCGATGCACTTAACCGCTCGGCCATGGCACCTCCATGGAGAAAGATGGAGTATGTACCGATATATTACTGCAACTCATGATAATTATACTATTACAACATTTTGCGCATGAGAAAATGTTATTAGCCGAATATTTTCGGGCAGCCAAGTGGCTTCAATGTAAGTATGTTACCTTTTATCCAGGCCGTATAAAACAAATCAATGGGTACGTCTTCGACTCCACTTATTTATACTACTCAAAACAATTTAGGGAACACCGGAATCATCTCAGTTAAAGCAAGATCATTTATTTCAGATAAACACAATGTTTCACAGAAGTGATGAGAAACAACTGCACAATGAAACAGATGATAAAGGATGCATGTAGTGATTACACATTTCATGACATGATTACTGAGAGAGAGAGGGGGTTGCAAATGAAAATCCCGGTTCATGGAACATTTCAAACCTATTTGTTGTTAAAAATCTGGTGTTCCCTAAATTGTTTTGAGTATTTTGCCCTCTTTTGAATGTTGGCAGACAAAGACAGAATTATTTTCCATTGCAATATCTTTATTTTTGAAGAAGTGTCTGCAAAGTTTTTTTTAGGTGTTTAATAACAGGTTAACAACTATTATATCTCCAATTAAATAAAGAGGCGCATCATTAGAAGTGTAAAAGCCGGTTCATACTTCACACGAAAGCGAATGCGAAGCGATATTCGTGACGTCGACAATGGTTCACGACAAATACTCGCGGCGAAGGTTCACATTTCAACTTGCGCGAATCATTCGCGTCAAGTATGAATCGGGCTTAACAATATCCAAGGAACATAAATGTTTTGGTAACGATGTGATTGTGTCACTTACTGTTTCACTTTCATCCAAATCCTTTCGTGAATTCTTTCTTGGCATTGGAATTGGCGGCTTGGGAGGAATAGACGGCTGTTTAATGAATATAAAGAACAAATTGAACAGTATCAGTATCGCTTGTGATAGGCATGTGAACAAATGTTTTAGTAGGTGTGAGAAATTTTGAGAGGGGGAGGTGTGAACGGAGTTTCCCCGAAACATCGCCAAATGATTGGGGGGGGGGGGGGTAGGTCTATGAACCCCCAAATATTGAAATTAAAAACTAAATCACTTCACGCATACAATGGTTTATTACAATATGAATTACCAATCTATTTTTGTTCTTGTTATCTTAATGTTTAATTCCTACGGTTTTTGTGTATTGTGCCATGAGGGTGTGCCGATAACCATTATTATACTCTCTTTATAGCATAAAAACGAATTCAAAGCACTGGCATGTGTGGCAGGTATGGTTATAGCCTATATTTTGGGGGCAAATTATTTGTTTTCAAACGCAAAATTCAAATTTGTCCACCTTGAAAAATAGTATTTATAAGGGGCGTGGTGAGGTCCATTGAACAAACAAGATTCAATTGCTGTTTTATAATTAGGTGTTCGAGCGACAATGCGAACACCTCTTGTTTTTCATTGAATTTCTGTCATTTTGCAGACATTAAATAAATAACACGTTGGCAATTTTGCTTTTTGGACAACAATTTTGTTTGTTTTTGTTTTTGTTTTTTTTGTGGGGAAGGGCTACAGCCACTCTAGCCCCTGTCCTTTGTAAATTTGCATCTTTCCGCTGTGTTCGCAATTAACATTAAAATCATTATTGTGTCGGTTTGCGGTAACACCATGAGTTTATCTCAACTATCGCTAAGTGAGGTACAGGTTCTAAAAAGAACCTTATCGGGCAATTCGTATCTCGACTGTAGCTAAGTGAGATTAGGGTTCAGAGGAGAACCAATATCGGGCAACTCGTATCTCAACTATCGCTATTAAGTGGGATTATGGTTCAGGGAGAACCTAGGGGATCTTCTCGGAATCCTCTCTACGTTTCGATTATTATAATCATCAATAAATCATTGCTGTGATTATTTTCACTTACATTTTCACTGTCATTAACTGCCCTTTCTAAGGTAAGTTTCCGAGGGCGTGGTTTGGGTGGGAGATACGGCTAATAAAAATCAAGAGAAAGGAAAATTATCAATAAACTGTTAGTAAAAAGTTTACTTTTCACTTGCATTTTTACTATAAGATTCAAGATATAATAGATGTATACAAACAAACCTACGAAAGTTTCGGCTTATTTCATTGTGTCTTTGAAGGGAAAATATCGTCACGATCAACAAAGGCATTGAATATTTGTGCTAGTTGTAGATTAATAACTCAATAACTGAAAATAATACCATGATAAGGTCATGTTACTGTTGTTGCTGCATAAATAAGCCAGTAATTTTCAACCACTGTGTTCATCTTAAACTAGGACACCGTTCTATACCCTGTCTGCACTGATCGTGACGATATTGTCCCTTTAATGAGAACATTTAGAAAATTCAATTAAATTGTTCTTATTCATTTCAATGTGGAATTGTCGTCTAACTTGGATGACAGAAATTCCTTTTGGAATTTATTTCTTTTAATTTTACTTAAATGATATCACTATAAGACAAAAATATTTCACCAAGGGATGTTTGATGCCACCATCAACTTCACGCAAAGTATTAGTTAAATGTAAATCTGTGATCAACATTATCAATACTTCTAAGGGGCTTACAAGTATTAAATAAACAAGAAAGCACATGTTCCCATATCATGCACTATTCGCACCGTGCATGAGCTGTTGAGGGCGCATGTTGTTAGACCACTGTGGGCGAAAGGGCAGCGATAGTGCGTCGCGTTCGGCGTATTTTGCAGATGATGTGCGTACGCGCGGAATATCTCCAGCGATCATTGGCTGGTTGAAGTACACGCGCGTGTAGTACTATTACCTGCATAATGTGTACGCACAACGCTCACTTGACGCCAAAATGGCTATCATCAAGACACTGGGTGCAACTTCACCGCTAGAGGGCTACGATGTGCACAGAGGGGATAGACTAATCCGGCGACCACTGTTTTCTACCATTACTGTGGTGTTACCACACTGCACGCGCAGGTCACACGCATTCTTAAAATATAGTGCATAGATTGATTAAAGAAGGACTGGGCTGCGTAGAAAACGAATCCTTGACGCAGAATGTAGGTACCACACCGCAGTTATGGCGGCGCCCAGTCAACTGGCCGACGGATTAGTCTATATATGCAAAAAATCTAACCTCAATAAAAAGAAATCAATTATTTTTCACTTACACTTTCCTCGTAATACTTATCCATCTCCAAGTCTTCATTGGGGCTTGGTTCGGAATGAAGCTCAGTCTAAATACAAACAAAATAAAAGGAAAGTGAGGATATGTTTTGTTTTTCTGTTTAGGCCCTAGTGTTTACATTACAGAAAAAGTGAGGAAAGTGAGGATATGTTTTGTTTTTCTGTTTAGGCCCCTGTGTTTACATTACAGAAAAAGTGAGGAAAGTGAGGATATGTTTTGTTTTTCTGTTTAGGCCCTAGTGTTTACATTACAGAAAAAGTGAGGAAAGTGAGGATATGTTTTTCCCCGTTTAGGCCCAATCCAATTTATGGACAAACAGGAAACCACAAACAGCTAATTTTATTCCTGGCCCTAAACGGGGAAAAACATATCCTCACTTTTTCTGTAATGTAAACACTAGGGCCTAATATATATATATATTTCTGTTTAGGCCCTTGTGTTTACATTACAGAAAAGCTACCAGTGGCAGGTCCTGATAAGTGAGGAAAGTGAGGATATTTTTATTTCTGTTTAGGCCCAATTTATGGACATACAGGAAACCAGCTGATTTTATTGTAATGTTTCAGCTTAGTGCAAACATGTATGTTGTTTCGACGGCCAAGTTCCTGGCATTCATGAGAAAAAAAACCCATTCATTTATAAACCTCCTGATATTAATATAAATATTTTTGTTGATGCTTTTGACAACATCATGGCCAATATAAATAAGGAAGCAACTGAGCGATACATTTGAATAACCGAGTGCTTTCATGAGTCACATCAGGCTAATATTAGACCGGGCCAACACCGGGTGTTTTATGAGACTGGATTATATCTGCATTTAGGCCTAAGACGTCTGCAATACTAATGGCCCTGTCACACTGTTGCGTATCGTACTAGCGTATGCCAGCGTATGAAAATTATCACTCATACGCTGGTATACGGTGACATACGCTAGGGGTACGTTAGGCATAGGTTGTATACGTTTCAAGCACGGTGGCATACGCTGGCATACGCTGGCATACGCTGAGGCAGAAATAAATTTTTAAGCATGCTTAAAAATTTTGTGCGTATGCGGACGTATGGTTAATACGCTAAGCATACGCTAGGCATAACGCTGAATGCGCTAGAGGTACGATATAGGTACGTTACTCATAGGTCGAGTACGCTGGACATAAGTTGCCATACGTTGGCATGAAGGTGTACCGTACAGCTAGCGTATTGATAGCGCATTGAAAGGCCGCCGATTATATAGGTACTTTGTCACGTGATAGGCGGATAGGCGGTACGCTGGGCATGCGCAGTTCATACGCTACTCATACGCTAGCCATACGCAGAGTACGCTGTCCATACGCTGGTCATACGCTGTTCATACGCTGACATACGCTGGTCGTACGCTGACATTTGCTGACATTCGCTGTCCATACGCTGTCAATACGCTTGCCATACGCTACTCATACGCTACTCATAGGTTCAATACGGTACCGTAAGTATACGCACAATTCTGTATTTTCAAGGGCTTTTTGTGCGTATGAAAATTATATTATGAATTTTCATACGCAACTCTTACGTTTCTCTCATACGCAACAGTGTGACAGGGCCATACAGCAAGAAAACACGCCGGGTTCGAGTTCTGACCGAATTGCCTGAGCGGGCCTGTCTTCAATGGGCTAGCTCGTTGATCGATAGGTTATGACGTCTGCAATAATAAAGCAAGATGACACAGGTTCGAGTCCTGCTCGAATAGCCTGTGGACTGTGTCTCCCCATAGAGTCGAAAGCACCAAGTATACAGTGATCAACTCCCCCAGTGAACGGCAACAATTAATGCAACTGTAGTGATAATTTTGACTCACATTTTCACTATCCCTCATGCAATCCAGTTCGGTAATCCTGGAATTTTTCTGGCCTTCAGCTCAGGCAAGAATTCTGACTGATACATTTATTGCTTAAATTATTGAGTCGGGATAATACAATTTTAAATTTGTTTGCCCACATAACGTATGTATTACGCACTGTAAACTCAGTGCTTTCCGATGGTCTGCGAAAAACACCTCGACAGTCAACTTTGGCGGGATTCGAAAAACTAGTGCAGACATCGTAAACTTCTCAACCAGACTAATTAGTTGATATCGTTTCTTAGAAAGGGAAATGCTGAAACAGGAGAGAACCGGTCACAGAAATGAAGCAGCTAACTTTGCCAAAAAGAAGTGCTAATGTAATTTGGGCAGTTACTATAAGGTCAAATAATCTTGTTGTTGTTGTTGTTGTTTACCTGTTGTACGCCAGAGGAGTCATCGTTGCTTGGTGACTGGAGATCTGTAGTCAAGTCAGAAACTGGATCAGATGTAACACCACGAGGGTCCGAACTGGAAAGTCGGCCCAGATCTGGGTCAGTTTTCGAGTCGGGATGATCCTCTGTAGGATCATCCCGACCTGGCTCAGGGCGGTTATCCAGATCAGGACTGTGATCGAGGTTATGTTTGGAATCTACCGAATCGAAAACGGGGTCCAATACGGGGCAAGGACGATTGGGAAGTGTGTCGGGGTCTGGATTGAGATGCACCTCGACATCTGATACGAGGTCGTGTCCCAGAGGGTCAGGGTCGGGACCGGGGCTGAGGTCACCGCTGGCGTCATTCATGTTCGGTGTCTGAGGTGAGATCAAATCTGGACCGGTGGTTATCTATAAATCAATGTCAGGTCACAAACGTGTTCATGACAGTAGCATAATGTTATTATGTTCTTAATTTTGACTTTTATAAAATAATATTACATACAAAAATATAATAATTTTTTTAGCGGAAATGTCTGGCATTTTTAAAATCTAAATTATGCTTTTAAGAAAAGGAAAACAAATTGTTTTAAATGAAATATTTCACAAAATATATACCAGGGTTTTACCTGTTTCTTTTAGGAGTCTTGATGATTCATGACGGGGCCAAACATATATTCATTTCTGGACCTAGCCTAATTGTTGAAAACCATGCATCACGATCTCTTTGAGTCAGGTAAAGATACGTCTTGCCACTACTCATTTCTGGTTTCGAAATAATGTAATAAATAATTTACCACGTGGAATTTTATTGTTCACTCGTTCAGTCATGGCGTGCAGGAAGTGTACAAATAACCATCATGGTATTTAATCAACAAAGAAAATAAATAGCTAATACATCTGACTTCAGTATCTGACAGATTCTAATGAAAATTTTTGTGAAATGTTTCATTGTGTTCCTTTTCTACAAGGGAAATAAGACTTTTTAGAAAATATTGCCACTGAGATAGGCAAAACCAATAGCAATGCGCTTCTACCTTTGAAGAGAAGGTACAGCATTGGCCATAACCTGATTACATAATTATTGAATTGGGAAGTTTGTAAAGGTACTAATCCTTCTGTAAATTATTCTGTCTGAAATTTTCTCTTTTTCACGAAAAATATACACATTTACCAACAAAATTTGTTTTGAAACAAATTTTTGAAACGGCTCCATCGAAAGGAGGAATGTCCCCCAACACATGTTTCCGTGTATTAAGTGGACTTCCAAAGTTCACAAAACGTGCATGACTACATTGTTACATTATCAATTTATCACATCCTAACACAGGAATGAAATGAACCAAAAATGAATGATTGGCATCATAAAAAAATCCATTAAATTCTCTTTAAGTTGATATCCATATCTCAAAATGTGAAATTTGGGTGATATTCCTCATGTCAATGAAGCGGGTCACAAATGTAAATATTTTTTGTAAACACTTTTCACATCACTTAGACTTCCCATTGAGCTGAAACTTTCACAGGTTGGTTGCTAAATGTATATCTTGATTAAAAATACCCACGGCAGCAGGTTAGCATTGTCACGCCCCAATTACAGCATAGGTCCCAACTACAGTTGGGGACAGGCCCAGCTGTAGTCTTAGTTCAAAACTGTGTTCGTATGTTTGTAATACACGATCCGACGGCGCTACACGAACGCTACAATCACGAACCGCTATGAAACACAAGCACAGTCTTGGAAACTTCGTATAATCTCCCCCCGAAACCACTTCGCATGTGTTAATTTGAAGTGCTAGCGTGGCCCACATTTTTGGTGCACACACGCATAAACAACAACGAACTTCCGTGTTGTACTGATCAACAACTTCACGGCAGTCCGTTGTCGCGGTTTATGCGCGTGCGTACCCAAACTGTGGGACGCGCTAGCATTTAAAATTAACGCATGCGTAGTGGTTTTCCTCCGTTTTTTTATTTATTTATTTTTTTTTAAATTTTGGTGGGGAAGATTCTACGAAGTTCCCAAGACTGTGTTTGATAGCGATTCGTGTGTGTGGTAGCGGTTCGTGATTGTAGCGTTCGTGTAGCGCCGTCGGATCGTGTATCATAAACATACAAACACAGTTTTGAACCAAGACTAGCCCAACTGCAGTGTTGTTTTGTTTGTTGTGTGTTGTAGGGCCACCTGCAGCACTAAAGCTGGGATGGGCCCAACTATAATTAGGTCAATACCATAGTTGGGCCAATACCATAGTTGGGCCAATACCATAGTTGGGCCAATACTATATTTGGGCCAATACCATAATTGGTCCAATGCTATAGTTGGGACGTAACATCATTATTACCAATGCTGTAAATTCCCTTGAAGCTAGTTTGACAAGATAGGTGAAACAGAGCAGCCAAATACCTGTTCCTCTACGTCTACAGGGTCTAATATAGAATATACGGCAGGTGCATGCATGTTTTGTGTCACAGTATCAAAAGTAACGGATCGCCTGTCTACAGTTGTATCGTCTTCAGTGACGCCCTCCAAATGAAATGGCTGCACACGATCCTCTGAGTGTCCTTGCATTGATGATGGACTCAGACGATGCATAGTGGGCTGTCCGTAAAACACAATTTTACATGCATTTTTAAATGATCGAGCCCAGAAGAGTCGCTCTATCGAAGAGATACAGCAAACTGCCGCTATAACGAACACTGAATGTGTCGCTGCAGCGACCATGTTCCTTTTCCCACTTTAAAAAAAATTATTTTTTTAAATTTACATCACAAGACTGTTTTATACAAAGAACAAAACAATAAAAAACAACAATACATTGTAGACATAGCACAAGAGTCATACAGACAAACAGCAATGACAGTTAACTGAATACCGGTAAAAGAGTACCCCTAGAAAAAACATAATCCCTAACCGAAAAGAAAAAAATAAACTCTTCCATTTGGAACTTACTGAGTCTTCAGAGCCAACAGGAATTGTAATCTGTTTTTCCGTGATATAAATAACCAGGAACACAATTTTTAAAGGCAGCAATGCTTAGATAATGGTCTTCTTGGTATTTCTTGTCAAATATTAATTTCTTAGCAAGTATAATGATAAGTGTGACGAGCCTGTTTGGGTCATCTGTAAAACCAAAACATATATCAAAAACATTAAGAGTAATAGGATTCTTCTGATTTTTTTTGGTTATTTAACCATTCCACAATACCACTCCAAAATTTGTTTACATTTTCACATTCCCAAAACAGGTGCAAAAGGCGTTCTGGGTCATCGTTACATTATCTTTCCTCCCAATTTTATACAAGAAAGTATTTGTACAAACTAAAAAGCGAATAAACTTAAATTGGAAATATTGCAATTTTGGGTCCTTTAGTTACTCTGAAGGGAGTTTCATAAATGACACTCCAGTTTTTAATATTACCAAGAAAACCTTTCCATTTCTCTTGACACTTTACAGGCTCCCATCTTCTTTGGCAATAGACTCCTTCGCGCGTTGCATCTCGGTCTAGCTGCTGATCACTGTTCACATTTCCCACACGTCTCTGTGTAGTTTGTAATCGAACCATCTACGTAGTTGCATTATTAAACTGAACCCAAACAATTTAAGAAAAGCACAGCTAGCTGTAGTTCAGAGTGATTGTAACAGTGACAGACAATTATCTATGGATATAAGGTAAGTTTTCCCAATTATTTTGTCGTTAGCTAGATCGGCATGCATTACACAAATCGGCAAGGTAGCTAGAGCATTAATTTTACTATCTATCAAACGATCCTTTCCGCTCCGTGCACACCATAGCCCTCTACCGGTAAAAATGCACCATTTTATGATCATATACACTATAAACGTATTAAATAATAGTAGTTCCTTCGCCTGAATGAATAAATGAAGTAATTTTGAACAAAATCTACTCTCTTAATGTAAACGAGAGAAAAACCACTCTTTCAAAGAGCTATATGGCGGACAAGTCTTTTTGGAGTGGATAAAGAGTGAATTGGTAGCCTTTCACTGTATTTTTCACTCGAATCAGAGTGGGTTTCACTCGCAAAACACTTGTTTGCCATATAGCTCTTTAAAAGAGTGGTTTTCACTCTTTTACATTAAGAGAGTAGACATTTTTCCTGCTGCATTTCATCGTCTCAACTACTTTCGTCGAGATTTCATATATTTTGGTATGTTTTAAACATCATGCTGGACTTATTGTTGGATATGAGGAATATTTTCTAGCTGAATGTTTTTGTTGTTGTATTATTTGTTTTAAATGGATGTAATCATTAGACAGTCTATCAACAGCTGCTGGGGGGAGACAGAGCGCCCTCAATGTGCCCGGAGCGAATAGTTCCAAACCCAAATCGTGCAGACAATGCCCGAAGTGAATGCTGAAACGCACCAGCTCATCTTGTAAATACTTACGCTATCTTCGATCATATAAACGTTCGGCTGACTTGGACGTTTCCGAAACAGTTCATCTAAGTGTGCCTTGTTATCTTCGCCAGTCAAATTGGTGGCGTAGGGGTTTTCTGTCTGTAGTGTAATAAAGAAGAAATTAATCCCCAAATGTTATAAGGACACTGTATGTATAGAGTGTGTTAATAATTAACAAAAAAAAAAAAATTAAAACAAAAACACGCTGAGATTTTGCGAGAATACGGGACTTCTGGCCACCTCACCCAGAAGCTACAACTTGTGCAGCATCTTATCTTTTATTCTAAAAAACACCAAGATTTTGCGAGAATACGGGACTTCTGGCCACCTCACACAGAAGCTACAACTTGCGCAGCATCTTATCTTTTATTCTAAAAACCACCGAGATTTTGCGAGAATACGGGACTTCTGGCCATTCACCCAGAAGCTACAACTTGTGCAGCATCTTATCTTTTATTCTAAAAACCACCGAGATTTTGCGAGAATACGGGACTTCTGGCCACCTCACACAGAAGCTACAACTTGCGCAGCATCTTATTTTTTATTCTAAAAACCACCCAGATTTTGCGAGAATACGGGACTTCTGGCCACCTCACACAGAAGCTACAACTTGCGCAGCATCTTATCTTTTATTCTAAAAAACCACTGAGATTTTACGAGAATACGGGATTTCTGGCCATTCACACTTGTGCAGCATCTTATCTTTTATTTTACATTTAGCTTTTATACTAGGCTTAGCTAGTATAACTTGGATAAAGTGATTTTAGTGAAATAAAAGTTACCATTATAATTTATAACATATTAAAAATAATGCAAATTTATTATTAGGCTAGGTGAATAATAAACAACATAACCTTAACTTACGATCCACTGGAAGAGCTATCATTGTAAATTTAAAATGCTTTTCTCGTGAGGTCAACAATTCAGCTAAACCCCCTAGGTATTCTGGCTAGGAACCTTCCTGAATCCTTCAAAATCCTCAAGTGCACTTTTGGAAACATGCCCTTATCTTCAAAATGCACCATGCATTTTCGTTGATCTTTCAATTCAGCACTTATGGCCTGTATTTCTTGCCAGGTAGTAATTTTGCCCCATTTAAAGAGGTAAAAGCACTATTCCCCCCCCCCCCCCAAATGCCCCTTGGAGGATTTTGGAGGATATGGGGAGGTTAGGATTAATGTGCCTATGAAACAGGAATTGTCTAATTGAAAACATACGCAAGTCGTTTTCTGTACTTTACTTTTCTTCCTTTGAACTGCCAATTTTTGTGTGTTTTGATATATTTTTTGGCACTTTGGAAATTATGCTAATTTGCATATTCATGAGCCCATTAATGATGTCATAGCCGGATAAGATGCAGCATATCACGGCTGGTCTGTGCATAAAAGTTGAAAAAATCCTCATCTTTTTACAAGTCAATTGTCTTTGTATGTTGTCATGTTAAACTGAGTGTTTGTATACTAATCGGTAAACATTTTGAGGTAAATAACTGCTTACTTGGGCAAGAGTTGAGGTTTTTGTGCACTTTTAGTGCTGCTGTAACATTTACTTCCTGGTATGATCTAATGAAACAGCGCCCTCATATGTCAAATACATTTCTAGTTTTGTTTAAACGGCTCAGATATGTATAATAGGATATGAAATATGTATATAGGCCTACATAAAATTGCATTATATAGACCCTTTACCCCAAGTAATACGTCTTATGTAAAACTGTGATCAGTAATGGTTTTTGAGAGATACCAATAGAGTATTTCAAATGGTTTTAATCGTTTACATTAAAAGACAGCGTCAACGATTTGGTAAACCAAATATCCCTGACACTATTTAACAATCACGAAGGCTACATTTCAAGGTTTATTGTCATACATCACTTCAACTTTAGCGACTTAACACCTTTAAAGATATATCGCCAGTGTTTGGCTCAAGAGACCCCGAAGAATCGAATTTAAAAAGCAGACGAATTTTAATCAAGCTATTAAACGAACAATTTTGTTTAACGAAGTTCGAATGTTAGAAAGTGTATAAAAGCGATATTTAAAACGCTTGATTCTGATTGACAGCCGCACTGGCCAATCGGAAGACTGCATACGCCCTCATGCAAGCTGAGGATTAAAACAGTTTTATCCTTGAAATTGTTTTTCTTCAGTGTCTCAAATGAAAGCTTTACAAATTCCTTAACCCCAGAAACACAGCAATTCAACATTTAAATCTATTTGTTTTACCGAGAAAATGTAAAAGCATTATGCTTCATTTTTTCTCTACATGTTGGTAATACTGCCAAGTTTCAATGTATAAATCCTGTCAAACTGTAATTTACACTTAACATATTGTCAACTGTGCTTAATATTAATAAACTGTAATGTACTATTGTTCTCAATATGGATTAATAAATAATTTTTCTCAGTCGGCATTTAGAGCCTCAGTCGGCAAATGAACCATCAAAGGTACTAGAACAAGGGTTGGTCCAGAATATTTTCCAGTCGGCAAACCTTGAGCTATGGGTTTGCCGACTGCAAATGTATCGTGTTTATAAGCACGTTTGTTTGTTATAAGTCGTTTATATGCTGCGGTTTCGGGGGGTAGTTGTCCTACCACCCCCCCTCTGTTGTGTCGGTAAATTTACCAGCAAAATATTTTGCGCCCCAACTCTGATATCAGTCGACAAATTGGCTCCACACCCCAAAGAAAACGCCTTCGCTACGCTCCTGGACACAATCGTACCAGACATTCCCAAACTGAAGATTACCATGGAACAAAGGTCATGTAATACGACAACAGCGTGTTTTAGTCTCTGAAGTTCAGATCAAAATTTGCACATACCTATTACTTGAGTCAGTGCACCAGTTCAAATTGTAACTCGCACAAGGCCTGCCTAATTTCGTCTGTATGAATGTCATTGAATTTTAAGTAGTAATTTTGCCCCATTTAAAGAGGTAAAAGCACTATTCCCCCCCCCCCCCAAATGCCCCTTGGAGGATTTTGGAGGATATGGGGAGGTTAGGATTAATGTGCCTATGAAACAGGAATTGTCTAATTGAAAACATACGCAAGTCGTTTTCTGTACTTTACTTTTCTTCCTTTGAACTGCCAATTTTTGTGTGTTTTGATATATTTTTTGGCACTTTGGAAATTATGCTAATTTGCATATTCATGAGCCCATTAATGATGTCATAGCCGGATAAGATGCAGCATATCACGGCTGGTCTGTGCATAAAAGTTGAAAAAATCCTCATCTTTTTACAAGTCAATTGTCTTTGTATGTTGTCATGTTAAACTGAGTGTTTGTATACTAATCGGTAAACATTTTGAGGTAAATAACTGCTTACTTGGGCAAGAGTTGAGGTTTTTGTGCACTTTTAGTGCTGCTGTAACATTTACTTCCTGGTATGATCTAATGAAACAGCGCCCTCATATGTCAAATACATTTCTAGTTTTGTTTAAACGGCTCAGATATGTATAATAGGATATGAAATATGTATATAGGCCTACATAAAATTGCATTATATAGACCCTTTACCCCAAGTAATACGTCTTATGTAAAACTGTGATCAGTAATGGTTTTTGAGAGATACCAATAGAGTATTTCAAATGGTTTTAATCGTTTACATTAAAAGACAGCGTCAACGATTTGGTAAACCAAATATCCCTGACACTATTTAACAATCACGAAGGCTACATTTCAAGGTTTATTGTCATACATCACTTCAACTTTAGCGACTTAACACCTTTAAAGATATATCGCCAGTGTTTGGCTCAAGAGACCCCGAAGAATCGAATTTAAAAAGCGAACGAATTTTTTAATCAAGCTATTAAACGAACAATTTTGTTTAACGAAGTTCGAATGTTAGAAAGTGTATAAAAGCGATATTTAAAACGCGCTTGATTCTGATTGACAGCCGCACTGGCCAATCGGAAGACTGCATACGCCCTCATGCAAGCTGAGGATTAAAACAGTTTTATCCTTGAAATTGTTTTTCTTCAGTGTCTCAAATGAAAGCTTTACAAATTCCTTAACCCCAGAAACACAGCAATTCAACATTTAAATCTATTTGTTTTACCGAGAAAATGTAAAAGCATTATGCTTCATTTTTTCTCTACATGTTGGTAATACTGCCAAGTTTCAATGTATAAATCCTGTCAAACTGTAATTTACACTTAACATATTGTCAACTGTGCTTAATATTAATAAACTGTAATGTACTATTGTTCTCAATATGGATTAATAAATAATTTTTCTCAGTCGGCATTTAGAGCCTCAGTCGGCAAATGAACCATCAAAGGTACTAGAACAAGGGTTGGTCCAGAATAAATTTTCAGTCGGCAAACCTTGAGCTATGGGTTTGCCGACTGCAAATGTATCGTGTTTATAAGCACGTTTGTTTGTTATAAGTCGTTTATATGCTGCGGTTTCGGGGGGTAGTTGTCCCTACCCGCCCCCCCCCCCTCTGTTGTGTCGGTAAATTTACCAGCAAAATATTTTGCGCCCCAACTCTGATATCAGTCGACAAATTGGCTCCACACCCCAAAGAAAACGCCTTCGCTACGCTCCTGGACACAATCGTACCAGACATTCCCAAACTGAAGATTACCATGGAACAAAGGTCATGTAATACGACAACAGCGTGTTTTAGTCTCTGAAGTTCAGATCAAAATTTGCACATACCTATTACTTGAGTCAGTGCACCAGTTCAAATTGTAACTCGCACAAGGCCTGCCTAATTTCGTCTGTATGAATGTCATTGAATTTTAAGTAAACTAATGGAAATAACTATCTATTTATTTATACCTTTACGTCAGGAATGAACTTTTCTTTGGAACTATCAGATTATTGGGCCTTCTCGCTGGTGCATGCAGCATGTAAGCTATACAGAGTGTGGTTGTGAGAATTACAGCTGAACTTTTCTTTGCAACTATCAGATTATTGGGCTTTCTCGCTGGTGCATGCAGCATAATAATAATAATAATAATGTGTGGATTTATATAGCGCACGTATCCACCAACTAAGTGGTGCTCAAGGCGCATTTATATTATTATCCCTGCTCATAAGGCTCATAAATCATTCCTGAAACCATCTCAGCTCCCTGGGGAGTATACAACTCAATTGCTGCCATTTCTAGCGCATATAGAGCAAACCAACTCTGCCTTCACAGGTACCCATTTAACCCCTGGGTGGAGAGAAGCAATTATGATTAAGTGTCTTGCTCAAGGACACAAGTGTCATGGCCGTGATTCGAACCCACATTATGTTGCTAACACCAGAACTTGAATCCGGTAAGCTAGACCGCTCGGCCTAGACCGCTCGGTAAGCTAGACCGCTCGGCCACGACACCCCATGTAAGCTATACAGAGTGTGGTTGTGAGAATTATAGCTGAACTTTTCTTTGGAACTATCAGATTATTGGGCTTTCTCGCTGGTGCATGTAGCATGTAAGCTATACAGAGTGTGGTTGTGAGAATTACAGCTGAACTATTCTTTGGAACTATCAGATTATTGGGCTTTCTCGCTGGTGCATGCAGCATGTAAGCTATACAGAGTGTGGTTGTGAGAATTACAGCTGAACTATTCTTTGGAACTATCAGATTATTGGGCTTTCTCGCTGGTGCATGCAGCATGTAAGCTATACAGAGTGTGGTTGTGAGAATTACAGCTGAACTTGTCTTTGCAACTATCAGATTATTGGGCTTTCTCGCTGGTGCATGCAGCATGTAAGCTATACAGAGTGTGGTTGTGAGAATTACAGCTGAACTTTTCTTTGGAACTATCAGATTATTGGGCTTTCTCGCTGGTGCATGCAGCATGTAAGCTATACAGAGTGTGGTTGTGAGAATTACAGCTGAACTTTTCTTTGGAACTATCAGATTATTGGGCTTTCTCGCTGGTGCATGCAGCATGTAAGCTATACAGAGTGTGGTTGTGAGAATTACAGCTGAACTTGTCTTTGCAACTATCAGATTATTGGGCTTTCTCGCTGGTGCATGCAGCATGTAAGCTATACAGAGTGTGGTTGTGAGAATTACAGCTGAACTTTTCTTTGGAACTATCAGATTATTGGGCTTTCTCGCTGGTGCATGCAGCATGTAAGCTATACAGAGTGTGGTTGTGAGAATTACAGCTGAACTTTTCTTTGGAACTATCAGATTATTGGGCTTTCTCGCTGGTGCATGCAGCATGTAAGCTATACAGAGTGTGGTTGTGAGAATTACAGCTGAACTTGTCTTTGCAACTATCAGATTATTGGGCTTTCTCGCTGGTGCATGCAGCATGTAAGCTATACAGAGTATGATTGTGAGAATTACAGCCTCAATTTCATATTTTTTGTGAATAAGGCGATCAGTATATGCTGTAGTTCTTTGGAACTATCAGATTATTGGGCCTTCTCGCTGGTGCATGCAGCATGTAAGCTACAGAGTGTGGTTGTGAGGATTGCAGCCTCACTTTCGTATTTATCGTGAATGAGGCTTATCCACACCATGTTTGTATAATGCCAACAGACCATGAGTGTCGATGTCATATGCGTCAATCTTGGAACAGCTTTGTGTTCCATAGTTAATTCCATTGTTCTTATAAAAACAGGTGACCAAATCCAATGTTGAAGAAGGTATAACTAAAACCGGACATCACAATTTCGGCAACAAGAGCATGGATAATCGTGTTGGCTTGAAGATTTGCTATACAGCCAAAAAAAACCAACAACAACAAAAAAACTGACCATTTGCAATTAAACAATCTGAATGAATTACCTCATTTTCCACTTGAACTGTTAAATTTACAGCACCATGTGGTTTCTATGAATAGTAGACAGAAGAACAATTAATGTTATAAGCAAACAAAATATGATTCTTTACAGACAGGACCAGTAGCAAAGGAATAGGGTGGGGGTAGGCGTAAAACCTGTTTCCCCCGTTGGAAGAGGTGGGCTAGGGGGTGGAGTGGGAAAGTGGGGTAGGGAGGTGGGTAGGGGAGGTGAGATAGGGGTGGTGCGTAAGGAAAGTGGGGTAGGGAGAGGTGGGGTAGAGGAGGTGGGTAGGGAGAAGTGGGGTTGGGGAGGTGGTGTAGGGGAGGTGGGGTGGGGAACTGGGGTAGGGGCGATGGGGTAAAGAAGGTGGGGGTAGGGGAGGTGGGGTAATGAGAAGTGGGGTAATGAGAAGTGGGGTAAGGAGAAGTGGGGTAGGGAGAAGTGGGGTAGAGGAGGTGGGTAGGGAGAAGTGGGGATGGGGAGGTGGTGTAGGGGAGGTGGGGTGGGGAACTGGGGTAGGGGAGATGGGGTAAAGAAGGTGGGGGTAGGGGAGGTGGGGTAATGAGAAGTGGGGTAATGAGAAGTGGGGTAAGGAGAAGTGGGGTAGGGAGAAGTGGGGTAAGGGAAGGTGGGGTTGGGGAGGTGGGGTAGGGAGAAGTGGGTAGAGGAAGGTGGGGTGGGGAAGTGGGGTAGGGGAGGTGGGGTAGGGAGAAGTGGTGTAGAGCAGGTGGGGTTGGGGAGGTAGGGTTGGGGAGGTGGGGGAGGATGAAGCTTTGAGAGGAGAAGGATGTAATAATACACCATTGACTGTTACCCAAGCTGGTTCAAACTTACTGGTATTGTAGAATCGTAGTTTGATTCCCCATTGAGAAGAGAAGGCTGTTGTGAAAAAAAATAAAAATAAATTCAGCATGAATGAAATGATCTCAGCAATGTGGACATGAAGCTACATGGACAAAAGAAGCAGCAGCAACAACAACACCAAACATCAACCAAGCTACACAAACAAAAGCAGAGATAGAAATTACAACAACAACATCAAAAATCCACTACAGTTTTTTCATTTCATTTCATTTCATTTATTATTTCACAGGGCAGTAACAATCACAAACACAATGGCAAAAAAAAACAATTATAGAAAAATATAAAATACATATATATACATGATGGAAATAAGGTAAACATGACAAAATGTTGACAGCACCCCTGTAGGATTACCAAAATGCGAACCAAATCACAATATAGTGGCTCTCCATAATGCTGCCAAACAATTTTACTTACAAAATACAGTTTAATTGCAGTATTATTATAGTAAAACTGCACTATTAGTCAAGTTTTACTTATTTTTACTTCAAATTTACTCCAATATACTACAGTGTCTAAAATTATTATATTCAAACTTTACATACTGCAGTAAAAAAGAGTATAGTAAAACTGCAGTGGATTTGTATACCGGCAGAATTAACAGCAACAGTTGAAGGCAAGAGAAGTAGCAGCAGCCAGCCAATGTGAAAATTATAAACAGTAAAGCTACATCAACAACACCAGCAACATAAACATCAATACCATCAACAACAACAGTAACATTAACAGCAGTATCAAATGCATCATTAACAATAACAACATCATTACAGCAACAACATTTGTAGCAACAGAAACAACAGCAGCAGCAGCAGAAGCAAACAACATTATTAGCAGCAGCAACATTAGAAGCAGCAGAAACAGCAACAGCAACAACATTTGCAGCAACAACAACAGAAACAGCAACACCAACAACATTTTCAGCAACAGAAACAGCAGCAATAAACATTTTTAGCAGCAGCAACAGAAACAGCAACAGAAACAGCAACAGCACCAACATTTTCAGCAAAAGAAACAGCAGTAGCAAACATTATTAGCAGCAGCAACATTAGAAGCAACAAAAACAGAAATAGCAACATCAGTGCAGCAACAGAAACAGCAATAGCAACAACATTTTCAGCAACAGAAACAGCAACAGCAACAACATTTGCTGCAACAGAAGCAGCAACACCAACAACATTTGCAACAACAGAAACGGCTGCAATAAACAACATTATCAGCAGCATCAACAACAGTAGCAACATCATTTGTTTCTTGTCCAGAAGTCTATTAACTATATTATAACACCTCAAACATAGTTAGTGTCCTGTGATTGGTTGGGAGCATGTCACATGATGTTCGCTATTTTAACTGTAATGGCAAGCAGACAAGAAAAGACTATCCCATAGAAGCCAACGAACTATCCCATAGCAACCTTCCAGCTGCGTGGTATCATGATATGAGGTGTTATAAAACAAATATTGACTACTTTCACTCGTGGTGCAGTAAAACTGGCTTCCCTCGGTGATCCCTGGAGCATTCTATTTTAAAACAAAAATAGAACGCTCCAGGAATCACCTCTGGAGGCTCGTGTTACTGTACCACTCGCAGCAGTCAATATTTGTTTGCATGAAGTGTACCACACATGTACTATCCTAGTACTCCAAGGACAATGGAATTGGGTCATTCATGACGTATTGTTCCACAGACTGACGGGCAATGGTCTCAAAAAGAAGCAACGCAGTCTGGGAGACTTAGTGAGAGAACTGTATCTCGCGCACGCACCTCAGGGTGTATTGTGTTCGCCCATTGTTCGCCCCACAGATGGTTCACCCGCGTCTAGCGTGGCTCTATGTCTAGGAACTAGCTTCGCCAGTCAAGCACCTAATCCCATGACGGATTGGGGCAGGCTAGGTAGGGTAGCAACCATGCTCGTTGAGCGTGCCCGCATTTGGAGTACAATGCCGTGGTATGAATTACAGCAGGCCGGCACACTTCAGGTAGGTAATAGACTTCTGATGCTCGTAAAAAATGTTTCCATAAACCGCTTAATCCTATCAAGCCTGGGCTTTTTCGTTCTCAGACCTGGGGGAGGGGCTCATTGTGCCCCATTCGTATTTTCTGTATTCTTCAGCCCTGTCCATTTTAATCAGCTTGCAATCCGTACTTTGGTGTTTGGTGAGTCCTATAATTTTAATATATCTTTCTAAATATTTTTGTAATTTAATGTTGAGAATTTTAGCAAATGTCTGTGTTTTTATCCATCCGGTCATTGGCGCTTGCGCTGTTGGATGATGTATGACAAATATTTAATTAAATGCACATTAAATACGCATCAACAGAATCAGAAGCAACATTAACAATTCTGGACGGCGAGCCGATATAGCCGCTTGGGAGGGTGCTGTTTCTGGACGGCATCACCTGACAACAGTTTGTGTACTTTTGACTTGTTATGACAACCGAGCGCACAAGTGACCAATAAGAATTTGAGGTCACCCACTTCAAATGCAAATTAGCTAATAAATATTGATTATTTGACACTGGGAACAGACGAAATACTCCGATAGGGTGCAAAGATATTCATTGTTCTCGACCTGATAACCATGAAAAATTTAAAAAACAAACCAAAAAATAAATAAAATAAAGTAATAAATAAATAAATAGATAGATAAATTACATCATCGTAGATGTGGGGAAGACTCCTGAACCTCGAATGCTGTTGTGGCGCGTCAGATGTTGGCCTGGGCTGTAAATTTAATTAAAACATCAAGGAATAGACATTCTAATAACACTGACAATTTATAAGTACATGTATAGTTACTGAACAATTGCGTCAATTCGCTTTCAAAGTTGGGGGTGGGGGTTGAAGATGATTCGAAAATTCCAATTGCAATATAAGCAACCCTGTAAGTGACCCCATCCTAAATCCCACCGCCTTCACCACCACCCAACCCCCAAACAAAATTTACAACTTAGTGGGACATTTAGGGTACTTGGGAAATGATTTGGAAAATGTCGGAAATGGTAAATTCCTAAATACTTTTAAAATGTATCGTCAACGATGTGACCTATGACATCACATGTTTACATAAGAGCCCCAAAGGTCAAACTGCGCCGGGCATCATCATCATCATCATCATCATCATCATCATCATCATCATCATCATCATCATCATCATCATCATCATCATCATCATCATCATCATCATCATCATCATCATCATCATCATCATCATCATCATCATCATCATCATCATCATCATCATCATCATCATCATCATCATCATCATCATCATCATCATCATCATCATCATCATCATCATCATCATCATCATCATCATCATCATCATCATCATCATCATCATCATCATCATCATCATCATCATCATCATCATCATCATCATCATCATCATCATCATCATCATCATCATCATCATCATCATCATCATCATCATCATCATCATCATCATCATCATCATCATCATCATCATCATCATCATCATCATCATCATCATCATCATCATCATCATCATCATCATCATCATCATCATCATCATCATCATCATCATCATCATCATCATCATCATCATCATCATCATCATCATCATCATCATCATCATCATCATCATCATCATCATCATCATCATCATCATCATCATCATCATCATCATCATCATCATCATCATCATCATCATCATCATCATCATCATCATCATCATCATCATCATCATCATCATCATCATCATCATCATCATCATCATCATCATCATCATCATCATCATCATCATCATCATCATCATCATCATCATCATCATCATCATCATCATCATCATCATCATCATCATCATCATCATCATCATCATCATCATCATCATCATCATCATCATCATCATCATCATCATCATCATCATCATCATCATCATCATCATCATCATCATCATCATCATCATCATCATCATCATCATCATCATCATCATCATCATCATCATCATCATCATCATCATCATCATCATCATCATCATCATCATCATCATCATCATCATCATCATCATCATCATCATCATCATCAGTATTCCGAGGCGCTTGGAGAAGTGAAGAAAATAAAAAACAAGAATTCACAGAATTTCATGAGGAGATAAGATGTGCAACGGACTATTGTAAGCAGATTTGAAGAGACGTGTCGGCTTTTGATGTTCTGCTGCATGGAGTCTACCAGCAGAAGAATTCTTAATTTGATTTATTTTTTAAAAACTTGGCACTAACCTTTTCTTCTGTAATCTTAATTGTTTGATATTTAAACAAATTCTTGATGTTATGTGATTAACTACAACATGTACAAACTCTGCATACAAATACACACACTTTTGCCCGGCGGGAAATCACCCTGGTACTATAAAGGTCACACAAAGTGTAAACAAGTCACATGGTCTATAGCTACCAAGACGTTGGTTCAAAATGGTATTTTAAATGGGCCCCAAAAGTGGGAGAGATGATCCTTTGGACCATCCCCCTGAACACGGGGGTGGGAGGAGTTTGGGATATGTACGCCCCCACCCTAGGCCGGTTCAGATTTAACTTTTTTTTTCAATCTTTGTACCCTACTGCTTGGTTTCCCATGGTTTTGCATGTGAGAACTTAAAAAATCATATCCGTTTTGGTCTGAGACAATGGGGGTATAGTGTCTCAAGAGCCCTGAAGTCATGTGACTTCTTAATAATGGGGAATTTGGTTATTTTTGCTAAAATAAGCTGTAAGTTGCTATAATGACCCTTGAAAGGCAAGTGATGGGTGATTTTTATGCAAAGCATCGCTACTGAGGAAAAGCACTTTGAAAATCATAGGAGTCATAACATGGGTCCAAATTTGGGGTCAAATGTCAAAAATGACCAATACGCTTAGTATTTAGCCTGTATTTTATGGTACCTGCTTGATTTTGGCTTATTTTATGAAAAGCAGCATTGCTGAAGAAGATTTGAGTGCTTTAGAAACCATAGGGGTCATAGACATGGGGGAAATACATCAGGCATAGTGGATGGAAATTGACATCTACTCCATTAAAATGTTTGGGGATGAGATCGGGTATGATGCTGTGACACAAAACAACCTGCAGAGGATCAACCATTTCTTGGTGATCTCCTTAATATACTCATCACATTGGATGATGACAGCCACCAGTGTTGCTGATGTTCCAAATAATGACCTGCAGCTGATACACATCTGATACATGACATGATAAAGTACATTATGATAGATAAGGAGGTGGCTGATGCAGCCCTAGGCAAGATGATAAAACATGGATGGTACCTAACATGTAAATCAAGAAGTGGTCATATTCAACTTGTTCAGCACAGATCCAAGAATAACCAACACAATGAAAGGCTTGATGGCAACCAAGTTGTTCAACACAGAAACATCAGATGAACTCGGAGAGGGGAAACCTGTTTTCCAAATCATTTCAAAGGACACCACATTTGTTGATCTTGTTGGGCCAGAGTCACACTTCATATTCATTGCTATCAATGTTCTAATTGGCTGCGCTCTACTGTGGACACATGGTCTCGTGAACCAGATTTCATGGTTGCAGAGCGAGGAGTGCCAACATCATTACTACTGACCACCAACAGCGAGCTTGGCTTCTGCCAGCAGTGAAGTTCAACAGGAAACAATTTCGCAAAAGCAACCCTTAAACGTATAAGCACACCCAATCCATGATATAACAATCAACTTCTGAAAATACACTGTAATAATCACTCTTCAAAATACTTTGTAATGGAAATACAGGCCTTTCAAGCCATTTTACACGTACACGTATGTCTCCGGCAATTACCTTAAGATAGTGCTATTACATATGTGTATTGCTCAAAATTGGCTTTGTTAGTCATCTGACCCCACATTGTGACCCCAATATTGTTTCCAAAGCACTCAATCTCATTCATCAGTACTGTGCTTTGCATAAAATCAGCAGCAGGATGTCCAAAGACTCCAAGCATATTGGTCAAAATACAGTGTAGCCCTATATGCAAATTTGTACCTTTAACCTCACATTTTTACCCATGTTATGGTCTCTATGGTTTCCAAAGCAATCCAATTGTCTTTTGTGACCTAGCATAAATCAAGCCAAACTGGCTGCAGCAGGTCCTTAAACAACACGTTACACCATACTATTGGTAAACATTGCCAGTTTTGACCTTTGGCCCCACATTTTGACCCATGTCATGACCCCTATGATTTTCAAAGTGCTTTTATTTTCTTCAGCAGTGATGCTTTGCATAAAATCACCCATTACTTGCCTTTCAAGGGTCATTATACCAACGTATAGGTCATTTAGCAAAAATAACATAATTTCCCATTATTAAGAATTCACGTGACTTCAGGGCTCTTGAGGGACAACACCCCATTGTCTGAGACCAAAATGGATATGATTTTGGAAGTTCTCACATACTAAACCAAGGGAAACCAAGCAGTAGGGTACAAAAATTGAAAAAAGTGAAATCTGAACCGGCCCACCTAACCCTCTTGGGAGTTAATAAAACAATGAATACAAATTTGGACAAAACCTAGTTTCGATCCCGATACCACCTACACTATACATGGCAGGCGACCAACAGTCTCCCATTCCATTCGATTTTGTCAGTGAATTAATTATATAAGAACTTTTTATTTTATTTTAAATAGACTTAAAAGATAATGGCAGTTCTTTGCGGCGGAACAAAAAATTGCTCCCTGGGGTTAATAGGCTTGTTCTAGAATCTCGTAATAAAATTACAATAGATCGATCCATTAAGTCCCGCCCACCATAGTAACTGCCTTGTTACGGCACATAATTATGGTGTCATGATCAATACATGCATGCGCGATAATTATGCTATTATAATTATTGAAACTGACGCAATTAACGCCGCGTGATGAGAATCTTTTGGATATTGTTTTCATATGGAAAATAAAGATAAATATTCATTCTTCGGTTGGGGTCTGACTGAGAAGGAGACACGCACACATATTTATGCTTTAATGCTTTTATGAATGAATAAATGTTGAATCTATTTGATATTTATAATCAACTGTAAGTCTCTTGAAGTGAATACTTCTTGTGAATGTTTATATCCTCTCCGGACGGTTTTACGACGAATCCGTTTACTTGCAACTTGCAAGACAAAGTGAAGCAAGTGAACAAGTCAAACATTATTTCCACGTCTCCGCAAGTTTATCTCTCAGAAACCCCGACTAAAAGACACAACACATGGGTACAACTCCTGAGTCTCGCCCTACCGCCCGATCTTCGAGCCGCCGACGCGCACAATGCGCCCACACACGTCCCCTTTGTACATACATAGGCCTAATGGAGTCTTGTTTACGGTTGTCATCAACGCAATACAGCTACGCGATATAGATTTGTCGGACTTTTGTTGGACTTTTGGACCGGTAATCGATTTTGTGATTGGTCAATGGGGCAGAGCTTAATGGAGCGGTCTATTATAATGCAATTAATTTTTTCTTAGAACAGTTGAAATCAGATGACCCAAACAGCACTTTACGAACAATGCACTGTATTATGTCTTACCTTTTTCCAGAGTTTCTTGTATAAAAAGTAGAGAATGACTGCCAGCAGAAGAACAGAAACAATCACAATAAGTGCTATCACAATAAGTGCTAAGTTGTCTGAATCTGGATAAAATAAAAACAAGGAAATTTATTCAGGGCCGGTACAACATTGTTAATGTTGACAAAACTGATTTTAATGTGCATGCTTACTTTCCTTGAATCAATAAAATCCCACAAAGTGCAGATTTTTAATTTTTTTTAAATTTATTTATTTGGTTTAAATTATTATTATTTTTTTTTACATATTTTAATAATAATAATAATAATAATAATAATGTGTGGACTTATATAGCGCACGTATCCACCAACTAAGTGGTGCTCAAGGCGCATATTATTACCCCTGCTCATGAGGCTCATAAATCATTCCTGAAACCATCTCAGCTCCCTGGGGAGTATACAGCTCAATTGCTGCCATTACAGCGCATATCAACCAACTCTGCCCTCACAGGTACCCATTTAACCCCTGGGTGGAGAGAAGCAATTATGGTTAAGTGTCTTGCTCAAGGACACAAGTGTCACGGCCGGGATTCGAACCCACATTCTGCTGCTAACACCAGAACTTGAGTCCAGTAAGCTAGACCGCTCGGCCACGACACTCCACATTTTGGCGATATTCATCAGAAGTTTTGAAGATGGAAGTGTGCTACTTTCTTAATTTGACTACTTAGCAAAAGTTAAACTTGTGTGAAAGTGAACATTTGCGGTTTCACGAACTAACTCAATTCACCGCAGACAATACACTGTGAACGCCGCAACCGACAGAATAAAACGTTTTCACAAAGTGACACAAACCTTAATGAGCAAAAAAAACAGCTCGCCGTGGTTTTGCGGTTTCACGAAGTAATGCAAACTTTACGTAGTAAATGCGTAACCGCGTGTCTCTTCGTAAAAAAAATGCAAACCAGGTGTTTTGTACAGTTTTGTTTTTGTTTTCACCGTTGATAATTACCTGATTACAAAATGGCCGAATTATTAACCGTAAACTAACTTGATGTGAAGTTGGCAAAGGTATCAATCATCTTGAAACAAATTGTGCTGTCTGAAGTAATTAGGCGTGGAAAACTAACTTTTGTGGGCTAAATCAGGCATGAAATGCTAATAACTTTCAACACAATTTGGTTTGGATAAAATTCAGTATTCTAGTTCTGAGAATCACGAACAAATAATGTTCATATCGTGAATGCGTGAATCTTGAATGCTCTTTCACACTTTTCTCATCACTTAGTCGCATTGACATTTATAAGACTTTCACAGGATGCTTGTGTTTAATGTATATGTTGTCAACGGTCTCACTAAGTGAGACAAACTTGCCCACTTAACAAAATTCACATTTGTAGAAAACGGCGTTTGAAGTTAGTCTCTTTTTGAAACACACGTTGCTTCATCATTTTCGAATTATGAATTATGTTGTTTGGACTGACGTTTTTATTGACTAAGGATATGGCCTGCTATAAATTAGGCTTGGAAAACTAACTTTTGTGGGCTAAATCAGGCATGAAATGCTAATAACTTTCAGCACAATTTGGTTTGGATAAAATTCAGTATTGTTTGTGTATTTTGATGAAATTTTGTGTCATCAGTATAGCGATACGCGGTTTTGTATTGTGATAAGTATCGCGGCATTTTTGTATCGCGATAATCGATGCATCGGTGAATCGTTATGCCCTTATTATTAATACGGGTAAGGTACAGCCTTCAAAAACCCTCAATGTTTGAAGAAATATCAAATATAGCACGTCGTAAACTTCTCAAATGTTTTCCAAAATATTGGGTAAAGAACTTGTGAAAGTTTATTTATGATAATATGTGACCTGTCACCACAAAATGAGCTTCAAGTCGGAAATTAACAATTGAGTTCTTGGTATGTCTGGATTCAGTAGATCAAGAGCTTTCCAATGATATAAAACACTTGGGTTTACAGCGATCCCCCAGAGCACCAGAGGGGGATTTGCGGCTTTGTTTCCGTCTTTGTTTCAAGTTGTTTGTCAGAACACGATAAAAGCTAACAACGAAATTGGCCTGAAATTAGCCTGAAATTGAGGTTTTTAATTGTCTGATGGAACTGAAAATTTGGAATTCAATATAAGGAGATTTACAAATTGCAAATATAATAACAAAAACAAATTAGACCTCCCCTCCGATTTTTCACTTTTCCCACTGTACTGTGGAATGGTATAATGCGACTTTACGCTCATTTCGTTGTAACAGGTCACATGTGCTACATTTTTAAGAAAACAACAAAAACGTAGATTTTTTTATATAAATAACGCACGAAATGGAACTGCTGAACCAGCTGATGAATGAGAATACGTAACCAAATTTAAATTCAAGTCCTCTACATTTTTTTAAAATCGATTAGAAACAACACAACAAACAATGGGTGTCTTACAAAAAACACATAACCGAAACCCCTGTGTTCGTTCTAGTTACCAATATTTTTTATTATAAATAAACATAAGGTTTATTTAGCCCTAAACATATCTCACGATATGCAAGAACGTTAATTCTATCACCGTGGACAAATGGATTAAAACTATTCCAAGAAGTGCGTAGAATGAGAGTGACGACTAATTATAAAGATTCAGACTTTGTCAAACTCGGCACGAAAGGAAGAAAATGTATACAAAAAAAAATAGAGGGTTGTGGATATGAATATTAGATGCTAGATGTGATGTGTGATTTATTATAAGAAATATAAATTATTAAATGTTATAAACGAAAATAGTAAGGGTTAAGAGGAGGTGAAAGCCGGCAATAAGAGTTCTTAAACAGCCTTTTTTATTTTTTATTTTAAATTTATTTTTTATTTTTATAAAAATAGCATGACTCGATCAGAAACAACACAACAAACAATGGGTGTCTTACAAAAAACACATAACTGAAACCCCTGTGTTCGTTCTAGTTACCAATATTTTAACCTTCCCTCTTGTATGGAAATAAGATCCCCATTAACAAGTTGACGCACCTTCACAATCAATTTCTCCAGCTCCTCCTTCAGTAATATTCTTAAACTCAATGCAGTAAGGGTTCTCCGCAGTCATGTCAAATTTCACACCCGCACACAACTCGTGATTAGAGGACTGGTTCTCGCACAACTTCTGCGTAAGTGTAATGTTAACCGTTTGGTGTTCGACCGCGTGAGTCGCCCGTACGGCTGGAAGGGTGATATTGACCAGTCCATATATGCTATTGGACCAGGCCCTGGAGATTGAAAAGAAAAGGACGCACACAGTGTACGTGGAATTGTCCACGGGCTCTGCTCCGTCGTTTTTGAAATATGCACTGAAGATGACTTCTGTCGGTTTGTCGATCTGGTAGCGCGAGGGATCAGTCCGGATGACCGTGAAGTTCAATAATTTTAATTCTAAAAAAAAAAATTTAAAAGAAAGATAAAAGATAATTCTGATTTAGTTTTTGACATAAAACACAATAAAGGGGGGCCACTTTGCATCCGTCACGTTAGCAGTTTTTTCCAATGGTTGTTATTTATTTTAAGTACCTGAAACCGACCAAAAAGTGTTTCAACATGTGAATGGACATGCAGGCTTATACTAGAACTAATTTGAGTTGATTTATTTTATTTTTAAATTTTTTAATTAATTTTGTTTACCCTCAAATTTTCATAAAAATTGGACGGAAAAAGTTACCTCACTTTTCCGTCCATTTGTTGATGGAAATTTTAGGTTAATTAAAAAAATAATAGTAATAATCAACTCAAATTATCTTTAGGATAAGCATGTATGTCTATTCAAATGTTGAAATTCTTTTTGGGTGGTTTCAGATATTAAAAATAAAATTACAACCATAAGAAAAACTGCTAACGTGACGGTAGGAAAGTGGCCCCCTTTATTGTGTTTTATGTCTTTTACAAAGCATCAGCACGATACACCATTTGATGTAAAGTGTGAAAGCGACATCTGTCGCTTTGGCGGTCTAGTAGCGCGAAGGATCAGTCCGGATGACCGTGAAGTTCAATAATTTTAATTCTAAACACAATTTAAAAGAAAGATAAAAAGATAATTCTGATTTAGTTTTTACAAAGCATCAGCACGAAACACCATTTGATGTAAAGTGTGAAAGAGACATTTGTCGCTTTGTCGGTCTGGTAGCTCGAGAGGGTCAGTCCGGATGACCGTGAAGTTCAAAAATTGTTATTCTTAAAAAACATTTAAATAAAAAAATAATAAAAGGTGGTCAGCACGACACGTCATTTGATGTAAAATATGACTATGACACGTATTATCACACAACAAATATTTTCCCTGTCGCTCCATTTTTTGAAAGAGAGTGGATATTGATTTTTGTTTAAGGTGCACATAGCCAAAACACTGAGTCGACGAACTTTTCAGTCATTGTGACATAAAATACGTGACAATATTCGACCTGCACCCTACAATGAGCATGAAGTCACGTGAACATTATCCATTTTACAAATAGATTTTTATAGAATGCTTGACAAAATATTTTTGTAAAACCCGAAGTGTTGATACCATCGGGGAGTTCTTTTCCAACTGAATTTCAGAAATAGAAACATCTTAATTTTGAAAAAAATAAAAAATAAATGCCGACTTAATTCTCATTTTCTCAGAACTAATGTGACTCGTGACATAAGGTTACTTTGACAGCGCCCTCTACTGAAAAATTGAGAGGAAACAAATAAGTAGTGTGGTCAGCTGAAGTTATCATTAAATCTTAAAAGGGAAAGTATAATATTGGAAAGTGCCTTAATTTCAACCATCAAGTATTCAAGAAACATATCATAAAACTAACGTGTGAAGGTTTCGTTACAAAAGGTACTCACATTCATTTTATTTCAAGAAAATTACACAAACTGTGACATAAAATACGTGACAATATTCGACCTGCACCCTACAATGAGCATGAAGTCACATGAACATTATCCATTTTACAAATAGATTTTTATAGAATGCTTGATAAAATATTTTTGTAAAACCCTAACAGATTTGTTAGGTCAAAATTGTCTCTGGTTTCTGGTCATAGGTCGGCTTCAAAATTGGTATTTTCTTTTGCCAACGTTATACATTTATACGCGGTTATTGGAACCAGACCAAATTTCTCATGCACAAAGTATGGTGGCTATAAGAGAGGCCTCACAAATCGGGAAAACGTTCATATCCCCTATGTGAAAAAAAGTCGTTTAAAACACAGCACGGCAGAATTCAAACAGACCCAGCAATTTTGGCTGCAATTGTACATCATCTTTTCAAAAAAAACGTGAAAGAAAAGTTTTAACAAAAATGCCGACGCGCGGGTCTGAGAGCAGAAACCGAAGACATTTTTGGCCTTATGTTTTGTTATTCAAACGGTTACCTTGTAGATTCAACATATTTTTTTTTATTCAAGATGAAGGCGTTTCAGACTGTAATTTCTCATTATGATTGGTAGACCTACTTGTACCAAAATCATTTTTATAGGCAATTATACAGAGCGCTCTTTTCTATACTCGCTCAATATTCTGAGATAACAATGAACTAACATTCTTTTCAACCAGCATAACAAAGAACGGTAGTTGTAAGTATGGCAAAATAACATCGAAATATTCACTTCCTACAGAATTAAATCAATGTACCAGACATTATTGAAATGAAACTTAATTTTAATGACGTATGTATTCACATAATGAATTTTTCACTTGGAAGTATTTGATGAATTTAACCACTTTTAGTTCCTGAAAAGCTGTGCAAAACGCATTCAGAAAATCTACCTATTTACGTAACTGCTATTCAGATCATTCACTGATGTTAAAACACTTCCTTTCACCCGACAAGAATAAAAGAAATACTTTGCGTACATGTGTATGCTCGTCATAGCTTCTCTGTTCATCAAGTATAATAGGCTCTTAACAATTGCTTCTTTGCATGGTGAAGTATCGTTGTCGATTTGGTTTAATGTTGGATATTTCTGTAGGCGCTAAGCACTGATCTTTATTATACTGGATAGAGGGTTGGCCCACTGTGCCTAATTTAGTACAGCCACCGTGGGACCATTTTCCCACTCCACATACATAAAGACCACAAAAAGAAATACACAAATAGAACACACAAGGAATGCACAGGGAGGCTGAATCTCATAAGTAAAGACAGTATACAAATATAACATGGTTTGCGGGTGGACAGTCGATATTAGCTCCCCGAGGTATTCGGAAGTTGACAAACTAGTTCCCGAGGCGAAGCCGAGTGAACTAGTTTATCAACTTCCAATACCGAGGGGAGCTAATATCGACTGTCCACCCGAAATAAACCATGTTATATCTGTTTTACTATACCTCATACATATTCAGTTGCCAAAACGCGAATTACATTTACGTGTGCCGCCATCTTTTCATGTGTACATGTGTAGCTGGGGCGATGTTCGCGCGTGCGTACTGCACCCGTGCGACTGTTCCCCGCCGGGACTGTTCCCCGATGCGACAGTCTACTACGCACTACTACGCATGCGTATTTACCCTGTGCGTGAATACTCGCGGGCGCTTGGTAAACAGCCAAAATAGCATCTGGCACGTGATGGTGAATGGACCAGTGAGAATTCGGCTCTCGATCATGAATATGTATGAGGTATAGTAATACCATGTATAAAATTATCATTTCAGTAGTAGGCCTACATAGTTCTGAAAAGAACCGGTAGAAACGTCGAGTTGTAACCACAACCGGCTCTTTTCAGAGCTATTCACTACTCAAAAGAGAATTTTCGACACCGTGTCACCGCAAACAGTCTTTACTTAAACTGTAGTTGTTTAGTCTTACTTCATGCTGTTTTTTTCCCCTGAAGAGCAATGCAATATGTGGTTTACGAGAGTCTTAACGTGGCATCAAGTCGTTTTAATGTAAGCGCAATTAGCTCATGACCCTCTAACCAGTTAGATTACAAAGATAAGTACAAACAAGTCTCCGTTTTTTGGTCTCCGCGCGCGTCGCCTCAAACCTGCGCGTCGGCATTCCTAATTTTCTTTTTTGTTTGCTATGAAACGATGTCCTACTGAAGATGATCAGAGTACACTGATCGAAACGTCGTGTTCTCACCATTGGCTCTTCTCAGAACTCATTAGACATTGTTTACACGGTGTTTCTGCAAACATTACTTCTAATCTAGTAATTACCAATGGTGCACCGTCGTTTTTTGTTTGTACTATTAGGGTTGGGAGAAATCCAACTGGATGTTAAATAGGTCTAAGTCCCTGAACTTCTCACATCTTTCTCATGAATAATTTTTTTTTTCATTTCGCAGTGTTCTTCATTAATGGAATTCTTTGCCTATACTATGAAAAAATATGTTTCACCACACTCATTCAAAAAGAATCTTAGTGCATATTATTCAAGTAGCTATTAAGTATGCTTCTTATATTATGTTCTGAATTTTGCTATATACCTTATTTCAGTTGATCTATCTATCAATCTAATTAATCTATTATTTATATTATACTACTATATTTTTTTCTGCACAGGGAGTGGCTCTACTCGTTAAGCCTATCAAGTTTTATTTTTAGATCACTTCCTTTCTCTTTGTATGTAACATACTATTATATTGTTAATTAATATGTTGAATATCACATTGTATGTACACTGAGAAGAAACAAATAAATGAAATGAAATGAAATAAAGCTTGTAGCTTTGCATGGTGAAGAGGATAAGTAAGACTAATTGCGGTGACACCATGTGAAATTCTCTATTGAGGGGTAATTAGTTCTGAAACCTCCAGTTCTTTTCAGAATCAATTACCACTCAATACTGAGAGAATTTCACATGATGTCACCGCAATAAGGCTTACTTAACAGATCTCTTTCCAAGTTGGAATGCGTACAAAGATTGTGTTGGGCGATCGAAAAAAATATAATCTAATTGCATATTAACATTCGCTCGCCAACGACACAGTTTAATAAGCATTTTTCAGTTTGGTTGTTCTGATATTTTGATTTTATTTATTTATTTCTGATCTTTTATCAGGGTAACCCATTCACATAAAATGTGGTCTCCCACGGGGCCCTGAGAATAACAATAATTAAACAAGAATAACAAATAAAGTGAGAAATAAATATTAAACAGAATATAGAAGGTAAGCATACTCGTACAAGCAGTATTGCCAAGCATTACTGACACTTACCATGTGATCTTTGAACTGATAAAATGCCAACTTATAATATACAAAATGAATTAGCTTGTGCAGCGCTATTTGTAAAAACGATTTATATATAACTATCACTTCAAACCATGATATGATCTATTCAGTTGTTAAAAGTAAAGTTACTTAGAAAGGACAAAGTAACTTTTAAATATGTGTCTTTAAATTAATAAAACAAATCCCAAGTAAATGATAACCTTTAGTTATCATTTAGTGTGGTTTGACTTACCAGATTCGCTTCCAGCGTTACACAGAGACATGCGCATAACAATCACAATCAATATGGGTACGATAACACTCCCCTTATCTGGTGCCATTTGAGTTAAATCTTTTCACCATACGTTCGAAGTATATTCCTTTAAATTGGCACGACTGAAGCATCCAAACAACATAAGAGGAACTGACAAACATATTCCCAACTTTTAACCTCACAATCAATAACTCGTTATGAGGAAAAATCGCAGTACTTTTGTGTTCTTACTACAAACACGCCCATAATGACTCTCAGGCCGCCATTTTGTTTAGCTTCCACTCGACGTATGTATAATGTTGCAAATGCCACCGCTGCGAATGCCTTTCAAACGGCGTACTTCCTTGTGAATATTGAAGTAAACAGAACGACTCTTTTCATCTGTAATCAATGTCAAGTTAGATTGCTTCAACGTTCGACACGGAGATTTTGTAAGCTGTGCCCCGATTGTGTCGAAATGGGATAATAGGAAAGTTATGGTTCAGCGATCATGGCTTTTGTATACACCACTGGAGGGATTTTCCCCACTCTCTTCCCGATTTGTAATGAAAGCAGCGGGTATTGAAACGTTTTGAACTCCTTTTTCATCACGTCACCCTTCGTATAAGGGTATAGCTTAGAAAATACTGGATATTCCAGCGGCAACATCAGTGGGGAATTGTTGTACCGATCCCTGAAAGCCTTTTGGAAGGATAGCATCAATACCATATTGAAGATATTTTCTCTGTCATGTGACGAATCCGTGTGTAAACACTTTTGGTTTGGTGTGTGTCAAGGGGTCAACCATGTTTTTAAGATAATTTTGTCTGTACTTAAACATTTCAGCCAAGTGTTAATTCCTGAAACGTAACAGCTTCTTAATTACACTAATAAACATACCCGGCAAATCACTGACTAAGCTGGTTTTCCGTTTGCACAATAAGGAACGAATAATAGCCATTGGCTTATTGCCAATCCGAATGACGTTGCTGTTGCGTTTTCATAAAATGTAACTGCATTGGGAGAACAGGGTTTCAATCAGGATAGAAAGCATTTCCAGAACAGGATAATTTAGTTGACATTGAAGAATAGGGTTTCGATTGTGATCAAAGTATATTATCCCAAAAGGGATATGTATAGTTGACATCGATCCGTTAGCATCATTATTCGCATCATTATTAGCATCATTATGAGCTGTTGAGGGCACATGTTGTTAGACCACTGTGGGCGAAAGTGCAGCGATAGTGCGTCGCGTTTGGCGTATTTTGCAGTTGATGTACGGTACACGCGGAATATCTCCAGCAATCATTGGCTGGTAGAAGTACACACGCGCTTAGTACCATAACATACGCACATAAAGTGTACGCACAACGCTCACACGACGCAGAAGTGGCTATCATCAAGACACTGGCTGCAAATTCACCGCTAGAGGGCTACGATGTGTGCTGATCGGATAGTATGTATCTATAGTGACCGAGCCACATGTGTAGTTCGCATTCGCATTCGTGTTCACGTTCGTGTGAATGTGAACCGGTCTTCAACTATACCGTTATATCTGAAAGACTTTACACAATTTCTTGTGTATAATATCGAGTTTACCTTCGTGATTTACATCAAACAACCAACCTGTAAAAGTTTAAGGTTTTTACGTTGTATCAATAAACGAGACAAATCGTAAAAATGCATGGGTATCTTTCGTATGCATGCATACAAGGAATTTAGGAAAGAGCATTCATTCCTAAATTCAAATTTTGTAACTTTTTTAAAATGACAGCACCGCTGATAAACTGATGCAATTCTTTCAGAGTTAGTTGTTGTGTTTGATTAGCACATGTGCGCCGAAATGGCAGCAACTGAGCTGTATACTCTCCCAGAGAGCTGAGATGGTTTCAGGAATGATTTATGCGCCTGATAATATACGCGGGCTAATAATGTACAGCGCTGTGATACCACGTGTAAGAGCGCTTTAAAAATACCTCCATTATTATTATTTTATAGGGAGAATACACTATCAGGGCTTTTCTCGCCGTACATGCAAATTTACCTAACGGTTTTTCGTGTGACCCCTTAATTGTCAATGTTCCTCCTTTTGCCGTGTTCCGTCCCTTTTCGAGACTCTGGGTCCGATAAAAACATTATTTTATTGTTGCCCTACACAAACGTATGTATGAAGGACTGTACACTCCGTGCTTTCCGAGTGTCTGTTGAAGAAACCCACCTCTGATATAATTAATTTGGAAAGAATGTCGAAACCAACCGCCACTTGTGCACAATGTCTAAGCATGTGTTTTTTAGCAGACGACAAAATGGCCAACATTTCACTGGATGTGCACATACGTTCATTGCCCAAATTCTCCTAAAATATCGTTTCCAATCCTCACTTGACTACACTTTCCTCTCCTTAAGTGTGTCCTCTATCATCTGTGATATTTGTCATATTTGGATGGAAAAATGGCGGTTGTATTCTACATTATTTCCATTAATTTATCTATGGAAGATTGATATCAATATACAATTTGACAATTTGGTTATTTTTAGTTGAATATGTTATACCTTACCTTAACGCACCTTTAGAATTTTCCAAAGAGCTTACAAAGAAATCTATACACAAGCTGAGAATAGGAATCAGGCTGGTGCTGTGGTATTTATCTTGGCCTTTCACCTCTGTGGTTCGTGCTCGAATCCCATGTCTACCAGGGCTGACAGGTGGATAGGCTCTCAGTCCCTTCCTGATCATACGTGGGTTTTCCCTGATCTAACTATTTGTCCAGGTTTGTCTTCCAAACATTTCTTCATTGTCTTCTCTTCATAGACTATAGTCCCCTGTCTTTATCCTAATCCTATCAATGAGAAAGACTCCGGGTGTACTATTCAAGGAATACCATTGGATATGTTGCGCCGAAGATCTGATGCTTTGAGGCTCTTGAACTAGCTCCCAACCAAGGTCAAAGTTGAATCTCCCCTAAACTGAGCGGAGTCTTTCACAATCCTCGAAGCGTGACGTCAGATCTTCGGGCTATTTCTCTTCACAGCTTTCTTTAAACAAGCAACAGCGCTGAGGGCGCTATCGAAGAATCCTTGGTTTCATGTTACCAGAAAGATATTACAGGATATTAACCCTTGTATGACTACCGTGGTCAAAATCAGTCAAAATGTTGATATACTTGACAAGGTATATCGAGTGCACTTAAAAGTCGAACACTCTCAAACCGTACATGAAGTACATTTACAGGTCAAAATGAGTTTTTGACTGGTAAAAGCATTGTCCTTGTATTGTTGAGGGTGGTCAAAATGACAGTAAAAACCAGTGAAAAATACCCCTGTGCAGTTGACTGATTTTGACCGCTGTAGCTACTTGCCACTAAAGTGCAGCTACAATATCCCCTCTGTGTAAGGTTTATGTTAAAGGGACATTACCGTCACGACCTTAATTCACGACTAATACGGTGAAACAGCGACACCATGCGTGCGTTTGCTCGTCACGATCAACAGGGCATGGAATTGGAGTGCTAGTTTTGGACATAACTCGCTGACTGAAAAATAAGACTCCACAAGATCAGGTCATATTACCGTTGCTGCTGTATAAATGAGCCGTGACGATACTGACCCTTTAAATCACGACTCTCACACAGCTCAGAGCGTGTCACTTTTTCGGTACGATACACCTTAGAATTAGTAACACGTCCCATTGCTGCTAAATTCTTGAAGACTCAAAAAACTCTTCGTAAACGTAGGCCTCCACCTACACTACAGACATGCACGACAATGTTGTTATACCATAGGCCTACGTATAATTTTTTTTTATAAGTCACACATAGATTTGATTTTTGTTTTAAATACAATCAGCGGCGTAGCCATGGGGGCCTGGGGGGCACGTGCCCCCCCAGGTTCCCCCACGAAAAATCCCGATAGTTCCCCCCAAAAAAAGAAAAGAAAAAAAAAAGGGAAAATACCCATACCCCTGCCCCCCCCCCCCACTGAAAAGCAATGTCCCCCTGTTCCCCCTACTGAAAAAGTCCTGGCTACGCTACTGAATACTATCAGTCCAGATGTTATCGAGTGATAGTCTATAATAAATGCTCTGATTGGACGAAAGAAATGCAAACCTAGATCCCTGTAAGTTAAAACTCAAAGCTAAAGGGGCAGTATCGTCACGATCAGAGCAGACTTTCAACAGGGCATGGAATCAATGTTCTAGTTTAAGATGAACACAGTGACTGCAAATTACTGGCTCATTTATGCAGCAGCAATTATGACCTTATCATGTGGGGGTATTATGGCAGCCACTGAGTTAATCCAAAATTAGCGTTCCAATTCCATGCCCTGTTGATCGTGACGATACTGCCCCATATATACATGCATATATGCATAGCACCATACCTTCAACCGCTGAACCACCCACCTTTTGTCCTGTTCCAACACAATCTGTGTACGGCATACAGAATCTCCAGACCGATGACTGAAGCAACAGAAGTTGACAAAGGCTACAGATGAAAAGATTTGTTTATATAACTCAATATTGCCTTTCACAAGGAGTTTTGTCGTTTGAAAGGTATTGGTTATTAGTAGTAGAATGGAAGCTGAATAAAATGACTGCCCCAGGGGCCTGTCTGTAGTGAGAACACAATTGGCCTGCAGTTTTCCTCGTAATAATTTATATATAAGTTATTAAAAGTTAATAAGCTAATAAAACTAATATGTTGAATCAACCTTTTAAGAGTTTGGTGAGTGACAACACTTTATAAAGTTAAATTCAACTCAAAGAAAGTGTTGAATTAACACGGAGTCAAGTTGTCACCGTTTTCACGAAGTGCCAATTGGGGAAAATCGTAATTTTTTTCGAGTTTAATTTTTTTCCCGATATTCTGAATTACTTCATTGAAATCTACAATCCCACAAATTTACAGGGTCTAAAGATCACTACTTTTGTAATTACACTAATTGGCCAAGGGCAAAATGGGTGCTCAAGAGCAATTGCGTTTTGCAAAATGTGAAAGAACAGATTTCAAACTTTCAAAATGTGTCAACTTTTCAATAAAGGGACGATTAATCACAACATAATTAATAATTTAAGACAATAATCTCTTCGGGAAAACGCTCAAATCAACACAATTTTCCCAATTGCAGCGTGCGCCATTACTGATCTATAAATAGCTCAGAATTGTCTCTTCGTGAAAACGCAAAACTACTTCGTCCCCAATTTTCCCTCATAGCGTGCGTACATATCCAGAATTATACGGGTACCAGCTTCACACTAGTTCACGACATGTTGATAAATCCGCATAGTTTTGTACACGCGCTGTAAGGACAAAACTCACGCGCGAGGCGTTTTTTCCGTTTTCACGAAGTGCAAATTGTGAGCTATTTATAGGTCTGTAGTGGCGCGCGCTGCCTTTTGAGAGCAAAATAAGCCGTTTCTAGTGTTTTCACGAAGGGACAATTGTATTAATAAATCAATTACGACGTAAATAATCGTCCTGTTGTTGAATAACTTGTACATTTGAGAAGTTTGAAATTTGTACTTTTAAACAGTGCACATTCGCAAAGATGGCGTTGAGTGACGGTGGGATATATATATATATATATATATCTATATATATCTATATATATATATATATATATATATATATATATATATATATATATATATATATATATATATATATATATATTTAATGTACGTTTGAAATTGCTACACAGTACTTCTGCGGAACAACATTTATAGAAGATTTCCACGGTCCTGCTCCTTCTGTATCAACGGAATATAAAAATCAGCCTAACGCCATCGTAAGTCTCGTTAAAGTATTGTCAAAATGGCGGACGGGATGATTAACATTCTTATTGTATTTTTCGCAATTTCAAGTTTCGCCTAAGTGTACTTCACGAATTTTATGTTAATGAGGGGATATGGGCGTGTCGAAAAGCACCCCCTAAATTTAAAAATTATATTTTTATGGTGTAAACGTGAGGGGAAAAATTTACAAATGACAAATATATGTTCCAGTAGACATACTTTATTGTATACAATGAAAAAAAAAACTATTTCATAGGACCTTTAATTTATGGCACGTCTCTCCCCACCGAATACCCCACAACATCATTCACCCATCCACACTCCCCATCGTAACACACTCTCATATCAATCCCCCTCCCCGACCCTCCCCTGGTCCCCCATCCTGACCCCAAATCACAGCACCCTCCCCCTCACACCCCATCCCTCCAACACACACCGCCAGAGCCAGGCCTAACGGCTGTTTGGTTATGTCTGGGGCGAAGAGCTGCACCTGATACAAGCACTCACTGTATGTACACGAACGTATACCGTGTGGGGTCGCCATCTCGCTTGAAGGCTCCTTGTAGACATAAGATCTTTGTAGAATTCTCGGTTTATTTTTCACAATTCCACCGTGGACAACATTCTCTAAGCAAGCTTAATGGTCATTGGAAAAATAATAATGGGATTGAATACTACTTTTTAAAAAACTACGACTAAAATGCTAACATATAGCGCACTACACTGTATACATTTTCAGAATAAATGTGCGTTTTTATTAATTTAATTTTTTTTTTTACCACATTTTGCGACAAAACACTGCGTCAAAATTGTCAATTGTCACATTTCTCTTCATACGGCTCTGTTAAGATGTTCAAAACAGCGCCCTGCAGTTAGTATATACTGGGGATATCTTTATAGAAGTAGAAGCAGAGGTAAACGTAGAGGTAAACGTAGAGGTAGTCTGCAAAATTAAGGAAAGGAAAATGAGCAATTATTAGGAAATCATTTATGCAAAGTGAAACAAAAGGCGAGTACAATATGAATCGACATGAGCTACAACAATAATCCCATTGGTTTTATGCATATATGAAAATGGATGGTATTTCCAACGGGCTTCTCTGGAAATTCACAATAATTACACAACAATATTATACTAAATTGTAATGATTAATAATCTTTAACATATATAAGAAACAATTATAGGCTGAATTGTATGACTACATAATTATATTCATCAATAATTCTAACTTTTGTGAGAGAAACTCACTATCCGATTTTAGCCTTCATGGCGACCATGTGAGAGCGCTTTTACACGAGATACAAAGATGGCTTCTATTTATTCTAGAACACTTTCTAGAACACATGATTAACCAAATCCCAACAACAGAGGGCTCACTTCAATTATTACAGTCTGTTCTACCAAGTTACCTGTATACCACAAAAGGAATTCCAAAGTACCCTCTTTCACACCAGAGGTAATCATGCCCCACTGCGTGTTAAGTTCTTTAGTCACAGCTGTGTAATACTGCTCCTGTTGCAGTATCCATGCTGTAAGCATTGAAGTGTATACTGTGTGCGGCCGTTTGAGGATACTCTATATTTCAGTTAATGCTGGGTATAAGCCACGCCCTGGATTGGTAAGGTAAGCCAAGAGATAATCAATCTTACAAGTTCTTACAAGTTCTCACAAAAAATTGTTGCAGAAAAGTTATACATGTACATATGCTGTGTATAGACTGATTGAAAACTTGTAATTGCTTCTGTTCACACTGCCGATTTACACACGTCTGTCCTTCTGGAATACGCAATGTATTTGTATTATTATTATTTCGCTTTATCACAGAATTGTTTTTCATTTCTGTTGGTTACACATCAAGTCAAGCTATGTCCCGTAACCTTAGGTGTCCGCGTTACGCGAATTCTCCATTAGACGAAAATCGAGCTGGCCCCCTAAAAACTAGTGGGGTGTCCCAAAGTAGACACCTCAGATAAGTAAGCTCTGGTCAAGTTAGAATTACTGGAACTACTTTCATAATGCCACTTTAATATAGAATTGACCTGCATCCCTGTACATGTGCATGTACATTAGGCCCTAATAGAAATAAAAGGAATTCAAATGTATCATCATATTCAAATTCAACTTCAGCACAGTTCAATGCTGGACAAAAATTCCCGATCATCGTTTGTTTTGACTGCTGTAGAAGTCTAGTATTACTGTGAATATTAAATCCGAGTTTATGGAGTAATATCTAGCCATGGAAGTGCCATCTGACTTGTTAAGATCCTGAGATAATTTATCTCAGGATGACGACATCATCAACGTAAGATGACGACATCCCAACACCCGACATAATATAATTCAGGATGTTGACATCCTAAAAGTAGGATGTTGTCTTCCCAAGATAATTTCTTGAGATAATACATCCTAAACTTAGGATGTGGTCTTCCTGAGGATGTGGTCTTCTAGGATGTCGACGTCCTGAAAGTAAGATGTTGTTTTCCCGAAATAATTTAGATGTCGTCATCCTGAGATATATTTCTCATGTCCTTTTTGTTCAGTTTTCTTAAATTTTATCTCGGAGGCTCTGATATTGATTTTATTTCATTTAAAAAAGGTTATATTTAAACATTTTGAAGGGCATGGAATGTGCCTTATGCCCATTTCCGTGAATCGGAAAAGTTTCGACTGGAAACTTGCCACGTAAATTGTGTTCTGTTTTATTCCTTATTCTATGTATTATTATCTGAATACTACATATCTCAAGACTATAAATTATATAAGTCAATGTACACATCTTCATATTTGTATCATTTGCCAATGTGGTAATTGGAGCCAGGATTTTCAGTTGGGGAAAAAACTGAGAATCAATGCTAAATGAGTAAAGCGAGATATTCCGGTTTCATGGTCGATTTTAAAACATTATTTAGATTTTGTTCGTGGTGCTTGCAATTTGAATGCTGGCTGTGTGATATTATGTAAAGTGATCAATATCAGAGCGGTGGCATTTTGTTTTGTACTTATAACAAAAGTATTTTCCCTTTTGTATATGCTTATTTAAAGGGACAGTATCGTCACGATCAGAGCAGACTTTAAACAGGGCACGGAATCGGTGTCCTAGTTTAAGATGAACACAGTTACTGAAAGTTGATACAGCAGGAACAGTATTATGACCTTGTCATGTGGGGTATTATTTTCAGTAACCTAGTTATTCTTAAAGTAGTACTTCGATTCTAGGCCCTGTTAATCGTGACGATAATGTCTCTTTAAGTTGTTTAATTGTGCCGCTATCCAGAATACCTCTGGAATGAGTGTTCATAGCCATCTACTGTGCAACATCTATTAAAAAACAAACATATTCAAAGTTAAACCCAGATTGAAAGTTAACTAGGCCAATGCTCTTGCAAATCATCCAAGTGCAACGACGCTCATTTAATTCTATCAAGCCTGTTTTTTTTTTTCGTTCTCATGCCTGGAGGTGAAGTCGTTGGGGCTCACAAAAACAGGGTCAATTTGGTTTTGTTTCAGGACTATAAGCAATCTGAAACCAGTGTTAAATATGGATGAAAAATGCCTATTATTCCCAAGTCCCTGCTCATGCTTCAATAGATGCGGTCAAACAAATACGATGTATATATTTCCGGCTGTTTTGCAAACTCAGGCGATGACGGATGAATCAAAAGGTGACCCTGGACTCCTACATTGCTTATATTTGGAAGTCCCATTCATATCAAAATACAGTTCCCATGTTTTCAGGTGTACGGATCGGTTGAAATTATACTCTCAATCCAGGCCTAATATTGCAAGTTTTCGTAATTTTTTGAACTGATCGTGCTACACGAATACTTATAAATATCTTTTGTACATTTTCACCACGTTTAAGATCCACAATTATTTGGGATCACCTTTTGCTTGACGCATTTTTGTGGGGCCACGTTTTGATTTTGCCGTTGTGTGGCCAATATTAAACTGGGGATTTGACAGCAGATATGTGGTCTCCTGAAGAAATTTCGAAGCTTGTGACATATTTTGAAGTTATTATTTACTTAAATATCGGAATTTATTGAATAATAAAGTGAGAAATAACGTTTAAATGGAATGTTTTGTGATTTAAAAAGCTGCACGGGGAGAAATTTTTACACGGAATAGCAGGAAATGTATCACGTGATCCGTAACGCACTCAGTGATTGGAAGGGTCAACCTTCTTGGCACTTTTGGCTGTTCCGCCTATTGAACTTACTCGATCTGTGATGGGCTCGTGAAATATGAATAGAAAAAACTGTAAAAATGTAAACTCTTACAGGACAAAATACAAACACATTTGTGAAAGATATTCAGCCTTTAAAATTTCAGTGTTCTATTAATAAGAATGGATTTGGAGATATAACATTAAAATAGACACAGAGTACACAAGAATCAGTTTGGATATTTTCACTCACGGTGCCACACTTATACAGTAAAGTTCCATTGCATTTTTTCTGGAAGGACCTCGAATATTAATTACTTAAAAATCTGTAACTTTTAAACCGTTTCATAAATTTGTTTATTTAAAAAAAAATAAGTTTGATATTTTTTGCCCTTTCAATCAATATGAGTTTTGAATTTTGGGTCTAACATCCCTAATGATAAGTAAGACTAATTGCGGTGACACCATGTGGAATTCTCTATTGAGTAGTAATTAGTTCTGAAAAGAACTGGAGGTTACAACTCGACGTTTCGATCAGTATGCTCTGATCGTCCTCAGGAGAATGCCAGAATCTGGGAAAAGCTGCTGCTTAAGTAGGCTGCTGGAGGATCACGCGATGGCTGGACGTCACATAAACTTCAGCACATCCTCCGACAAGCAGGCATCCATGTCTACCACTCAGCCCCCAGCAAACTTCATGGACTTTTCCACACCCACAAGGTTAAACCGGAGCCCAGCAACAGAGCGGGAGTCTACCAGATCCCCTGTGAGTGTGGTAAGGTCTACATCGGCGAAACAGGACGGAATCTCCCTACAAGACTGAAAGAACACCGAGCACACGGCCGCAGAGCAGATTTTGAGAAGACAGCCATCGTCAAGCACTTCCACATCAAGGACCACCAAATCGACTGGCAGGCAGCTCAACTCATCACGACACATGGCACCCAGACGCATTAGAGAGGCCATCGAGATCGTTAAACACGACACTGTTCCACAGGACATCGGCTTCTACATCAGCGATATTTGGCAATAGTCTTACTTATCCATGCAACAAGTTTTATCCCCAATGATATTTGTGCTTCGGACATGTCAGCGATTACCATGCTTATGGGAGATTTTAACGAACTAAACTGTGACTCGATTGAATCTAATTTGGGCATGACACAACTGATCGTTCTAACAGCGATCTGTGACCCCCCCCCCAAGGAAAAAGAACGGTGACAAACTTATGACCCTTCTGAGACTCTGCTGTGCGCTCGTTTGGTCAGTGGATTACCAACCACAATTTGCAACAGAGACGTAGCGAAGACACTTTCTTTGGGGGGTGTGGAGCCGATTTGCTGACTGACGTCAGAGTTGGGAGGCGCAAAAGTTTTTGTTGGTAAATTTACTGAGACAACACTAATATGACGAGGGGGGGGTGGGATAGGGATAACTGCCAATCGTGAGTGTCGTGGCCGAGCGGTCTGGCTTACCGGACTCAAGTTCTGGTGTTAGCAGCAGAATGTGGGTTCGAATCCCGGCCGTGACACTTGTGTCCTTGAGCAAGACACTTAACCATAATTGCTTCTCTCCACCCAGGGGTTAAATGGGTACCTGTGAGGGCAGAGTTGGTTGATTAGCCCTATATGCGCTGTAATGGCAGCAATTGAGCTGTATTTCCCCCAGGGAGCTGAGATGGTTTCAGGAATGATTTATGACCCTTATGAGCAGGGGTAATAATATGCGCCTTGAGCACCACTCAGTTGGTGGATACGTGCGCTATATAAGTCCACATTATTATTATTATTATTATTATTATTATTATTATTATTATTATTATTATTATTATTATTATTATTATTATTATTATTATTATTATTATTATTATTATTATTATTATTATTATTATTATTATTATTATTATTATTATTATTATTATTATTATTATTATTATTATTATTATTATTATTATTATTATTATTATTATTATTATTATTATTATTATTATTATTATTATTATTATTATTATTATTATTATTATTATTATTATTATTATTATTATTATTATTATTATTATTATTATTATTATTATTATTATTATTATTATTATTATTATTATTATTATTATTATTATTATTATTATTATTATTATTATTATTATTATTATTATTATTATTATTATTATTATTATTATTATTATTATTATTATTATTATTATTATTATTATTATTATTATTATTATTATTATTATTATTATTTTATTATATTTATTATATTTATTATATTTATTATATTTATTATATTTATTATATTTATTATATTTATTATTTATTATTATTATTTATTATTTATTTATTATTTATTTATTATTTATTATTTATTATTTATTATTTATTATTTATTATTTATTATTTATTATTTATTATTTATTATTTATTATTTATTATTTATTATTTATTATTTATTATTTATTATTTATTATTTATTATTTATTATTTATTATTTATTATTTATTATTTATTATTATTTATTATTTATTAATATTATTAATATTATTATTATTATTATTTATTATATATATTATTATTATTATTATTATTATTATTATTATTATTATTATTATTATTATTATTATTATTATTATTATTATTATTATTATTATTATTATTATTATTATTATTATTATTATTATTATTATTATTATTATTATTATTATTATTATTATTATTATTATTATTATTATTATTATTATTATTATTATTATTATTTATTATTATTATTATTATTATTATTATTATTATTATTATTATTATTATTATTATTATTATTATTATTATTATTATTATTATTATTATTATTATTATTATTATTTATTATTATTATTTATTATTATTTATTATTTATTATTATTATTTATTATTATTATTTATTATTATTATTTATTATTATTATTTATTATTATTATTTATTATTATTATTTATTATTATTATTTATTATTATTTATTATTATTATTATTATTATTTATTATTATTTATTATTTATTATTTATTATTTATTATTTATTATTTATTATTTATTATTATTACCCGAGACCGCAGCTGATAAACGACTTATAACAAACAACTCGGCAAATCTTCAGTGGTTAGAAACACTATACAATTGCAGTCGGCAAACCCATAGCTCAAGGTTTGCCGACTGAAAATTTATTCCGGACCAACCCTTGTTCTAGTACCTTTGATGCTTCATTTGCCGACTGAGGCTCTAAATGCCGACCGAGAAAAATTACTGGGGGTGTCACACCCCACAATCCCCGCTCGCTACGGCCCTGATTGGAAAGACACTATCGATGTTGAAACATGTTTGACATAAATCACACATGCTTATCAACTATACACTTTCCCATACTAACCTCCACACGACGGGTCAAAGACAAACCATGGACGACTCCTAGAATTAAGCAGTTATTCAAACAACGTCAACATGCCTAGCTATACCTCTGGTGCTGTGGGTAAGTGGCGTTAACTTCACAACAAAATACGAGAAATTAAGGTCTCTGAGTAATTTCTACAAGGACTCTGTGCTGCATTTGAAATCTAGTCAACCCGGAAATGGCACAGCCAAATTCAATTTTAAGACCAAGCCTACCCGTAGAGCGGGCATAGACCCTTTAGCTATGTCTAAAACAATCAGTCATCTCTTCGCCAATATTTGCAACCATCCTATCTACCATCCATTTGCCATCGAACCGAGCTTCCACCCCCACTCTCTACAGCAGTTAAGTGTTCAAAGCCCTCAAAGGACTGAAACCATCTAAAACTGGCCATCCATTAGATTTGCCGGTTCGGCTGATCAGAGAGTTTGCTAACGAGTTGACAAACCCCCTTGCGTATCTGTTCAACAACTGCCTTATCGAAGGCATTTTCCCAAATGTGTGGAAAACAGCGACTGTCGTACCACCGATCCCAAAGGAAAGGAACATTTCCTCTTTTGATCAGCTTAGACCAATTTCTCTAACACCAATTTTTGCTCGAGTCTTTGAATCCTTTATTGCAAGATGGTAGAGGACATTTCAACCAAACTTGATTTTCAGCAATGCAGTTCCACGGTCCACTACCTTGTGGATATGCTCAATTTTTTTTCACCAGGGAATTGACAAACTCAGCCATTATGCTGAACTTTGTACTGTAGACTTTACAAAAGCTTTTGATCGGGTTAACTAGAGGGACCTTGGATAAACCATTCACGCGTGTCCACGTGTACCCACGCGTCCGACAACTGATCTGTTATACTCAGTATAATAGCGGTCAGGGTCGTTCTGGAAAAGAGCACGGCCGCGTGACATTGCCTGACACTGCGTGACATTGCCTGACACTGCGTGACATTCCCTGATTTGCGCCCCAGTGAACACAAATCTTCCCCTCGTTACCGGGGGTTTTTGTCCTTATGTTTTTTTCGCTGGTTTAACGTTGACAAAAAAACCGGGAGACGTGACAAAGGGATGAACGGATTATAGTTGAAGGCAAGAAACAAAACTTAATGTCTTTCTCTAAAGGCGAATCTGTGAAAATGTATATTTTATTTTCACATCTATTTATTTTTAACCCTGAGCGCAGCGCATGTACTGTTTACAACAGTCGCTTTTTTGTAATTAACGGGTTTCTCTTAATTGCCTGGGCCAATTTTTTTCATTCTCCGTAAGTTCCCTATTCAGACATAGCTAGAACTATAGTGAGAGCCCCGTTAACCTCAGTGGTCAAATTCACACAGATTTTCGAGTCACAACCCAGACAGCCCAGACTATCATGTTACTCCCATATGTTTTATACACTAAGTGCTTATCAGGCAATCAATCATCCTGTCACTGGCTCAATGGAAATAAACCTTCAAGGCATGTTTTCGGTACTTTGGTGTACACAATAAGCTCAGATTATCAAGTTTGGGCCAGACTTTGGTTAGGGTTGTATTTACTTTAGCCGGCGGCTGTTGCATGAATGCCCAAACCCCATGTACTGTTTCAAACAGTACCATGGTGCAACCGCGCATGGATTTTGGTTTTGCGCTTCATAGGGACCTTTGATCTAACAACAAATAAGCTCAGACTGTGGATAGTTATTGTTGACAGGGGGTGGGGGGGGGTTGTAGGGTGGGGATTGGGAATAATTATTTGCAAATAATAATTGATCACTATTACCTGTAATTGTTCCAGTCAGATAAGCATCACAATAAAGTCGGAAAAAATTGATTTAGAAAAAAAATCCGACTTTTGTCAGTAATTCATTATTTTTATTAAAAAAATTAAATAAATTTTGGCTAAAATCTGTTGGGTTGGGCCCAGACTACTTATATTCTTATAATTAACACTTTTGATAAAGGATTGTGCTCACCCCACATGATTATTACGCCCAAATCCCCAGGTACTTTTTCAAACAGTACCACGGTGCAACCGCGCATGAATGTTGTGCCGGAGCCGCGCAGGGTTAAGGAAAGCACATGACTTTTGGAATTGGACAATTTCTTCATACCTTAAACGGCCTCCATGCACACTTAGCCCTCCGCAAAATACTGTCAAAATACGGCAAGGTAGACACCCTACATTGTTGTGATGAAAGCTCAAATACGAATGAAATTATTTCTAGCGACGGGTATAACTTTAAAAGTTTTTAAGTAAGGCCGACAAATTTATATCCAATTTAAAGCTTAGGTTCTCCTCTTTAAGGAAAGCACATGACTTTTGGAATTGGACAATTTCTTCATACCTTAAACGGCCTCCATGCACACTTAGCCCTCCGCAAAATACTGTCAAAATACGGCAGGGTAGACACCCTACATTGTTGTGATGAAAGCTCAAATACGATTGAAATTATTTCTAGCGACGGGTATAACTTTAAAAGTTTTTAAGTAAGGCCGACAAATTTATATCCAATTTAAAGCTTAGGTTCTCCTCTTTAAGGAAAGCACATGACTTTTGGAATTGGACAATTTCTTCATACCTTAAACGGCCTCCATGCACACTTAGCCCTCCGCAAAATACTGTCAAAATACGGCAGGGTAGACACCCTACATTGTTGTGATGAAAGCTCAATTACGATTGAAATTATTTCTAGCGACGGGTATAACTTTAAAAGTTTTTAAGTAAGGCCGACAAATTTATATCCAATTTAAAGCTTAGGTTCTCCTCTTTAAGGAAAGCACATGACTTTTGGAATTGGACAATTTCTTCATACCTTAAACGGCCTCCATGCACACTTAGCCCTCCGCAAAATACTGTCAAAATACGGCAGGGTAGACACCCTACATTGTTGTGATGAAAGCTCAAATACGAATGAAATTATTTCTAGCGACGGGTATAACTTTAAAAGTTTTTAAGTAAGGCCGACAAATTTATATCCAATTTAAAGCTTAGGTTCTCCTCTTTAAGGAAAGCACATGACTTTTGGAATTGGACAATTTATTCATACCTTAAACGGCCTCCATGCACACTTAGCCCTCCGCAAAATACTGTCAAAATACGGCAGGGTAGACACCCTACATTGTTGTGATGAAAGCTCAAATACGATTGAAATTATTTCTAGCGACGGGTATAACTTTAAAAGTTTTTAAGTAAGGCCGACAAATTTATATCCAATTTAAAGCTTAGGTTCTCCTCTTTAAGGAAAGCACATGACTTTTGGAATTGGACAATTTCTTCATACCTTAACCCTCAAACGAGGGACCTGTTTGGTCGTAACGTAAATGCGTGACGTTGTCAGAAACATCTGACACACGGTTTTAATAAGTTAACAGGGTTTCTTTGGCATTTCCCCCAACGATTTTGTTATCTAATTGTGTTGTTTACATGTCTAGGTGCAACATTGTGCAAGCTATTGTCACAAGCCCCTGTAATAAACTTAGAAACCTGGCACAATTGTTTACATACTTGAAACAAGCCACATGCCCACTCTAGTACATATGTATGTCCTGAAAGAAAGGGGGGGGTGGGGATGGGGGTGGGGGGGGGACATTACAACTTACACTGTCGGCAAGAGATCAAAAGATAATGATCTACTACTAGCCCAGTGACTGAACAGATGGTTTCACTTACCACTGGACGAGTTCCAAGTGTATTCAATTCCCCATGCATCCAACATGCATTGATGTTGTATACAGAGCATGCTGTCAAAGTTTGTGCACAAACCATACGGGCAGAATTTTTCGATGCCCCTCCCCACAACGTCACTGACTCATGTTGAATGAAACCCCCTGTAGGATGTGTGTTATGGTCCAGCTAGAGATATCATTGACTGATAAGTGGGTGGTGTTTATTATTTGTTTAGGGGAACGAAAATACTGAATTGTGTCAGACGTTTCTGACAACGTGCCTCCCTTGAGGGTTAAACGGCCTCCATGCACACTTAGCCCTCCTCAAAATACTGTCAAAATACGGCAGGGTAGACACCCTACATTGTTGTGATGAAAGCTCAAATACGATTGAAATTATTTCTAGCGACGGGTATAACTTTAAAAGTTTTTAAGTAAGGCCGACAAATTTATATCCAATTTAAAGCTTAGGTTCTCCTCTTTAAGGAAAGCACATGACCTTTGGAATTGGACAATTTCTTCATACCTTAAAGGGCCTCCATGCACACTTAGCCCTCCGCAAAATACTGTCAAAATACGGTAGGGTAGACACCCTACATTGTTGTGATCAAAGCTCAAATACGAATGAAATTATTTGTAGCGACGGGTATAACTTTAACAGTTTTTAAGTAAAGCCGACAAATTGATATCCAATTTAAAGCTTAGGTTCTCCTCTTTAAGGAAAGCACATGACTTTTGGAATTGGACAATTTCTTCATACCTTAAACGGCCTCCATGCACACTTAGCCCTCCGCAAAATACTGTCAAAATACGGCAGGGTAGACTCCCTACATTGTTGTGATGAAAGCTCAAATACGAATGAAATTATTTCTAGCGACGGGTATAACTTTAAAAGTTTTTAAGTAAGGCCGACAAATTTATATCCAATTTAAAGCTTAGGTTCTCCTCTTTAAGGAAAGCACATGACTTTTCGAATTGGACAATTTCTTCATACCTTAAACGGCCTCCGTGCACACTTAGCCCTCCGCAAAATACTGTCAAAATACGGCAGGGTAGACACCCTACATTGTTGTGATGAAAGCTCAAATACGAATGAAATTATTTCTAGCGACGGGTATAACTTTAAAAGTTTTTAAGTAAGGCCGACAAATTTATATCCAATTTAAAGCTTAGGTTCTCCTCTTTAAGGAAAGCACATGACTTTTGGAATTGGACAATTTCTTCATACCTTAAACGGCCTCCATGCACACTTAGCCCTCCGCAAAATACTGTCAAAATACGGCAGGGTAGACACCCTACATTGTTGTGATGAAAGCTCAAATACGAATGAAATTATTTCTAGCGACGGGTATAACTTTAAAGGTTTTTAAGTAAGGCCGACAAATTTATATCCAATTTAAAGCTTAGGTTCTCCTCTTTAAGGAAAGCACATGACTTTTCGAATTGGACAATTTCTTCATACCTTAAACGGCCTCCATGCACACTTAGCCCTCCGCAAAATACTGTCAAAATACGGCAGGGTAGACACCCTACATTGTTGTGATGAAAGCTCAAATACGATTGAAATTATTTCTAGCGACGGGTATAACTTTAAATGTTTTTAAGTAAGGCCGACAAATTTATATCCAATTTAAAGCTTAGGTTCTCCTCTTTAAGGAAAGCACATGACTTTTGGAATTGGACAATTTCTTCATACCTTAAACGGCCTCCATGCACACTTAGCCCTCCGCAAAATACTGTCAAAATACGGCAGGGTAGACACCCTACATTGTTGTGATGAAAGCTCAAATACGAATGAAATTATTTCTAGCGACGGGTATAACTTTAAAAGTTTTTAAGTAAGGCCGACAAATTTATATCCAATTTAAAGCTTAGGTTCTCCTCTTTAAGGAAAGCACATGACTTTTGGAATTGGACAATTTCTTCATACCTTAAACGGCCTCCATGCACACTTAGCCCTCCGCAAAAATACTGTCAAAATACGGCAGGGTAGACACCCTACATTGTTGTGATGAAAGCTCAATTACGATTGAAATTATTTCTAGCGACGGGTATAACTTTAAAAGTTTTTAAGTAAGGCCGACAAATTTATATCCAATTTAAAGCTTAGGTTCTCCTCTTTAAGGAAAGCACATGACTTTTGGAATTGGACAATTTCTTCATACCTTAAACGGCCTCCATGCACACTTAGCCCTCCTCAAAATACTGTCAAAATACGGCAGGGTAGACACCCTACATTGTTGTGATGAAAGCTCAAATACGATTGAAATTATTTCTAGCGACGGGTATAACTTTAAAAGTTTTTAAGTAAGGCCGACAAATTTATATCCAATTTAAAGCTTAGGTTCTCCTCTTTAAGGAAAGCACATGACCTTTGGAATTGGACAATTTCTTCATACCTTAAACGGCCTCCATGCACACTTAGCCCTCCGCAAAATACTGTCAAAATACGGTAGGGTAGACACCCTACATTGTTGTGATCAAAGCTCAAATACGAATGAAATTATTTGTAGCGACGGGTATAACTTTAACAGTTTTTAAGTAAAGCCGACAAATTTATATCCAATTTAAAGCTTAGGTTCTCCTCTTTAAGGAAAGCACATGACTTTTGGAATTGGACAATTTCTTCATACCTTAAACGGCCTCCATGCACACTTAGCCCTCCGCAAAATACTGTCAAAATACGGCAGGGTAGACACCCTACATTGTTGTGATGAAAGCTCAAATACGAATGAAATTATTTCTAGCGACGGGTATAACTTTAAAAGTTTTTAAGTAAGGCCGAAAAATTTATATCCAATTTAAAGCTTAGGTTCTCCTCTTTAAGGAAAGCACATGACTTTTGGAATTGGACAATTTCTTCATACCTTAAACGGCCTCCATGCACACTTAGCCCTCCGCAAAATACTGTCAAAATACGGCAGGGTAGACACCCTACATTGTTGTGATGAAAGCTCAAATACGAATGAAATTATTTCTAGCGACGGGTATAACTTAAAAGGTTTTTAAGTAAGGCCGACAAATTTATATCCAATTTAAAGCTTAGGTTCTCCTCTTTAAGGAAAGCACATGACTTTTGGAATTGGACAATTTCTTCATACCTTAAACGGCCTCCATGCACACTTAGCCCTCCGCAAAATACTGTCAAAATACGGCAGGGTAGACATCCTACATTGTTGTGATGAAAGCTCAAATACGAATGAAATTATTTCTAGCGACGGGTATAACTTTAAAAGTTGTTAAGTAAGGCCGACAAATTTATATCCAATTTAAAGCTTAGGTTCTCCTCTTTAAGGAAAGCACATGACTTTTGGAATTGGACAATTTCTTCATACCTTAAACGGCCTCCATGCACACTTAGCCCTCCGCAAAATACTGTCAAAATACGGCAGGTGAACACCCTACATTGTTGTGATGAAAGCTCAAATACGATTGAAATTATTTCTAGCGACGGGTATAACTTTAAAAGTTTTAAGTAAGGCCGACAAATTTATATCCAATTTAAAGCTTAGGTTCTCCTCTTTAAGGAAAGCACATGACTTTTGGAATTGGACAATTTCTTCATACCTTAAACGGCCTCCATGCACACTTAGCCCTCCGCAAAATACTGTCAAAATACGGCAGGGTAGACACCGTACATTGTTGTGATGAAAGCTCAAATACGAATGAAATTATTTCTAGCGACGGGTATAACTTTAAAAGTTTTTAAGTAAGGCCGACAAATTTATATCCAATTTAAAGCTTAGGTTCTCCTCTTTAAGGAAAGCACATGACTTTGGAATTGGACAATTTCTTCATACCTTAAACGGCCTCCATGCACACTTAGCCCTCCGCAAAATACTGTCAAAATACGGCAGGTAAACACCCTACATTGTTGTGATGAAAGCTCAAATACGATTGAAATTATTTCTAGCGACGGGTATAACTTTAAAAGTTTTTAAGTAAGGCCGACAAATTTATATCCAATTTAAAGCTTAGGTTCTCCTCTTTAAGGAAAGCACATGACTTTTGGAATTGGACAATTTCTTCATACCTTAAACGGCCTCCATGCACACTTAGCCCTCCGCAAAATACTGTCAAAATACGGCAGGGTAGACACCCTACATTGTTGTGATGAAAGCTCAAATACGATTGAAATTATTTCTAGCGACGGGTATAACTTTAAAAAATTTTAAGTAAGGCCGACAAATTTATATCCAATTTAAAGCTTAGGTTCTCCTCTTTAAGGAAAGCACATGACTTTTGGAATTGGACAATTTCTTCATACCTTAAACGGCCTCCATGCACACTTAGCCCTCCGCAAAATACTGTCAAAATACGGCAGGGTAGACACCCTACATTGTTGTGATGAAAGCTCAAATACGAATGAAATTATTTCTAGCGACGGGTATAACTTTAAAAGGCCGACAAATTTATATCCAATTTAAAGCTTAGGTTCTCCTCTTTAAGGAAAGCACATGACTTTTGGAATTGGACAATTTCAAAAAAAAAAAAAAAAAAAAAAAAAAAAAAAAAAAAAAAAAAAAAAAAAAAAAAAAAAAAAAAAAAAAAAAAAAAAAAAAAAAAAAAAAAAAAAAAAAAAAAAAAAAAAAAAAAAAAAAAAAAAAAAAAAAAAAAAAAAAAAAAAAAAAAAAAAAAAAAAAAATTTGCAACAACTCAGCTTAAGCCCCCAAAATATTAAAAAATAGGCTAAAACCCACATTTTTTGGGGAAAAGCCAAATCAAAAAATTTTTTCTGCACAAAAATTTTTAAAAATTTTAAAAAGGCCCGAAAAATTTTACAATTTGTTAGGCCCCCTTTTAGAAGATATTTTGGAAGGTTTTTTTCCAAATTTAAAGGTAAACATTACCCCTTTAAAAATTTCTCCAAACACCCCCCTTTTTGGGAAAATCAAATAAAAAGTTTTTTCTAGCCATAACTTTAAATTTTTAACCAAAATTTTATAAAAAAAAAGGGGTTTTCCCCTTTTAAAGGAAACCAAATTTGGGGGTTGGACAATTTTTCATAAGGGGGGGGGGGGGGGGGGGGTTTTTTTATTTTTTAAAATTTTTTTTTTTTTTTTTTT